>OY728126.1:636946296-638172975 GCA_963277665.1 Viscum album | reverse complement strand
TACTGAAAGAGGGCTATACACCGAGGCCTCGTCACTTGGTGGGTAATCATCGCATACTCTACCCGGAACCCCAACTACCTGTCTGCATGGAGGAGTCCTAAAAATATACAGTTTTTTCATGTTCAATATGTTATACCTAGTGAGATGCCTCAAAAATATCACAATGAAAACTTTTTGAAACACACACACAATTACTGTTTTCGTGCACTGAGTCAGAAATCAGAAGCTAGTGTCCTGGTGTATGGATATGTTGGTTGCCCCACCAACACTGGATTCCCTAAATTGATAACCACACTCACTATGCTTAACACAGTAGCCGTTAAAGGATTAGAGTCTAGTGTTATATGGTAGAACTGACTCCTCTAATAATAATTTGTCACAACACGTCCCCCGAGGCTCGTTCTGTGACTACCCCAAAGCCGCCTTCTATAGGCCAGGGGATGGCGACTAGCACCAAAAGTCGTATTCCCAAAAACTGGGAAGGAATTCCAATTATAACCAATAAACACACACAACCAATAACTATGACAACCCTGCTTTTTATTACAACTTAAACATGATTTATTACATAAAACTTCGCTTGATACAACAAAAAGGATCGATAGGTTTAGTGTCTTTGGGGCTTAGGATCATTACATAAAGACATTAAAAATTAAATACAACATCTTTATTGAAAACTTCCTTTACATGACCACTACATTTCCTTGTACTTAGCACTGCATGGGATAACCTGAGGACATGCATAAGAAAAGGGTGAGCTATAAAGCCCATTAAGGGAGTACATAATGAATAACATGAGGAGTACAATACATGTTAGGCAATGGGAATATCAATAGAGCATAAGAGAAACATGAACATAAAGGCATGATAAAGCATGATAACCAAAACATGCAAATGTGGCAACAACACTTAACATTGAATTAGCATGAGCCAATGCTCATTGCACATGGAGCATGAGTAAACCCTCATTGCACTTGAAGCATGAGTAAACCCTTGTTTCACTTGAATTATCATGAGTCAACACTCATTTCATATGACATATCATGATACTATACTTTACCCAATGCATTGGAGCACTATAAAGGGTGCACCCTTCTTAAACATTTCATTTCATGCATAAGTGTTCCACATGGATCATAAAACATTGATTCATAAAACATAATCATTTGTTCCACAATAAAGGAATGTGGAATTCATACATGAAACATTATAATCAATTAGTAAATGTTCATAAAGTTGAATACCCTTGATGGAGAAATGGGCATGGTATTCACTACACAATGATATTGGCTTAGAAAATCGGTGGGATTTTGGCAGCGTAACGGCGTGACATAAGAATTCATAAAAATGGTTGATGAGAGAGAAAGGGGTTACTCATCATATTTAAATGTAATGGAAAGTAAGAAGGTCATATAGATATATGTCCCAAAAATTGAAAATGAATTTAGATTCATGATACAAAAGTATTGCTTGAATGTAAAAGAACAGAGAGAAGTTCCTTTCAGAATTTCGGCATAGTAACGGGTGTACATGGGAGGCATTTAATGAGAGAGAAAGGGTTCTACCATCATTAAAACAATAAGAGGGAAGTATGGGGAGGTGCGAAACCATACCCCAACATTCATAATTGAAATTAAAAAGGGCAATACAATTTAAAGAAAATTGAAAAAAATGAGAAAGGAAGAAAAAACCCTTACTTGGAAGTGTGCTTCTAAAGGATAGGGAGAGGCTTGTGAGAGGCTTCTTGGGAGCTTGGAGCACCTTGGAAGGATTCTAGAGAGAGTAGGGCAGAGGTTGGACGAACTCCAAGGGATTTTAGTGAGGAGGAAGTGGAAGCTTGGGAGGGTTTATATAGGAAAGGTGAGAGAATTATTTATTATTTAGGTTTGGGACCCCTTATATTAAAATAATCCAAACCACAAACAATCCCATGGTATTTGCCAATGTTTTCTGGAAAAGGAAAGAGGAAAAAAATATTTTACAAGGCCAAGGTCCGAACTTATTAAAAAAATAGGTTTGATTATGTGGAGGTGAGTCACACTCCCATGGAAATTAATTTAAAATGGCAAAGTGTTGAATAAGTCTTGAGGGCTCCATTAATGCTTTGAAAAGTAAGTCAAACAAACCCAAAACCTTATTATTTTAATGATAAAACGCATATTGGCCGAACATAGAGATTATGTTATTTTATTACATCACCATTGGGTCATTATGATGTCATAAAACCCATTATATATTTAAATGGTATTTAATTTTTACCCAAAAATTTGACTGTCTCAGAAAATTATGAAAAATTCACCGTTGGATAATTTCGACGTCCTGATTACAAAAATAATATTTATTTTATCTAAATAATTTTCTAAATATGTGAATTTTCCCTTTTAAAATAAAAACCGACATTTATAAAAAAATTCATGGTTTTGGACAGAAATGGCTTTCAAACCTTAATAAAAATTTAATTGCATTCATAAAATTATAAGATCATTTATACTTAATAAAAATTAATTTTATATTAATAATAATATTTTATTAAAATATTATTTAATTCAAAAATCCTTTAATTTAATAAAATATAATTCTTAATTAAATAATAACTAAAAACACCATTTGTACTTTAAAAACTAATTACAATGTATCAAAAATGACTATAAATTATATTCATTATTATATAAAAAATAATGTACATGAACATGGTGCTACTTATTTGTTACATAACCCCTTAAAATAGCCACATAAGACCTAAGGGTAAGGTGTGCGATGGTTACAGACTCTTGGGGTTGCTCGGATAACATCGCTCGAGTGGTAATCTCTATCAACTTCCACTTTTCCCGTAGATGGTCCCGTTCAAGCTTGACATAATGAAGCTCATCTTGGGCTTGGTCAAAGGCGAAGCCCAAAGACGCCACCTCTTTTCCAAGCTCCGACAAATGGGCTTCGTAAGGGGAAATTCTACTGGATGAGGCCATCGCTTCCTTTGTCTGAGTAGAAATGGGTTCGTTAAAGCCTTATATTTATACTACTCAGATGATCATTATTCAACGGCTATAAAAGTAACGGTCACAAATCTTAACGTAAAACTAATGAAGTTTACATATTATAAAAACATTTTTCATAAAGAAACATTCAACTGGATCAAGAGGGATTTTCCATTAATGAAACTTTGGGTCATTACAATATTCCCCCCTTAAGGAATTTCGCCCTTGAAATTTTCCTTTTCCCACACTAAAACAAATGTGGGTAACTCAGCTTCATCATATCCTCCGACTCCCATGTTTCTTCTTCAAACATGTGGTTTCTCCACAACACCTTGACGAGGGGCATTGTCTTATTTCGTAGAACTTTTTCCCTACGATCTAAGATCTTCACTGGTTGCTCCTCATAAGAAAGATCATCTTCCAATTGTACCACCTCGGAAGAGAGTACATGTGAAGGGTCCGGTATGTACTTCTTTAAGAGGGATACATGAAAGATATCATGCACCTTGGCCATAGTAAGTGGAAGTGCTAGTCGATAGGCCACAACCCCAACACGATCAAGAATTTCGAAGGGGCCGATGTACCTTGGACTTAACTTCCCTTTCCTTCCAAACCTCATGTCCTTCTTCCACAGAGATATGCGTAAAAACACCATGTCTCCGACTTTAAACTCAAGGTCTTGTCGACGATTATCTGCATAACTCTTCTTTCGACTTTGGGCTGCCTTGATATGCTGCTGAATGGTTTTCACCTTCTCCACCATTTCTTCGACCATTTCTGGTCCAAGCAGCTTACGTTCACTGACCTCATCCCAACATGCCGGTGTTCTACACCTTTTCCCATACAGGGCTTCATATGCTGCCATTTGGATGCTCGAGTGGAAACTATTATTATAAGAGAACTCAACCAGAGGAAGATGTTGATCCCATCCTCCTTTAAAGTCCATTGAGCATGCTCTCAACATATCCTCAAGTGTTTGGATAGTCCGCTCGGATTGGCCATCAGTTTGAGGATGATAGGCCGTACTGAAGTTCAGTTCAGTATTCAGAGCATATTGAAGACTCTTCCAAAACTTAGAGGTAAATCTTGGATCTCGGTCAGACACAATAGATAGTGGTACTCCATGCAACCGTACCACTTCCCTGATATATATCCATGCCAGTTGATCCAAAGAGAAATCCTCTCGAATAGCAATGAAGTGTGCAGTCTTTGTAAGACGATCCACAACAACCCAGATTTCATTGTTGCCTGTGGATGTCCTTGGAAGTCCAGTGACGAATTCCATGGTGATGTTCTCCCATTTCCACTCTAGTATGGGCAATGGTTTCATCATCCCCTTAGACTTATGCCTCTCTGCCTTCACTTGCTGACACACCCGGAACTTTGATGTATATTCAGCGATCTCCTTCTTCATATTACCCCACCAAAAGTTTTCTCAGAGATCTCGATACATCTTTGTGCTTCCTGGGTGAATAGAGAAATTTGAACTATGTGCATCATCCAAAAGTTCCTTCTTCAGCTCCGAACTTGATGGAACACATATTCTTTTCCCAAACCGAACAATTCCTTCTTCATTAACATTAAACTCTGAGGATTTTCCCTTTTTGATTGCTTCCACTTTTTCTTGGATTCCTGCATCATCCTTTTGAGCATCCTTTATCCTTTCCAAAAGAGATGGTTGAGAAATCATTTGTGAAAGGATTGATGATGTTCCTTTCTTTATGATTCCCACATCCATCTTTATCAAGTCTAAGAAGATTGGATCCTTCTCAATTCTCATCATTGATAGAATAGCTGGATCCTTTCTACTTAGGGCATCCGCCACCTTGTTCGCCTTCCCAGGGTGGTAATGTATTGAACATTCATAATCCTTGATGAGCTCTATCCATCTTCTCTGGCGCACATTAATCTCTTTCTGTGTGAATATATATTTAAGACTCTTGTGGTCAGTATATATCTCACATTTCTCTCCATAGAGATAATGCCGCCAGATTTTCAAGGAAAATATCACCACCGCCAACTCCAAATCATGTGTTTGATAGTTTCGATCATGGATTTTCAACTGCCTTGAGGCATAGGATATCACTTTATCATTCTGCATCAGCACACATCTTAAGCCCTTCTTCGAAGCATCACTGAATACCACAAAAAGCTCCCCACTTGTGGGTAAAGTGAGTACGGGTGCAGTGAGAAGTCTCCTTTTCAACTCCTTGAAGCTTTCTTCGCATTCATCACTCCAAGAAAACTTTACTCCCTTTCGAGTTAGCTTGGTAAGAGGGTTGGACAATCGTGAGAAATTTCTCACAAATCGTCGATAATATCCAGCTAACCCCCAAGAAGCTACGGATATCAGTTAACGATGTTGGCCTCAGCCATCCCTCAATTGCATCTATTTTGGAGGGGTCCACAGATATCCCATTGCTTGTGATGATATGGCCCAAGAATGAGACCTCCTTCAATCAGAACTCACACTTGTTGTACTTGGCATAGAGCTTCTCCTTGCGCAAAGTCTCCAGTACAGTTCTTAAATGCTCCTCATGGTCCTCCTTGGTTTTGGAGTATATAAGAATATCATCTATAAAGACTACCAAAAATTTGTCAAGGTAATCTCTAAAGACTCTATTCATCAAGTCCATGAATACTGATGGAGCATTGGTGAGTCCAAAAGGCATTACTATGAATTCATAGTGCCCGTACCATGTACGAAAAGAATTCTTGGGGATATCTTCCTTCTTCACCCTTACTTGATAATATCCCGACCGCAAGTCCACCTTGGAGAAGTATTGTGCTCCACGCAACTGATCATACAAGTCATCGATTCTTGGGAGAGGATACTTGTTCTTTATCGTGATTTTTTTATGTTCACGATAGTCGATGCAAAGCCGCATTGACCCATCCTTCTTCTTGACGAAGAGGACTGGTGCACCCCATGGTGATGCACTTGGGCGTATAAAATCTTTATCCAGATTCTCCTATAGTTGTTTCTTCAGCTCTTCAAGCTCAACAACTGCCATTCTATATGGAGTCTTGGATATTGGTAGCGCCCCAGGTATAAGTTCAATTGAGAACTCAACATCTCTTCTTGGAGGAAGACCAGTAATTTCCTCAGGAAATACTTCAGCGAATTCCCTCACAATAGGAATTTCTTCAAGGGTGGTTTATTCCTTGGACTCAATCATCTGAGCCAGATATGCATGCTCATAAGGAAGTAATATCCATGCTTGAGATGATGGAGCTAAAGTAGATTCATCTTCCTCCTGACACTTGTAAAGAATCGGGGGTCGATTCTCCATATGGAGTGTGATTTCCCTCTCCCGACATTTTATGTTAGCTCTATATAAGGAAATCCAATCCATGCCAAGAAATGCATAAAATTCCACCAAAGGTAGTATGACGAGGTTCGCCGTGAAATTGAATCCACAGATTATAACAGGGGAGGACTTATACTCATGGGATGCAATGATTGCCCCATTTGTCATACTCACCGACATCTTTACTTCCATGATTTGTGGTGGTGTAGGGATTGTTCTACTAAACTTTTGAGATATAAAAGAATGCGTAGAACCTGAACCAAAAAGTATGTTCGCTATTCTTGAATGAATAACTAGCGTACGTGTCACCACTTCGTTGTCGGGGTTCACTTCGGCAGAAGTGATGGAAAAAGTTCTTCCTTGCTGTCTTGGAGGTTGCTGGTTGCCTCCGATAACCCTTGGATTAGGGAACTGATTTTCCAAATGACCCGGTTCTTTGCATTTGTAGCATTGAACAATGCGTTGTGGTTCAAACGGAGCGTTCCTCTCCTCTGTCGTAGCCGCGGGTCCTTCTTGCTGATAGTTAACAGCTAGGTGCCCTTCTCTTCCACACTTGAAGCATTTTCTTGTCCCCCTAAGGCAATTTCCAGGGTGCTTCTTTCGACACATTTGGAAAGTGGGGTTCTTGAACTTCTTAGCGCCGTTGGATTTATCCGTCGGACCACCGACATTGAAGTCCACCTTACGCTTCTTGTCCCCATGATACCCCTGTGATTCTCCGATCTCCATTTCAACCATGAGGGCACATCGGACAATTTCCTCATAGCTGTCGAAGTCACGGATCTCTATTGCTTTCCGCAAGCTAGGCTTCAGCCCACCAAAGAAGCGGTCAACCTTGCATTCGGGGGTAACGACAAAGCCGGAAGTGTATCGTGCAATCCTTGTGATGTTTTCCTCGTACGCTCCCATAGATTCTTCATCTTTCTGCTTGAGGGAAAGGAAGTCCCTTTCTATCTTAAGACGGAGGGTGCGCGGAAAAATATTTATCGAAAAACATCTTCCGGAATTCCTTCCATTCGAAAGCCTCGATCTCCTCCTCAGGCTTCGTATTTTTGATCAACGTCCACCATTGATCAGCTTCACCCTCCATACGATAATTCGTCAGGAGAACCTTCTCTTTTTCAGAGAATTGGAGGATAGAGAATATCTTTTCAATGGAGTTGATCCATTGTTCAGCGATCGTGGGATCAGATGATCCACTAAATGTAGGAGGACTTTGTCTCATGAATCTCTCGATAGCGACATGTTCTTTCTTAGGGGGGGTTGAATGTTACTCTTGACCAGTGTTCTATTCAAAACTTGAGTTAGCTGAGAGAGAAGCGTGACAAAGTTCACGATTCCCGCTCCCATTGGATTGGGCATCTCATAAGTACAATCATCACACTGATCTTCACAACGGTTGTTAGCACGAGTTCTCCTATTACCGGCCATTGGCTGGAATAAAAGGAAAGTTAGGGGTAACACATAAAGGGTAATCCAAAGACAAAATTTGTTGACTTATAAATAAACTTTAATCTCTTTAACTCATGAGTCTATAGGATTCAATCCAGGCTTTTCATGATCTTTCTTATAACATATATTCTTAGGGGCATTTTTCCCTTAATAAGGGTTCATACTAAGATTGTGAATTTATCAAAACATATCCCCCGGGAGTGTTGTAACCAAGAGTGAAGCAAGCCCCTTTGTCGTGCACCAGTTCCCATTCGAGTCTAGCTCAAAGCGGTGTTTTCTGGTTTTACCCCTAGGTTACATATGTGCCAGAGCCGCCTCTACCTGCTCGTATCCAGACAGGGATGTATTTTTTTGATAAACCACTTACTTAGTATTTACCAAAACTTAGGGATGTTTTTATTATGCTTAGTCTTGTATATAAGGCTTTACTAGGGTTTCCTAATCCCAAAAATAACTAAACCTATCCTTTGATACAAACTATGACAACCCTGCTTTTTATTACAACTTAAACATGCTTTATTACATAAAACATCGCTTGATACAACAAAAAGGATCGAGGGGTTTAGTGTATTTGGGGCTTAGGATCATTACATAAAGACTTTAAACTTGAAATACAACATCTTTATTGAAAACTTCCTTTACATGACCACTATATTCCTTTGTACTTAGCATTGCATGGGATAACCTGAGGACATGCATAAGAAAAGGGTGAGCTATAAAGCCCAGTAAGGGAGTACATAATGAATAACATGAGGAGTACAATACATGTTAGGCAATGGGAATATCAATAGAGCATAAGAGAAACATGAACATAAAGGCATGATAAAGCATGATAACCAAAACATGGAAATGTGGAAACAACACTTAACATTGAATTAGCATGAGCCAAAGCTCATTGCACATGGAGCATGAGTAAACCCTCATTGCACTTGAAGCACGAGTAAACCCTCGATTCACTTGAATTATCATGATTCAACACTCATTTCACATGATGTATCATGATACTATACTTTACCCAATGCATTGGAGTGCTATATAGGGCGCACCCTTCTTAAACATTTCATTTCATGCATAAGTGTGTCACATGGATCATAAAACATGGATTCATAAAACATAATCATTTATTCCACGATAAAGGAATGTGGAATTCATAAATGAAACTTTATAATCAATTAGTAAATGTTAATAAAGGTGAATACCCTTGATGGAGAAATGGGCATGGTATTCACTACACAATGATATTGGCTTAGAAAATCAGTCTGATTTCGGCAGCGTAACGGCGTGACATAAGAATTCATAAAAATGGTTGATGAGAGAGAAAAGGGTTACTCATCATATTTACATGTAATGGAAAGTAAGGAGGTCATATAGATACATGTCCCAACAATTGAAATGGAATTTAGATTCATGAGACAAAAGTATTGCTTGAATGTAAAAGAAGAGAGATAAGTTCCTTTCGGAATTTCAGCATAGTAACGGGTGTACATGGGAGGCATTTAATGAGAGAGAAAGGGTTATCCCATAATTCAAACAATAAGAGGGCAGTATGGGGGAGGTGTGAATCCATACCCCAACATTCATAATTGAAATTAAAAATGGCAATACAACTTAAAGAAAATTGACAAAAATGAGAAAGGAAGAAAAAACCCTTACTTGGAAGTGTGCTTCCAAAGGCTAGGGAGAGGCTTGTGAGATGCTTCTTGGGAGCTTGGGGAATCTTGGGAGGATTCTAGAGATATTAGGGAAGAGGTTGGACGAACTCCAAGGGATTTTAGTGAGGAGGAAGTGGGAGCTTGGGTGGGTTTATATAGGAAAGGTGAGAGAATTCATTATTATTTAGGTTTGGGACCCCTTATATTAAAATAATCCAAACCACAAACCATCCCATGGTATTTTCCCATGGTTTCTGGAAAAGTAAAGAGGAAAACAATATTTTACAAGGACAAGGTCCGAACTTATTAAAAAAATAGGGTTACTTATGTGGAGGTGAGTCACACTCCCATGGATATTAATTTAAAAAGGCAAAGTGTTGAATAAGTCTTGAGGGCTCCATTAATGCTTTGAAAAGTAAGTCAAACAAACCCAAAACCTTATTATTTTAATGATAAAACACATATTGGCCGAAAATAAGGATTATGTTATTTTATTACATCACCATTGGGTCATTATGATGTCATAAAACACATTATATATTTAAATGGTATTTTATTTTTACCCAAAAATTTGACTGTCTCAGAAAATTATGAAAAATTCACCGTTGGATAATTTCGACATCCTGATTCCAAAAATAATATTTATTTTATCTCAATAATTTTATAAATATGTGAATTTTCCCTTTTAAAATAAAAACCGACATTTATAAAAAAAATCACGGGTTTCGACAGAAATGGCTTTCAAACCTTAATAAAAATTTAATTTCATTAATAAGATTATAAGATCATTTATACTTAATAAAAATTAATTTTATATTAATAATAATATTTTATTAAAATATTATTTAATTCAAAAATCCTTTAATTTAATAAAATATAATTCTTAATTAAATAAAAACTAAAAACACCATTTGTACTTTAAAAACTAATTACAATGTATCAAAAATGACTAGAAATTATATTCATTATTATATAAAAAAATAATGTACATGAACATGGTGCTACTTATTTGTTACATAACCCCTTAAAATAGCCGCATAAGACCATAGGGTAAGGTGTGCGATGGTGACAGACTCTTGGGGTTGCTCGGATAACATCGCTCGAGTGGTAATCCCTATCAACTTCCACTTTTCCCGTAGACGGTCCCGTTCAAGCTTGACATAATGAAGCTCAGCTTGGGCTTGGTCAAAGGCGAAGCCCAAAGACGCCACCTCTTTTCCGAGCTCCGAAAAATGGGTTTCGTAAGGGGCAATTCTACTGGATGAGGCCATCGCTTCCTTTGTCTGAGTAGAAATGGGTTCGTTAAAGCCTTATATTTATACTACACAGATGATCACTATTCAATGGCTATAAAAGTAACAGTCGCAAATCTTAACGTAAAACTAAAGAAGTTGACATATTATAAAAACATTTTTCATAAAGAAACATTCAACTGGATCAAGAGGGATTTTCCATTAATGAAACTTTGGGTCGTTACAATAACACAGTAATATACTAACACAATTAATCCGTACAGTGAAAGAGTGTGTGCAGTAATAAAAAGGGGCCAGAATATTAGCCCAACTAGAAAGTACAAGAAAAATGAAAAGTTAAAGTAAACTGGAACAACTCCAGTGAACACCCGTCATGGATCCTACCTGAAGGTTAGGTATATCCCTCGAAATATTCTCTATGGTACTCCTCGTATAATTTCCACCTCCAAGATACCTCCAATCATGGTACTCTCATCCTCAGTCAGTGATGGATGTTTTCTGCACCAAACACAACATGGTTCGGGTGTAGCCCGTGCAGGGTTGAGTATAACGATACTCAGTAGGGACCTTGAGACCCTCGAATATCACACAAAATCCACAAAGGATAAAATACAAAGCATGGAAATAGTAGTCATGCCTACGAATGTTAATTCCCATACATATACCAAAGTGATGAAGTAAACCCATCTCTATCATGAGGAAACATAAGTCCCAATTCAGAAGCCCAAAGCTCAACATTCCCACATAGGAAAGAACACCACAAAGGTAACACCACAAAGGTAAGTACCACAAAGGTAAATCCACACAGAACAATACCACAAAGGTATCCCTACAAAGGTAACTACCATAAAGGTACACCACATACAAGAATATCAAAAAGGTATCACCACAAAGGTAAGTACCACAAAGGTACGCCACAAAAAAATACCACAAAGGTATCACCACGAAGGTAAGTACCACCAAGGTATTCCACATAGATGATTATACCAAAGGTAAATACTCGGACCACACCATGTATAATATAGGTTCGGTAGTAAAGATGATTAGATAGAGATACTGAATCATCATACTCTATTAGGAGGACGACCAATGTAGGATCCTAAATCATCACACCCACGTAGGATCCTAGTACAGTAGACCCACGTAGGATCCTAGTGTAGTCCCATGTGGATTTCATAGAGCGTATCCAAGTGGAACTCTTAAACATTGACCCAAGTAAGATCCCATATCAGATACCAACATAGGATCCAAAAGAACAGACCCACATAGGGTCCAAAATCATAGAACCACATAGCATCCCTTTCTCATGATACCGCAAGCTACAGGTTTCCCACACTATGCTCGCTTGTTTCCAGAAGGGTCCTCTCCTCAAGCCACATGTCTATACTCCAACTACCATGAAGTCCTAATATAAAGTATCACAATGGACCGACTCATTATAGGGGTCTCAACCCAATAGAAGGTGCATCAATCAGATGCCCGGTCTATAAGTTATTGACATTTTAGTCTCGAGGGCCCAGTTGGATTCATTTCTGATCCAACCCAGCCATACACCAACTTTATCCAAAACACATGTGGGGTAAACGGAAAGGACCGTCTCGATCCATGGTATCTGGCACCACATACGGTTCATCAAACGGACGTTCGTAACTAATGATATGGCTGAATGAATGAAAAGTGTTGAAGATGGTTTGGGTCTGGTCCGACACGGTTGGACTGACCCTGGTCTGGCCTTAGGTCTGACTCGGTCCGCTCGGTCTGGCACGGCCCGCTGGGAAGCCCATCATGTGGAAACCTGCTGGGATCGTGGCTAGCCTAATGGTGAGCCTCCTCCACATGGTGTGGTCACGCGCCACGCCATCTCCGGTGGCGAGAAACGAGCCGGCCGCTTTCACCTCGCAGTCATGGCCTTGTGTCGCGGCTTCTGCACACCCGATGGTGGGGATTCTCACCACCACCTGCCTCTACTCTTGCTCCGCCAAGGCCTTGGGGCCATGACCCTTCTCTGGCGGCACGGTCGTTCCACCGCCATTGATGCGGCTGGCCATAGTACCGACCGACATTCTCGAGCCCTCTCAGAGCCATTCGTTGGCACTGATCACCATCCTACTCCATCACAAAGAACACATCAAAAACCACAATGGTTGCAGAGAGGTCGGGCCATGTTTGTTTTGCCCGCAGCCTCGGCTTTAGAGCTAAAGCAAGCGACCATTGGGGAGAGATTCAATGTAAAATAAAGTTAACAATGATTAGTCAAAATCACACCCTACATCTATTGCTTGTTGGAAGATATCACGAGGAAGAAATTAGTGAAGGCGATAGGGGTGCCAATGATCATCGCTTCCGCAATACGCATCTGAATTCGGGATAGAGTGTCATCCTCATTCTTGATTCTGAATTACATTCTTCGTTGGAGAGTGCGTTCTTCATTGGAGAAGGTGTTCTTCGTTGGAGAAAGAGTTTCTCCAATGTTTTCCCCAACTCTCCTTTGCCAACCAATCCTCTCTATGGTAATGAGGAGCCAATATAATAGAAATAATATTATCATATAATTCACGTTGGCGCAATTGGATTTGGAAAAAATGGAGTTGGCATAATTAAATTGCACAATTAATTAATTGATGAGGAGCAATTATTGAATTTGAGAGTGGAAGGTTTTCCCATATTAAGATAGGTTCGGGTGGTCCCCACCACCATGAATTCAAAATGGGGGTTTTCTAGTTTCGGTGTCCCCACCTCCATAACTCATATAGAGATGATTCAAAAATAAACTAATAGTTTGATCTTTTTTTTATTTTTATTTACACCAAAAACACTAAAACTAAATTTAACCCTCATCCTACTATGGTCGAGGAAAAAGTCTCCTTAAGAGAATATCAAAACTGTGAGTTCAACAGTGTCCTCAGATTTCAATTCTGTGCACCGGTTCAAAGGATACAAAATCCCTCTAACATGATTACTGAACATATTTAAAAAAAAGTTCAGAAATTCATTCCGAGCACACAAGGCCTCGGAATCACGACAATCAATTTTGGTGGACTCATAGAATTCCCATATAATAAATAAATACGTGGGAATTCCGGGTCTTTACAATGAATGACACTCAAAATTGGATGAATCCATTTAAAAAATACATGGGAATGTTTGTGTTTATGGATATTTTATTATATAGACTCCAGATCCTAGTTTTGAGAATTAATAATGAAATCCCCACACATTTCATATATAAAACCACCCTTGAACCATTTTTATTTCAATAAATCTTCTTGTTGAATGTCCCTAATCCTCCCTCCTCTCTCAATATTACTTCAATGGTCCCCCCATGATTTCAATAAGCTCCTCCCAAGCATTTGGTGTCACACACTCAAGTAGGGGATCCTCATATTCTCTACTTTATTAAAGTTTCATTATTATCTTATGCCTTCCATTTCCAATTAATTATGTTGGGACATGTCCCAATTAAAATACATTTTATGTAAAAAAATAAGAGACCACATTCACTCTCATTAACCCATATTATTCATTTTATGAGATGTCGTTATGATGCTGAAAGTTCACCGCGATATTTGGATTCCAAAATAATTATATAGTGAATACAATACTCATTTCCTACCAAGGTTGTACACATTTATAAACATATACCTTTCTGAATATTTATTTACATTTATGGTTTTCACACCCATTTCTATGTAATAAATTGTGGTGATAAATGATTCCATGTATTCTGATATTTGTGGAATAGTTAATCATGATAATAAAATGAATGTGTATGTGCACCCGAAATTAAAGAAAACACTAATGCCTTAGTTAATGTTTAATCTCATGATATGTCATGTCACAACAAGGAGTGAACCTGATTCATTTATAGTACATTTTTAATCATTATTTATTGGTAGTTATACTTGACCTATATTTGGGTTTGATTGTTTTAATTTGTTTCCACATTTCTCATGTTATGATAATAGTGATATATCATGCCTTCTTATTCATGTTCCGTTTATTCTCTATTGATATTCCTATTATCCGAAATGTACTCATTTCATCATGTTATTCCACATTTTTTTTATTTACTATTCTTTATAGCTAACCCCTTTCTTATGTATGTCCCCATGATACCCCAATAAGTTTTAAGTGTCACCTTATTGAGGAAGTTTTCAATAAAGATTATGTTGTCATATTTTACATTGTTACTTAATTTACATAATTCCAAAACACTATAAAATTATAGATATTCTGTTTTTTTATTATGTGTAACCATATATAATTAAAAGAGTAATAATTTGAAATAAAAATAAGGGTTGTAATAGTTTTTATCAAAGGAAAATAATATTTATTTGGGGGATTTCGTTTAGAAAAATTCAGTTAAATCCTTAGGGATAACACTATGTATAAAAAATACATAAATTTGGGTAAGTAAAGATTAATTGAATTATTAAGAAAATTATAAAATGTATGAATACTACAAGTCGACATGGTACTGATATAGATGTACCAACATGTATCAACTCTAAAAAGTTGTGTCAGTCCTGACTCAATGATACCTGGAACCCAAAAAAGGGCCTTAATGCACACATGGTTTGACACTCCTAGGGGATATATATTGGTAAATTAATATGCTCCTTTAACTACATTATTATGGAAATAAAATAACCAACAAGAGTATATGTTAGGAAATAGATAATGGATAACATAGATTCAAGACAAGAAATTCATATGTTATGGGAAAAAAATGTAATTTATAATTTAACACTTCAATGTCATTAAATTGCCGTTTATGTGTTTAATACTTTAAATATACTCCTACATGATTTTCAGGTAATCTATCTAATGGCTATAAATAGGAAGAATTGGGCAATAATTCAATGTGATCAGTAATGTGATGCCTTTTACATTGAGATAGAAAACATATGGGAGTGTGAATTGAATTTTTTTGATGATATTGTCTCTTTTTAATTAGGTTATGAATAGATTTATTGATCAGGATGAGCTCCCAAATCCCCTTAATAAATTACAAGATGCAATTGAGAGATCCATGTGACAATGTCATCTAACTATCAATGGATAATTTGATCCCTTAATAATTGAACAATGGATCAACTCCCTTGAGAATATATTATCCATCCTTCAATGTTCTAAACAAGAGAAGTTTATTCTGGAAATTTATCATATAGAGGGTGAAACATGTTAGTGGTGGAAAATTATTATGAATACGATGCTTATGGAAGATATCAAAGTGATGGAGTGGAATGAATTCCATAAAATATTTTTTCATTAATATTTTTCTCACATTCTCTATCATAAAAAAGAAATGTATTTTCATGCCCTCATGAAAAAAGATGACGACTTAGTTGTGTCATATAAGGAAAGAATCAAAAGACTTGCATGATATGCCTTCATCTTTTCTATTACACATGAATTCAAGGGTATGTTCTTATTTAGTGGAATAAAACATACTATATGAAAATCTCTAGGGTACTATGACTTTGATAGCTATGAGGAAAATTGTCTACTGATACCTCAATGTATAAATGGGGATTTGTGAATCTCAAGGGTATCAAAAAGATAATAAGTGGAATGTGGAGTCATATTTCAGTAGTCTGATCGAGAAATATATTGGTGCCAATAAATATCAACATCCTATTTTTCCATGTTACAAAACAAATTACTGCAAAAAGTGCCTAAGGGGGCAAGGAAATGCTTTATGGGTAGGAAGGATGGGCACCTAGCTAGCAGTTTCTGAAAATAGAAACCCACTAATATTGTGGGGGACGTAATTCTCTAATCGACCCTCGATGAATTCTTCATTTCTTCAATTGAAATGAACCTGAAACTTTTCAATGAAATTAACTATGCTAAGGGTCTTTAGGGATAACCATCAAACTTCAACACAACAATAGTGATATTTTTTCATCAAGTCTTTTAAGGTGGATGCAAACATGGAAGAGATGATAGTTACACTAGTTATTCATTCAAGGATAGAAAACATAATTTTTTATTATGGTTTTTTGAATTCTTTCATATCAAAAAATTTTATTAGAACTATTAAAACACCACCAAAAATCATATAATTGGAGTTATTGGTAAAAACAGAATATGGGTAAATTATTGCATCACTAGTATATAATTCCTCCCTTGTTACAATTTAATGGCTGAGCATACCAGTGAAAATTTGTATACTACATTTTGTGGAATTTGATGTAATTTTGAGAATGGATTTCATTTCTCATTACAGACCCAAAATAAATTTTTATGAGAAAAAAATCCCTCTATGTATTTAAAATCATCCCCTAATTCTATACAAGTGAAAAGAGTAGTATGAATCTTATTTGGGAACTTTCTGATTTGTTTTGTGAGTAATTTCATGGTATTTCTATTAAGCAGGATGATTAATTTTGAACTGATCATATACCCACAACATTGAAATTTTAAAATAATACATATAGAATATATGATTTGAAAATGGCTATATGAAGAAAAAAATACAAGATAATCAAGATAAATGGTTCATATTCCCATTTTCTTCACCATAGGGTGCCCTAACCCTCTATATCAAGAATAAGTATTGGTGAATGTTCTTTTGAATTGGTTATCATGAGATAAAAATTTCACGAAAATGAAAAGGTATCATCCGACATGGATTAATGAATTGTTTAGTCAAATATTTGGTGAAAAATACATATCTAGGTGGATCTGTGGATAATATATTAAAAAATTATGGGGAATAAGGACGTTATCCCCATAAAGATTTTATTGTAAGGTAAGAGCATTATGAGTTCATAATAATCCCATTTAGACTCACTTATGATCATGAAATATTCATGAAATTCATGAATATAGTGTCTAAAGATTGCCTCATAAATTTTGAGGTATTATTTATTGATGATATTTTAATATTCTCCAAAACCATCTGGCAGGTGAGGAGCATACGAGAACTACGCTAATGACATTTAGGAAGGAAAATCGTATGGAATGTATATAAAATGTGAGTTATTGTTGATGGAGGTATCATTCATGGAGAACATCATCATAAAAAATGTGATATATATGGAGCATTCAAAAAAAATTGATTGAATGATGGATGTGGCCAACATCTGTGAAAAATATCCATAGTTTAGATAGGATATATGAGTATTATCATCTATTTTGGAGAAAGTTGGTGTGATATTCAATCCCTATAACCATGATAAATCGAAATAGATTCAGGATTACATGGAATGATGAATGTGATGAAAGCATAAAATAACTGAAGAAGAGGCTTATCACTGAACCCAGGCTCACACTACCCACTACTGGAGAGATTTTAAATGTATTAATTAATTCATTAAATAAGGTTTTGGGATATTTATAAATCTAAAATAACAAATTCATAAACAATTCGTCAAGGAAGTTAAAGGTTAATGACTAGAACCACCGAACACAAGATCTGGAGTTGGCTATAGCGATGTTCCCTTTGATAACATGGCACTATTTTCCCTATGGGGAGAAGTGTGAAATATATACGGATCAAAAATCCCACATCTTTATATTCACAAAGAAACATATGAATATGCACCAATAAATATAGTTAAAGATGATCAAGAAATACAACTATTTAATTCACTTCCATCCTGGGAAAGGGAATATAGTGTTGGATGCTCTAATAGTTAGGATCAATCAATTTATAATTAATTAGAATTAAGTAGGATTTAATAATATTAGATTGAGAAAGCATGGACATGAGAATAATAATGGAAGGAATATCAAAAATCCTTTCACAAATAATTTCTCAATCATCCCTTCTGGATTGTTTAATATATTCTGAACAGTTTGATTTCTGAATCCAGAAGGAAGTAGAAACTATACGAAAAGATAAATACATGGAGTTTATTGTTAATGAAGATAGATTTGTGCGATTTGTGTCAGAATAATGTGTACCATAAGATCTTGAGTTATAGATGTTACTATTGGATGATGCACATAGTAAATATTTATCCATTCAACCAGGAAGAAAAAATATGTATTGAGATCTCCGATAGAACTATTTGTGGGAGAATATGAAGATGTATATCACTGAATATATATCAATGTTCTAGTTATTTCATCACAATAAAGAGGAATGTCAAAAATAAAAGGGGATTATGAATCTATTACCCATACAAACATTTAAATGGGAAAACATCACCATAGATATTATCACCGGACATCGGTTGACATCTAAGGGAAACAATGATATATGGGTTTTTTAGGATCGTATTAAAAAGACTACTCCCATTATCCAAATTCAATAGGTCTTCTCATGGGGTAAAAATGCAAGGATATGCATCAGAGAAGTTATAATCCTTAATTGAGTATCACTATCAATTGTGTCACAAATCGTCCCCTAGTGCCCATGATGTGACTACCCCAAGCCCACCTTCCATATGCCAGGGGATGGTGACTTGTGTCGAGTAGGGATTTTACACAAAGGGGAGGCATTTTCCAATAAACCTGCACACACATACCTATCACCAAGAAAAGTACTGAAACTAAAAAAGTAGAGTAAATATATATGCTACCCAATAAAAAAACCATGGAGAGTAAAAGATAAAACTATGAATTAAACTATCATGAATATAATCCCAACTAAAATAGAAAAGTACATGCTCTATGATGAAAAGTACATGCTTATGGATCTCTTTCTCCAAAAAAACTACCTAAAGGCTATGTATAGTATACCATCTGAATGACCCTAAAGCGTACCACATTGTTCAAGTCACCCTAAAACACCACCTATCTCAAACCCACCAAGGACTATGTCAAAGTTTTTGATCATTTTCATATGATAAGACATGTGCTGGCGAAGCCCATGTAGGGGTGAGTAAAACAATACTCAGTAGGGACCACAAACCAAGAAGGTAAAACACGAGGAAGGGTACTAAAGAGGCACAAAGAGTGTAGCCTCTACTAAGTACAATCAAGAGAGTTCCTATAGTCATATATTAACATATCGGATCCTAGTGCCACTCCACAGGTGCCCGGAACCCAGTTCTCCATGTGACCTCAAGCGCATTTCCCCAAACGCCAGAGGCTGCCGACTAGAAGTGAGGGCCCTTGTCTGATAGTGGGGAAACAATTCCCTCATTTGTCAAACTGTAGTACAACGGAATATAATATAAACATACAACAGCATCGGAAGGAATAAACCATAAACATTTGAAATAAAAAAATGCAGTAAACGATAACCAATAGTTATATAGATGATGATGAAACATGTCTTAAGTTCTAAGAAAACAGCCAGAACTTGTTACAACGGTACTTTACAGTACAACTGAAGTATAGGTACAGAAAAGAAAAGTAGAATAGCCCACGGCATCGCGAGCCAATTCTTGGTCCCATTATCTCCTACACCCCAGCAGCAATCAAGTACCTATATAGGGACCCTTTCCCTTATTTACACCTGCAGAAAAGTAATCTGTTTGGGCCGAAAAGCATGACCCAAACACGGTGTGAGAAATAATTCCCAGTAGCCACCCACCAAAGGCCAGTGCCCAACTATGTGTAAACATGGAACAATGGTGTAGTAGTGAATGCAATAAACTAAGCAGTACACAAAAGAAACTAACTTAATAGTTATATTGCCATTTAATTATTCATTTAGTCCATCTAATATAAGAAAACACCAAAGTGAATTTCCAAGTAAACAGACAGCGTCCTCAAACAAACAAATCTCACCCTCAGGTAATCATAATCTCGCCCTCAGGAATAACATAATTTTTCCACAGGTGTACGAAGTGTCTCCCTCAGGCACAGAATTCAATCCCTCAGGCACGAAAGGCTTCCCTCAGGTGAAATAGTACGTTTCCCTCAGGCTAATATAGTCACGCCCTCAGGATATAATAAATCACCACCCTCAGGCATAAGTAAGTAGTCCATGACCAATAATTAAACATTAAATTTAAATACCATTCCTCTCATGGAAAAATTAATGCATAAGTTAAACATGGCATACCCTTGGGTATACTAGCCAAACAGCTAAACAGGGGAACGCACCCCCAGGGTGGTCCTAGATCCAAGCTACGATCCCAAACAATGTATTGATATCATATTTAATTACCTCTACAATTATCAGTATTTAAAATAGCCACATGCTACGCCACACAACACCCCAAATATGGGTTCGTAGCTTAAAAACACACAAAATGCACGACAGTTGGAAATAAACACCAAGCCACCTACCTTTAACACTAATGAACGATATACATGAACGTCGGTTCCTGAAAATCCCGAGAAAGACATAGATATGAAGAAGAAGAAACTCAGTTTAAACATAAATAACATCCATTAGAGGAAGAATTGGGAAGAGACACACCAGGATCCAGAAGCTCTTACCAGCGCGGTTTCAACGAGATCGATGGAGACAAATTCGGATTCCCGAAGTGTACTCGACGGATCCTCAAAGATCCGACCTTCCTCTCTCTAGCACTCTTACTGTTCTAAGCCTTCCATGTGAACATGGGAGGATACTATCCATTTTAAGTGAAAAAACAATGTACATGGAATGTACTTCAGAGTACACGACATGTACTTCCCAATTTTAAACTGTTCCTCTGGTGACTTCCCACCAGTATGGCACTGTTCATCTGTCGACATGTCTATACAGCGTGTCTCCCTGAGTACACGGTGTGTTCTATCGCACAGCTAGCCACCACCTTTCTATTCGCCTGCTGACTGACTACACGACGTGTGAGGGACCACTACACGGTGTGTAGTCAGTCATTACACCCTTCGTTGCCGACATGGCCACACGACCCATGTACTCATCCCACACGGCCAAAAGTACACGGCGTGTGGAAAAGTACACAACCTGTACATTCTAAAATTTGGGATTTTTCACCATTTTCCATATTTTCTCAAAAACACGTAAGGAAAATAGAAAATAAGAAGACCGTACCTCAAAACTAAGAACCGGGTTCTTACAAACTTCCCCCCTTAAAGACATTGTCCCCGAATTTCCCTTCCAAGGCTGGCGAAGATAAAGCTGAGAATAACTCTGGCCACTGAGCATGTGCGTCGGTCTCCCGCTCCTAGCTTTCGTCCTATCCTCAGCCATGCTGCCATAACACCTATACGAGAGGAACTGACTGGCCTCGGAGAACCTTATTGCTCTTGTAAACGATACAAATCTAATTCTCCTCAAAGAACGCATCGATATGAAGCTCAAACTCCTCAAGCTGAAATATGTGTGACGGTTCTGAATGATAGTGTCACAACTAAGATACATGGAAGATGTCGTGAAGGGACCGGTACCTCTGTGGTAACTATAACTGATAACCAATCGGCCCGACTCTCTCCATAATCTTAAATGTCCCCACATACCTCGGTGAAAGTTTATCTTGTATCCTGATCTATTTGTGTCCCAAACTCGACGAAACATGCAAGAAAACCTGATCCCCAACCACGAACTCCAAAGTTCATTTGCAGCGATCAACATAAGACTTCTGACGAGACTATGTGGTAGCCATCCACTTCTGAATCAACTGGACCTACTCAGAAGTCTCCACCGTGAGACGTGGTCCCAGTAAAGCTGTGTCACCTGCCTCTAACAAGAATAAGGGTGATCGAGATGGACTACCATGTTAATCCTCATATGGTGCTATCTCGATAGTTTCCTGAAAACTATTCTTATAGGAAAACTCTACTAGGGGTATATGCTTCTCCCAATATCCCCCAAAGTCTAGGACGCATGCACACAGCATGTCCTCAAGCACCTGTATCATACACTCTGAATGGCCATCGGTCTGAGGGTGGTATGTTGTGCTCAAGAGCACCTGTGTACCCAGTGGCCTCTGAAAACTCTTCCAGAATCGAGATGTAAAATGGGTGTCCCTATTAGAAAGGATAGAATGAGGGACACCAGGAAGACGTACGATCTCTCGGATATACAACATTCTGAGCACATCAAAACCAAAGTTTTCCTTGATCAGAAAAAAGTGAGCTACCTTTGTGAGTATTTCCACAACAATCTACAGTGCATTAGTGCCTCGAGGTGACCTCGGCAACCCAGTCATGAAGTCCGTCGTAACATCATCTCATTTCCACTCCAGGATGGGTAACTAATATAACAGCCCAGCTGGTCTCTGATGTTCCGCCTTCACCTGCTGACTGGTGGAAGATCTCATAACAAAACCAGCTACATCTCCATTCATACCCGGCCACCAGTACTAACATCTCAAGTCACAGTACATATTGGTAACCCCGGGATGAACTGCCCAAGATGAAGCAAGAAACTCCCGCATCAGCTCCTCACGTATATCACTTGGAACCCACACTTGTCTATGGAAACTCAAAACTTAATCATTTCCTATCGTCCACCCAGGAGGAGGGTCCTCACATGCCACCTACTCCCATAGAACTAGGAATTCTGGATCAGATAGTTGTCTCATACTCACTCTATCCAGGAGGGTAGAAGTCACATCTAGGGATGAAAGACAGGTATTCCCCATACTGTTGTACACCTCCAAATGCATCTCAGCAAACAAAGCCCTGAGTTGCCACTCACCACTGGCCTCCTGGACAGCCTGTATCTGAGTCTTCCTGCTCAGTGCATTAGCTACTGCATTACCTTTACCAAGTGTATAGGCAAGATCGAAGTCGAAGGACTGAAGGTATTCATCCTACCTTTGTTGTCTCAGATTCAAGTCACGCTGAGTAAAGTAATACATGAGACTTTTGCGGTCAGTGAAAACAACAAAACATTCTCCCAATAGGTAATGTCTCCAACAGCGCAATGCATGAACAACTGCAGGAAACTCGAGATCATGCGTTGGGTAATTCCTCTTATGTGGCCTCAACTGCCGAGATCTGTACGCAACTACTCGATCGCGCTGCATCAACACAACTCCCAGCCCAATACCTAATGCATCACGGTAAAATTTATAACTTTTCCTCTATTCTGGGAGTATTAGGATTAGTGTTGATGTAAACCTGCCTTTCAGGTCTTGGAAGGCTATCTTGCAAGCTTCTGACCAAACGAACATCACACCCTTCTTAGTCAAACCCGTCAACGACACTGCTAAGCGGGAGAATTCCTAGAAAAAACGTCTGTAGTAACAAGCCAGCCCCATGAAACATAGTATCTGAAACATGTTCTTAGGATGCCCCCAGGAAACTACTTCTCTCACATTCTCTGGGTCCATGTCAACTCCTTCCTCTGAGATGATATGTCCTAGGAAGTGAATCTGGTCCATCCAAAAGTGGCACATTGAGAGCATAGAAAATAGAAGATTCTCTCTCAGTGTACTCAATACGATCTCAAGATGGGTGGCATGGTCGTGTCGAGTGTGAGAGTATTCCAAGATGTTGTCCATGAATACTACCATGAAATAATCTAGATAAGTATGGAACAAACGATTCATTAGAGCCATGAAAACTGTTGGCGCGTTCGTGAGTCCCAACGACATAATTGTATACTCATATAGACCATACCTGCTCCTAAAAGCCATGAGAGGTATATCAGATGGTATAACGTGCAGCTAATGATATCCTGATCTCAATTCACTCTTTGAGAACAATCATTCTCCATGAAGTTTATCAAAAAGATCATCAATCCTTGGCAAGGGATAACAATTTTTAACTGTCAACTGGTTCAGCTTCTAATAATCCACACAGAGTCTGAGGGTACTGTTTTCCTTCTTCGCAAAGAGGACCAGAGAACCCCAAGGAGAGGTACTGGGTCTGATGAAACCCTTTTCCTGCAACTCCTCTAACTTCCTCTTGAGCTCTTGCAACTCAGGTTTAGCCATCCTATAAGTAGTAATAGACACCGGCGCTTCTCCTAGAACAAGTTCAATAGAGAAATTCACCTCACGTTCTGGGGGTAGACCTGAAAAGTCATCCGGGAAGACATCCATGAAATGATAAACCATAGGAGGGAAATCTATCTGACAAGTCCCCTGGTCATCTAGATATAAACTCGCAATCTGGGCTATGACACCACATCGCCCAAAATGCTCTGGTCTAGCTCGACTCACCGGAACATCCAATCGCCCTTGTATAGAAACTATCCACCCTCTGGTGATTTGAAACTCACCATGTGACGATAGAAATTCACAAAGGCTATAATGGGAACCAACAAGTCCATCCCGAGAATGACATCATATCTCGTCATCTTTAAGACATAGAGGTCCCAAAGGATGTGACACCCACCAACCTCAAGGGGGAACTCCTTGAACTGATGCACACAGGCCGTTATAGTACCCAACGGAGTGTCTAGCATCATGATATCAGAAGAAGAATAAATATAGAGCCCAACGCTGTCCACAATGGGCAGAGATATAAAATCTTGTGTCACACCCGTATCTAAAAGTAATGGAGATAAGATAGAAGATACTATAATGGTTCCTCTGACTATAGAAGGTCTGGGATCCTTCTCCAGCTGGGTCAGTTGCACTGCATATGCCTGCCCCGTGCCGTGGCCCTATGACATAGCCTGACCACCCTAAGATGTCCCGCCTTGCAACTTTTGTGATCCTGGTGTCTGGCAACCACGGCCACGACCACCATCTATGCCTACACACCCTGACGTATTCCTGTTCCCTGACTGGTAAGAAGCCGTTGGTCCTTCCCCCGCACGCGGAGTCTACACAGAACCCCTCTCACTAGACATTGGTGGAATCTCCCTGCAAAAGTGTTGCAGATGACCCATCCTGCCGCAATATCGGCACTCCACTGGGTCTTGTGGACACTGAGGTCTCTTGTGCCCTTCCCTACTACACTGGTAGCACATGACCTGGCCACCTGAAAAATTCTTCTTGGCTGGTACTGCTACCATGAGAGAAGTCCGTCTGTCTCTTCCTCTTACCAGTAGAAATAGTACCAGAAACTGGTGTTGAACCACCCTGACCCACACCACTAGCTTGCCGCGAGTTCCTCTCGGTAATCAGTGCCTGATTCACAATATCATGTACAGTAGGCAACGAGAAAACATTCACCAGTTCTCGAATGTCATATCGAAGTCCATCATTGATGTGTCTGGATCTCAGCGTCTCATTGCCCACCAGAACGGGTGCAAAATGTTGTAGCTCGGTAAAGCAAGCAGAATAATCCATCACCGACATAGCGCCCTGCTGCAGATTCATTAACTCTCGAGTTCTGTCTGCCCTTAGGGACTCGGGAAAGAAGAATTCATAGAAGACTGCCTGAAAATTTTCCCACTCCATGTCTCGGTGAGGCTCTGACTGGGTGGTAACATCCAACCACCTCTTAGAGGAATCACGCCGCATTAATGACTCGAGCTTGATCCTCCTCCCTGGAGGCGTCTCAAGATGCTCGAAAGTATTCTGCATCGATCTCAGCCAAGACTCTGCAGCCTGTGGTCCAAAATACCCTGAAAACATAGCTGGATGCTTCTGCTGGAAGATACGATTAAGCTCAGCCATAGATGTGGCAGCTAGCGGTTCTCCCTGAAAGGTCTACATGAACCGCATGAATCATTCAAGTAACTGTGCATCTACGCCTGTGTCTGGTATAACGGCTGGCGCCGCATCTAGCTCTGCTGGAGGATCAATTGGTATCCCATGGCCCACCATCTCTGGAGTATAGTCGTCACCACTCTCCAGGAGAACAACGCACGGTCGTCTCAGCAGCCTGACACTACAAGGTCAAAATCACACCTTAGAACATTATTTTCAAAGATCGAAAACGAAGAATCCCAAAAAGGAATAGGAGTAATATGTTGGAACCACTTTGTGTATAATTTTGTATTTTTTGTCAATAGTTGTCAATGAAGATCAAAATGAAGGTGATAAAGAACTACTCCAATGAAATGGAGGAATGGAAGAACAAAATGAAGGATATCAAGAAGTACTCTAATGAAATGGAGGAATGGAAGATCAAAATGAAGGATATCATGAAGTACTCTGATGAAGTAGATGAATGGTGATTCAGACGATTGTTGTACTGATCATATGTTCAAAGAACAAGTGTCAAAGGTATTACATTGTTTACAACAATGAAGAATGTGAGGTGAAATCCATATGAGGAAGATTAAATAAGAGTGGGATTTTTGGATGAAGACCATGCAATTCCTCCTAATTGCATGAGAACTATGGGCTTTGATGAAGACCATGCAATTCCTCATTATTACATGAGAACCATGGGTTTTGATGAATACCATGCAATTACTCATGATTGCATGAGAACCATGCAAATGACTTCTTAAAGAATAGAATCACATGGTTTGCATGAAGTTGATCATGACAGTTGATGAAGAAGACAATGTGCCAATTATTGGAATTCTATGAAGGTCGTACAATGATTGGAATTCTGCGATAGCCATGCACATCACATTGTCATAGAATATGATGATGCGAAAGCTATGCCTTCAAAGAAAACATATCACAAGAGTGGAGTTTGTGATTAAAGTAGAAGATTTGCTAAAGGATACATATCACTAGGAAGAAGTGCTCTTGAGGTAATCGTGCTTGTTGACAAAGCAAACAGACGACATACAAATTTGTTGAAAAATGATATTCCATGGTGGAATGTCGAGTTTAAGGAATGTGGATAATGATCCATGTTTTATTCAAGGAACATCGATAGAGGAATGGAAGATCTGTAGGCGGACAAAAAGAGGAGATACAAGGTGGCGCTGTTTTCCAGTGTTTTCCAAATTTTTGGGTTCCAAAATTTGGAGGATGGTGAGCATTGCGAAAAGTGTATTTCCATGAAGATCATAATTTAATGTGGAAAAGGCATGAGTTTACAGAAGATGGGATGCATGGATTGGATTTCTCGAAGACCAGTAGAATAGAGGCGGTGATTCAACGTGATTACATCAACCTTTGCGAACAACAGAGGATGGAGAGCTTCGCGGAAATGAAGGGCTTTGCTAAGGAGCTTCGCGGCGAAGGTGCTAAGTAATTGATGGGATGATCCGCAATTACGACGAGATCTGCGAATGGAAAATTTCAGTAGTGCTTCGCGATTTTGAGAGAATTCCGGCGGGAACATCATAGATTCGCGAATTGAGCTGACGTGGCATTGACTTCGTGCGAAAATTTAGAGGGTCGGTGGAATCACCTAAAAATAGAGGCCGACCCCCTCATGAGAAGTAGTGAGAGCTCTCAACGAAAATCTTTTTATCTCGGTTCGCAAAGGTCACTCGCGAAGGTAGTGTGCTTCACGAAATAGGATCTTCGCGAAGGCTATTCTAGCTCTGCGAAAGTCATGCGCCCCGCATTGGCTCAGTGAGCTTCGCGAAGAGGCAGGAGCTCCATGACAGACAAGCATTGTGAAGGCTGGAGCATCGCGAGAGTGCTTCGCGATTGAGCTTCGCGAAAATCCAGGGACTCCGTGAAGTATTGTTTGCGCTTTGCAAAATTGCGAGCCTTGCGAAGTAGGGTACTTTGTGAAGGACCTTTCTAAAGGTTGTTCGCCCAGTGGACAGGGGAAAAGGGGGTATTCATCAGTGGATGAAATTTGGACATCAATAGAGAATAATTTATTGAGAAATCACAAAAGTGATTGTGATTCAGGAAAACGAAGACAAGGTGATCTATTGCATTCCGTCATTGCACTAAAGTAAAAGGTTAAATACAAAAGAGCATCAACTCAGGACTCTGACGCAAGAAAAGTCTCATGCTGAACAAGAGACAAAGACTTCAATGCAAATCTATTGTAGAGACCTTCACGTCTATAAACTGAGTGAGACTTCACCAACGGAAGTGAGCCAGGGGGAGTCAACGGGAGTGACCCGAGGGAAGCAGTGAGCTATCCCTGAACCTTTGTAAAGGTAGTGAGCCTGGGACAGAGTGACTGTACCCGAACATTTGTAACATACAGCTAGTGAAGCATAGTGGATTTTAGTATGACCGAAAACTTGTCAGCATATGCTCCTTGGACGTAGCCCTTAGTGGTGAACCATGTAAAAATAGTTGTGTCATCTCTCGGCATGTGAATGTTTCATTGATGATCATATCCATAATATAGGTTTAAGTAGTTCCTACCAACGTGGGAACAAGATCCACAACATTAAGAAGAAATTGTTGACACCCAGATTCACCCCTCCCCTCTCAGGGTGTCCTGGGGTCCTACATAATAAGGCATTTAGAATTTAAAAAACAAGACTGCAGGGCATGTATAATGACTACACGGTGTGTACATGACTTCTCTTCCCCTTCCTGGGCCCTTCTACATGGCTAAGTCACATGACTCCCATTGAACAAAACTAAAGGACGTGTATATCATTTGCACGGCTTGTATAGTGTTATTTTCCAACATACTGTGTCTCTTGTGACATGGCCGACTACTTGGCTTAAACTACATGGCGTGTTACACCCACACACGGAATGTACACTACCCCATTTCACAGCCACACGGCTTACTCTACACGGTCTGTCTTCGGACAAGACTACATGGCATGTCCCACAAGTACACGACGTGTACTAGATGAGCTCTATCGACCCGTGTTGTTAGTTACACGGCCAGATAAGCAGCTCAACCCACACGGCATGTTCTATATAAACACGGCTTGTACTTGAAGTGATTACCCCGACCTGTGTTTGTTAGTTACACGGCTGAATCCCAGGTCGGACTACACGGCGTGTTCCACAGTGGACACGACATGTATGTCTTAAGGTTTCCTCTGCCAGTGTTGTCAGTTACACGGTGGACACCGGGTCAACCACTACACGGTGTGTACTGAAGCTACACGGCATGTTCGCCACAAACATTTCCCTTCCTCGTGTCTCTGCCCACACGGTCTATGACACAGAAAGAGACTACACGGCGTGTACTCGAGATACACAGCGTGTACTCGAAAAGTTTATTTTTTCATCCTAGACAGATGGCCATACATGGTGTGTCTAAGATACTACACGGCGTTTATACTAGTTTTTCCGGACAGTATGCCTCAGAAACATCTCCGGATCCCTGAAAATACTGAAAAAAACACCTAAGTGTCAAATTATGATCTGTGAGGGCCCATACTCCTCACGAATCAATGTATGACATTTTATCTATGTTATAACATAATAAATAGTCAATGATCCACCAAATTCCGGTAAATGGGGGCCCATACACCGCAAAAACAAAAGTTTGGAATCCATTATTTTAAAAAGTTTATACAACAATACCCTATCACATAGTAGACATTTATCAAGCAGTTATCACAACATCATGCTTTTCTAGCACAACAACGATCACAAAAACATGTAATCCCTAATGCACCTACGTGGAATGGAACTAGGCATGGAATTTGATTTCTTGCATGCTCCTAAATGATGCATGTGATGGCATACCCTCATCTCATCGTGTTGCAACTATATGGAACCCATAGATAAAATATAAACAGCACAATCCCAAGTGTGTCACCCAATGGTGAAATCATATCAACTGTAAATTGAAAAACTAGTAAAATTTCAATATGAGGTAAATTGGCTTTTCCCTGTACACGGGTTAGCTATGCCCGGGCACAACTTATTACCAACTACCATTCCTATCCTATCCCTGACTAAGGCTCCAAATAGTAAGTCAAAGAAAATAATTTCTTTGATACCACTTTGTAACGTCCAGGATCTGGGTGCCACTCCACGAGTGCCCCGAACCCGATTCGCCACGTGACCTCAAGCGCATTTCCCTAAACTCTAGAGGCTGCCGACTAGCAGCGAGAGCCAGGCTTGATAGTGGGGAAACTATACCCTAATTTGTCAAAGTGTAGTGCAACAGAATATAATATAAACATACAACAGCCAGAGAAGAAATAAACCATACACATTTGAAATAAATAACTGCAGTAAAGGATAAAAAACAATTATATAGATGATGATGCAACATGTATTAAGTTCTAAGAAAATAGCCAGAACATGTTACAATAGTACAGTACAGTACAATACAACTGAAGTACAAGTACAGAAAAGAAAAACAGAACAGCCTATGGAATCGTGAGCCAATGGTCGGTCCCATGCTCTCCTACACCCCAATAGCAATCAAGTACCTGTATAGGGACCCTTTCCCTTATCTACACCTGTAGAAAGGTAATCTGTTTAGGCCAAAAAGCATGAACCAAACATGGTGTGAGAAATAATTCTCAGTAGGCACCCACCAATGGCCCATGCCCAACTGTGTGTAAACATGAAACAACGGTGTAGTAGTGAATGAAATAAAATAAGCATTACTCAAAAGTAACTTACTTAACAATTATATTTCCCTTTAATTATTCATTTAATCCATCTAATATAAGAAAACACCATAGTGAATTTCTATGTAAATAGAAAGCGTCCTCAGACAAACAAATATCACCGTCAGGTAATCAGAATCTTGCCCTTAGGCATAACAGAATTTTCCCTCAGGCGTACGAAGTGTCGCCCTCAGGCATAGAAGTCAAGCCCTCAGGCATGAAAGGTTGCCCTCAGGAGAAATTGTATGTTTTCCTTAGGTAAATACAGTCATGCCCTAAGGATATAGTAAAGCATGGCCCTCGGGAATAAGTAATCGGGCCATGGTCAACAATTAAACATGAAATTTAAATACCATTACTCTCAAGGAAAAATTAAGGCATAATTTAAAATTTTCATACCCTCGGGTATCCTGAAAAAATGGCTAAACAGAGTAAAGCACCCCCAGGTGGTCCTGGATCAATGTAACGATCCCAAACATCATTATGATATCATATTTAATTACCTATACAATTGTATGTTTTTACAATAACCACATCCACAGCCACACGACACCCCAAATATGGGTTCGTAGCTCAAAAACACATAAAATGAAAGACCGTTGGAAATAAACACCAAGACACATATCTTTAACGCCAACAAACGATATATGTGAAGGTCGATTCCAGAAACTCTCGAGAATTCCGTAGACCTGAAGAATAAGAAACTACATTTTAATGTAAATAACATCCATTAGAGGAAGAATTGGAATAAGACCCACTAGGAAGAGGAAGCTCTTACCCGCGCAGTTCCAACGAGATCGACGGAGGCAGAATCGGATTCTGGAGGTGCACTCGGTGGATCCTCGAAGCTCCAGCCTTCCTCTTCTAAGCCCTCTTCCCGCTCTAAGCCTTCCCTATGAACAGGGGAGGCTACTACCAATTTTATGCAAAAAAAGTACATAGCGTGTACTTCCGATTACACGGTGTGTACATCCCAATTTTTAAAATGTTCCTCTAGTGGCTTCCCGCCAGCATGGCATTGTTCATCTGCCAACATGTCTACACGGTGTGTCTCCCTGAGTACACGGCGTGTTCTATCACACTACTGGCCACTGCCTTAATATTCTCATATCGACTGACTACACGGTGTGTAAGGGACCACTACACGGTGTGTAGTCAGTATTTACACCCTTCGTTGATGACATGGCCACATGACCTGTGTACTCCTCCCACACGGCCAAAAGTACACAGCGTGTGGAAAATTACACGGCATGTACTTTCCAAAATTTGGGATTTTTCCCCATTTTCCATATTTTCTCAAAAACAGTTACGGAAAAGAGAAAAGAAGAAGCTTGTACCTCAAAACTAAGAACTAGGTTCTTACAAACATCCCCCCTTAATGTGATTCGTCCTCGAATTTCCCTTCCAAGGATGGAAAAGATTATGCTGAGAATAAATCTGGCCACTCAGCACGTAAGTCGGTCTCCCACTCCTAGGTTTTGTTCTACACTCGGCCATGCTGCCATAGCACCCGTATGAGAGGAACTGACCGGCCTCAGAGAACCATCGTGCTCTTGTCAACGATATGAATCAGATGCTCCTCAAGGGACGCATTGATCTGAAACTCAACCTCCTCTGGCTGAAAGATGTGATACAGGTCTGAATGATAGAGGCGCAACTGAGATTCATGGAAGACGTCGTGTATGTCCCAGTACCTCTGTGGTAATTGAAATCGATAAACAACCAGTTTGACTCTCTCCAAAATCTCAAATGGCCGCATATACCTCGGTGAATGTTTAACCGGTCTCCTGATCCGTTTGTGTCCCAACCTCGGCGAAACATGCATGAAAACCTGATCCCCAACCACGAACTCCAAAGGTCATCTGCGGGGATCAACATAAGTCTTCTGACGAGACTACACATTAGCCATCTGCTTTTGAATCAACTGGACCTGCTCAGAAGTCTCTTGCATGAGACGTGGTCCCAGTAAAGCTGCCTCATCTGCCTCTAACCAGCACAAGGGTGATCGACATGGCCTAACATATAAAGCCTCATATGGTTCTATCTCGATAGTTTCCTGAAAACTATTTTTATAGGAAAACTCCACTAGGGGTATATGCTTCTCCCAAGATCCCCCAAATTCTAGGAAGCTTTCACGCAGCATGTCCTCAAGCACCTGTATCATACGCTCTGACTGGCCATCGGTCTGAGGGTGGTAAGCTGTGCTCAGATGCACCAGTATACACAGTGCCCTCTGAAAACTCTGCCAAAACCGAGACATAAAACGGGCATCCCAATCTGAAATGATAGAACGAGGGACCCCATGAAGACATACGATCTCTCGGATACACAACTTCCTGAGCTCGTCAACACCGAATGTTTCCTTGATCGGCAAAAATTGAGTTACCTTTTTGAGTCTATCCACAAAAACCCACACGGTATCATTTCCTCGAGGTGACCACGGAAACCCAATCACAAAGTCCATTGGGACATCATCCCATTTTCACTCTGGGATGGGTAACTTCTGTAACAGCCAAGCTGGTCCCTAATGTTCCGCCTTCCCCTACTGACAGGTGGAACATCTCGTAACAAAACCAACTACATCTCTCTTCATACCCGGCCACAAGTACTGACGTATCAAGTCACGGTACATATTGGTAACCCCAGGATGAACTTCCCAAGCTGAAGCATGAAACTCCCACATCAGCTCCTCGTGTATATCCCCTGGAACCCACACTTGTCCATGGAAACAAAAAACATCATCATTTCTTATCGTCCAACCAGGAGGAGGGTCCTCACTTGCCACCGACTCCCTTAGAACTAGTCCTTCTGGATTAGATATCTTTCTCATTCTCACTCTATCCAGGAGGGTAGAGGTCACAGCTAAGGATGAAAGATAGGTCTGCCCCTGACTGTCGTGCACCTCCAAATGCATCTCATAGAACAATGCCATGAGTTTCCACTCACCACTGGCCTCCTACACGGCCTGTATTTGAGTCTTCCTACTTAGTGCATCAGCTACTACATTACTTTTACCAGGTGTATAGGCAAGCTCGAAGTCGAAGGACTGAAGGTAATCAACTCACCTTCACTGTCCTAGATTCAAGTCACGCTGAGTAAAGATAAACTTGATACTTTTTTGGTCGTTGAAAACCACAAAATGTTCTCCCAATAGGTAATGTCTCCCACATCACAACACATGAAAACTGTAGCCAACTCGAGATTATGCATTGGGTAATTTCTCTCATGTGGCCTCAACTGCCATGATCCGTACGCAACTACTCGATCGCCTTGAATCAACACTGCTCCCTTCCCAATACTTGATGCATCACAATAAACTGTATAGATTTTCCCCTATTTTAGGAGTATCGGGATTAGTACTGATGTAAACCTGTCTTTTAGGTCTTGGAAGGCTATCTCGCATGTTTCTGACCAATCGAACATCACACCCTTCTCATTTAAACCCGTCAATGGCGCTGCTAAGCCAGGTACGTCCTAGATAAAACGTCTGTAGTGACCAGCCATCCCCAAGAAACTCTTTATATCAAACACATTCTTGGGATGCTCCTAGGAAACTACTTCCCTCACCTTCTATGGGTCCACAGAATCTCCTGCCTCTAAGATGATATGACCCAGGAAGTGAATTTGGTCCATCTAAAATTAGCACTTTGAGAGCTTAGCATATAGCCAATTCTCTCTCAGTGTACTCAATATGACCTCAAGATGGGTTGCATGGTTGTGTCGAGTGTGATAGTTCACCAAGATGTTGTCCACGTATACTACCACAAAAGAATCCAGATAAGGATGGAACACATGATTAATCAGAGCCATGAAAACTGCTGGCGCGTTCGTGAGTCCGAACGGCATAACCGTATACACATATAGACCTTACCTTCTCTTGAAAGCCGTGAGAGGTATATCAGATAATATAACGTGGAGTTGATGATATCCTGATCTCATGTCAATCTTTGAGAACACTCGTTCTCCATGAAGTTGATCAAAAATATCATCAATCCTTGTCAAGGGATATTGGTTCTTAATCGTCATCTAGTTCAGCTTCCGATAATCCATACAGAGTCTGAGGGTACCATCCACCTTCATCGCAAAGAGGACCGGAGAACCCCAAGGTGATGTACTGTGTCAGATGAAACACATTGCCTAAAACTCCTCTAACTACCTCTTAAGCTCCTACAACTTAGGTATAGCCATCCTATAAGGAGGAATGGACCCCAGTGCTACTCCTGGCACAAGCTCAATAGAGAAATCGACCTCACGTTCTAGAGGTAGACCTGAAAAGTCATCCGGGAAGATATCCCTAAAAGGATCAAACACTAGAGAAAAATCCTTCGGACACATCCCCTAGTAATCCAGATATAAACTAGCAATCTAGGTTGTGACACCACCTCACCCACGATGCTCTGGTCCAGCTCGACTCGCCTGAACATCCCACTCACCCTTGTATAGAAACTCTCCTCCCACTGGTGACGTGAAAATTACCCTGCGATGATAGAAATCCATAAAGGCTCTAAAGGGAATCAACCAGTCCATATTGAGAATGAAATCATATCTCGTCATCTCTATAACATAGAGGTCCCAAAGTAAGTGACAACCACCAAACTCAAGTGGGAACTTCTTTCACTGACGCACACAAGTTGTTCTAGTCCCCAACAGAGTGTCTTGCATCATGATATCAGAATAAGTAGAAACACAAGGCCCATGGATCTACACAATGGGCATAGATATAAAACTATGTGTCGCACCAGTATCAAAAAGTACTGAAGATAAGAAAGAACCTACTAGATTTGTACCTCTGACTGTAGAAGGTCCGGGATCCTGCTCCTGCTAGGTCTGTTGCACTGCATATGCCTGTCCAGTGCCACGACCCTACGACATAGCCTTACTACCCCGAGTTTTTCTGCCTTACTGCCTTTTTGATCCTGGTGTTTTTCTACCATGGCCAAGACCACCATCTCTTCCTGCATTCCCTAACCTATTCATGTTCCCGGACTGGTAAGAAGCTGCTGGTCCTACCCCCACACGCGGAGTCTACACAGAACCCCTCTCACTAGCCACTGGTGGAATAGCCCAGAAAAAGCGCTGCAGATGACCAATCCTGTCGCAAGCTCAGTACTCAATTATGTCTCGTGGACATTGAGGTCTCTTGTGCCCTTCCCTACCACACTAGTAGCATATGAACTAGACACTTGAAACATTCTTCTAGCTGGTACTGCTACCCTAAGAGAAGTCCATCTGTCTCTTCCTCTTACCAGTAGAAATTGTACCAGAAACTAGTGCTGAACCACCCTGGCCCACACCACTAGCTTCCCACAGGTTCCTCTCTATAATCAGCGCCTGATTCACAATAGAATGTATAGTAGGTATCCTGAAAACATTCACCAGCACTCGGATGTCATATAGAAGACTATCCTCGAAACGTCTGGCTCTCAGTGTCTCATCACCCATTAGAACGGGTGCAAAACGATGTAGCTCGGTAAAGCGAGCAGAATAATCCATCACCGACATAGCTCCCTACTTCAGATTCATGAACTCTCGAGCTCTATCTTCCCTCAACATCTCGGGAAAGAAGAAGTCATCGAAGAGTTCCTGAAAATCATCCCATGCCATGTCTCTGTGATGCTCTGACTGGGTGGTAACATCCCACTACCTATTGGTGGAATCATGAAGTATATATGTTGCAAGCATGACCCTCCACCCTGGAGGCATATCAAAATTCTCGAAAATAGTCTGCATCGATCCCAGCCAAGACTATGCACCCTGTGGTCCGCCATCCCCTCAAAACGTAGGCGGATGCTACTGCAGGAAGATATAAGTAAGATCAGCCATAGATGTGGTAGTTGGAGGTGCTCCCTGAAAGGTCTGTATGAACTGCCTGAAGCCTTCACAGAACTCTGCATCGGTGCCTGTATTTGGTATAACGGCTGGCGCAACATCTGGCTCTATTGGACAATCAACTAGTAGCCCATGGACCACCATCTCTAGAGTATAGTCGTCTCCACTCTCTTGGCCAACAACGTGCAGTCGTCTCAGCGGCATGACACTAAAATGTCAAAAGCACACCTTAGAACAAGATTATCAATGACCGAAAATGAAGAACCCCAAAAAGGAACAGGAGGAAGAAGGCATTCATAATTTTCAAAACATGACTAAACGGCGTGTATACTAACTACACAGCATGTACTTGACATATCTTCCCCTGCCCGAGTCCTTCTACACGGCTATGCCACATGACTCCCGTTGATCAAAACTACACGGCGTGTATATCATTTACACGGTGTGTTTGGTGTTATTTTCCAATTGCCAATGTCACTTTTAACACGGCCGACTACTCATCTTAAACTACACGGCGTGTTACACCCACACACTGCGTGTAAACTACCCCGTTTCCCAGCCACACAGCTTACTCCTCGCGGTCTGTGCTCGGACAAGACTATGCGGCGTGTCCCTCAGGTACACGGTGTGTACTAGACGAGCTCTACCGACCCGTGTTGTTAGTTACACGGTCAGATACACGGGTAAACCAACACAGTGTGTTCTATATACACACGGCGTGTACTCAGAAAGAATACCATGACCCGTGTTTTTTAGTTACACGGCCGAATCCTAGGTCAGACTACACGGCGTGTTCCAGAGTGGACATGACATGAATGTCTTAAGGTTTCCTCTGCCCGTGTTGTTAGTTACACGGTGTACACTGGTCAACCACTACACGGCGTGTACTGAAGCTACATGACATGTTCGCCCCAAACATTTCCCTTCCCCATGTTTCTACCCACATGGTCTATGACACATAAAGAGACTACACGACGTGTACTCGGGATACACGGTGTGTACTCGAAATGTTTATTTTTTTCTTCCCGAATAGAAGGCCATACACGGTGTGTCTAAGATATTACACAGCATGTATATTGGGTTTTCTGGACAGTATGCCTCAAAAACATCTCTATAGCCCAGAAAATACCCAAAACCAACACCTAAGTGTCACATTCTGAACCGTGAGGGCCCATACTCCCCACGAATCAAATTTTGACATATTATCTGTGTTATAACATAATAAATAGTCAACGATCCACCAAATTCTAGTAAATGGGGGCCCATAATCCCCAAAAACCAAAGTTTGGCATCCATTCTTTTAACAAGTTTATACAACAATACCCTATCACATAAAAGGTATTTATCAAGCAGCTATCACAACAACATGCTTTCTAGCATAAAAACTATCACAACAACATGCACTTCCTAATGCACCTACATGGCATGTAACTATGCATGACATGTGATTTCTAGCATGTGACTAAATGATGCATGTGATGACATACTCTCATCTCATCAGGTTGAAACTATATGGAACCCATAGATAAAATAAAAATAGCACAATCCCATGTGTATCACCCAACGGTGAAATCATATCAACTGTAAATTGCAAAATTAGTAAAATCGCAATACGAGGTAAATTGGATTTTCCCTGTACACAGGTTAGCTACACCCGGGAAGAGCTTATTACCAACTACTGTTCACATCCTATCCCTGACTAAAGCTCCAAATAGTCAATCAAATAAAATAATACCTTTGATACAACTTTGTAATGTCCCGGATCCGAGTGCGACTCCACGGGTGCCCCGATCCCGGTTTGCCATGTGAACTCAAGCGCATTTCCCCAAACGCCAGAGGCAGCCGACTAGCAGCGAGGGCCCAGGTCTGATAGTGGGGAAACTATTCCATCATTTGTCAAAGTGTATCGTAGTGGAATATAATATAAACAAACAACAGCAGAGGAATCAAAAAACCATACACATTTTAAATAAAAAACTGCAGTAAAGGATAACCAACAGTTATATAGATGATGATGCAACATGTCTTAAGTTATAAGAAAACTGCCAGAACATGTTAAAAAAGTACAATACAGTACAACTGAAGTACAAGTACATAAAAGTAAAACAGAACAGCTTGCAGCATCGCCAGCCAATGCTCGGTCCCATGCTCTCCTCCACCCCAATAGCAATCAAGTACTTGTATAGGGACCCTTTCCCATATCTACACCTACAGAAATGTAATCTGTTTGGGCTAAAAAGCATGACCCAAGAAGGATGTGAGAAATAATTCCTAGTAGACACCCTCCAAAGGCCCATTCCCAACTGGGTGTAAACATGCAACAACGGTGTAGTAGGGAATGAAATAAACTAACCAGTACTCAATACTAACTAACTTAACAGTTATTTTTCCATTTATTTATTCATTTTATCCATATAATATAAGAAAACACCATAGTGAATTTCTAAGTAAACAGACAGCGTCCTCAGACAAACAATCCTCACCCTCAGATAATTAGAATCTCACCCTCAGGTATAACAGAATATTCCCCCAGGCATAGGAACTGTCTCCCTGAGGCACAGAAGTCAGACCCTTAGGTAAGAAAGGTTTCCCTCATGCAAAATAGTATTTTTCCCTCAGGCTAATACAGTCATGCCCTCAGGCTATAATAAAGAACCGCCCTCAGTCATAAGTAACCGGGCCATGCCAATCAATTAACCATGAAATTTAAATACCATTCCTCTTAAGGAAAAAAGTAATGCATAATTTATACATGGCATACCCTCGAGTATCCTGGCCAAAAGGGTAAACAGAGGAATGCACCCCCGGGGTGGTCTTGGATCCAAGCAACGATACCAAACAGCATTTTGATATCATATTTAATTACCTATAAAATTATAGGTATTTAAAATAGCCACATCCTCAGCCACACGACACCCCAAATACGGGTTCGTAGCTCAAAAACACACAAAACACATGATAATTGAAATTAAACACCAAGCCACCTACCTTTAACGCCAACGAATGATATACATGAACGTCGATTCGAGAAACTCCTGAGAACAATGAATATCTGATGAAGAAGAAACTCCGTTTAAACATAAATAACTTCCATTAGAGGAAGAATAGGCAGGAGACACACCATGAGGAGGAAGATCTTACTCGCGCAGTTCCAACAAGATCAATGGAGGCGGAATCGTATTCCGGATGTGCACTCGGTGAATCCTTAAAGCTCCGGCCTTCCTCTCCTGAGCCCTCTTCCCATTCTAAGAATTTCCTGTGAATAGGGGAGTCTACTGCTAATTTTATGTGAAAAAAACAAAGTACACGGCGTGTACTTCCGAGTACATGTTGTGGACTTCACAATTTTTAAACTGTTCCTCTGGTGGCTTCCCACCAGCATGGCACTGTTCATCTGCCAACATGTCTACACAGCGTGTCTCCCGGAGTACATGGTGTATTCTATCACAAATCTAGCCATTTCATTACTATTCTCCTGTCGACTGACTACATGGTGTGTAAGGGACTACTACACGGCATGTAGTCGGTCTTTACACCCTTCGTTTCCGACATTTCCACACAACTCGAGTACTCATCCCACACGGCCAAAAGTACACAGCGTGCGGAAGTGTACACGATGTGTACTTTACAAAATTTGTGATTTTTCCCCATTTTCCATATCTTCTCAAAAACACTTAAAGGAAAGAGAAAAGAAGAAGCTCGTACCTCAAAACTAAGAACCTGGTTCTTACACAGCTCACAACTAGATACATCTGCTAATAATTTCCATGAATAACCAAATCCAAGGAGACAGACTCCAGATATTTGTAGGTGAAAAAATATATATATCCATAGGATAGACACTTTGTTTATTTGTAAGAGGAACACTCTATTTTACCATAGGAGTCGCACTCCATATAATAGTCGGAGATACACAATGTATATCCATAAGAGACATGCTCTAGATAACCCTTGGAGACACACTCCATAAATTCCTTGGATACACACTCAGTATATCCATAAGAGACATAGTCAACATCTTTGCCTAGTTAGTCACATGATTCCATCTTTAGCGATATCTCTCTGAGAGCACCTACTCCTCGACCTAATAGGTCGTACGCCAAGCACCCTAAAAACTCTCGAATAATATTTCAAAAGGACCTCCTCATCACGAGAGTCCCAACCCTACAAACAACTCTTAAAATGGATAGGTTTCTTTTAGAGTAATGAGAATTTATGTGAAAAGGGTTCGGACAGGTCTGGGTCTGGCAGGACCCGGTCGGACCTACCAGACCCAGCCCTCTGTGTCTGACCTAACACGCTGGATTTGACCTGACCTTCCAGGTCAACCCATCCCAGACTGGATAGGCCCACTACTAGTCTTCTTACCCATCACGGTTCACTAGAGTTTTCTTATTCATCTTCCAAAAGATGGCATCTGGTGCATCCACTAACCATCAATACCGGTTGGCTTCCGCATTAGACGTGGTGGGCCTCCACATGACCACCCCACGATCGTTGTCCTAGGGTCCGACCACCATGGTCCAGCTCGACCACAACACCTCAGCCACATCATCCACCCTCCATTCATGTCTACCAAGGCCTATTGATGGCCATTATTCATATACCCATGACATTTGTGTCGTAGGTTCTGGTCGCAAGGTGGCTACGATGCCACCACCGCTGGTGGCTCCCTCTTTTATAGGATGCCATTGATGCTGTGGTGGACCGTTCATCAAACCTAAAGGTTCCATGCAATCTACAGGTTGTTAAATTATATATTATGGGCTTCAAAACCTCTAGTTTTCTCTCCAGGGGTTCTTCTACATTCAGAACCTTCTAAAAAGGAAACGGCGAGACTACTGTGGTCCAACGACAATGAACTATTGAATACGGGAAAATAAGAACCAGATGAACACCAATTAGAAAAGACCATGGTCTTGTTCATTATCCATGGTGCATTAATGTCATCAAAATCAAAAAATAACAAGACAAGAATAATAACCATGATATTTTTCTTTTAATTCAACAGTTTTAACGATCCAGAAAGCATGATCAAACAACATATCAACATGTTCCTAGGATGATCTAGTTCATCGTTAATCATATGAATGCAGAATAAATTCACTCATATAGTAAACCCTATGCTTGGATGTTCGAATGTTTTTTTAGAGGAATATATTTTCACCATCATCTTCCATAGATACTTGATCATCGGTTCATGATCCTTGATTTGTTAGCATCCGTCAGTGTTTGTCATTTTCCAATGGTAGGAAATCATTAATCTATTCTACAACGTTCTCAATGAAATATCAATAATCATAATCCTAAATAAATTCTAATGGTTAAATATGTCATTGTTAATTACTATTTCTCTTTTAAATAGTATCTCCTCACTGTTTCATTTATGAAAGGAAATTTCATGTTCGTCAATGCCTCACAGCATTGCGTCATTATGAGAAAATGTTAAAAAAATAAAAAATTTATGTTTTTTTATTCTTCTTTAAAACATCCAAAAATGAATTTCCACCATAGACCCATTCAAGTAGATGTTAGGTCCCACCTAATAAAAAAACAATGATCTGAACACAACGGTGCCCTATGATTTTGAATCTAAGCTCTCGTCCAAAAGTTACTAAAATCGAGCACATCCACAATTTTTAATATACTTGAAAAAATAGTTCAAATTTTTTTTTCTATGAACCTCGGGCTTCAGAATCATGTGTCATCTCACTGCCTGGTCTTGAAATAATACAATATAATTTAAAAATTTTTAAATGAAAAAATTAGGCCATTACATTTTCTCCACCTTAGGGATTCACATACCTAAAACCCAAAACAAGGGCTAAACAAAAAATGGGGATACTAAAAACAAATCTGAGCAGCAGGATCTCATGTTATCTCCTGGAAATTCCCTTAAATCCACCAAATTCACAATTGGTTAATCAATCAACTAGAGAGGGTCATCTCTTATCGATCTTTGATGTCCACCAGGAACTCTGCAAAAGTCACTGTGTCGTCTACATCCTACTCTCCCCAGTAAATAAAGTGTGAAGGGTTATGTACGTATTTCCGCAGCTGGGATACATGAATGACACCACACACCAACTATAACTATAGACGATGATCCAAGTGGTTCTCCACTATTCCAACTCAATGAATTATTAGAAATTATATGGTGAACCTTTGAGATAACTTGTCACCCCAGACAATTATATGTATCCCAGGTTGATGAGAGAACCAACGTTATACATAGTCTCCCTCCTATAACACCAAGGTCTTCTATATCCTATTAGAAAAAAACTTATAAAGGATCTGTACAGTCTTCATCTACTTCTATATGACCTCAAAATCTCAAAAGCAGCCTGCACCAACTCCAGACCCTTGAGTGCAGACTCTCCTGGGCCAGTCCTGCAGAGTGGAGACTTGCACGGTCTCCCATACAAGGCCACAAACGATTACAGACAGATGGTGGATTTGTAGCTATTGTTTTACACAAACTCCACTAGGGGTATTTGATTTTCTTACTATGAAAAACATTCATGATGCAAACATATAACATATCATTAAATACATGAATAGTCGTCTCCGTCTTACCGTCGGTCTGTGGGTTGAAAGTAGTGATCAAGTGCAACTAATACCCAAACGACTCTGAAAATTCCTTCCACAAAAAGGATGTAAATCGTGTGTAACTAAATAAGAATATAATATATGGTACTCAATGGAGTTGACCTATCTCTTGAATGTAGAGGTGTCTCTAGCTCTATACTAAATCCAATTCTTCTATTGCTAGGAAGTGCACTGACATGGTGGTTCCGTCAAAAATCACCAAAATGATATCGTTTACTTTTGGACATAGAAGTTAGTCCCATATCAATGTACATTGATATTCCATCCCACTTACACTATGGAACCCCAAGGGGTAGTGTAAAACTCACTAAAACGTGGTGCTCGACCCTCACTTGCTAATAAGTGAGGAATCTAGATACAAACTAGGCCACAACTTTCTTCATCCCGGACCATAAAAAATAAATTCGAAAGTCTTGGTGCATCTTTTCCTCTCTGGGATTTACCGACCAAAGGGATATATGGAATTCCCCCAACACCATGTCATGTAGCTTTGACAGTACAACTTTTCATCATTTGAAAAGGATGAAATTCTTCCCACCGTTCGAATATCCATCAATGTCATGCCCTATGGACATCGAATCATGCATAGTCTCAAAGCTGTTTTCTCTATGTTGTATTTATTTGACACATCGTAATAGTGGAGGGGTAACCACCATCGAATGGAGGTAATATACTACATATCCATCGATGAACGATATCTGAAACAAGGATTACTACTCTGAGTCCTCACTCAGTAGCTGTGAACTGGATCTCTGGATAAGGGAATCACCCACCACATTTCCCTTCCCAGGATTATAGACTATTTATTAGTAATAGTCTTGCATGAAATCTATCCAATTATGTTGAATCAGGTTAATATAATTTTGAGAAATTCTATACCTTATATTTTTATGGCCCAAGTACACGATAAATCGATATCCCATAGTGTAGTTTGTACAAATAATCAATGTGAAGACAGCCACTACCAATTCTAGATCATAGGTCACATAGGTATACTCATGTGGTCGCAACTACCATGAACCGTATGCAATTTACGCTTGCCCCAAAATCTGGAAACAACCAAAACTGGTCCCTAATGCATCACAGAACACCATGTAATTGTCACCCTACTCTGGAAATATCATGATGGAGGGCTCTTCAATCACTACCTCAGCCGCTGAAAACTCTCATGGAACTTCTCCATCCAAATTAATGGTTTCCCATTTTGTGTCAAGGATTCCATAGATGATGCTAATCAAGAAAAGTGGGTACAAACCTTTGATAATACCCAGCTAACCCAAGGAATTTCCACACTTCAGTAACATTATTCTATGGCACCAACGCAAGCACCACGTCTATCATCGCTTCATCAACTGAAAATATAGCCTTCAAAATTTTGTGTCACATAGTGGACCTCTCGTATCAAAAACTATCACATTGAGAGATTCTCATAAATCTTGTTATATCAAAGTATGTCCAGGACCAGTCATAAGTGTGTCACATTATCCCCCTCTATTGCCAGGTGATCCAAGATTTTGTCAATAAAGAAAACTATAAAATGGTCTAGGAAATGCTAGTAAATACTATTCATTAGTCCCATGAACACATCTAGGGAATTCGTTAGGCCAAATTGAATCACTATGTACTCGAAGTGGTTGTAGAGACATATGAATGATGCATTTGGAATGTCCTCATCCAACACATGAAGATGGTTATATCCTAATTTGTGTTATATCTTCAATAACCATATCGCTCCCTTCATCTGATCGAAGAGATCATCAATCCTTAGTAGTGGATACTTATTCTTCATGGTCACCTGATTGTGGACCTGGAATTCTATGTAAAATATCTAGCTCATTTCTTCCATCTTGAAAAAATAGGGCTACCCTTGGGGAATCATTAGGTCTCACGAAGACTATCTTCTTTAAATCATCCAACTGTACCATAAATTCCCAAAACATTTCATGAGCCTTCCGATATGTCAGTGTATATATCACTTTTTTCCATGGGTACATGTCAATTTAGAATTCAAGCTCATTGTGAGGAGTTAGTATAGTAATATCTTATAGAAATATGTCATCATACTCATCCACCACTATAGGAAACTGAAGAATCATCTCATACACTGCATTTAGGCTCATGTCAACCAATTGATGTGTGATCGGTTGCACCCTCCTATGTGTGTTTCCTTCCTTCTATAATTCTATTTCCATTTTATTGATAAAGGAATACCTTGTCCCATATCTAAGGACTCACCACACAGTGTGAAAAAATTAGTCAATCTGATAATGAACTATGGATAACCAGTCCATACCCAGTATTTTGTTGTACGGCTTTGATGCTTGCACTAACAGTTCCTAACCATAAATATCACCCACAATAGTAAGGGCACAATGTTATCCTCAGTTTTTTATCATCAAATCAACTCTTGAAAGAGTCTCTAAGCATTGGGATCGAGTCAATGGTTTCACTAGAATCATAATGTCTCAAACAAGGGTCATAGTGAGAAAAGAGTGACTAGAGACCGTGCCTATCAAAACTATAGCTTGGGTGGAAAAGAAAAAAATCTTACCTCTAATAATACCAGAACTCTTGGAATCATAGGCCTTCATCGCTTGTATCAGGCCTCACCCCTATCCACAAACTCCCTGAGCATAGGTTGGACCACTTAGGGGTGGTGGAGGTTGTTCCTTGAACCTCCACACATCTACTGTCACTCATCCCACTCCTATGTGAAATCTTCCACCTAGGGTAATTCCATGTTTAAGCCTCCACCATTACCCCATCGATCCCTCAACTATCCTTTATTCAGTCATATGGATGGTCGAACAACTTAAATCCAAATGTCCCTGACCATCGCCTGAGTAGCACAACCTCTCCTTCGACTGACCTATTCAACACAGTAATCCCCAAATTGTTGATCCCATGTCCTGGGGTCGTCCCCTATACTGTCTGGCCCTCTTTGACCCATGTGCCAATTTTCGGCTGCTTTCTTCCGAAGATCCAGCTGCTTGGAAACCCGGGGGTAGCTCTCACCGTCAGTGATTACTCAGCAAGAAATATCTTTATAGGTAGAGCTATCTCCAAAACAATTATATGCATAGGGATTATAAAGGATATCATCTTCAACTTGATATATTGGTGTGGTCTCTACTCAATGGTATGAGACCTAAAGAATGGGCCCCACACCATATCTGTAGAGTAGAAAGATTGATCTATGAATCTCACAGAGTACTCTTCCATTGCCTGGCTACCCTGATGAAGATTTATGAGCTCATTTATATGCATAGAGCCTAAAATCAATACAAATAAATCCTCTCTAAATAGAAACTCAAATTCATTCTAGAACAGGGTCACCTCTTCATGTGTGTGGACCATCAATATCCACCATCTCCCCACCGAGCCATGTAGAAGACTCACATCTAGGACCATCATCTAGTCAATAGGCATCCTCTATAAGAGATAAACTCATGTATCCACCTCTATCCAATCACCAACTACCCAAAGAACTTTCTCACCTTGAATCTTGGGTGGTTTCACTCTCTGGAGATCATGAAATGCATTGATCCAACATGCATCCTCTATGGGTAATGATGGTAGGAACTGATGTAATTATTGTGGTGGTATTGCTGGAACACCTTATAGAGGGCCTGTCTCTGAAAGAATTCCCTACATTGATGCCTCATTTCTCGGCGGACCATCCTCATGGTGACACCCCATAATTTTTTTAGCTGCCTATATAGAATTGTCCTAGAATCGTAGATGACGTACCATATTCAATAGTGTGTACCATGTGAGCTGAATCTGACTCAATTAGGACATGAGAACACACTTAATTACTATATGATGAAAAATCTATTTATTTCACCTGAAACTATTTTTTTCATTTACTATGTAAAAAAAAATCAAGGTCCTTGTGTATGGATATGTATGTCACATCACCAATAATAGGTTCCCTTCCCTTAAAGATTAACTCTAGACACTTAACACTATTTCCACAAAACAAATGTAAATCTTACCTCCCTCTTATACTACTCCATCACAAGCCATCCCTTGGGAACATTGACATTACTAACACTAAGTTCACCTCCCAAGGCCAGGTGCTAGCGACTAGCACTGAGTAGCCATTTCCCACAAACATTAGGCATCTTACTTTAATCCTATACACAAGAAACAATCCCCTATAAACCTACAAAAACGAAAAATAATAATTAAACAGATATTAAACCCACTAAAAACACTAAGAGTAATAATACAAATTGAAATGTAATTAATCCAAAATACAAGGCCAACTGAAATAGAGAATTACAAGCTCCAGGATGAATTGTACAAGTTCTTGGATCTCATCTACATAAAACCCTACCTCAAGGGTTGGTATAATAAGTTGTTTGAATGTTTCTCATACATACCACATCCATCATTTCACCTTGAAGAACCCCATGTCTCCATCCCTCCTAGGATTCCATCAATGTTGCCAATCGTCTGCACAAGATACGACATGTTTGGGAAAAGCATGTGCATTGGTGAGTCAAAAAGTACTCTATAGGGACCTAAAACCACAATGGAAAACACAAGGCAGACTACTGAAGAGGTACACAGAGTGTATCCTCTAGGAATTTCAGTCCAAAAAATCAGTAGATTCATCTCAAACTAGGATACATATAAAAATAATTTACCGGAAGGACCAAATCCAAAGAAACACACTCAAAATATTCATAGGATACACACTACATATAATTGTAGGATACACACTCTGTTTAACCATATGAGACACTAAATATCACCCTAGGAGACACACTATATATATCTGTATGAAACATTCTCTAGATAAAAATATGATACACCCTCAACAAATGAATAGGAGCCACACTTTGTATTACCATAGGATACAAACTCTGAATCCTCTCATAGACAGTCACAGGATTCCATCCTTAGCATGTTCACTATGGGATCACCTACTCCTCGAGCCAATAGTTAATATGCCTACTGCCCTAATAACCCAGGTAGTGTATTTCAAAATGATCTCCTCTTTTCAAGATTTCCAAAATCGCAAATGGATTTTTAAAGGACACATGGATTGACAGTTATGGGAATTTTAGTAAAAATGGGATGGTTGGGTTTAGGTCCTGTCTAACCATGTCCTTTTGAACCAACCTAGTGCATAGGTCCAAATCCAACATGCTAGGATCGACCCGACCCACCTAGTTAACCCAGACCTCTAGGCTCGGCCCTGTTTCATCCACCTACCTATCCCGACCCACTGGATCGGGCTAATTCATCTGCTCGGATGTGGAAAATGTTGCGTCTGATCCCTATCAACGCGGGGCACCCACCGCATAACCACCCCATCGTTGTTTCCATGGGGTCCTACCAACACATTCTAGATTGACTATGTCCTCTAGGTCAACTGATGTAGCCTCATGTCGGGTCTTCCATGGGTTTTAGTCGACTGCCTACCACCAGCCTCTATTCATAGACCCGCGGTAGTAGTTCTGTGGGTTCTGCCTGCCGGGTGGATGCCCCACCACCACCATCAACACCCTCTTAGGCGGACCACTTATGATGCTGTGGTGGTCGAATCTCAAACCAAAATGTGTCACGTGATCACTGGGCCATTAAATCATTGGATTCGGGCTTCAAAATGTCCTCTCCTTGCTCCAGTGGTGTAGCTATGTTTGGAACCTCTCAATAAACTAAAAGCAGGACCACAGGGGGTCCACGAACAAAGAATGTATGAACATGGGAAAAGAAGAAGCACCTAAACACCCCTAAAAATAGACCTTGTCATTTTTATAGGTCTTGGTCTAGTCATGTTAGGATAATCGAAAATAAAAAAGAGAATAATAATCACCAATATTTATTCCATTTATTTGTCTATTTCAACCATCATGAAAGAACAATAAAAATGCAGATAAACCTATTCATGGGTTGGTCTCCATTCATCATTAAACTTAAGAACAAATAAATAATTCCCTCAGAAAATAATCCACGTACCTAATAGTTTTGATATATTGATGGAGAAAAACATTGTTCCACCACCGTCGTTCGTTGATCTTTGATTCTTGATTCATGATCTTCCATCTCACTACTGGAAAGATGATCTTTCCCAACACTTCTATACCAACGGTTTTTAAAAACCGTTGGTATAGCTACCATTTCCCAACGGTTCACCAAAACCGTTGGGAAAGCCATAGATTTCCCCACCTTTCCCAACGGTTTTCCAAACTGTTGGGAAAGGGTCACTCTTTCCCAACGGTTTATGCTAAACCGTTGGGAAAGGGTGTGTTTTGAGCCTCTTTCCCAACGGTTCCCCAAAACCGTTGGGAAAGAGTGACCTTTCCCAATGGATCATGCTAAACCATTGGGAAAGGGTGTGTTTTGAGCCTCTTTCCCAACGGTTCACCAAAACCTTTGGAAAGGTCACTCTTTCCCAATGGTTCACCCCAACCGTTGGGAAAAAGCATCCACAAAACCAACCTTCAGCCTAAAATACTCAACTCACCCCTAACCTATCCCAACGTTTTTCAAAACCGTTGGGATAGGGTTATCCCAACGGTTTTCAAAACCGTTGGGAAAGGTTCTTTAATTTATTTCCAGCTCTACTAACCAAGAACATTCTATAGCTCAAAATTTTAAATAATTATGTTAATACATATATATATTTATGAAATTATGTTTACAAAAGTGAAGTTAGCTTAGTGGGTAAGTCGTTCAATTATAAACGAGGGGTCCTGGGATCAAATCCCAGCGGATGTTTTATTTTTGGAATTTATATACCAACGGTTCCATTACCGTTGGTATATATTTCATATTACATATACCAACGGTTTTTGGAAAACCGTTGGTATAGACCTATCCCAATGGCTTACTTGGCTACGGTTCTCCAAACCGTTGGTATAGGCTATACCAACGGTTTGGAGGCCTATACCAACGGTTCCAAACCGTTGGTAAAGGTTAGTTTTCCAGTAGTGTCTGTCGGTATTCATCAGTGTTTGTCATTTGACAATTGGAGGAAATAGCCACAATCTCATCCATCGTTCCCATGAAAGGATCAACAATACTAATACTAAATAACTACAACAAGATAAAGACATGTTTTAACATTACTTATTCTATTTGAAAAATAATTTCCATGCTATTTTATTTATGAAAGGAAACAACTGCTTTTTCGCTACATCGCAGCATTTCAGTGTCATCACGAAACATTAAAAAGAAAAAAATAAAAATTTTTAATTTATTTTTAATCTTCCTTAAATGATGAGAAAAATAATTTCCACAATCATCCTGCGCTGGTTGATATAAGGTCCTACAAAAGCAAAACCCGGTTCTCAGAATAGAACGACGCACTCAGATTTCAAATTCGAGAACTCGTTTAAAAGTTACTAAAACCGAACATGTGTTGTATTTTTAATAAAAATAAAAAAATAGTTCAAACATTTATTTCGAGAACCTTTGGACTCATAGTCACATTCCATCTCAGCACCTGGCCTTGAAATAATCCCATATATTTATAAAAATATATACATTGAAAATATGGGGGATTATAGATTGTATCTGATCGAGATATGAGATTCACCTCCATGATATTTGAAAGTCTCCATCTTTCTCTAAACACCTAGTTGATCTTCATTACACCCTATCATCAATAAACCAATGGATAATATGAGGGGACTATTTAGACTATGGAATACATGTTGCAAGAATGTTATATATTCTTCAAAGGATGATTGATCCAACATCTTCTCATGGTCATGTTATCATAACAAAAAAAATTTCCAATCGAGCATCCAAATGGATACCAATGAATCCCTTTCAGGGAAGAGGTGAAGAATACCTATATTCTAGGATGAATTTGGAGATCAAAAACATTTACGTCCTAAAATGGTTACGAAAATGGTAGAATGGTTAGGACCATTCAATATAACATCAAGGATTCACATATTCGACCAAAGATCTATGTTGATAATCATCTAATAGTTCTATATATTGATGTAAGAGATATGGTTTTCCTCCAAATATATCCATTGGAGAATTATGTGAGACATTAAAAGAATGGAATTCATAGTCTATGATACATTATACACTTTAATATCCTCAATCACATCGAAAGGGTGGCCTACTAACATTCACTTCAACCTAACCAATATCATGTGCATGATGTATTTGATGTATCCATCTTGATAAATTACATACTGGACACCTCGAAAGTACTCAATACAGAGGTGTTACCATTGGATAATGGCCTTTAACATGATGAGAAATTAGTGAATATTGCAGATCATAGAGGTAATGTTATACAAAATAATACAATGAAACTTATATAGTTGTTTTAGAGAAAGAAAAAGTTTTAAGAACCAACATGGGAATGAGAAAAGGTGATGAAATAAAGTTTCCCTCATATGTTTTAATGTGGGAAAATAATATTTTTGGATGAAATTTTTCAAGGGAGAAGATTGTGACAACTTGAAATATTATAAATAATTTCCCCCTTTCAATATAATTAAATTTCTTATTATGAAATGTTGATATAGAAAACACATGCACTTATTTCGTTTTATTATATTCATTCAAATTTAAATGAATGTTAAGAATAATTACTATTAATATAATTTGAATAGTTATAACATGTTTAGTATAAATATAAGGATTTAACAATTACAATTGACACAAACAGAGGATGTGATGGCTTCAAATAGTAGGATTGCAGCCTCTAAATCCCATTTATAGGATCTTTTGAGGAAGATAACATCACATTGACTTTACCTTGACCAATTAAAAGATGAGATCCAACAACTTAAGCATGATTCAAACAATTTATTGGATATTTTCAAGATCATCAAGATAATGACCCAAACCATGTACATTGAACCATCCCATAGAAGTCTCATCATCACGCACCTTACCCTTAAGGATTTTGATGGCATGTTAAATGGATATGTATGAAGACCCTATATTTATGAGTATGTAGAAAATTGATTATAGAATAATGGATATATATTCATTCTATTATTATATCATTATGAATAATTTTTATTTTGATACAATAAAACCCAAATATGATTTTTCGGTAATATTTTAGTTTAATAACTTATTTTAATGAGTTAATGGATTTTATAAAAAAAATATTTTAATAAATTATTATTATTAAATAATAATTATTAAATAATAAATATCATATAATTTTTATGTATTTACTTTTTTTTATAAGGGGTCAAAAAATCTTATTGTTAAAAACCCCAAAATTTATTAATAAATGTCAATTTTATTTCAAAATAAAAAATTCACAAATGTATAATATTATTTTTATAAAATTAATATTATTCTTGGAATCAGAATGTTGAAACTACCCAATGGTTATTTTTTTGATATTATCTAATGGTTATTTTTTTATAGCATACATCATGTGTGTAAAATCTTTGTCACAATAACAATTTTTCCAATCAATGCCATGATAGATTTTTCTATTGATTTAAATATCTTTTCTTGTCTAGGAATACATGTCATTATTTTGAAAACAATATGTCCTTCCTTCTTGAACCTTCCACAATCATCTTTAATAGCCTTAAGGTTCCCATTATTTGGAAGCCACTCATGAAATATGTGTACTTCGTCTTAAATTTCAACGATTAAACCAATATGACAATACACTTCATGGATTTGTTCTTTCCATTTAGAATCTATATTTATTCCTTCATTATTAATTTTCTGGACCTTTTCTCAGTGGTCTATTTTATGGCGGTGTCACTCTTTCTAGAACATTGAGTCATCTTATAACAAAGTCCATTCTTGTATTGTTTTTGGAATGATCTATTTTTCCAAATTTTTTGAAGATTCTATGTGCGTTACATTTAAATTTCTCAGTATTACATCCAACTCTGGAGATTTAATATTGATAATGTAAAAATGATATTTATGTTCATTCACCATTACGTAATAATATCTTTTCATCTTCCACATATAATCTTCAAGAGTCTTTTTATTTTCTAAACACAGTTTATCATGTTATTTTATCTTCATTTCATTAACATTATGTAGGGAATCCTTGACAATCATATATATTTTTTAATTACACATATAAAAGGATTACATCATTAAAAACATTATCAATCCCCACTTTCTCACACAAAACAAAACTATTTATAATTCTTCATCGACTAAATAAATTAATTCATATTAATGTTTAATATATTCATCCTTACATTTCACAGTTTTTGTGAGAGTATTGAAACTTCTTACCATTTTATAAAATGTATCTTCCATAGAGTCAATTTATGATTCCATCTTTTCCCTTTAATCATTATGTCCTAGGATTTATAAAAATATATTTTTGAAGAAATCAATACGAACAATATTTAGATATGATTAATTTTTTTTAATATCATTTAGTTATTTATTAAATGCATCTTCATCATATCTTGTGCTTAATTTATCTGACAAATCATATAAAGTTTTAACAAGGCAGTCACCAATATGATTACCTTCAACTAGTTGTTAATTATCATCCATTTTTATTATATTTATGAGATTCTTTATTTCGATAATATTTTTCTAAAAGTATTAGTAGAGACATCTATATGATTTATAATATGAATGAAATCCATTTCTTCTATCTGAGTATATTCTATTTAAAATAGATAACTCATAAAATTTTAATAAATGTAAAATGAAAACCAAGATACAATCTTTTGGAATCATTACTCTTGTACCAATTTTATGCCCTAGTGAATTGGTGTAGACTCTTAAGGGTGGGGGTTATGTTTTTTCAATCTTTTACTAAATTTCAAAAATTAGTTTAACTTTTTTCCCAATATCTATTTTTATATGAAACATGGTTTCCAATTAATATGTAAATTTATTTTTTGAATATTCTTAATAATATACAACACATTAAATAATAGAAATCATATAATATGTTGGTCATTAGGTTTTTATTATCTTCTTCCCAAATATGGGAAACCAACAACTTATCGTGCTCATCTCTCACTGAGTCACATATTTTCCACTATAATATTATCATCAAATACATTGGTATAGCCACTTATTATCATGAAAAAATTCTCTCCCTACTACATTGGTGATTTTTCATCATATTATATAGTTGAATTTTTACCACATCCCACGATTTAATTATATAGGCATGTCAGCAACCTTCAATGAATTGTCATGGATTATACAAGTATCCTATAGAAATTTTGGGTCTTTCACAATGTACCCATAAAAAATATAATTTTTAAGAACGTGGATATATTTTATCTCTAATTTATACTATTTATTACTCAGTAGTAGTTATTGTATTTACACTAATTAAATAAACTAAACTTCATTAATATCAGCAGTTTATATCTATATTAATAACAAGATATAACTTATGAATTCGGTCACTATTTAATTGGAAGATGTTACTTTTAATACTACTCAAATTCTTCAAATTTGGTCCATGTTTATAAAATAAACATAGAAAAATAATTTTTTGGCCTCGATCACTATCTAATGCTTTCAATAACTCATGATTATCTTAATTTTTACATATCTGGAATTATAAAAAAAATTACTTCATAATACAACATCTGGGGATATATTTTGAATCTATTTCATCTAAATAAATATTCAAGAAATAATATTTCTCCATGATACACTCCTTTTATTACATTTTGACTATTATCATCGCTTGAATCAAACCTCATGATAGTGTAATAAAATTATTTCATCTCTTAAAGATGATATTCATTGGATGATTTCATGTAATTTCACATAGTCACTACACAATATTCATGTTGAAAAATGTTCATAGAACTACTTAACATTACTATTTTAGGAAAATTATTTATGTCCCACAACAATTTAAACATTTGATTGAAATCAAACTGTCCTAAAATCATGAAATAATAACTTTATGAAACTTTTATCATCAAGATTTGTTCTTATGAAAGTATATCATTTCCAAATATATATGTGAAATTACATTCAAATAAACAAATCCCATGAAAAAACTCTTGATGATAACCAAAAAAGATAATATTATAATGTATGTTATTAATGGAATTAATCTTGTAATACATTCATGAATACAGTGAGTCACATTATCATTTTTATTTTCATAATTATTTTCATGTCATATCCTCTTAAAAATATATATGAGTCTTCCAAAAATTCACAGAATATCACATAGACAATTTTTATCAACTATCATGAAATTTATAATTCAAAATAATAACCGAATAAAAGATTCTATAGGGTCTGTATTTATCATATATTCATAACATAAAAATTCACCATGACAATGAATTTGTCTTCCATAATAAGCTCATAAAAATCCCTGATGGAATATTATCTTCCATGTAGTGAGTATCATCATAGTCTTTCCTATCCCCCGTGGAGATTCACTTAATTGTTGTGGCTCACAACCATGATACATGACATAGAACTAATGGAAATGTTTAGAAAAACCCTCTGATGACATGATAAAGAAGAAAACTATTACCTTATATGATTTCATATCAATGAACATGGTGCATATTTTTAAAACTATAAAAAATGTGAGAAAATTGGGGGTATCACATTAGAAAATCAATCACACGAACTCTTTTTTATTATCTAGCTCAATTCATAAATGAAGCAATCAGATCTTATCACACCACCATATTCCACATCCCTCTATCACTATACTATTGACACGGTTGACCTCTACCATTCAATCACCATTCACTTATTATGATTTTCTTATTACAATATAGGCTCTATGATAACATGTTTCTACTCCCAAATGTATCTTTTTGTTATCCATAATAGCCTCACTACATTGTGTCTCTACTTTGTATTTTTTTTATATCAAAAAATATTTCATATATGTTATTTCACTAAAATATTATATAATCACCTTTTCCATAAGTCCATTTTTATAATTCATCTAATTAAATAAAATATTTTTCCCTTTAATACAAATCCTTCTCAATCTCTTTAACTAAACACATTTAATTTTGAGAGAAATTATAAAATTTTCTCAAACCTCTTCAAAACATTCACAAATTATTATAGTAATTTAAATACTCAAATTATAGTATTTCAAGTCTCTTTACATATCATTGATTCATTTTCTAATTTTGACATCTCAAACATCATCAGTCTGATGCCTTTCATTGATTACAATATTTATTACAATAAATAATGCAAGGATTGTTTCACAAATTCTCATCTAGATTTTCATTTTTAATCACAAGTAACATCCTATTTTTGATAAATAACTCATCCAACATCTCTCCAATACTATTGTAAACTGTAGATCCTTATCCACTAACAAACAGTTCAAGTTATTCACATTTTATACAAACTATATAATCATAATATGATTTATAAATAAGTCGTTGAATTTTTAACCCATATAGTATAATCAAACTTCATTTTTTTATTGAAATTATCCATAATGATATTATATCAATCCACTTAAACTATAACATGTGTTATACAAGGCAACATTCTCGAACAAAAAATGTATTTGATTACCATGAAAACATGTTCACCAATATTCTAATGAAAGGAATGCTCATATATAAATCATAACTTCATTATTATTTACCCATATACATAGAAAACATCCCATATTCATCATTTGGTGGATTCATCCTCTTTATGTCTCATACTTGAATAAATGCATATTAACTTGATCATTTAGTAATGTCTCCTTGAAAATAAATATAACCAATATAACCATTTATAAACTTTTTTAATATTTGTATTTATATATTTTCATTGTAAATAATTATTTTTATAGATTTAATGTTCTCCATCCATACTTTTACAATCTAATTGGTCAACTATTGTACTCAATGGTTATACATTATTCTAATTTTCACTATAATTTATATAAATACCTATTATTTCTTTTATTATTAATCAACACATTCTTATAAATGTTATTTACATATTTGGTTTGAAAGAAACTGTACTATCACAAGTTGAAGAAACTTTGGAGAAATTTTAATTTTTTCCCTAGTTATTTGGAGGGTAACAAGGTAATTTCTTATTTAATATGTCATTGGAAAAAAATTATGACTCCATTAGTCTCAAAATAAGGTGTTTACCCTAGGATCAGTGTTTGGTGGAATTTTGACTTGTTTGGTTTTCATCATATTTTTAACATTTAACTAATTAAATATTAATTATTAGTGATTTGTTGAATAGTGATGTATCTTGAAAAAATATTTTATTGATAATTTGACTTATATAATGAGCCTATAATAGGAGGTTAATGTCAGGCGATTCAAAAAACTATTTTGGTTGCTGAGGATGGGTTCAAGACAAATATTTCATTTCCTTTTCAATTCTCCATTTATTTTATTTTTTCCACTTTGGATTATAATTCATAACTGAGGGGATCACCTCTTTTTAAACCTTCAATAAAAGATAATATGGATGAGAGAGTGGGTTACTGCATTGAATTTATTGATCATTTATGGAAACGGGGTGTGATGGATATACAGTGATGATCTATGATTAAAGCGTCAAAATTGTATTCCTAGAGTTACGACATTATTTCCATGTTTCAAAAATTAATTTTTTTTCATTTTTTAATAACATTATTGTATTACTAAGGAAAACATGATGTTTGATCTAGTTTATTTTTTTTGGGAAATCATTGGTTTATGGTGATCACAATGGTGTTTCTTTTCGAGAAACCTATAAAAAATAATGTAGTTCAAGGGAAAAACTAAATTTAACCTTAATTTTAGTCATGTTGATGACGAGTAGGAACACATGAAATGTGGTTTCATGTAATTCTATTTAGAAGCAGCTTATAGTGTGGCTGGGTACTTGGTTGGAATGTCTATGTTGGGGAACCATGCCATTTAAATTACAGAGAAAAACCCCATGTGATGTAAATTTCTATTGGACGTTTATGCTATTTAGACTAACCTCGATTTGGGTACGTGTTTGGGAACTTCTGTTGGGTTATGTAACACCCTAATTTTTATAAATTCATTTTTTTAGTTATTTAAATTTCATTTTTATCTTTCATTACAAGAAACAACGAGTTTTAACAAACTATGATATTTTATTAATATTACTATCTAAACATGATCATTATAACCTTGTAGTTAAACATATTGATATGAATAGAAATAAAAATTAAATATTAAGTATAATTGTTTATTTATAGAAAATCATATTTATAATTAAATGAATTACTTTTAGAAAAATCTATATATGATTCGAAAAAACTATTCTCTCAACAAAAATGATTATTATTTATTTTTCTGAACAAAAAAAAAATTAATTGTTAAAACATTTAGAAATTAATTTGTTAAATAAAACTATTTTTTAATTATAATATCAAAATTATATTATGCTGAATTCATTGGATTTTTCTGAAAAGATTAGTTTTTCAGTGAATAGTGAATGAAACTGGTTTTTATTGAAAATTGTAGTTTCATTTCATGATTTGATATGTTTAATTTTTGATATAATGTGGATTTAAATGTATAATTAATTAAATTATACATAAATTAATCCAATTTATATCATTTGATAAATTTTCATGTGGAATATAGATATAAATTCTTTTGAAACTCTTGAACATTTTACCTTCAGAAAACCTCTATCTCATCATATCTGTAGGTTTAATTGTAAATTAATATTTGTTTATTCTATGAATGAAATTTTGAAAAATGGATTCAATTAATATAAAAATTATAATTTATTTCATCTAATTCCATTAACATATTTTCTTAGAATAATTCATAATAAGAATAGATAAAATTATTTACCGTGGTTAATGTGATAATTGGTTTCTCGGTGGTTGAACTAACATATATGGGATAAAAATGAAAAAAACATATATAGAACCCATTCTATGTTAATATTTAGTCCATATATATTCTGAGATCCATGCTGGCCCATTTTGGAAAATTTTCTCTTAAGAGGAATGTAGGTGCATCATTTTCTTTTAAAACATTACAAGTGTGCCACATAACTCACTTATAAAATGCCACCCATTCTCCTCTATTATTAATAATTTAATAACCCTTTTTTTCCTAATACTTCCACAAAATAATTATTACTTCCCAAATACCATCTTATAATCGTTATTTTATACATAAATTCAACCTAATAATCCATTTCATGCAAACTAAGAGAAGTTATCAGAACAAGATGTAATACCCTTAACCATGTGTCTAAATTTTTTTCATCCTCTACATACATAAATTTTTATTAAAATATTATGATATAAGAAATCATTATATTAAATATTCTTATATATTTTTCAATTAAGTTAATTACCTAAAACGATATCCTTTTCAATAAAATGGGATATGAATTCATTTTTTTTGTGTACGGTGGACTACCGCATCGCGAACCAATGTTATTTTTTTCCATAACAACCTATCATGGATGGATGTAATTTTATATTAAGTATTTGTATATTTTATTTATTTAATTATTAAACATGGAGTTATTATATCATATATACATTAATACATTCCATTATATGGGAATAAGATAATGTTGCTCATGTATACGGCGAGCCACCACCTTGTGAAGCAATGTGATTTGTTTACGCTTTACATGGAAGATAATAAAGATGAATTAAATGAAAATATGTGATATATAAGACCCAAAAATGATTATATAATGTGAATATATTATTTACCTTTACTTTTATTTGTAAGTTGAAAATATATAAATAATGTTCATTCATATGTGCGGCCTACCATCTCCATGAACATTGTATTTCATTTTTTATCATTAAATATAATGCATTACTCTAATAATGTATATAATTAATATATATGATATTTAAATAAAATTAAAATAATTTATATGATGGATCCATTCTCAATTTAACAGGTCTAAAAAAATAACGAATCAAAAGATACATGAAAAACAAATTTATTATTTTATCAAAATGTAACTCTAAGATAGATTTGTTAATTGATCGGTAATAAAGGGTCCTAAGTAAATATTATATTGTATTATATATATAGTTATAGATATTTAATAGATATAAATAAATCTATTATTTATTATACTTGAGGATTGAATATTACTGAAGGAATTCGATACTTAAGGTAAGGGATTTTCATTTCACTTTTATTTTCTATGAGATAGAAACCATATTCACCATGAATTTATTTTATGTAGTGTGTAAACTTACCATGAATTTATTTTATTATAATTATACATCTAATTTTGGGGATTTACATATCCATTTTAGTATCTATCTTTCAAAGGTTTTATTGGTCAAATGTTACCAAAGGGGAAAAGTTTTATGTTACAATCTCATTATTTTCTTCGACTGTTTATGATTATTGTTACAATAATGAAATATTATGATTTATCACTCAAGAAACTCATTGATTATATGCTACTAAGGTTATGTAATTAGAATAATTTTTTTCATATCATCTTACTCCCTTTATTTATTCAATATATTACAAATTGTTTTTTAATTAAATTCCTATATATTTATCACATCAGTTGAAAACCCTATTTCTTCAAAAACAATGTTTTCTAGAAATGTTTCCAATATTTTTAATATTATAAAAATTAATTATTAATGATATTTTTTCCTATGATTTTATTTTTTCAAGAAAAATTAATGTCATCTTGTTATCTTTTTTCTAACAATCCATGTTTGGATTTTACCAAAAAAATGTGAATGGAATATTTTTTCTAACATGAACATCATGAAAAAAAATTACTTCCATCCTAACAATTATTTTATTTGAAGTCTAAATTATAATTTTTAAAGTATATATTCAAATAATATTAGTTTAAAATTTTTATTTTATTTAAAAAGTGTTTTTTAATGTTGATATGATATTTTTTCCCAAAAATGTTTTCAATGATCATTGAAAATAATTTTACATCAATGAAAAAATATGTTGATGCTACTTATACCTTAATAAGGATATTATAAAAGGATTTCATTCTTATTAATTCACTTAATAGTTTATTTTTGTGAAGGAATGATGTTTATAAACCATGTTTTCCTTCTATTGGTTTTTATGATGAAATATTATGAAACTCGCTCCTTTTAATGGGTTATATTATGATGAAAAGGTGACATGATTTTGAAACTCGACTCATTATCACATATTATCATATGATTAATTTTTATGCGACCCATTTTGTTTCATTGATTATCATATGATGAATTATTTATGATCTTTGTGAATACATATGTATGATTTTCATTATAAAATGGGTGGGACCTATATCTACCAGTAAAGTGTTGGGAAATGATTTATATCTCATGAGATATATATGAATGAAATGGGGAGTGAACCTGATTAAGTAATAGAGTATTTATTTTATAATATTCTTGGGAGTGAACCATGACTACTATAATGGATTGGAGAGTAAACCCATTCCACTATAGTATCCTTGGAAATGATCATTGACTGCTATATAAATGGTATTATATGCTTATGTGTATGCCAAAAATCTAGGTCTTATGTAAATTTTATGCTCTCATAGATAATGTCATTTGATTCCCATATAAGTCATGTCTTATAAACTTCCAATAATTATTACATGCAAAAATATTATGATCGTTGATATGAATTTTATGGTATTAATAAGTTATTTTCATGTTCTTATAGACTTATGCTCATGTTATGCTTACATATCTCTCTTATTTACCATTATTAGAAATTTTTCCTCACCCTTTCTTATGTTTTTATTACTCAGGTTATGAAGAAATTTATTATGTATGATATATCTAATATGGGTTCATGTTATGAAGAAATTACTATTAGATGATTTTCTTCATATATGAACAAATTGTTTATATTTATATGATTCCCAAGGCACTTTGCATTTTCGATCCTCAATTGTTTGTTTTTATAATATAATGAATGATCATCTAAAAAGTTATAATATTTAGGTATCAAAATCATTGTTCATTGTATTTGGTATCATAGAATAAGTTTCTTTTTTTCCTTTAGAAACTACGAGGGAAAAAAATAGTGATATCCCTATAGACATGTCTAAGGGTAATTCATAAGACGAGTCAATGTATAAGAAAAAAGTCATGGAATTTTGGTAAAGGAAACATCAAGTGGTTTCTAAGATATTTCATCCCTATCAAGATAGTAAAAGTATATATTGATCTATTTAAGAGGTTCCTAGGGTTAATAACTTCTAAAATATGCATTGGTCTGGACTTTATCATGACTTGGTGCAAAAAATGGGCCTCACTAAACACATATTTTGAAACTCTGGTGGAATATGCTTTAAAAATCCACAAAATCTATATAAAATATCATAAAAGATTTAAATATATATTTAATATCAATAAACTAGGATAAATATATGTTTTCATATTTTATAAATAAGGTTTCAGTCTTTAGAAATCCAAAATATGATTATTCATGACTATGTGGTTCACTATTATGATTATTATTACTCCGAATAGGATTTCTGGTTTTATTAAATATTTTGACCCAAAAAGAACCATTATAATATTATGTTTAATGGATAATGAAATGATAAAAATCTTGAGAATACAAACTTTATTATTGTTGGAATGTAAAATATCATTATCATTGTCACACAACTTTATCGAGCCATGAATAATGCTGAACATAAAAATGAAAAAAAATTATTGAACAACATTCACTTGAGTCCTTCATGAGGGAATGTCTACCTTCCTTTACATGATCTATTGATCGTCTGGTTTCAGACCATTTGATAAGTACCACTAAAAAGGTATTTTCTTTTCACTTATGTTAGGATAATGAAACATTCATTTTAGTTGCCTAACATTTGGAAAATGAATCAGATCAATGGTGTACACCCATAAAGAATACAAGAGAACATGATGAAATAGAATCCATGGATCAGGAAGATTTCAAGAACATATTTTTTGATCAGTGCATTCCTCATATTATCTAGATTATGGAGAAATATATCCTTGATCTAATGAAATAATATGATTAATCCATTGGAATATCTGAGGATAATTTTTCATGACATTTGAGGTACAAATTTGGTGTTATCATCTAACATGAAATTAACTTTTATTGATTCATCAGTGTCATAGAACCTTTTCAATGATGATTGTAACACATAAGTGGCGTAAGTAGCAATGAATAGACTATTTTATGTGGAATCAAGGTGGAGATGGAGGTTTGAGTTGTATATCAACATCATGGTTGTGATAAGAAGAGAAAAATGGAATCCAAATGATGATGTAAGAACCCCAGAGAGATGAAGATGATCTTCAATTTATGTTAAATGATTGGGAAGAATCATTGAGGAAATTATGTAAAGGGGTATTGTAATTATTTTTAGTGAGAAAGGAATGTTTATCGAGAAATTTAATGTTAATCTGATGGGAAGAAGTTAGTTAATGATGAAAATAAATATAAATATCCATAGAATATACCACCCACACTCCAATGTTTCAAATGAATGGAGCCTGGGTAATAAGTTAGTCATTTAGAAAATCTATGGTTATTTATAGTGATCTACATCAACAAACTCCTAAGTCTAGAGATAGTGGAAAATATCAAGTAATTACTATTTTTTATGAGATAGGTGATAAATACATGGTGATGGATACACATAATGTTCACTATAGATTGTGAATTTTTTATTTAAAAGTAGATATACACATTAATTCCTATTTTATTGAAACTTATATGGGATTGAATATGTGACAACAAAAATAAAATGTATAATTATTATTAAAACCCCCAAATGGTATGAATATTTCCTCTCAAGTATATGGTTCCTCTACAATTAAAATTTCTATGAATATCCTTTTTAAATATCATTTAATTTTTCCTCTAGTAAAATTTTATATTTTCCTTGGCATGAATTGGTTTTCACAACATAAACACACATCAATTTACAAGGATGGGATGTAAAATATGATATTCCAAACCGAAATTTGGTCATTAATCTATGAAATGATAAATATGAACTTTTGATTGAAATCAAATTAGGTGTATCTGTTTTTATTTCTATTCAATAGGAGGCCTTGTCTTAGATGGTTTGTTAGAAACTCAACATCAATAATATTCAGATTTTTCATGTTTTTTATTTCATTCAAGAATTGTTTTCTATCCTTCCATCAAAACATGATGTTCAGTTCATAATATAACTCTGAAAAAATGCCACTAAAATTTTAACGACTCCCCATATCATGTCACTAATTGAGTTATAGTAAATGAATAAGAAACTCTAAGAGAAACATGATTAGGGAATAAATAATCAAATTGTGTCACCTTGGGTTTCTCCAATTATTTTTATTAATAAAAATGATTGATTGATGAGCCTTTACATTTATTATATAAAGATCAACAGGATCTTAATCAAGAACAATTATCACTTACACCATATTGATGGTCTATTTGATCAACTTCACTGATCTCAATGATTTTCCATGATTGGTCTTCGTTTTGGATATCATCAATTAAGGTTCAAGATGTAGGATATACCAAAGAATGTATTTCGTAGAGGTTATGGGCAGTATGAATACATATTGATTTTATTGTTTCTTAAAAATGCACATTTTATCTTCTTGGATTTAAAGAATGGATTCTTTAAATATTACATTGATCAGTTTTTTGATGTCCTTATAAAAAATATTATTTTATATTCAAAAGCACGGAAGATCATCTTAATCACTTGATGATCGTATTAATGATCCTATGAAAATAGAAGTTTTATGAAGTATTTACAATGTGTGAATTTTGGTTTAAAATTTTACAATTTATCACAAATAATATCATCATTTGGTAATTCAGTAGATCCATAAAAGATAAAGGCTATTGAGTATTCTCCTAGAAAATATATGATCACTAAGATCTATATTTTTCATGATTTATTTCAATATTATTGAATAATTTTTAATTATTTATTATGACTATCTAATCAACAAACCATGTTAACTCAAAAGGGAGTGAATTTATTCAAGACATATGAGTATGAGTAAAATTTAATTAAACTAAAGATAATATTAGTTAGCACATTTGTTCTTAAATTACCCTATAGTGTATAATGGTATTTAATATTTAATTATGTATCCAAGAAGTTATTGGGATTTTTTCTTATATACAATGGAATGGTTATAGTATATTGCTCATGAAAATTTATTATTAATATGAAAAATTAACAATACCATGATTCAATGTTAGCCATGGTAATTATTGCATCGAAGGCATGGAGGTGTTATCCTTGTAGACAAAAAAATAGATATATATACCGATCAGAAAAGTTTAATGTATATATTTTCCAATTATGAGTTTAATATACAACATTGAAGTTGGTTATAGCCAACGAGAGCTGGATGTTGCCCTGCACAATAAGGAAGATTATTGGGCTATGCGAGCGCGTGATACTCATATAGCAGAAGGGGATGCTAATACCCGGTATTTCCACCAGAAGGCTTCAACAAGACGTCGAAAAAACATTATTTCTGGCATTCTTAAATCAGATGGCAGTAAAGTGACTGACACAGGGGGAATCCAAGAAGCTTTCCTAAGCTATTTTCAGAAACTCTTCTCTGCAGGCCATTCTGACATTTCTCCTGAGATTGAGGACTGCATCAAACCCGTGATATCTGACGATATGAATAGACAGCTTTCTAAAGATGTGACGAATGACGAGACCCTTAAGGCCTTAAAGAAAATCCACTCGACGAAGGCCCCAGGACCAGATGGATTCCACGCCCTCTTTTTCAAGAACTACTGGCACATCGTTGGTCCAGACATATGCAATTTGATGCGGGATATTTGGGCAGGGAAAACGGACCTTTCCTCTCTGAATGAAACTATTCTTACCCTCATTCCCAAGATGAAAAATCCGCAAGGGGTTTCGGACTTTCGACCTATCAGTCTGTGCAATGTTTCGTATAAGATCTTTTCGAAGATCCTGGCGAATCGATTGCGTCCTTGGCTTCTCGACGTCATTTCAGAGAAGCAAAGCGCTTTTGTGGCAAAAAGGCTAATCACTGATAATGTCATTATTGCTCATGAAATTTTCCATTCCATGAAAACACGAACACGAGCAAAACGAGGGATCATGGCTTGGAAATTGGATATGGATAAGGCCTATGATAGAGTGGAATGGAACTTCCTCGAACTTGTGATGCTCAAGATGGGTTTCTGCACCAAATGGATTGACATGATCATGCAATGCGTCTCGTCAGTATCCTTCTGTATTAATGTCAACGGGGTGCTCACCCGAGGCTTTTCCCCTTCCCGTGGGCTTCGCCAGGGAGATCCATTGTCACCCTTCCTCTTTATTTTAGTGGCTGATGTGTTTTCTAACCTCCTTTCCAGGGCAGTTTCGTTTTCCAAAATTCATGGGGCGAAAGCGTGCCGCAAGGGCCCTCCGATATCCCACCTCTTCTTTGCTGATGATTGCCTTCTTTTTTCTCGAGCTACCCCTAACGAGTGTACTGCAATCTGCCAGGCGATACAACAGTATGAACGGGCTTCAGGACAAATGATCAACCAGAGTAAATCAGAAGTTTCTTTCAGCTCTGGAGTCCCCCAGTCGAAAAGAGAAGATCTTTGCTCTTTAGCACGCATCCCTGGGGTCGATAAGCACCAGAAGTATCTTGGGCTCCCGACGGTGGTTGGACGGTCAAAGAAAGAAATATGTTCAGCTATTGTGGATCGAATTGAATGAAAAATACAAGGTTGGACCCCTAAAAAATATCCAAGGCCGGGAAGGAAATCCTCATCAAGGCGGCTCTTCAATCTGTCCCCAGCTATTGGATGTCTATTTTTAAACTGCCTGATGTGGTGCTTTCAAAGATTCAATCCAGAAAATCTAACTTCTGGTGGGGTCGAAAAGACGGAAAAAATAAAGTCCATTGGATCGCCTGGTCTGCTCTCTGCCAACCAAAATCTGAAGGCGGAATGGGTTTTCGGGACCTTTCTCTTTTTAATAATGCTTTGCTGGCTAAACAAGGTTGGCGTATAATTAATAACCCATCATCCCTATGCTCGCGAGTTCTCTGGACTAAATATTTCCCACATAAGGATTTCTTGGATTCCCATCTTGGCTATCGACCCAGTTTTCTCTGGCGAAGCATTTGGGGTGGTCGTAATCTTCTGAAGAAAGGACTTGGCTGGAGGATTGGGAACGGTTCAACGGTCAAGATTTGGACTGATCCCTGACTTTTTGATCAGGCAGGCACGAAGGCGTCATCCCCTATTTATCCAGGATCCGAACAAGCCACGGTCAGTTGTCTTTTTGATGATAAAGGGGCGGGATGGTGTCTGGAAAAACTCTTCTCATGGTTTTATTGAGAGGGATAGGAGAATTATTTTGAGTATCCCCTGTGTGCCAGACGCAGGGCCAGATCATCTCTACTGGACAAACGACAGCTCAGGAGAGTATTCGGTGAAAGCTGGTTACCGGCGAGCCCTTGCTGCCCAAATTACAGAAGGAGATGTGAGGCCCTGGACATAAATTTGGAAGCTTAATGTTCCCCCTAAATTTCGCTTTTTCTGGTGGCAGGTGTGTACCGGTATACTTCCTACTAAGAGCCTCCTTGCCTATAGACACTTTTCATACGACAACTCATGCCCTTTCTGCCCCTCTGTGATTGAATCCCCTCTCCATGCTCTGTTTCAATGTCCCGGGGCCGAGGAGGTTTTGAATGGCTGGGGATCAACTATCGAGCTGTCCCTGGACGTCGCCTCAGATCCTACCTCTCTTCTGCTGCGATGGTGCTCCTCCTTTTCGCCGGCTAAAGCAGGCACCCTGTGCATTTTGACTTGGATTATCTGGGATCGGCGGAACGAGGCCATTTTCAATCATTTCTGGAGGCCCCCCAGATTTTGGATTGACCGGGCTTCGTCATGGATTGCGGTTTGGCAGAACCACCCTGAGCAACAAAGAATTTTCACCCCCACTCCTCTTCCCCAACACTGGTGCCCTCCACCAGAAGGGATTTTTAAGATCAATGTGGATGCCTCTCTCCCTAAGGATGGCCCAGTTGGACTAGGTTTACTGGCCCGAGAAAACCTGGGAAATCTCATCGCAGCCAAATACGAAGCACGTTACACACTTTGGGAGCCCTCAGTCGCAGAGGCCGCCGCCATCCTTGCTGAGTTAAACTTCGCAAAAGATCGCGGTTGGGATTCTATTCACATCGAGTCCGACTGTCTCACGGTAATCAATGCCATCAATCTCACTGACGGTGGGCTTCAACCTTTCGGCCCCATTATCCGGTGTATTCAATCACGGAGACAAGGCTTCAATTCCTGCATTTTCTCTTTTGTTAAAAGGGAAGCGAATGAAGCCGCTCACAAGATGGCTGGCATTGGCCCTCCTTACGAGGATTTGCTTTGGTTCAATCATTTTCCATCATGGTTATGCTGCTGTATTTCTGCTGATCTCCATCATTAATGGATCCGTCTTTTTTTGTCAAAAAAAAAAGTTGGTTATAGCTAATTAAACATTATGAATATTCAATTCACTATAACCCAAGGAAATTGAATACTGTTGTTTATTTGTATAGAAAAAATGTTAATGCCAAATTTTTTAATAATTGGGATTACAAAAGATCAAATATTTATGGATTTTAAAATTATGGGTCTTCAAATCCTAAATGTAGGGGAGAAATATTATCTTCCTTTATTAAGTGTTCAACCATCTATCCAAGTGAAGAATATAAAGGCTCATGAGGAAGTTGTAGAGATAAAAATTAAGGTTGTAAATATATTTTATTATAACCTTGATCAATCATAAAATGATAATGTTAAGGAATTTTATAGGTGTTCTGTCCATAATAGAGTTTATGATGGAGTTATTAAAAGAATATCATAGTTATTCATTATCTATTCATCTTGGATGTAGAAAGATGTATATTGATTTGAAATAGTTTTTATAGAGGGATTAAATGAATATAGATAAATAAATGTTTCTGTCTCAATGAATGGTATCTTAGGAAGTTATGGTTAATAGGAAAAATTCATTGGGGTCGTTACATCCATTACATATACCAGAATGTATAATGGAAAACATGCCCATGGATTTTTTTCATCAAACTCCCAAAAATATCTAATAAGAATAATGTTATATGGGTTGTAGTCTATTTCCATTCAGATTCATCAAACGTAATCACTTTTAGTGAATACATACCTATATATCCTCTTTTTGTAAATGACCTTAAAGAATTTTTATGGTTACATAGTGTATCACATTTGAGTGTGTCAGATGGAGATCTTATATTTTCAACGATGTTCTGGAGAAAAATATTATAGTATCCAGATATAGAGTTATGTTTCGACACCAATATCATCCTAATAAAGAGGGTCATTTTTAGAGATAATTAAAACTCAATAAGATATGATGAGATGGTTTTCTATGGATTAAAAGTATTTTGTGGATCAATACCTTCCTCTAGAAGATTTTAATTAAAAAATATTTGTCACGTGAGTATTAAAATAGCTCCATATGAATTCCAATATTGAAATTGTTTTAGATCATCATCATGAAACAATTAACTTATTGAAAGAAATAAATTTTTATCTGAGATAGCTAATGAAATGGAATTTAAGGACATATCCATTCAACAACACACAATGTAGCTAAGAGTTCGAGTAAAATTTATGATGATAGTCACTGGCGTGATCAAGAATTTAAAGATGGTAAAAAATAATTTCTATGAATTTTTATATGGAAGAAGTTATTGATATTTGGAATGAATGAAAAAATGAATATATAGTTATATTAGTCCCTTTAAAATTATTCATCATATCAAGATAATATTCTACTAGTTAGCACTTCAACCAAACCTCTCTCAATTTCATGATATATATAATGTATATCCCCTAAGAATGTGCATACCCAATCATTCACAAATAATGTTGTCATTGGTTTTATTAATAGAGTAGGATAAATCTTATGAGGAATATTCAGTGAAGATTACATATTAACCATCGAAATATATATAGTACAATAGTCTTCACCTAGTCAAATATTTATAGTGAAACCAACTGTTTGAGAAAGCTATTTGGGAACCATAGGAAATGATGAGACTGAATTTTCATCATTTACTTTTATCAGAGTGTTGAATTTACTAGGAAAACATCATTTCAAAGGGGGGATAATATAATAATCTGAGTTTTAATGAATTTTTTTCTAAAGAAATTATATTTCACTATTATATTTTTTTACACACAACACCATGTTTTAACAAACTGGGATATATTTTTAATATTATTATATAAATGGTGTTATTATTACCTAGTCATTAAACATAAATAGTTGTATAGTAAATACTATTTTAAAAATATCAATTATAATTTTTTATATAAATATAATTTATTTATAAATAAGTACTAAATTTTAAGAAAAGTATTTATATGTTTCTCAAATACTATTCCATCAAAAAAATATTTTTTCTTATTTTTATAATCAGTAAAAAAAATTAATTTTTTGAAATTATAGAAAATTTATTTTGTAAAATTTGCATCATTTTTTAAATTATTATGTCTAAATTACATTAGGGAGATTTTTTTTTTCAATTTTTCTAAAAATTATAATTTTTCAGTAAATAGAGGAAAATACAGCTTTTTATTGAAAACATCTTTTTTTAATAAATGATTTATAAGGATCATTTTTTACAAAAAAGTGTGAAAATTAAATTACTTAAATTATACATTAATTAATATAATTTACTTCATTTTTAACCTTTTTATTTAGAATATTTAAATAAAAATATTTAAAACATTTAAAATTTTCTCTTTTCAAAACACCATTCTCGTCGCGTCTACATGTTTAATTTTAAATTAAAATTTCTTACATATGTTAGTTGAATATGGAAGAATGGATTTCATATTTTTAGGTATCAAAATTTATATTATCTAATAGGGAATAAATAATTTTTTACCATAATGAACTGTAACACTAATAAAAAACATTTACCCCAAATAAGATACAAATGGGTTTCCCAAGGAATGAACTAAAAAGAAAAGGGTTAAAAATTATCAAAAACCATTAAAAGACCTATTTTCTAGACATATTTTTACCTTTTCTCTTCTTAGATCAATACTTCTCTATTTTTTTGTCTTTTGACATGAGGAAAACATGGGTAGAATTTTAATTTTAGAAAATTAAAAGTGTGTTACTCACATAAAATATAAAATTTCACCCATTTCCTCTTAGCTTAAATCATCAAAAACCCATTGGATTAGAAAATTACTACCCAAATCACTTATTTAAATCCTTGAAAAAATCATGTAATACTTATTTTTGGTTATAAATTCAACATTTGGATCTATTTTGTGAGACCAAAACATGTTTTCTGAAGAAGAGTTGGCACCTCTATCAGAGAATTTTATTTTATTTGTTCTTCCACCTCATTAAATTATTATTAAAACATGATGTTATAATATCCTAAGTATCCAATATATTATTATATTTTTTTATGTTAATTTAATTACGTACACCGTCTCCTCTTCCATAAATTGGGAAATGAAATTATTATTGTTTTGCATGGTGAACTACCGCCTTGCAAACTGATGTTATTAGTTTTCCATATCTAACTATAATGGATAGAAATAATGATTTATTAAATGATTAAATTTGATATTAATGAAATTATTGTACTTATTAAATTATTATATCACATATAACTTCACAAATTCCATTTTTTGGGTTTATGATAATAGCACACATGTGCACAACGGACTACCTCTTCATGAAGCGATATTAATAGATCATGATTTAAATTGAATGTATTAAGGATGATTTTAATGATAATATTTTATATATATGAAATAAAAATTATTGTGTAATTTTAATGTATTATTTATGTTTTTTAACATTTATCACGTTGGTAAATGGAAGCAATGATCATGTGGTGTAAGACCTACTCTCTCCATGAATGGAATATTTTGTTCACTATCTCTAAATAATATTTCTAATTTTAAAAATATATAATTAATATATATGATAATTATGTCATTTTTATATTATGGAGATTATGGAACCACTATCAATTTATCGGGACCAAAAAAATTACAAATCAATGTATACATGAAAAACAAAGTAGTTATTGCCCAAAAGGTGACTTTATCATGGAATTGTTAAGAAATAAATAATAAAAGGTAATAAATAATTCATTTATGGTATGATATATAAAATAATGATAATATAATATACGTAAAATCATCTTATATTTATTATACCATAAGTTTGAATGTGTACAAAGGAAGTCCATACATGATGTAAGAGATTTCTATCTCACTTTTATTTTCTTTAAGATATAATTCATAATCACCACTTTTATATTTTATGTAGATTATATACTATATATTAATTATTTTATGAATCTTATCCTTAAAATTTTGGAAAATTAAAATTTCATTTTATTATATCTTATTTATGGGGTTTATGGTTCAAAATATTCTAATGTGGTGAGAGTCTTATGTTAAAATCATATCGTTTATTAGGATTATTTATGATTATGCTACTTGTGAAGAAATGATATGATATATACCTAAATAAACCGATGAATTTTATTCTAATCTAGTCACTTCATGAGGATACTTGTTTTAAATTAAGTTTTGTCTATTAATGTACTCAATAGTTCAAATGAATGTTTTTAAGTAAAAACTACATCATTTCCATCATCAGTCAAACTCCATTTTTCCTCAAAAACCATACTATATAAAACATTTTTAAAAAAGATTTAAAATTATTTAAATGGTTTAATAAAGAAATTTTTACCCATTTTTTTATAATATATAATGGAATCTTCATGTCATTTTCTAAACAACTCCCATTTGGATTTTATAGAATATGTGAATGGATAGTTTATTTTAATGATTACAACTTGAATGGAATTTCCTAAAGTGATGAAAATTATTTACATTGTAGATTATATTATCATTATTCAATTTAGTTTTCAAGGGAAACAATTATAAATTATTTTATGATTTAAAAAGTGTTTTTCAATGTGAAAAAGTTATTTTCATTAAGAAATGATTAAAATGATCATTCTAAATGATTTTTATTCTAAGATGAAATCTGTTAATTTACATATTCTATACTAAAGATTTTATGTAATGAAACCATTCTTATTCATTCTATGGATGGTTTATGTTTTTTATGGCAGGAAGTTTACTATTCTTTTTTCTCCCCCAGATGTTATACCATGAAGAAATATTATTATACCTTCATATTTTCATGGGTTATTCTATGATGAAATGCTTAAAATATTATGAAACCTTTCTCTTTACACATGTTATAATATGATAAAATGTTTATGAACCCATTTATGTTCTTGTGTTATTATATGATGACCGATTTAGGGTATTGTGGAACACATATGAATGATTTTAATTATGTTTTTGGTGGTACCTATATCTTCCTACAATGAATTGGGTACATATTTAAATCTCACTAGATAGATTAGACTGGAATAATGTGTTAACTCGATTCAGTAAGGGGATTTGTCCACTACAATAGTCTTTCAAGTGAACCATGTCTATATGATTGTTTGGTGAGGGATCATATTATACTATGATAGCATTGGACGAATGTTTTAACTACTATAGAAATTATTTTTTATTATTATGTGTATGCTACAATTATATGTCTTATGATAATGCTATTATTTAATGGATTGTGTTCGTTGATTCCATTATGATACATTTCGTATGAACATCCTATCATTATTCCATGACTCGGGATCAGGAACTTTAAAATGCAGTGTATGGTTTTCATTTGTCATACTCTTTTTCTCATACCCATATGCTCCTGTTATTCTTATGTATCTCCCTTATATACACTTACTATGAAACTAAGTAGACAATTTATAATTTTTCCATAACCCTTGTTATAAATAAATGTATAATATATGATATTAATAGTATAGGTTCTGGTCATGAAGTACTTAGTGGGATATGATGTAGTTTACATACAAACCTATTTCTTATGTTTCCATTCTTACAAAAGAACTATACCTTTATGATCCTCAGGAATGTATTTTTATAAGGTAATGAATGTGCATATAAAAATATTCAATGTCTATGAATGAAATTAATGGGTTATTATAGGTGACATATTGTGTTATGATAATACATGCATTACAGTCAGGGTTATGGCATAGTAAGTGTTTTTTTATCTCACAACCAGTGGTGATATTTCTAGGTAAAGGTCATGTACCCAATTCACATGCCATATACTCTCCATCTTTCCCTTATTAGATCAATTTCTAAACCTATAGTCAGATTTTTTATTGTGAGTACTCCTTCAAGATGTTTTTTCTTTGTATCAAAACATAGTGGAATCCATTTGGAATGTAGTGTTTTTATTTGTAGGTTTTTAATTTTATAGGATTTTTAATGAGGACTTACTGAAGGGTTTGTTTAATAATCCTTATTAGGGCTGGGATATGTATTGTTTAGCCTGGTGATGGTCATGAATTTGATGATCACATTGTATTGTGGATTCCAAGAGGTTTTTTGGGATATATTAGATAATTTATAATATTTGGGATTAAGTAGTATCTAATATGAGATATTTTCATGAACCTTACATTTTAATACAAGTTACATAATGATTAAGTTGGTGGGATATTTGATCTGATTGTTTGTGGCATATCATGGTTGGAACCTTAGAGCTGGGATGTCAACTTGTGGGTTGTTTGTATGGTTGGGTACCAACAAGTAGATTTTGATATGTGTCTATGTGTCCCTATAGGATTATCTTAATGGTGTGGAGTTTATACCGGAATATGTTTTTATGCCAGATACTCTAATTGGGTTATTTCTTATAGTGGACATGGCATGTAGTTTGGATTATAAATGATATACCTCTTATAATATGTCCTTATATTGATGTGTTCTTGAGAAATATAGATAAATTTCATCCTATCATTGTACTACATGGGGATTAACATGTTCATAAAGATATGATCATGAATTCTATAAGTGTAGAAGTCACTATAAGAGGTTCTCTTGGGTGAGGATTAGCCCAAAGATTTAGATGGAAGTAGTCCTAGAGACCATGGGGGCCCACTTTTTGACTGACCATGTAGAGGTTCATTGTAGGCTACAACATTAAAAACCTTACTATCACCCATAAAACAATATATTAGTAGTTTGAAGATGTTGTGCCTTTGTTCATGTTGATGGGTTTCGATTCGATCGACCCATTTTTTCACTTATTATACTTGGAATCATTAAGGTTATTATTTTATGGGTTCTAAATATTAAAGCAGTATTTTATGATATTTTTGGACATTTTTTTGACCCATAAATTGATCTAATGTTTTCCTATGATTGATGATTACTATTATAAAAGTCTAAAAATATAATTTATAATGAAGAGGAGTGCATCCCCCTAGGTCATTGAATTATTTCCTATTTATGTATAGATTGGTTGTGGTCCAGAAACTTTTACGGTGCTTAGGATATAGGTTATCAATCCCATGATTTTATATTTTTATGGATCTCAGTTAGTTCTTTAGCATTGTAATTTTTGTGATAGGTTCTCTTAATGTTTTTATATTTCATTTCACATGTTCAAATGGTGACATAGTATACCTAGAGTCTTGTAGTGTTGTGTGTTTTTGTATTAGAAACTAAAGGATGAGATCATATGAACCAAATATTTTTATTATTTTCCTGTATGTATTCCAAAAAATTATTTATTAACATGGGGGTGCACCTTATATTATGTTGACTGGTGGTATGTGTGATATAAGTCCTTTGATATGGGTTGGATAAGAGGTATATTTACCTCATGTTTCATACTAGAACCTATGGTTTTCAACATTGTTTATTTAATTTTAACACAATCTATTTTATATAATTTATTAATGTATCCCATATATTATTAGTTTTTTACTACTCTCACTATATCAAATGTTTATGCACTTTTTATGATAAAGATTGTGGTTTCCAACATTGGTGGTGGATTATTATAGTTTACTACTCACCCATGTATGTGATCTTTTATTTGTGTGATTACCATTAGTTCTTATTTATGGAAAATAATAGGATGCATAGTTGATGGGGCTAAGGATTAATGTTTCATTATTAGGAGGGACTAGTTCTGTACAGTTTCATGATTGGGTTAGTGTAGATTAACATTTTTTCGGGAACACGTTTCATGTATGACTCTATAATGGTAGTATTACCATCTTTATTTTATTTTAATTATTTTTATTTGTGATCATTTCAATGTTTGATCAATATTTCTTTTTTATTCTTCATGTGATTCTGTATGACATTATAATAAAAAATATTTAATATATAATATGGTTATTTATATTAATTTATATTGTATTATATGATGTTAATTCATATGGATGTGTTTGTTTATTTTTCATCTCCAATTACACTCTGACTACATGGTTTTGTCTCTCCATTATATCATTTATACCCCCACCACTAGTAAAAATCCATGGGTTTATGTGATGGAACACTTTAGGCCTTGTGATAATCTCGATTATGTGACCTATGAGGATAACATGGGTCGATTCCATACAAAATGGTATCAGATATTTTATTATTTTATGATATAAAGAGTAAGTTGATAGGTGGATTGGGGTTGTGACAAAACATATAATAGAACATAGATTGGTGATTTATAAACACCTTTTTGGATGGTATTTATTTGTTTCCAAGGATTTTGATTATTATTCTTGATTTAAAATTCTGGGGTTGTTTGATTTAACATTGCGTTATTCATAAGAGTTTTTGATTTATGATTTCTTCGTTTTTGGTTCTTGATGGGCAGGTAAGAGGGATGTGTACATGTATCACTCTAGTATTGTACGATTCACCTAAAACATGCATATCCTTGTGTGGATTCACTGATAATGGAGGTATAGTTATTTAATGGGACTAAATTGAACAATATGTAGTTTTTTTATAAAATATTTTTGTGTAATTATACCAAGTTGAACCATGGGTACTATTCTTCTAATCATAGTCCATGTGGATTTCAGGGAGTGATTTTCTTCAGTGTTGAAAATTTACTACCTTTATTGAGGGATCCCAAAATACCCTACTAATCGTTGTGGGGTTTCAAATGACTGTTAGTGGATTGATAATGAAATTTTAAGTACCAATTGGTAAGGATTAGTTCATTCCATGTGTTCCCTTTCAGGTATTTCATTGGAAACCTTGAGAGTTCTATCACATGGAACTCGGGTTGACATTGATGATTTTTTCTTAGTGGGGCCTTCAATGTTTTGCATTCTCTATGGGATCATTTCATAAGATGGTTCCTTTGTGTCTAGTAATTAGACTAACTTTTTATTAAAAAGTAGAGTAATTTAAGTGATGTTAATTTTGATGTTATATTGATAGGATGGTTTTTGTTATATACCCATCCTACATAATTTTTAGGGAACTTTGGATAGTGAAGTTGGATCATGGTTTGGATTCACGAATTTGTGTTGATGCTCTGAAAAAAGTGCTCATGTGTGTAGTCATGGTATAAGGGGTGCTACACAATTTCGAATATGAGTATTGTGGGTGATCTAGCTTGTTCAAAATAACTTGTGTGTGGATATTGGATATATGTTTATGTATCTCAAGTACGGTTGACGTAGACATGTATAATATGAGAATGAGTTCTGTATTGTGATTTGGTTGTGTGGTCTAGTGTGACTTTTATAACTTTTGTGAGCCCCAGTAGGTTGGTGTGAGAAAACTCACTATGTATTAGATAATCACTCTACACTAAATAGGATATTGGTGTTATACACATATTTCTTTGGATCATTCTTGGACACATGAAGTCATGTGCGCACTGGTATTGAGTAGTAATGATTGGTTCATGAATCATCAGATTGGATTGTATATGGGTAAATTGTGTTGGTTTGAGTCATGGATGCCCATATTGATATAGATTTTGTGGGTTTATCATGGCTAGTTCTCAAGTATTAGTGTAAGGGAATCCTTATTATAAGGGGAATATCATAGGCCATGGGGGTATCATCATTCTATATTGGATATTTAGGAAATAGGATATCATTCACAGTGAGTTAGAAAATAGGGTTGGTTGTGGTATTCATTTTGTCTCTTTAGTATAAGTGATTCAACCACATCTAGAGATTTCATTCGGTGATATAGAATGTGTGATTTGGGTATTCTAATGGCTTTATTGTGGGGTGACGACAAAGATACACTAATAGAGTGGAGAATATCATTGGTCACTGGTTAATGAACATTATGATAGAGGTTTTGGGTGAACTTGTTCTTAGGTATAGGGAAGGTAACCTTCTTGAGTACTGAGGATTCTCAATGGAATAATGTGTTATAGTGGGGAGGTTGTGATGACCTGCATCCTCACAAGAAGAGAAAAATCCAAAAAAAAATCAAAATTTTCCTAGAGTGGTTTTGAAGTATAAAATGTTAATTTACAATATCATATCATATAAATTAATTTTTATAATCAATCTTTCATTCATGGTATTTTTTTTATCCTAGGACTTGAGTTTTTTTGGAATTCTCGTTTATTCCCATTTTTAAGGAATATAAATATTTATGTAATAAAATATAGAATGTTTTTGTTTTTTTTTTGTATTGTGATATCTATTGAATGGATTATGGGATAATGATTTTGAAATTTAGGATGAATTTAGAATTTTGTTTTTTACCTATGAGAGACATAAACTAATCATGGGGGATAGTCTTTTTCCCCATTGTACCCTTTATAATTTTTCATGTTTTACTTTTCCTTCAATTTCTCCTAGTCCCCTTCAAATTTTGACACATTTCTAAAGAGATCACACCTCTTTCTCTATAAACTGATAGATAATATGGAGGAGGGATTCATGGACCCTGTCATATTTATCATTCTGAAAATGGATTGACGTTTGATAGTTTTGTAGTCTGGATATATTATCAGTGTTTTGGAATTTTATGAATATAGTTTGGTTGTTGTTTTTTTTTCTTCTAAAAAAACATTATAGTTTAGTTCATTTTAGTATTTAATACCTTGGTTCTATTGCATGGTTACACTTTAGGGTTGGTATAAATTGTTTTTAGGGCATTTGGGTTTTATAGGTGTTCATAATATAATTTACATGATAGAAACATTTAAAAAAAAATTATTTTATAAATAATAACATTATGCTCAATAGAAAACACGATAAGAAACACATATCTGAGAAGAACCATGAAATATTATTTTTAAATATTACTATTATATCCATGACACTAAATAGTAAATATTAATATTAATAATCAATTTATAATATATATATATAAGTTATACTCAATAATAATATGTTGATTAATTTTTAGGAAAATAGCAATAAACTGTAGTAATGTTATATTATCCTTCATATATATTCGCTTCAAACTAGTTTTTAATTTTTTTTTGTATGAGAACATTATTTTTAGTTTCTTACAAATTTATTAATTTTTATTGTTAAAATAAAATTAATTTAGGAAAATAACAAATAAAAATTATTTATAGTATATTTTTATTATTTTTCTGAAAATATGGATTTTTCGATAAATTTTAAAAAATAAGGATATTTATCAAAAATTGGGTTTTTATTTTAATAATTTTAAAAGATCTATTATATTATAAAGTTTTTTTAAAGTGAAACTATTTATACTATTTTTGAAATAAATTTTTTATGTTCATTGGAATAAATTTTATGGTAGGATTTTCTATAAAAATATTTTTATACACAAATGGAATTTAAAAAAAATGGTTTTATGTCATGTTCTATGTTTCTATATTAAATTAATTTCATCCACATATAAAAATTGAATTTTCAAAAATAGATTTCATATCTTTAATCTTGAGTTTCAAATTAGGTATATAGGTCCACTATATTTTCTCTCCTTATTAATGGTAACCACAATAAAATCATTCACCCTGATAAGGGTGAAACATATAAAATATGGTTAAAACATTGGGATAAGACATTAAAATTACTTAAAAACATGAATTTGAATTACTATATGGGTTTATTTCATCCATTTACATCCATTTCTCAAATATATGGCCACTTGGAGCCGTGTTTGTTTGATTCTAAGCTTTATAATAATTTTAGTGAAATATAATGTTATGAGTGACATACTCGTGACTTTAAAAACATTAATATTTTATAATAATGACGAAAAGTGTTTATACTCAGTTCTTAATGTTTATTTGAAATATATATCAATTTTATTTCTCAGAATATTTTATTTTTAATTTTATGTGATTAAAAATTTACCCAAAGTGCTTATACAATGGTAACAAGATATTTACATTACTAATATTATAATGAAAATAATGCATTTAGAAATGTTATAAGTAATAAATTTTGATTGAATTATTGTGTTATATGAATTTTTTAGATAAATATGAAATATTGGAGATGTTTTAATGGATTGTATTAAAAATAAATTCTTACCTTGTTGAAATTAGATGAATGTTGTCAATAATGAAATTGATGATATTTAATTAAATTATTATTTTAATAAATTATTTAAAAATACTGAAATTGATAAAATTGGATATTTTATACAATATATGGTAAACAAATTCACATATTTTCCAATTCTTTCAAATTTTTATCTTATAGGTAACATTAAAACCTTTTAAGAGTGAAAAACGTGTTACTATTGTTAATGTTAAAATAGTTCAACTAATGGGTTAAAAAGAAATGATATGTGTTTAGAGTACCCCATAGAGCTATAAAAATCTTACGTATTGTATATTTTTAAAAAATTTGATAAACTAACATCAAATATCTACCCATTTTTATGAATATTTTCTTATAAAAACATTATTATATTTTTATATTGTGTGAGATTCCAATAGGTCCCCTCCCCTCATTTATAAAAGGGATCCCCTTTTTTCTCTTCTATAGAATACATTTATCTTTGTATATTGAAGAAACCCTATAAATTTTTATTATAAAAATTCCTATCCATGAATTATAGGTACTTATCTACTAAAAATATTATTCCAATGGTCGTTGAGAATGGATCTTAAAGAGGCCTATCGAAGAAGTTATAATAATCTTTCCAGATGTCTTTAAATTTGTTTCTTTTATACATTCTATAAATTTATGTTATTATTCATAAAATAATAAATTTATTTTCCTAAATATAATTTTTATTATTATTATAAAACCCCATTTATTGAAAATCTATTTCATTAAATGTTTAGTGAAATTATCACGCAAGTGTACGTACGGCTTACCATCTCCACGTAGTGACACAATTTATTTTCCATCACCAAATTTTTGGAATAGTTGTTATGATAGTTTTTATGATTATATATTATATTTAAATAAAATTTTTGAATATGAAAATATAATAACATATTTACCTTCTTACATTCAAATCTGTTCAAAATAAACAACGTCACTTGTGCGAAAGTGTGCACCACTACCTCCATGAAGCGATGTGATATTCAATTAATTTTTTCTACCTCAATGATAATAAGGATAGATTGAAAGAATATATATATATATATATATCTGTGTGTTATATAATATATAATAACGATTCTATAATGGTGAATTATTATTTAACTATCATTCATTTCATTCATTAAAAAGTGAAAACAACATTCACATGTATGTATGGCCTACTAAATCTATGAATGGTGCGATTCATTTTTCTATATTTATTCGTTATGGATGACTCTAAATATACATATATAATAAAAATATATGATATATATTTAATTATTAATATTTTAGATAATATGGAACCGAGATTAGTGGACAATGACCAGAACTACCTAACCAAAATTCCCAAGAAGAAACGAACCAGTTAACACCTAGAAACAATGATTTTAGTTAAAAAAATTATTGATAAATCGACATTAAAATTTTATAATAAAATAATATATGAAACTCTAAGTATCTAAATGATTATATTATATAATTATAAGAAATTTATATTTATTATAAATAATATTAGAGTTCCCCCAAATTAAGTCAAACTTCCGGTAAAGGATTTTCATCTACCTTTCACTTATATGAGACACATTCTGCATAAGCCACAGTTTCATTTATATAGTGTATATACTACCCATGATTGTATTTTATTATCATTATTATAAAAATCATGATATACGAATATCCAAATATGGTTATTTCTTTCATGGGTCTTAATATTCAAAATTTTCCAAAGTTATAGGGGTTTTATGTTACGAACACATTATTTATCATCATTTTTATAAATATATTTATAATTATGAAATTGTATTACGTTATTATAATGAAACTAATTAATTATTTTATCATCATTTTCTTTATGTAGTTCTAGTCTTCTTCTTTCATTTTACTCTATTTATTTCCTCAATTTAGCAAAATAGAATTTTTGAGGAAACCCGGCACTATTTGTCCCTATTTTAAAAAATCATTCTTTCCCATATCCATGTTTTCTAAAAATGTTATCAACTAATTTTTTTAATATTTTCAAATTATTTTTAAACTAATTTTATCCATGATTTAAATTTTAAGGAATCGTTTAAAATAATTCTTTTTTTCATTTTCTTAACAAGGAAGTTTTTATTATTATTATGAAAATAGTGAAAGGAATGATTCAATTAACTTATACAACATGATCAAAGCTTCACACTATCATGAAGGATCAATTTATTGATGATAAATTTAAATTTTTCCAATAATAGTTTCAATTAATTTTTTTCCTTAATATTTCTAAAAAATGTAGTTTTGTAATGATTGATTTTAAATAGAAAAGGATTAATTCACCAACAAAATGCAGCAAGTGAACCTGTGAAGTTGTTTTTCATATAAGATAAAATCCTTTTATGTTGCTTAATATTTATAAGGGAAACTACCCATGTATATCATACCTATTATTTTTTTGGTGTTTAATTATTATGATGAAAAGATGATTATGAAACCCAGTATTTTTTCCTCAGTTGTTTCTATAATGAAATGAAGAAAAATTAATAATCCCATTTCTTTACATGGGAAATGTTATGATAAAATTTTTATGAAAACTATTTAATTTTTATGGGTATGACATGATATTGTTTTTATAATTTTTTGGGACACATATGTATTATTTTCATTATGTGAAAGTTGGGCCCGAAATTATATATCCTTCCAAAGAGCTATGTAAAGATGAATATCTCCTGAGATAAATTGGAATGGAATTGGTAGTGAACCTAGTTTGACAAGGAACACATTACATTATGATATTCTAGGTAGTGAACCGTGAATAATATGATGATTTTATTAGTGGACCCAATCCACTTTGATAGTCTGGTAAATGATACTTGACTACTATGTAAATTATTTTTTATGCCTGTGTGCATGCAAAAAGATTATGTTTTGTTCCTATGTAATGCTCTTATGGATCGTGTTCTTTTATTCCATTATGATACAAATCTTATGAATGACCAAGATCTATTCCATTACTCAAGATTATGATCTATGATATAAAAGGCACTCTTTTAAAATTTTAATCCAATTTTCTCATACCTTTATTATAATTTTATACTGAAGTGATATTTGATGTATCCTTTTTTAACATTACAGAACATCTGATATCACCATTTCTTATGTTTCCTTCCCACATGTCATGATGAATGATTTTAATTATGTTATATCTATGAAGAGTTCTATTTAGAAATAACTATGTTGGAGATGATGTGGTTGTCTTCTAAAAAAGATGATTATGTGTCCAGGTTTACGATGATACGAGACATATAAAACTATTACATGGATTGTAATGTTATATAATGAATATATATCTACTATGATTTAATTTTTTTATAAAATTTATGAGATTCTATAGTTTTATCAAAGATAGGTTTATCAAAAAATTTGAAACTAGGATGATAAAACATTAGTGAACATTCTTTGGATAATCCTATGAATAATATAATGTCATGAGTTATTATAAATACAGGGGTGTTATTTTCCTAAAAAATTCTATATCTAAATACTAAAAGTGTAAATTTTTTTGGACAATGTGATTCTAGCGGTAAGAACCTAAAAAATATTTGTCAGGTTATCCCATGTATAATTCTGTTGTATAGTGTGGGTGACCTTACTATGAACATAATTTGACACTCCAAGGGGATATTCTTGGGTTAATTAACATTTTACATATAAACCATTATTAATTATTTGAATTGATGATGATCATGAATCACATAGGATAAACCTAATGCTTCATAGATAGAAAATAATTATTTATGCCAAATAATCTATTTCATTATATGATTAACAATCTCAAAATGGGTGAGTTTCTTGACACACATAATAAAAAAGAAATAGAATATATTGAATAACCCATAGAATATATGATATAGTTTCCTAGATGTGGATAATGTGGGAAAAAGGAACTCATCGGAATGACTCAGTTGAATGGGAAGTTATTTTGAGTGGGGAATAATAAGATAGAAAATTTATTTTTCTAAGAAAAATGAAAATTTTGGTTAAGGAAATGGATTAGAATGATGGTTTCCCTATGTTATCATCGATAGTTGAATGTTTTAAAATATTAAAATATGGGAATTATTAAAAAAAATTTCCTAAGGGGAAAGCTCAAAAGGAGGTTCCAAATGGTTTTATGATTAAAGGTTTTACAATTAATGATGAAGAAGCTACAAATGACCCCTGAAAGGATAATGGTATACTAAATTAGTGGGTAACGCCTTGTGAATAGATTAATAAGGATAGGAAATGGTTGAACTTTTTATGTATTGGTTAATTATAATTATGTTATAGAATTATTTTTATCAATGTAATTCTTACTATAAGAATCATAAAAAAATTAATTATTATTCTCTATTATTTTTTTATTTAAGGATTTGAAATAATTACTTGAATGAAACTAATAACCTAGAAATATGACTTAATTATATAGTGATATTTTAAGGAAAAAATTGGATAGGGAGAAATTTAACCTTTACTATATTTCAAATATTTTTTTAATATTTATTGTTGTGATAAAGTGACTACTGATTAAGTAAATCAGATATTTTAGATTACCAGGGAATAGTTTTTTAATTAATGATAATGTGGTTTATGTTATATATAATAAAGATTATAACCATTTTGTATTTATGGAATATATTTGATAATATAATATGTTATTTACAAAAATAAAGGGGAGTTTTTTTAGAAGCATGTATGTTTTCAATGAAATTTTTGTGTATATTTAAGTTATCACCTTGTTTCAGAATAATATATGATTAAGGAATTAAAATATTTGGTATGTGAAATTTATAGATACTTTATATTGCATGGTGGATTATTCTTAATTTGATTCTAAAAATTTTGTGACCTTATTTATAAATTTTTTTTATTTTTAATTCATTTTAGACACATATTAGAAGGTTTGTAAGGTAAATTAAACAATGAATAGATTGAGATGAATATTGGGTATTATATTTTGAGGCAAAATATGTTTTATTATAATAGATAACCTATGATAATAATTTTAGTTTTGGTAAATATCATTTGATATGTGAAATGAATTATAATTATATTATAGATCTTATACTCTATTAAAAGTATATTTTATTTCATCATGTATTAAAAATTCATCTTGAATATTCATTCATGGAGTAACAGATAAATTTGTTTTCCCTGAATTACAACAAAATTAAGAAAATGTGCTTATGATAAAAAATGAAATCACGTATGTATATTTTTATCATGCTCTATATCTGGATAATAAAGGTATACCCCACCCTTAGGAAAAATATCTCCAAATAATATGATATAATTTTACTTTATTTATGATGAATCTATGGCCCTTTAACCTATCACAAAATTATGATTTTTTTTCATTACCTTTCCCCTGACCATATTATATATCACTATCTATTATTCCTTCGCGTTAGTTTTCTCATTCATGTCCATATTTTCACCTCCCAAAAAATTTATCATTTTTAAGAACCTATTTGTTTTTTATTCTTGATGATATGTATATTTATATACATGAATTTTTAGAGAATGTTTTATTGACTCATTTTATGATGCGGTTTTTCCAAAATAGAATTTTCAAATGTCAAAACCTTGATTACCATGAAAATGTTCAAATTTTTATGATGTAATTAATTAAAGGGGGGGGGATTTAAAACCCTGAGATATTAAAAAAATGAATAAAATTAAAATAATTAGCATATATTACACATAGCACCCTTATTAAAAGATCCCCTTAATATTATTATTTAAACATTAATGTTATAACTTTTTTATTGAATTTGAGAGTATGAATATGTATACCCACATTATAACATATATACAAATATCACTCTCAAAAAAGTATTGATGAAATTATTAGAAATAAGCATTTTATTTTTTTAGTAAATTCTTATTATTCGTTAAAAATATTGTTCGTTGAAAATTTATTTTTAGGATTTTTAAGAAAAGATTTATTTTTTGATGAATTGTAAAAAATATTGTTTTTATTCAAAAATGTATTTTTTTTATTTTCAATGTTGAAATTTGTTTTAAAATGTTTTAAAAGAAATATTGTTTTTATTGTATTATTAATAATAAAATTATATTCAACAGATCCAATATTATGATTTATTTTATAATAAAAATATTTTTATACTTAAAAGGAATTTTTTTGTTGAAAAACTATTTTGTGTTTCATTAAATGTTTCTATCTTAAATTTAAATATTAAAATTATAGAAATTTAATATTTATAAATGGATTCTAATAATTTTTTTTTATGATTTCAAACATTTCTGGACATGATCCATTTATATTTTTTCAATTTGAATAATAACAATAGTGAATTGTTTTCTCCATAGTAAGGTAAAAATGGTAAAAATATGATTAAAACTTTGGGATAAGGAATTAAAATTTATATTGAACCTACCTTCAGCATAATATATGGGTTGGGATTTTTTATGTTCATAACATTCAGTAATATATGGCCACATGGTTACATATTCCTTTGATGATGACCATTATAATAATATAATTAAAATAATAAATAAAAAATGTCACACTCTTAACTTTAATATAAACAATATTTTTATCATAACTATAAAGTTACATTATTTTCAGGTAAAAAATATTTTAAATATAATTTTATTTTGTTTTCAATAGTAATTTATTTTAAATTTTTAGTGATTTAATAATTACCCTAAATTCTTACTCAATGTCAACACGATATTTATTCAACTAATAGAAAAATTAAGTAATTGAGTTTGAAATAAAAAAAGAAATAAAATTTGGATCAATTATTGTATTCTATTATTTTTTACGAAAAACATGGCATATTATTCTTTTTTAAATTGATTATATTCTAACCATATCATTTTATAGTTATCTTTAAAGTCAAAATAAATAAATAGTGTCCAAAATGACATTAATGATAATTTATGAAAATAATATATTAATAAATTATTTAAATATCATAAAACAATAAGTGAGGTAAATTTTTATGTGATATTATCTAAATTATCATCTATTTTTCATTTAAGATCCAATTTTCACCTTATATATATAATTATAACTCTTTAAGAAGAAAATGTTGTTCTCGTGATTAAGGTTTAAATAGGTTAACTAAGGGGTTAAACCAAAAGATAAAGGATAAAATACAACTTAAACATATAAAAATTTTATTGGAAGATTATATTTCAACCATATCAAACATTATATTTTAATATATATAAATATTTGAATATTTGGATGGAGAATGACTTTATTAAAATTTAGTGTTTTATGTAATTCTAAAAGTGCCCCCCCACACTTATAGAATGATGCCCATACTTTTTCTAATTTACACCACATTGAGCCTATTATCTAGAAAAATTCAAATTAAATTAACGTATCCAGTTCCATATCTAGGAATTAGATTTGATAATTTTCTTTAAAGTAAAATCTAACGGTTCTCAAAAAGGGAATAAAAGCAGATCTATTGAAAAAGAGTAAATAATCATACCAAAATTAATTATATTTATTCTTATTTATCCTTCCGTTAAATATATGGTATTATTAATAAAATAATAACTTAATTATGTTAAATATACTGAAATTTTACTATGATTATGATGCTACTTGTATTACCCATCTTTTCCCTCCAATAGCAAGTGAGTGTATCGCTCGTGCATATGTACGACTTGCCATCTCCACTAAAAAATACAATTCATTTTCCAGCACTATATTTCAAGGATTTATATTATTATTGGTTAAAATATTATATATGATATTGATGAAATATATATTATTTTTTAGTCATAATATTATATCTACCTTCTTAACTTCAAATTTTTTGGAAAACAATAATTTCTCTTGCGCGTACATGTGGACTACTACATCCCTAAAACAATGTGATTTTTTCCAGTTTACATGGATGGTAATAAATATATATTCAATGAATATTTATTATATATATTATTTTATAAAGATTAATTAATGTTATATTACCATTAACCATTCTTGTTTTCATCCATTTAATTTGAAGACATTGTTCATGAATACATACGTCCTACGATCAAAATAAACATTATAATTCATTTCTCAATATATATTATTTATAGATGAATCTAAATATATTAATATAATGAATAATATATATATATATTAAATTTATATATATTATGGAATAATGATAAATGTGCAATGATCAAAACAACCCAACCAAATTATCATGAAGAAATGAAAGGGCTGACGCAAAAATATAAAACTTTTAAATATAAATTGTAAATAAATGTGTATTGAAATGTTATAATATAATCATATATGATATTATGAGTATGTACAAGATTATTTTATATAATTATTACTTATTAAAATTTATTATACATGATGACATAGTTCCTTTGAATCATGTCTAGCTTGAGGTAGTGGATTTTCATCTCACATTTACTTTAGTGAGACACATGCCATATTATCCACTTCTATCTTTTATGTAGTGTATATAATCCCCCTGAACATATTTTTTGATGATTTTAATGAAAATTATGGGATATAAAAATACACTTAATTTTCATACATTCATGTTTCTTATTATTCAAATGTTACAAAATCAGTAAAACTTTGTGTTACAATCTCATTGATTATTGTCATTATTTTTTATTATTTTATGTTAATGAAATATCATGGTTTACCTCTCCAAAAACTCATTATTTTTTTATCTTATAGTTATTTTTATAAATTAGATTTTTTCTATTCATTTTCCTCTCTTTATGTACTAAATAAACCGAAATAATTTTTTTTAATAAAACTAACATTATTTCTCTTTTCAGTGAAAAATCATTTTTCATCCATATGAATGTTTTCTAAAATTTTAAAAGAGTTTTTTCAATATTATCCTACATTTTTTTAAAGTTATTTTTAATAAGGCCTTAAATTGTTACAAAATTTTATAAAAGTAATATTCTTTTCATTTATAAATGAGGGACTTTTAACCATTTTTACAAAAGTTTGAAATGATTATTTTCTTTTAACTTGTACGGCATGAACATAATTTCATGCTATCATGAAAACTCAATTTAATAAATCATAATTTACAAGTTCCAAAGATTATTTTCAAATAAAAAAATTTCGTTATTAATTTTTACATTTTTAGAATTTAATTTTTTTATTTCAATTTGGAAATGGTATTTTCATCAAATGTACCAATTGTTACTCTAAGGGATTATTTTCTAGAAATGGTTGAACAGGGATATAATCATGACAACCTAAAGACCACCTCTAAAATTCCAAGGGATTGAGTCCAGCAATGATAAGGAATATCACACAAATGGGAGGCCTTAGCCATATTTACCAGTACACACTCACACATATCCATAACCACACCATACTGAAATTTAAAATAATTTTACCTAATTCATGCATACATATATGATCCCAAAATTAGAGTATGGCCTAAAAGTAGTGAAGGAGAAAAAAAAGAGGTCAAATACAAGCCCATCCAAAAACATTAGATAGGCCAACTGGATATAAGGAAGAGGTTTATTGTCAAATTAAACCACCCATAACAAAAATAAATATGTCAAGCTCATTGTATGCTCCACCAGCTCCTCGTCCTCCCCAGACACCGTCAATTGATACTTAATTTTTGTAAGTCATGAAACGTGTGGGTTAGGACACCCGAAAAATAGTAATCATAACTAATCCATAATATTATGATCATAATATATATATATATATATGAATAAAAAATTGAACCAATATATACATCGAAAGTACATTGAACCTCCAGGTGGTTATAACCAAACTTCCATCCATATTATTAGGCTAAATGTAATGCTTGTGTCAGGCAATTTTTCTACAAATAAAAGATATCACTATAAACACTCATCCAAGGGTTAAATATATTTGGTACCATCCAAATAAATATAAATAGTTTCAAAATAACCTAATTCTCGGACATGTATTCACGGCCAGGACCACTGGGGATACCACGAACCCAATTTGGATCATCCCGCTATATAGGGGATTATATTAAAAATATACTTTGATACTAAATAATTAGTCCATATAGATAAATAGTCAACACATTTCTCAATATGGTCACATAGATTCAAATAAACCCCACATAGTGTATAAAATTGTAGTGGGTCACACTCCATTCTTTAGGAGGGAAACCATGAACTCTATTAGAGACTCATCCTTTAGAGAGGATCACAATCGTGAGATGTGGATGTAATCGTGAAATGAATTCATGTGGTAATAGAAAAAGGGAAGACATTCAAAAGATATTTTTATATACTAAATAAATGAAGGGCTAAAACACACTCAAAAAGGGTACAAGGTTTGTATTGGGGGTACACAGTGTGTCCATCCAACCCCTAGTATGCACATATAGTGATTCCCCACACACGACATGTAAATATAAATATACATGGCTCATAGTAATAATATAGATAGTTATATATTTCTCAAAACCCTAACCATGTTTCCTAGATAATTCTATGTACCATTGGTCTTGCTCATGTACCAACTATTGTGCAGCTGGTTGTGGTCGTATACACCTAGTCGTTTATTCTGGTTGTTTTTGTATACTTGGCCTACTCGATCCCATGTATTCTATGACAAAAATTCTAAGATTATAATAACATGTCATATGGATTATAATAGGGCCGCATGAAATATGATATCTAAATCTCTTCAGAAACTCTAGCGACACATAGGGTGGTCCCATAATACGTGTAATGTTGGAATACAGGATGTGAAATCCAAGATTTTTTAGATCTTCTATTCATTCATCTAGGTCATCTACCATGTCACTAGAGACACCTTCTCATTAAAATATATATATATTAGGTTAAATGATCGTAACCTGGTCCTCTCAATGGTTTCTCGTCCTCGACCCACATAGAAATCTATCTGTCATTAAAATTTGTCACAACATGAGTCGTCTTTGTGTATCCATCATGGGAATGGAACTCTCGGCCCCATATAATCTCATTCCTACTTGATTCATACACTATCATCACTAATTTTTATATTTAAACTCTTATCACATGTTGTGAGATTGGTATTTATCTCTTACTCCAAAGAACAGTCACAACAAGATTAATTAATAGGTAATCATCAAACCATGGGCCAAATAAAATACCCTTGATGAATGTGTGATAAAATGGGGGATAAATCCATGAACCACACAACATAAGGAACAAAAATCTTCCTCTAGTCTTTTTACTAAAACTATTTTCATATTATTTAAAAATAATGAGGTATACATAAACAATGAAAAATAGAAATCCATCAATTACATCTATCATCGATGCATGGGTCAATTCATGTTAATTAAATATATCTATGGTCGTCCAGGATAAAATAACTGGATGTAATTTCAAAAATAAAACATCCTACCTATATTTTGGGTAAAAAAATTATAAACAAAATTCCTACATAAGTTTTTCCTAGGATCCATAAACTCCAATGGTGAGATAATCATTTATTAGATCCCTATCATTGGCCGTTCAGCATGATCTCCTCCAACACTCTCTCCAATGGATCCTCTCAAGTTGAATTTTTATGAGGATCATGCTACAAATTTTATATAATACCATTTAAATTGAATATTTTCATCACTTATTCAAATAAAAAAATATAATAAATCAATATATTTATTTTACTAATTTTGTGTCTGTGATAACTTTTTCAAAAATGATTGATTCCAAAAAATGTTATGTCCTTCCTTGGGTAAAAACCATGTTTTGGACACAACAGTTCTCTCATATTTAATATCTAGGACTCCATTCATTATATATTACACATTTTAGGAAAACAACACATGTTTGATATTTATATATTTCATATATTATAAAGATTAATTCAGGGAACATGAGGACTAAGAATATCACATTGTCTTCATACCTGGCTCAAAAAATAATCCATATAATTTTCCAAATCAATACATGGGGAAAAGTTGAATTGTTATATTCCATCCACCTTAAGGATTTTCTTCCTTAAAATAGTATCACATTTTAAAAAATATGAGGGTGTTGAGCTCCCAACTAGGTATCCCACACCCAACTAATCTCATAAAGATTCTTGTTCTTCCACCAAGATCAAACTAGGGAGATCAATCACCAATAAAGCATCTTTTCCTATTGATCCCCTATCTCCACCAAGTACTATAAAAAGGAATATATTTCATCATTGTCCATCTCCACTCATTTAATAACATGTTACTGGTCGTGTATATAACTCATCAATAATGACATGTGGAATATGCCATGTACCAAGTGAAAATATGGTGGTAAAGATAAGTTGTATACCACCATGATAACTATATATAGTATCTATAAAGGGGTAATTAATTCCTTAGAAATCTTGATGCCATGCAAAATTCTATGTAATCCATTTCAGGTTGAGACCCTCAGTAAAAGATGGTATCCATTCTAGAACAATATAGGTATCCATCCTCGGTCCAATGAAGACATTTGATGTCCTTATGATGTCCTCTTCAAATCTTGGATAATCTAAACATTCTCTACAGTAGTTCACACTAACTCTAGGGCCATGAGTGATGACCCGTCTGAATCTGTCCCACAATGTGGTGACCTATTGGTTCACAATTATAAGGCCATGAATGGTTCCATACAAATGGATTAATGTTATCTATGGTGGTATGAAAACTCCACTGGGGGTAGCGGATCTTACCAACAATGGCCAATATCCAACATAAAATCCCAAGCATGTCTTCAATGACATCACTGGTCAACTTAGTCTGATGTTCATTCAAGGGGTGAAATGGTATGTTCAAATGCAAAGGATTAAAAATTCCCTCCCCCCAACACTCTCTATTATTATGACATGAAACAAGATTCACGGTTTGAAATTGTAATTGAGGTAACTCCATGGAGCTAGAATATCTCCTGAATGTAAAATAATCATAAGCTCTCCGCTAAACTCTTCCCTCAAATATCTAGGAAGTGGGTAGACTAGGTGAGTCATTCTATGATCACCCAGATGGGAATGTATCCCATAGATCTACATGAATACCCTATCACAAATTCTATGTATACCTTATCCCATTTCCACTATATATCCTTAAGGGGTTTAGCTAAAACCACTAGAACCTAGTTCATAGACTTCACCTCCTCATAAGCATGGGATTGAGAGAAAAAACACTACAATTCAACTCTTAATATATTTCCATAAAAACTGAAATGATATGTACTAGTACAAATTTTACAAACCTAAATGTACCACCCACTGGGATATATGAAACCCCACATCACCTCCACCTGAAACATGAAAGGTACTATCACCCGACCTCTAAAAAGGATAGTGTTCCCCCCTCCATTACAATATCCATTGGGATCACATTTAGTGGATATCTAAGTACATAAAGACTCATTATCTATATCTACACATTTTCATCCCTAAACCACTATAAAGGCATGTGGGTATTACCCATTAACTATATATATGAAGATACATCATTTCCCACTTAGGATAACTACAATGAGGCTAGCGACTTTGACACCTAGGCCAACCAATAGGAATAGGATATGTGGCTTATAGATTATCCCTTGACGTTACCCATCTTATAAGTATAGAAAATCTCACCTTCGTAATCTTCGATGAAAATTATTCATAGCCTCAATATAAAGTTAATAACAGACTGAGATAAGATGTATATGAGACTCTTTTGGTTGGATTGGATTATAAACCACCAACTCATCAGGATGTGTCACCACATCTTTAGTGTCAATACTACTACTGATAATTAAAGATAGTGGGTCAAGTAGTTCTATTCATGTGGTCTCACATTACATGAAATATAGACAATCACCACCTACCCCTACACCAGGACATCACCAGGACCAGTCATGGATACATCGCAGAACAGTACGTATTGGGAATTGTCCTTGAGGAATTTCAATATGGGAGCACTCATCAACATATTTATCAGCTCATGAAAGAACTATTGAAAAATTTTTCCCCATTAGATTTTTACCTTTAAATTAAATGATTTCAACGGTGCTACCACTTGAGAGAAATCAGTTTCAAACATCTGATAGCACACAACCACCCCCTGGAAATTCTGTATCACGGTAATTCTCTTCAGTAACTCCTATGCATTGACTACCTCAACCTTATTCGGGTCCACTTCCACTTATACCTCATATATGTCATATCCCTAGAATTGGGCCTATCAAATCCATAACTAACACATCAAGATCTTCCCAAAAAAATGGTTCACTCAGAGTGTGTCCAGAACCATCCTCAAGTATCTCATGTGATCCTCCTCATTCGTTGAGTACACTATGATATCATCAATAAAGAATAACATGAACTAGTCTAATAATGGTTGAAGGATCCATTTGAAGAGTCCCATGAATACTAATATGTAATAAATAATTTTCAACGGTATAAAAAATGCATCATATTGAATTTAGCGACTTCTGGATATTATCAATGGGATATCCTCATCCTGTACTCACAGCTGGTGATAGCCTGGTCGAATTTCAGACTTTGAGAACCATCACACCCCTCTAGATTGATCAAATAGGTTATCAATATTTTCTAATGGATACTTATTCTTCACGGTCACTTTTATCAATTGTCGTTGATCCATACATAACCTCAAAATATCATCCTCCTACCTAGAAAAAAAATTCCAGCTACCTAGGGGGAAACACTGGGTTCTCCTAATACAGTATCATGAAAATCTACAACTATTCCCCCATATAATGAATATCTATGGTAACCATTCAATATGTTGGTGAAGATACTGAGTTCATCCCTGGGAGTAAGTCAATAAAACATTACAGCTCACGTTGGGGAGGTAAGCTGAGAACATCCTCAAGAATGACATCCTCATACTTCTCCATTACCATAGGAAACTCAAATAACATATCACACACTACTGTAAGAGACATGTTAGAGAATTTCTGATTAATTAGTTGAACTCTCTTATGAATAATCTATAACTGCTCAACCATGGTTTCCATTTCACTCACAAATGAAATCCTCATCCCATAATTATGGATATTTCGTATTCTCCACCTAAAATTTTTAATATGGGAATGAACTTGGAAGATCCATTCCATAGCTTAGATGATTTCATATGGCCACATAGCTGATACAAAAAGGTCTCATTCAAATATATCACCTCAAAGTAGTCGATCATATGTTTGACATAAATGTACAATTGTTGATTCTCCACCTATAAGAGTCTCCAACCACAATATTCATGCCAAATACTCAAAAGGAATCAATAATTCGTGAACCATTAAAGCATAAATAAAATAATTAATCACACTGTTGTCAGTAAATACTTCATATAAGGTAGAAAATAAATAAATCATACCTCATATTATCCCGGGATCTTTGGTGTCATAGTCCTCTATAGCAACATGTTGTCTTCATCCCGAACCACTAGCTACCTCAGCCCGTCATGGACTACCTCAGGGTGGAGGTGGTAATAATTCAAACCTATGACCACCTCCTGATACACTATTGTCCCCTCTACCGTGTTCAATACCCTGTAGAATAGAAAAATACAATCATGGTATCAGCCTCAGTGGTCCCTTAACTATATCTTTTTCATTTATATGATTGGTTGGAAGATCCCCTACTATTTTTTCCCAACTATAGAATGGGAAACACCACCTCCACCTCAGTTGTTTTGAGCCATCTTGATTCTCTGAACCACTAACCATGTGTCCTAGGATCATCTCCTATAGTCTCTGACACACTTAGGTTCCTATAAATTTCATTTTCAACCTGCTGATGAGGTCTTAGATCCTGGGTTCCCATTACCAGCACCCACTATCAACACCAACTCCTCCAATAATATATCGACCACCAAGGCTCCCTCCAACACTCCTACATATTTTTTAATTCAAAGAGATGAAACGGAATCCATAGTATTCTAATATAAACCCTGCTCAATGTTCCATTATCTAAAAAATAGATGCCACACCTTATCCATTTAGTAACCTGATAGATTAGAAAACCTCATCGAATACTTTTTCACAGTCTAACTACCATGAGGTAGATTCCAAATCACCTATATGTGAAATGGAAATAATTTATCAAGATAAAATTACTCCATAAAGAGACACTCAAAATTTTACTAAGGGATATCTATATTATCGTGTGACTGGGTAACTAATCACTAACATAACCCAGTAAAATTATAAATAAGACTTATTTTTATTACCTCGATATGATATTTAGGTTTCCTACCATATAAGAAAAATCATGTGAATATCTCTTACCAGTACTCAACCACGTAGGATTCTAGTTTGACACAAGACCTGGGAGGTCACTACCTCTCTAACTCATGTAGCACACTCAGCCTACATGTATCTACTGTTGGAAATTTTAGGACTAGATACAACTAAATAAGTGGTGGTATATCATTAAAATCACTAGTGGGTTCTATCTATAGTATAGCCCCACATAATGAAGCCTCTATAATTAGTGGATAAACATCATGATCAAGCAGTGGAATCCTGGAGGGTTGTCTTTGTGAAGGTATCCTCAAAATAAAAATGATATTTCATGTACAATGAGTATATCAAAGGAGATGACTCAAGAAGTGCATGGAAACAAAAACCCATTAATATATGATGTATGTAACAATTTTTTCCATACAACCAATGTCAACATATGCTGATTTGAAAGGCAGGTGATATGAGTTATTGGGTATGGATATGTTGACCGCTACACCAACACTAGTGTCCTTGCCCATAAAGAAACACTCAAAACCCATAAAAATGTTACCTCAATACAATATCACACACTCCATTCCTAAGTTAGAACTGACTCCTATGACACCACTTATTCATAACCCAACCCAGTGGAACCCGAAGCGTGACTACACCAAGCATTTCATAATTATGTTAGAGTCTGGAGACCTGCACCAAGTAGGAATATCACACAATGAAATGGTCTTACCAAAATTTATTTGTATACATGCACACATTTCCAAGACCATGCAATGATGAAATGTAATAATACTAAATCCAATGAATTCTTATATCTATTATCACACAATAAGAGAATGATATTAATGTATTGAAAGTGAAAAAATGGTGCCACATAGAATCCCAACCCCAAACTGATGATAGTCTAACCTTCTCCAAGGGTGATGACTGTGGTCAAATGCAACCACCTTGAAAACACATCAGTCTATTAAGATCGAGATATACTCCAATTTCTCCCTATAATTAAATGACACTTCCAATGGGGTCTTCTTCTTCATAATAAATTACACATTCAAGGATAGACCATCCAGTTGTGTGAATAAGAATTCCAAGTATGACACCTTAAAAACACTAAATAGAAATTATCAAGAATAGTTAGCATATAACATGGATATAACAATTATTCCATGACAAAAGAGAACCCATATATACTCTGGAAAGTCAACACACCTCTAGGTGGTAATAGCCAAATTTGGTGGCACATGATTCTTCTTGAAACAATTATCATTTCGATAGAATCAACATTAAAATTCATTCCATCATAAGAGGCACTAATATAAGAGGCCATGATCATAGTTTCCTTACAAGTAATGATCAAAATTCTTTAAATACCGTGATTATCATATTGGGGGTCATGCCGAGGATTTCTCGGGGACACCATGAACCTAATATGGATTAAGCTGCCACATAGGGGATCATTTCCCAATAATACCACGAACCATAAAGGTACATCCTAACAAAGGGAGGATCAATTCCTTACTCAAGGATTTAATTACAATTATACTATACAAACTGAGGGTTTAAAATGATGAAGTATCACACTCATGTCTCATTGAGGGAAACAAAAACACTATATGAGAATCATCCTCCATAGGATATCACAATTTTAATATATGGATGTAATGCCACATTTTACAATCGAGGTAATGGATCAAGGGAACAAACTCAACTGAGTACTGGTGAAGACTAATTAATAAACGGGCATGAGAGAACCACAATGTTAGTACAAGGCCTGTAATGGGCGTACATAGCATATCAATCCAACCCATGGTCTTCTTGTGTGGTCCTAACACACATATAGAATATAAATATCAATATAAATTGGGTGTAGGACTATCGAAATGAATTTATATATCACTTAACACCTTTTCTAGATTTGCAGTTTGTTCCCGTGAACCACTTGTTGGTCCAATGTACTAACTCATGTACACATAGCCTTTCCTTGTGTACACCTTTCCAGGAACTCTTCTCATGTCACTGTACATGTCATACCTATATTGGTGTGTCCTCTAAGATACATTTATAGAATCAAAGAACACCTCACATTGAATATGATATGGTTACATGATGTGTGATATTTAACTCTATGTTGAAACACTAATGCAACATGAGTTCCCCACATGGTGTGTAACTCCTAATTATTGGCTGTGTAGCCTTATATTTTCCATATACACTACTTATTCCACCATGTCATCCAACACAACTCCATATCCACCATTCTCAATGAAAAATCTAGTTTGGAAGTCACTAGACCTTGAAATTGTCTTCTCACCAGATTTTCATCCTTGGGCTACAATGAAATTTATTCTTTATTATGGCATGTAAATATCACCATTGGACATCACATATCCATAATTAGAATATAATTCTTTGTATTATCCTATCTCATTCATCCTCCATTCATCCACCATCCACATTAATCCTGAAATAACAACCTCTATCACAATCCATACACGTGGTATTGATTTGTTTCATCAAATAATGATCATGCAACTATCATATACCCGGTGATCATCAAACCATGATTCAAAGAAAATACCATAGATGAATGAATGAAGACATGGGAGGGAATTCCACATACCACAAAATGTGAGTAACAAACATCGACCTTTATTTATTTGGCCTCAATCTATTTTCATAGAATTTTAAAAGGAAGAGGTATAAATAAATAACAAAAAAACAAATCCATCAATTAAATATACCATCGACTACCAACCAATTATTTTTCATGGAATAGATATGTGATTGAATAGGTTGAATGCATGGGGATTAATTTCACTAATCATACATCCTACCAAATATTAGGATAGATCATTGAAGATGAATAGTCATATATTTCTGTCTTTGGTGAGATCCATGAACACTGATGGTGTAATGATCATCAATCTGTTCATAATCCATTATTATTATCTATGTTCTCTTCCAATTATCTCTCTAAATTATCCTCTCAAACATGAAGGTTCATGTAGATAACACTACAAATTTCCCATGACAATAGTTAAATATCTATTAAGGTCCCCATGTCAAATAAAATAAATTAAATCAATTAATTAATTTTGTTTTTTAATTTCTCACCGGTGAATAATTTTTCCACAACACTTCATGCTGAAAATGGTTATGTTACACCTAGGGTAAAATACTCATTGTGTACACAATTGTTACCTATTATTCTTTATTTAAACCCTATTTGGGAGTTATTCCACATCATCAAGAAAATTGTATGTGTGTGATATTAATGTATTGAATATATTTGAAATACTAATTCTAGGTAAAGTAGGCCATGAAATCTCATGGTCTCTCAGTACCTATTTCAAAAAAATAATCCTTATAATAATCCAATGAAATACATATAAAAAATATTATTTATTACCATTATTTCATCTATGATGAAATCCATAGATGTTACTTACGTTTTACTAGTGTAATGATCCAATGATATAGTCCTTATTCTTTCACTAGTAGTTATTGTTTTTGATGAAAATATTACTATGAACCCCATCCCTTTTCCATCAGGATATTATACGATTATATGATAAAATTATTATTAAACCCATTTTTTTCCATGGGATATAATATGACGTCAGATCTATGAAACCTATTTTATTTTCATATGTTATGATATGATGAATGTTTTATGATCTTTTTTCACACATATGTATGATATTAGTTATGTGATCAGTGTTTTGGGAATTATATCACCCCCTAATGAATTAGGTAAATATGGATATCTCATGTGGTGAAAAGGGATGGAATGGGGAGTGAACCTGGTTATATAAGGGACTCTATCGAATGTAATAGTATTAAGTGTGAACTTTGACTACTATGGTTGTTTTAGAAGTGAACCAAATCCTTTAATATAGTCTTATAAATTATACTTGAATGGAATGAAAAATATTTTTTATGATTATGTTTATGTCATAAACTTATGTCTTATGTCTATGTTATGCTCTCGGGAATCACGTTCTTTGATTCTCTTTTGATTCATATCTTATGAAATGAAATGATTTGTTCCATGAAATGAGCTTGTGATCTATGTTATACAGGGTATGGTTTTCAAATGTTAATATCATTTCATCATCCCCTTATGCTTTTGTTATACATAATAGATATCAAATATCTCTAATTTTTTTCATTATGGATAACCTAAGGTAACCCTTTCATTTGATTCCTTTCCTCATGTTATGATGTAATATTTTTAGTATTTTATATCTAAAAGGTTTTTCAATTATGAAAAAATGTGGGAAATGATTTATATATCTTAGGGAAATAATTATGATTCCATGTTTCAAAAACATACTATTACAATAACATTATATAATAGTTCTGTATGTTATATAATGAATATTCAACTATTAATATGTAACATATATGTATAAAAACAATACATCATTTTAAAACCAATCTACATGACATATAATTCTAGGATCATATGTTTTGTGTTCTATGTTTTTTGAATGGTTTTAAAAATGAAGACTAAATGGAATGTGTGTGTAAGATACATTGTATAGAGGTGAAATTGTGAGTGGATGAGTTCCCAGCCAAACAGACCACTTAAATTTACATGTCCATTTAGAGTACATTGTTTGGCCTCATACGAGGTATATATCTATTGTCCATGTACGACAGTTGTCCATGCCCCATTTGGGAATCATGGGAAGGGACCCCATGGGGGTGACCCACTGTGTGGAGATAGTATATGTTATGATGTTGGGGATAGTGTATACTTAGTGAGTATTTCCACATGACCAATGGTGATGTTTCTAGGTACACATTATGTACATGAGGTATTGGTTTTGTACTCCTGTTTAGTTGTGTTTTTCCTGGTTTGTCACCCAAGGGTCATAATTGGACATTTAAGTCATCCATTTTGAGTTTTGTTTAATATAAGCGATGGTGGAATCCATTAAGTGTCTGGAGGAGATCTAGATGAGTTTTAGATTGTGCGAGTTTTGGAGGGAGCATTTCCTTGAGGTTTTATTTTAGAATCCTCTTATGGATTGTGATATGAGAAGTGAGGCCCACTGAGTATCATGATCATTTTTTTAAAATTCACTTATGGATACCAATAAGTTCTTTGGGGATATATGGATTACCCCATAAGGTAGGATTGAGTATAATATTAGCTGATATCTTGTGATGATCCTTTGTTGTTGGTAATGGCCACTCGAGGTTTTGAGTGGGTGGGATCATTGATTTGATTTCAGGATGTTTAATTTGGTTAAAGACATTGGGTTGTGATGAGACCTTTTGGGGTCTCTTTTACGGATGGGTTTTAGAGAGTATGTGTTGAGGTTGGTTTAAGGGACCTAATAAGATTCCATTAATAAGAAACCTAAAGTCAGGTTGTATACTAGGAAGCCTATTTGAGGATTTTATTTTGATGATCTTAGACTGTGCTATTAATTATGGATGAGGAACCTTTTTTGTATCATACATTTGATGAGGTCTTCAAGATTATTGATAACATACTTATGGGTATAATGAAATTTTACGAAACCATGGTGGGTGACGTGATGGTCCAGGATGTGTTAAATTTCATATTAGTCATTGGAAGTTCTCATGGGTTAGGATTGGCACATGTTTTATGAAATATATGGTCTAGGGGCCTTTTTTAGCCACATGATTTCATCATCTATTATAGTGTAAATATTCATTAAATAATTGGGTACTTAGATTGTCATCCATGAACTCATTGACCAATGGATTTGTCTAGTAAAGATCATGTTTTTGTTGAAGCATTTACCTTTAGATCAACATGTGTTTTTATGGCTTAGGTCAGGAATATTTTAGGTTATTCTTTCTCAGTTTATGGATGCTAGATAATATAATTTTGATATTATTATACAATGTAATGGACCATATTTTGATTTATTGCTCGAATCTATTGGTTGAATATTTTCTGATGAATCGATGAAGCGAATTGATGATCTTTTGGAGTGAATCCCCCCATGAAAAGGGGATTAATGCCAATCTAGGGGATTGTTGTTCACGGTCCCAAATATTTTTTGAGGGAAACAGTCCTAAGGGGGTACCTTTTTTATTTACAAATTTTTTAGAATCCTGGTTAATCATGCAATACTATAATGTTTTCATAGGTTATATCAATACTAGTAGAGTTATAGTTTCCAATTTGGTTCATTCCATTATAGTTTTAGAGGCTACTAGAGGATCATGTTATGTTTTTTGATGCATAAGATAAGATCCTTGGTTATGGAATTCCAACATCATATCATGTAAGTCATCAAATATATTTTTTATTGACCTGTTGGGTGCACATGAATTTATGTGTCTAGGTGAGAAATGTGACATATGTCCTCTAGCATGGTCTGAAGTAGAGGTAGATTTGTATTTTATGTCAGGATAGAACCCAACATTTATTGATTTAGTTATATTATTTAGCCAACATTATTTTATTTTATTTAATATTTCCTTAATTTATTTATTAGATATCAACTATGTTGGGCATATTTTATATCGTCTATTATTTTATGTTATATGATATTTTATGTCAGATGTTATTTTATGTTAGCAATTAATTTAAGAATTTTTTTATGGTATCTGTTATTATATTTACCTTGGGGTATTTGATGCATTCTATTATTTTATGTAAATTATTATTATGATGGAAAATGTGAGTTTCATTGTCTTGACTATGGTAGTGAGGTTCATGTCTCAATAGAAACTAATTATTGATACACATATCTATTTATATTATAGAGTGATATTATTGATGATATTCTAACATAATCTAATATTTACGAGGATTATATGAAACATATGAGGTTTGTTACTCCATATTTATTCTTAATGATTTGGAAACATATATTGAATGGTATCGATAACCTTTAAAATTGATTTTATGAAAATGTTATATTTTTGTCGATTACTATTGTAGAACACATTATTGTGGCATGTATAACTCAAAGGATAATTATATGATCGATATTGTGGTAATAAAGGATATACTGATTTACAGTATAATGGATAATATTTTATTTAAATACTTCTAATAGATTATTAATTTAATAAAAATTTGATCCATGATATATTTCTAGGTTTTTAACTCATTTTTTGGGATAATGATATATATTAAATAGTTAGACTTAATGAACTAGTGGATAAGAAATTTGGGATTACTAATAATAGTTAATTTTAGAGGAATACAACAGTTTAAGGTGGCTTACTGTCATAGAGATTAGAATGGTTTTAGGAAAGAAATTTTATGGAAAATATATGATTAGGGTATATACATAGTTTAGTATCATATTAAATTCATGATTAATGTTTTCTGATAACAGATAAGTAACTAGATATAGATTAATATTATAAGATAAATTCTATATTAGAATTTATATCTTTGATGATGAATATGTTAATAATACCCTCACATACTTTCATCAATATATAATCATTATAAATTTTGTTGTTGAAATTTATTAAAGGGGTGGAATATTACAACTTGAAATTTTGGATCATATAATTTAATATTTTCATTGATATCTTTTGTCAGACACATCTCTGAACATATGTAACATGAAAAAAAAGAAGACAAAAGATATTAAATGATTATTATTAATAAAATTATAGGAATAATAAAAAATCATGATGGTATAAGAACGTTAATTGATAGAAAATGATCATACTAATAATATAAATAAGTAATATTAAAAGGATGTTTTTCATATATATATATATGGGAATTTTTTCTAATTTAACCAAATAAATTTAATTCACCACTTTTAAAATATTATTATTATTATATATTATATTTATATATATGAAATAATATTTTATTATTTGTAAAAATGGATATTGATATGAAGTAGTTTTAAAAAATAGTTAATTTTCACATATTGCAATTTTTGATAAAATAAATTTTACATTGTATCGAATATTCTTGTAAAAGAAAAATTTTGTAATTTGCAAATTTGAATTTTCATAAAAAATGATATTTTTTTAATTCAAAATTTTATGAGGTTGATTTTTCGAGATTTTATATAAATGAATTTATTTTTTAATGAATAATGAAAAATATAGATTTTACAAAAAGTATAAATTTTATGACTTTATTAGTCTTTGAAAAAAATATAGATGGTTACAAAAATTTTTAATTTATTAATTACATATTTAAGGAGTAAAACTATATATTATAAAATAAAACATTGAACATATAGAAACATTGTTCATCATTTTAGAACATGAGTAACATTTCATACTAATTTTTATTATTTTATTTTAAATATATATTTTCATAGTAATTTATATTTAATATTGATTTGGAATAAATTTATGTTTTTTTGTAATAAAAAAATTTAATTCAAGAAAATAAATGAAATTGTCAGTTTTTACAGCACATAAAATTTATGCTTAAAAAGAACACATTTTCTAAAAACATTTTATTCATATATATGCTAAAATAAAAATCAACTATTCTAATATTTTGAAATTTTGTTTCGAAATTATATTTATATTATATATCAAAATTTTAATACTATTTAATATTGATAATTTCATTTTTGTCAAAACATAATTTTTACGATGATTATTATTACTAACCAAGATAATGGTAAAATAGTGTCTTTCAAAGAATTATTATATTAATAATGTGTAATTTTAATCTATCCTACAAAATTAATATATTCTAAAAACATTATTTTAAAAAAATATTTGAAATGGAAAATAAATATATTATCCCTAATTCAATTGGTAATCAATACAAAATATAATTAATAACACTTAATCGTAAAAACAACTTTTTCCACAAAAGAATTTTTTTATATTAAATATTTTCATTTCAATGTAAATTTTATATTATTTAAAAATTTAATTTAAATAAATGGATATTAAATTTATTTTCCTCAGAACCATTTTTATATGATTTTTTAACTCATATTTTTAATAAAATATAAATTACATTTTTAAAACTATTTACCATTAAAAAAAATGAAATTGGTAATATTTGAAAACTTAAAGGTAAATAATTTCTAAAATATTTGAAAATAATGTTGATATTTATTTTTGAGGATTTATAAACATTATATGACCCATAATTCCATTATTTATAAATTTTGGATCCATTTTCCATTGAATAGTATCATTCCATCATTGAAAAATAAGGGTTGTTCACATTTGTACCCTTTTCATCATTTATAAAAGGGAAGACTTCGACCCCTTCATGACACACCCATAAAATTGTATTTATTTAGGAAATAATAAAATTTTTATCCGACCAAAATCCTATATATGGTTAACTATTCTCTTGTAACCATAATTTTTCCTATATCATTAATTTTCCAAGAGACACTCAAGAAAATGATCAAGGTACCAAAGTGTGTAGTAGTTATACTATACCATTTATCATAATATTTATCATTAAAAATACCATAAGTATAGTAAGATAATGACCTTACTATTATTATTATAAGTAATTTTTATTATAATAATTTAATTACCATAATTTATTCCATTCCATACACTTATAAAATCAATAGAACATTAAATTTTCATTGCGCAGTCTACCAACTCCACGAAGTAAGAATTCTTATTTTTCTTCTTGATTTTATTTATTTATTAAAAAGACATAAAGTAATATTCACTAGCATAAAAATATATTAAAAATATAATTATTATTAATTATAATTATATTATTTACTTCCCTAACCATACTCCCAAAAAGAGTTATACTTTGTTTCTTTTTGGTTCGGTTTAACAACCTAGACAAATTATAAAATAAAAAATATGATGGATTTCTAGGAGAACATAAATCATATTTCTATTATTATTAAAATTTTAATAATAAATTATTAATATCTTATAGTTTTTGAATGATTGTATTATGTTTTTTACTTATTATAAAAATAGCATCTTTGATCTCTAATATTATCAAAATTATCCATTATTAAATCATTTTTCAAACAAAATGAAAAAAAAAGATAAATCTATATAATAAGTAAATAAAATATGATAATAAATTTTCCTTATTAAATGGATTATATATTAATAATTTTCATAATAATTTATATAATAAATGTAATTTGATTATTCAAAAATGAGGGACATGCGTAGAGATAATTTGGACCATGATAAGGGTTTATTATCTGAAATTCTCATGACATGAGAGATATTTATGATTATCCTCCATGTTTTATTTATAATTATTTATTTACATACCATTAAATATTTTATATCAGTTTTATATTATATTTTATGATATTAAAATTTCTATTCCATATTCTTTCTCTCATCGGTCTTTGACTCAAAAATTACAAAATTTACCTCCGTTTTTTTAACTAAATGTTCTTTTATTGAGTTAAAAACATTTATATTAAAATATATTGTTCCATGTCTAATTTATTATACCTAATTAATACTTTTTATTTTTTTCATATTTATTTTTTTAGGTTCTCCAGTTTTCCCTTATTCCATCATTAGAATATGATTCCAACCTCCAATATTTTTTTACATGAAAGGGGTTCTTGGTCTCAAATCCAATTCCTTGTGATATTATTCTTATTGTGTACCAATTTACTATTATATGTTGTATATTCAAACTATTTTTTATGTTACATCAGAATTTATCATTCATTCAAGTTATTTTCATTTCAATTTTACTTTATTTCTCCTATAACGATTTTTATTAAAATGTTACATAATATGTAAGGTTTCTTTTTCCCAGATGCATTTTAAAATTTAGATATCTCGAACAAAATAACACATCGACTATTTTTTATAGTCTTACATCGAATATCAAAATAATTTTCTTCACATTTAGTTATCCTTTTTAAAAAATTTATCTTATTTTAATCATTTTAAATTGGATGTACTATAATCTTTTTATGTGATGTTGTTTTCAATAAAAGTATTTTTAATAAAATAAATAGAATATTATTCTTCACCTATATTCTATTTTCCAATCCACATAATATGTATATCATTTTACTGGTTTGTAAAATTAAAATGGATCATTTTCAACTACCATGAAATTCCATTAATGTTTTTAAAAATAAAATCATTTTAATATTTTTTATATGCGTCGTTTTTTGACATAAGGTTCACATTCACCATTTCCATGTAACAGGTCATTATGAAACCATTTTCATTTTATATGAAAATTTAACTATGTCTTTTCAATTTTTTAAAAATAATTTATTTTTTCTCTATATTTATAAAATATTTCTTTTAAGATGATTTCAATTGGTCAAGGATATATCTGATATTCAATGTGATTTTGTTAAAAATCATAAAATATATACTTCATCAAAGGAATTATCCTTTTAATTATATTATTCTTATTCAAGGATAATTATCAAATGATAGTTGACATCTTATTTATTTATAAATATTTTATGATTACCTTTTCTATACAAGAATTTATCCCTCACTTCATTTTTCATGACTAATAATATTCAATGTATGACTATAATTTTTGTTCCAGTTACATTCCTCTATAAATACCCTATTTTTAATTCCATTTAAGGATGGGTTTTCCCATATATTCTATTCGAAAATTGTGTAAGGAAATGAATGACTAAAATATACACCATTTATCAAAATTGTAAATACTATGATTTATAAAATTTTATGTCTATTTAATTAGACAGTTTCTTAATTTCATTGGATATCCATTTATATTTTTTTTATCATGTTTATTAATGAAATAGTGAATATTATTATTGTATGATTATATATGAAAAAAAATTATATTCAAATTTTCTTTACGATATGATGATGATTTATTTTAGTGTAAATCATATGTATGAATGATAATGGGCGGGTTTATATATCACCCTCCAATTCATTGATTAAATGTATAAATATAATGAGATATGTATATGTTAATATAATTATATTTTATAAAAATAATGGGTGTCAGTGTTTGACTCAAAAACGTGATGTATACATGGGTAAAATTGTATTTTTTCATAAAAATGGGTAAAATTTTGTTACCAACAAGGTGATGTTCCTAATACATATTATTGATCTATAAATCTTAGTTATCATATTGGTGTTCTCTAATGGATCATGTTTATTTAAAAATGGTTTCACACTCTTTTTATCCTTTACCATTACCTTATTCCATTATTAATTATCTATGTTATAATAGGTATAAAATTATTATGTTCTTCAGTTAACACATATGATCAGATTATTCCCAATTATGATATATGATTTTTTCACTAATGTTTAGCCTTACTGAACATCTGATCTCACATGTTTTGTTTGTGTTTTAATTACATAAGCTATGAAGATGAGTGTACCTTATGGGATCAATGGAAGTGAATCTCATATGGGTTGATTATGGTGAAATTATCAAAAAAAATAAAATATTTCTCATATTTAACTTGTCCTTAAATACAGCTAACCAAAAACATCCATGAGTTTTGTGAGATTATTGTGAAATGTAATACTGATGTGAAATTTTTAAAAATTAACAAGAGTTATCTTAATTTCTATAAAAGTTATGTTATAAAAGTATTTCTTTTTATCATTAGTCACTAGACTATGTGTTTAGGGCACATCATAAGCCCTTATACCTAAACTATTGAGTTTCCAAGGTCCAAAACACAACGTTTCTAGAGATAGAAGAGCCACAAAATCATTCCCATAGATCCCTTACACCACAATAACCATCACCACACCATTTCCATGACTTCCAACATGATTCTTCTGGTTTCACATGCACCTTAACAGTATATATCGATTTTTCTATAGTAAATCAAGATTTAATGATATCTTCTCTTCCAAAACACTCATATTGACATCTCTAATAGCCAGGAAATGAAAATAATAGTCTGTAAAGGTTCATAATGTTACTTTTATAATTTTCTATTTAAACATTTCATCCTCGTTTTATGTTCTTGTATATTTAAATTATTCCTATTAATTTGAATAGAAATAACATAAACTCTAAAACAACTATTTTTTCCTAAAACTATCCTTTATTTATATTTTCTTGATAGAGTTAAAATAATATTTAAATTAATTTCCTTTGGAATGTTTTCTTCTAATTCATGTTAAATTTATCTAAAAAATCAATATTCTATTTAATTATTGTACCCCTCATTGTAACTGATTCTGTCAAATCCATTTTCAATCATCCCAATATCTTATTTTCTAGATATCAATTATTATATGTTTACTGTTTCTAATCATTAAATTATTTCCACTAAATATGATTTTTTATAAGTATTGAATCTATCCTAGATTAGAGAATTAACATTAATGTATAGAAACTTTAACATTACCACCACTTCACACATGCTATTGTCATCCTCTTAAATATTAACGGGGGATCTGTTCAGCAAGAATGAGAGCCATTTTTTAACATATAATTAGTTATATATTTATAAATAATATTAAATGATACCTTTAAAGAAGTATCCATATTCATTGTAGTTTATAAGTCTTATTCATCTTTTTATGGAGTTATTATATTTTTAAATTTATACCATCTCCATTCATTGATAGATCACCACCCACAAAAATATGAGATCAAATATTAAATAGATTACCTAAAAATCCTTTACCACAATGGGATTCTCATTAATTTCGTTCAATGTCCTCCATATATAATTTCATTGGTATAATTGATGGTATTCATCAGTACCTCACTAATAATTCATCAATGAAATATATTTTGTGTTTCTAAATTGTTTTATCATTCAATGTTCATAGTGAAATTAGTATCACAATATTTTTATTCCATAATATCATTGCCAAAATTTTATCGATACGAAATAATTTCTCCCTTCCAACCATCAAGGTGATAAATTTTTAAAATAAGAGGAATTTTCAATCGATACAAGTGTTCAAAACATTAAAAATAAAATAAGTTAAAATATAGAACTCCATATCAGAACATTTGATCTCTTATTAAACTTATTTGAAAAAACGAGGTATGTATTATATCCCAAGGAACCCCAAGAGGGCGTTTATTTAGAGATATGTCTAATTAAACATTTATCTTCCCTTTAAATATATCTTAACTCATTATTGAATCTCATTTACTCTTTAGAATGAATATGTTCAATATATAATTATCCCTTAATCACATTCTCTCTCTAAATATAAACAAAAATGTGGAAATTAAATAACCTAATAACAATATATTTCTTACATATTTTTCCTGTATTGGGATGTGTCAAAGGAACATAATCCTGAAAATGTATTGATGTACTCAAATTCTTTTTACACACTATTTTTTAGATACAATATATTGGTCATAGTCAGTAAATGACAAGGCACACAGCCCTTGTAATGATTTAGGGATCTCTCAAAGCTCACCCAAGAGAAACTTCCTTTTATTACTTCTCAGTGAAATAATTTGATGAAATATATGTATTTATAGACCTATAAATCACTCTAATATTACAACTGAATCACTGTGAAACAAAACTCTAGAATTGATGCTCCATTAAACTCCACTCCAATAAACTCTTCTTATATAAAACATAAGGATAATGACACTATTATTAGTGAGAAAAATCAACGTACCCCACCTAATTATTTCAGAAAAAACTCCTCCATATAAGAATAATGTATTAGAAGAATTATCTTTTTTGTTATCAACATTCTATTCTAAATTTCGATATAAATAATTATTTTCCATAAAAAATGAACTTTATTTATCACCTAATTTACCTCTCTGAATTATAATCTATCATGTATCATCATCGTATTTAACAATATCTCACAACGATTTTCTCCTCATCCTGTTACATCTCTAGAAATATTATGGTTATTTTAAATAAGTTCCCCTATATTTATTAGCATTGTTCAATGGTGTAAAATTATTCCCATCCTATTTATTCGTTACGATTGTTCTAGTTGTAAAAAAATTAATATATTTAAATTCTTCTATAAAATTATAGTTATCTTGAAAAAATTAAAACTTTATCACATACTTTTGAAATTAAAATTGAATCATCATAAATAACTATTTTCAAGAAAAATGGGTGATTTTCTACCCTGAGGCATAGAATATATAAAATATGACCATTTTATCATATGAAATATCATATTTTATCTCAAAATACATTAAACACCAACTCCACTAATGATAATGTTATAATTCATATTTAAATATAAACAATCATGGGGTTAACCTATTCTTGATTTTTACATCTCGACTCACACTATCCTGTGACCTCATTATTTATGGCACAAGACATTATCCATCACCAATAATATCCACAAACAAACTTAATTACCTGCCCTTATCATGGATAAATGAATCTATTAATTGATAACCAATTTGGTTTTGGAGTTTTCCAATCTTCCACATGATTAGTTATATAATTATATCCATGTTGTGACATGGAACACATTTTACCTATGACATCACTAACCAAATTTATCATGGGGTATTTTTTTTAAAGTTGGAAAAAAAGAATCATTATTATTGAAACAAATGAAATGGATATTTTTTTTGTATAGGAGACCCATACATGGATCGTAGGCCCAATTAGCATTAAATCCGATAACATGGAAATGAAGGCCCATATTTTTTCACTATGTCCCACTTGTGAATAGTATTGTTATAGTGAACGAAACCAATCATGAATTCTTGCATATTTTATTATTGATTAGAATTTTATTTTGATGGGACCATTTATTTAAAGTGTGAATTTGTAAATATTTGATCATTCAGTATTGAGTATTTAATTATTTGAAATTTTGAAAAAAATGTACATTTTAGTGATAATTTTGTTAAATAATCATGACTTTTAAATTTTATATTTTTTAATAGAAACTTGTTTTTGAGAACTTGGATGAATATGATTACAATTACCAATATTTTATAATGATTTAAAGATGTTTTTAAAAATTATAATTTTTAAATTGACATTCCATGTTTCCATTTTAGTATACATTTTTGGGAACATTTATTCCCAATGGAAATATATTTTTCAGACAATATCATATTTTTAATTTGTTTGGATTCATTAGTTCATAATTCTATGATATAATTGTTTTTAAATTGTTTTTGTTAAAAGTGCATTGATATTTTGTTTCAGTGATCTATATACTGATTATTATAATTTTAGATATTTCTATTTTTTTGTTCTTATACCATTAGAACATGACACTATTCCACTACCATCATGAAAAAAAATCGTTCTTAGGCTACAATTCTCATATGACTCTACTTCTATCCCACCTAATTGTACTATAATTCCATGTTCTACTACCACTACCACTCCTTATTATACCTTGAGAACTCTTCTATTACTATAACCTTTACTTCTACAAAAGCAACTGCAATTGGAGACCACTCCCTGAAAACCTTTCCATCTGATACCATTCTATTTTCTGCAACCACCACACCCCTGACATCAATCAACACCCCCAGCAATCATCTCTCCCTTCTTCAAAATTTACATGATTTCATAATCCATCCACCTAAATTCATGCCTTCTACCATGTTACATGATCCACCTCTATGGATCCACAAAATTTAACCAATTAAAAAAAGTTAAGATGACTGAACTCATGTACTGTAGATAATTAATACTTCTATATGTAGAAAATATTGAAATAATAATCCTAATTTCAATTTAAAAATACAAATATAATGAGTTTTATTTTTTTGAAGGGAATCAGTTCATGATCGAATCATCTTCAATCTCTATTTCAAAAATACTCATCTCAAGAACATCACACTGAATGAATGTGAAACCTAATAACGATGTTCTAGTTTTACCCAAACCAAATCTAAAGAGCCTAAAGCACCATAGTCCCAATTAAAATATAACTATATAGTATATGAATCATCATCTAATGAAGATGATATGTCTTTCTATTGAATTATGAAATAAATTGGTGATTTTTGAGTAGAGTCGAGCCAAACATGATTGAAGAACATATACCTAAATGACTTCTTGAACCGATAATTGGGTTAATATGGAGAATATGATTTCATACGTGCATATTTTAAAGAGTTTTAGCCTTGAATATAAATGAAAAACCTATTATTGATGTAAATAAGACCGTAAATTACTCTGATCCTAATCTAGTTGTGGTAAATGATTTTATAATTATGTGACCAATCGAAAATCCATTACTGATGGTGTTGGTCTCAATGTAACCAATTTTAATAGAAAAATTTTTACAAAATATTATTTTGGAGGTGTAAAATATTTATATAATAATAAAACCAGTGAGTATATTTAAGTAAATGTGTGAGTAATTTTTTTCAGTCGTAATGTTTATAATGCAGGTATGAACTGAAGAGGATTCTCTCGATCTCAAATTTTACATTAGTAAATTTGATAATGATTATCCATGAATTGTTTGAGGAAATGCATAGAATAATGTCCAACTCTATGGTTTCCGTATGAAGAACTAACTATGTGGGATTGAGTAAATTTAATACATTTAGAAAAATTGAGGTACTAGATCGACATATATTAAATTTGTAAAATTGAGTCAATTATACTTGTATGTACTTAAATTTAGTGTATTAATTATTTGATGCATGTTCTAATTGGGATAATCATGAACCTAGTGGGATTTTTGGGTACTCCAATATTAGTGGATAAAATTGAGCCTGACCGTCCAAATTTATCAAGATGATGATCTCACTTAAGATGTTTTAGAATTGACATTGATGATTCTCTTTGTGGTCATGGATGTTGTTAAGAATTTTAATACAAGTTATTTGATGAGGAATGGAGAAAAAATTAATAAATCATGTAAGTCATGGAACTGGGTTGGATAAGGATATATAGAATTGGCCGAGAATATGTGATGAGACATAGAAAAACTATTTTAAACACTAAAGTGTCCTAAATAAATAGAAATGGGAAGCATTGTTTCTCAACTCAAGTTCAATGTCACATTATTTTTATATTTTTATAGAGTAATCGGGGCTGATGATCATGAGGGATGATGATGGTGACCATAATTTCAACATAGAATGAAATTCAGAGAGGAAGTGAATATTATTACAATAGGATGTTTATTTCAAAATCAAATTCATAGGAAAAAAGTTAATAGAACTTGAGGTTGTGACCCATGTATTTAACTACCTATTATATTATCATTGAATTTCACTATTTATTATTCATTTTAGTGTAAGAGGATCAATCATCACTTGTTAATTGTGCTCCTACTTCATAGGATTGAGAACTATATCTCCTTATCCAATGTGTTCACTTATTCTATAACAATATTTTCATTTTACAATTACTTTGTTTTCCATTATTCCACCTCCTTGTTTATTGATCCCATCCCTTTAGATATGATGGTATTATATACAATAATATATTTCTAATGTGATCATCTAATACTTCGTGGAGGTCTAAACTTAATGTTGATTGTTCTCTTATTCCTTTCTCTTAGATGATAGTAATTGTATAAGTGGTGAAGCATGAGCCCAACCACCCAAGGGATCTGTCTGTTACTTTTTTCTCATTCTTCATTACCTCATTATTTTCAAACATCATTGGAGTTATTTTCTGGGAGGTGTTTCTTGACTGATGATAACATTTGGGTCTCTTTGGCCATGAATATTTTCTTGACTAAGGACATTTAACTAGGTGATTCCTTCATGTTTGGGAGAATATTTATATACTATATGTGATTCAATGCATAGGTGTTCATAATTTTGAGTGAGAGAGGATAGTGACCTGAGTGACTAAGAAAACACTATGGGAGGTTGAGAAATAACATAAACTATTTTTGATCAATGATATGTAGCTAACAAATGGATGCACATAATTATGGGACGTTTTCTTAATAAACGCCTTTTCTTTTTCTTGTTCTTCTTTTATCAGAATACATTTCGTTTTCACTGTGTTTTTTCACCCATTTAATAACAATGTTTATTTCTATTTTAAATACATTGAAAATATTTTAAAAATATGAACTTTTATCTAGTGGAATAGCTCATACATTTGACATTGATTCCTTGAGAACGGCCCCATGATTATCCATTATTCTATATCCATGGAATTATAAATATGTTTGTGATTGTCCTCACTCCAGTGATGCAATCACAAAATTGGCCCCATTACAGGCAAGAAAACATTTTTTCATGGTGGTTTTCTAATTTTTATAAAATTATAATATTATCAAAAAATAAAATAACAAAAAATAATTAGACAAAATTTATAGTCACTAAAATTTATGATTTAATTCCACTATTAGAGTATTATAAAATTAAATAACTTGAGGTAGTTTTTGACGAAATTTATGTGTTAGTTTAAATATTGAAAAGATCACGAGATTATTGATTATGAAATGGAATTCTGTTATCAAATCGTGGGAATGTTTTATGTAAAGAGTGAATAAGATAAAAAATAATCAAGAATATAATTAATAATTCCAACAACCTACTAAAATTTTTTAATAAATAAACAAAGAAAAAAATATAAAAAATATTGGAAAACAGAAAATATATTGGATCATCCAATAATCAAGTGTGAAATTCTGACAGACCAAGTGCTAGAGATTCATGATCCACATTTAGAATCATGTTTTTATGGATAGTATGATTTTTTTCAATCATAAATTGATAATGCTGGAAAAATTATTGATGATAAATTTACATTTAATGTTTATAGTCATGATTAAAACTATACTAACTCATCTAACAATTTTTCAATGATATAACAGTGTGAACCAGAATAATGTATCCTCTTTATTTCCATAGAATATCCCACTAATGTGGTGGATTGTTTATAATGGAGGCTGGATTAAGTTCATAACCTCACCCTTGGACTAAAAAAACACCTACTATGTCTATCTAGCCTTAAATAAGAGCATGTTGTACAAATTTAAGGATATAATCTCTTTATGTAAGACATTTTCTTACATTTTTTCTGATTTTTTTGAAATTTATTTTAATGTTTCTTTCCATTGTGTTGAGTAAAATGAACAATGTGATTACCAAGATAGTATTAAGAAATATTCACCTAGTGGATAATATCTCTAACTCCTTATTTTAATTGAAGATTCAATTTTAGTAGATGATTTGAAATAAAAAAATTGTCTAGAGTGAAGTATAAGATCTAAATAATTTGTTGATAATTTTTTTAGAATGATTAATAATTATTTTTATTGAACCAAAACACATCTTTCAACCTATATTTTAGTTTACAAATCATGTTCTAACTATCCACCTCAAGCTGGGGAGGAGGGTAAGTACACCTAAATCTTATTTCCATGTTCATTATACCCTAAAAGCATCAATGTCATGGATGTGGACTTGAATTAATTTTTTCATGTGGTACTCCAAAAGCAAAAAAAACATCAAGAATAATATAATGAAAAAATTTGGTGTTTTTTAGATAAGAATCCATATCCTCATTTAGTCTATGGTTAAAAGAAATATTTTTCAACAATGGTTAGTAAAACATCACAACCTATGGGGGTTAACCTAAAATTAATATTGTGTTTAACTTCTATTGTTGGTTTCATATGAAATTATAATATTCGAAGTGTTTGATATATTATTATAGGAAATAAACCAGCAGTGAATCAACAAGGAAAATGTATATTTAAGTGAAACTAATTGAGAAATGAAGAACCACCGAAGAATCATTGTAATTTTCATTTCCAAAAGGAGCTACAAGATAAATTATACTAGACCAAAACTCCCTATTTCAAAATTTCTTTCATTAAACTTTTAATATTAAAAGATAAACTCTAATTTTTATTTATGTTACTTGTTGTAGGGACATGAATATAGAATACATGGATCATATATAAATAAAAAAATTGGATGCTTCATACGAAAGAAATAAAAAATGTTTATTATATTAAACATTGGTGGAGTAATATTCTTATTTTTCATTTTGTTTTTTTACTACATGCAGGTGAAAAAAAACTAGGGGAATTCCTATTTATTTTTGAAAAATTTGGGCATATTTCCATGAATTTGTGATTATATTTTATATATATGTATATTATTTTAAATCAAGTTGTACCAAAATTTTAAAATTTTTATAGCACCATTAATTTGTATTTCTATTTGATTTATATTTTTTAATTATTTATGATTGATCTATTTAATAATAATTTATAGTAATTATGTCTTTGTATTTTAATAAAAATTATGATCATTTCAAAAAAAATATTCTATTTTAAATTGTATAAAATGTATTTATTTTGAACTTAAATGTGACCTCCTAAACAATCCGTGAACTGCTGACTTACAAATTTGTTTTAAATGAAAATATTCTACAATAATAGAATTATAAATAGTGAATAATGATGGGTTTTAATAATGGGTGAGATTTTTCATTCATTATTATAAACTATTATTCAATTCTATACACATAAAATATGAACAAAAATGTAAAAATTACTTCCCATTCATTACAATTTTAGGATATGATCCTTATAAATAAATAGAATATTCATGAATTTCTATTTTTTTAAAATATAAATGTGTACTATTTAAGGGAAAACTATCGTTCTCATTTTGAGTTATTCCACATGCTCTAGTGTTGTTAAAATTAACTGACTAACAAGTCTTTTGGTCAACTTTTTTATGGAAATAAAACTTTAAAAAAATAAAGGGAGTTTGATATGTTGTATTTTTTGGAATTGGAAATATAACATGATGAAACATAATTAGTGAACTAAAAATTGTATCATATCCTTTCTTAAGTTGATCACCAGAGGGAGTAAACCTAGTAAATATTAATATTTGTCCATTGAAACTAGAGTAAAATGGGAAATTCAGACCGCATGATAAATATAGGGGATATTATTCACTAGGAGTGAATTTTAAATGAATAAAATAAAAACTCAACAAGTTATTTTTATTGATATATAAAATAATTTATGGATTGAAAAAATAAAATAATTTTCCTTTATAATAAATGAGTTCATTCATGTGAGGTGAATATTTAACTCAAGTGAAGAATAAGACAGATGATTTATAAGAATCATTTTTGAGTTGTACCAATAAAGTGAAAAGTGGAACTTCCTTTAGGAACTTGGGAGAGATTAAAAACTAGTAGTATTTATTATTATAAATTTCATTACACTTGAATTTTATTGGTCTTCACTCCTTGAACTAGAATTTAAACCTATTTTGAAGTAGGTTAGTGAGTATTAATCACATTGGTTAAATGAAAATTTCAAAAAGAGGGGAGATCACTAACATTATTTAATTCTAGTATGTATTTAAATTTGGGAAGGTCGATTAATTTTTTTTTTACTATATTTTTAAATAAATAAACCATATTGAATTTATTGAGAGGTCAATTATTTTTTATGGCGTAATTTGATGTGGTATTATTCTCACACATTTTTCTATATTAATTTATTTTGATTAAATTGTTATTTTGATGATAAAGTGTACCTCAAATGGGAATTTTTTAATATTTGATCATGCAATGTTGAATTTTTCATTCATTTAAGATAATATTAAAAATGTGCATTTTTTATGATTATATGATTAAATGTTACTCAGTTAGATTTTAAATATTTTTTAGTAGCTAAATTTATTAGTGAGATTGGTTGAATATCATTTCATTGAATTTTATTTAGTGATGATTTTGAGTGGTTTTTAAAAAATGGTTTTAAATTAATGCTCTATCCATACAAATTTGAGATGTTTTTTCTATTATATTCCACAATCAATATTTTTATTTAGAAAACACCTTTTTGAAAAGAGCGCATCTTATGAAAACCTTCACCTATCACCCTCACATACCCTACTATGGCCACTAAAATGATCAACATACATCATAAAAGTAAAAATTCATAATTCATAATGGGAAAACCCTACTACCACTACGGCCTACCAAAAAATAATAATTAAAATATTTCATACAAATAGATAAATAATGTAAAATTACTTAAATATATATTTAAATACACAATGAGATGTTTATATTTTCAAAATCATGTGTTTAATTATAATATATAATAGATAGAGTTTTAGGTAATGTTATATAATATTATGAAGATAATAATTATCCCAAAAATCATGTTAAGAGTATTGTGTGATAACTATACCTCAGATGAATTACCAATTCTTAATTTAAATTTCATGTCTTTATTTGTGTATTTGGTTATAAAAGATTGAATAATTTTTTTTTCGTGTCGATGACCTGTGATTCAACCCACCCTCTATGTATACAGGGATATATGTGTTCTCCTAAATTTTTTTTTTGTATTTCAAACCCCTAGGCTCCCTCACTTGCATGTGAGTAACATTATAAAAAAAGGTGTTATACAATATGTGTTTATAAAAGACCTTGTTGTTTGAAAGGATCCTGATTGTTATTGAAATGTTATATAACAGAAACTCTAAGAGTTATCCCCTTGGTTTTTGTTGGATTATCAAATTATGATAAAATAATCTATAGAAACATCTTCATGATCAAGTACTAGTTATTTTTCATAACTAATTAAAATATGTCAAACATCTAATTATGGGGTATTAATATATATATATATAGATTTATAAATTCTTAATTTTAAATGATATCTACATAAATATACTTGAACAGTGAGTTTATCAATATCTTTCAAGGTCTTAGTTATTTTTTCAACTATATGACTGAGAAATATTCATGAATATATGAATATAAATAGATGATTATATATATATATATAATTAAATATAGTTATAATTAATGTTACAAGATAATGAACATAATAAATATTTCTACCAAACATGTCATCAATATAGTATAATTAGTGATCTTGATATGACCATCAAATATATGATTATAATGGCATGTTTTATTGTTTTTATCTTATTATTTTATTTGTAATAATTGAATGATCTTGAGCTAACCGACCAATATATGAATGAAATTTCATGTCAAGTTTTTCAGTTATAGAATTTTTGTTAATTATATTTTCTTTTCATCATTGATGAGCTATGTTTCATACATATCTATAATTTTGTAAAGACGTGAATCTCTGTATAGAAATTTTTATGTATCTCAAACCATTAGACCACCTCACTTTAGTGTGAGTAACATTTTAATAAAAGGGAACTCAACAAGAAGTGTTGTAGTTTGAAGCTAAATATTTACATCATGCCTAAGATGAGACAAATGGTTTTTTATATTTGTGATAATATATGTGTTAGGAGACCCTACTAGGTTATGGTTAGTTTATCAGATAATGAAAACCCAATCCGTAGAAAAAGTCTCAATATCATGTCAAATATTTAAGCATAAAAAATTTCAATATTTAAACATTTCATGAGTATTTATATAAGATTTTATTATTTTTTATATGTTATCATTCATATGAAATTATATTTCAATGGTGTTGTAAATTTTACTGACCATAGTTATAGTTATAGTTTTCTACCTACAAGAGTAGAAAATCATCACTATTGTGAGAAAAGGGATGAAGTTTGCAATGAAATTATAAGCAAGATAAAAATGAGGGATAGTCAATCAATTGCATAAATTACTTATCAATATCTTCAATATATTCAACATCAATTGAAAACTTATTATCCTATAGTATGTGATATGTATTGAATGGATGCATCATTTTTGTTCAGAAAATAGTGTACTAATGGTTTAATGAAATTATATGATTTTATTTATGATATTGATTAAGTGAATACTAATAGAAAAAAACCATGTTATAAGAGATCTATAGATTTTATTCCCTTATATGCCTCTATAACATTAAAGGATCATTGGATTAATATAATAGAAACAAAGAATGAATAAGATGATCAACATTTGGAAGGAAATGTGGGGTACATTCCTTAGTGTACTCTTTCTTTTCTGAATGAAAGTTTATTTGATAAGGAAGTATTTGGTGAAGAATCAGTAGATACTGTGAGTGATGTTGATGTGGGGGAATGAACTTTACGAGGTTCCTCTAATAGATTAGACAACCCCAATTAGTGGTCATCATCCTAAACTATTGAATTTATTATTCGATGTATTATTGGGTGAACAACATTTTGATCGGGATGTAATTACACCAATTAATGAGTCCTCTTAAATTATATGGAATATATCTGCATCAAATGATAACACTATATCTATCATTTAGGAGTTTTAAAGATAAGGTGAATTGAAAATTTTGAAAAGACAATACCAGAAAGAGAACATTTTAAATTTTAGGTTGATCCGTTGAAGAAGGAAAAATATAAAATTTGATATGGAAAATATGGTCCAAATTTTCAATTATGATTTGGGGGAGTATTTGAGAAATAATTTCTACAATGTAAGATAACCAAATTTAAATTTCCCTGAAATTTTATACATCCAACCTTGTTATATGATATGTCTTTAATTGATGCGTAGTTTATATCAATTTTTATGGTTGAGATGTTATGAATTTTTCAGGATGTTCCTAATTACCTTGTTCATGAATAAGTAATAAAATTATTTTAAATATATGATATTTTATGATAAAGAATAGAATAAAAAATAAAAGTAAATTGGGAAATTTTATTGTGATTTGGATTAATCATATGATGTGTTGTCGCAGCAAATGAAATTTTTGTCTCTCAATAATATGATTATATATTATTTGAACTCTATTGAGTATGTCTCCCCAAATAAAAATGTTTATCAATCAAAGGTGATGTTCCACACTATGTTTTGTGCATTCAGACCACGAATCCCTTCATTTCCATATTTTAATCAATCAATTCAAGTTGATGATAGTTTCCGTTATTGAAATTATACAGGCATTCTACATATTCATACCACACATGATAGTATTCATTCTCCTATACCACATTCATTATCTATTTTTGAGACAAATAATTTTGAATCATGGTGCTAGATTTTGGCACTTATAGGCATTTATGTCACACAAACTCAAGTAGTGCTTTTTGATATCTAATCACCAGTGAGAAATTATAGAGATCGTTAATAGTGATAGGGTTTAATGTATAGACCAGAATCCTTATCATAGATATTTAATTGGTTATATTTCAAGTAAAGTTAATGATAAATTCATTTATGAGAAAATAAATAATGTGATTATCAATTTGGGTATCCTTTTTTGGCACATATTTCGGTTTTTTAAATAAAATTTAATATCCATTTAATACATTATTATCATATGTTTTTAGCATATGATCCAAAAAAATGATTTGATCAATATAATAATAAAATTCAAAGGAAAAACAATAATAATTTTATGATTATATGATGAAAATATCAATGGAAGAAAATGTAGTTATCATATTATGGAAGCATGATATATGATCATATGACAGATAGTATAGTGGAGTTCATTAATGGGGTTCTCAATGGTGTGCGTAAACTATCAATCATAGGGTTATTCATTTAGAAATATTATAGATGTGTGAAGTGATGTTTTGAATATAATAAATAGGTCTACTAGAAGATAAAAAATGGAATGTTATATGGGCATCATTACTAAATTTCCATTGATTGGATATTGAATGTTGAATCAAGATTGTGTGTTCTAACCTTTGACAACGTAAAAATACACATTATATTAAGAGAGTTCAATAACCAAGTCATAAGAAATAGTAGTTTTGTTATTTTGGTCATGTGGGAAAATAGATACCATGATTTTGGTAACGTCCAAGAATTATGATATCCATTTTCACATGTTGTTTCATATTATTGATTCCACCCATCTTAAGGTGAGGAAAAGTGAATGTTCACTTAAAATTTGACTAACTAGGTATCTAGAGATAATCAGGGATGATCCCATAGGGATAACTGGGTAGAAGTACAGATCAAAATTTAGTGATCCTATGCTGATAATATAGATAAAAGGAATGACAAAAAATGATGAAAATGTAAAATATTTTGATAAAATCCAATTAAAACAAATGATGTGACATAAAAATTGGGAAAAATAATTATGTGTTTATAATTTAATGAAATTGTTTTTCAAAATTCATTCATTATTATTCAAATCCTTTATCAAATCATTATACTATAGGGATTAAATTAAAACACTATTTATTGGTCCTATAATAAGAATTTTTGTATTTAAATACCTATCCACTAGTTTAATGATTATGTTTCCAAATCCACATGAATATTATCACCACAAAAAATAGCTGCAATATATTAACCCAATGTTCATGTGTTCACGCATTATAACTTCTTTATTTTCCCTAGTAGAGTCATTCTTGGTCCGATATGACAAAACTGGGGTAATAGAGTCTTTTTCATTAAAAATATTATTATGTAAAATCACAACAATACAAAATACTTAATAATTTAAATTAAAAATTACCCATATTATTTTTACAACCCCAATGTAAGATAATAAGCCTCTTATCCCCATGTCCACGGTGTGTGGGTTGAGCAGAAACTCAAACCCTGCCATTGATACTAGACTAGAGAAGGGGTAGGGAGTAATTACACCAAAATAGAAATCAAAACGTGAGAAGAAAACTAATAATTTTATTTTTGATACATCAATCAATAGAGAGGTAGAACCTCCCCATAGGATGTCTGCTATAGATCTCGAAGTATATCCACTCTATTTTTAGAACAAAAAGTATTACACTGCGTTTACCCAAAAGTACAAGTTGTGTACTAGAGTCAAGTGACTATGGACTTGTTTTCTCATCTAGTAGGTGATCCACTACATCACCCATTTAATTTGAAGTTTTGGTGGTCTATAAGAGAGGGTACACGTCATGTGACACTAACATACATTGTGTGTATTGTAACTATCTTCCACAAACTTCTTATAGAATGTTATACATGGCATGTTAACTTGTAAAACATGGTTTTAATGTCTTTATCTCATACGTGGTATTGTACGCATAATGGAAGAGTCATTAAGGGGGAATACTACACGGTGTCTGTTTATAATGTACAGATCATGTATTCAAAAGTTTTTGTTTTGGTTACTCTAGATTTTTGAATTTGACTGGAAATACTAGAAAAACAACATGAACACTTAAATAAATCATTTTTTCCACAAAAAATGAGTATATGGTGAAAAAATATTTTAATTATTTATAAAATAAATGAATTGGTAAAAATAGGGCACATCAAACTTCCACATATTTTTTCAACTGATTGCCTTTAATGAAAAACCTAACATTTAATCAATAGAATCTAGTATCAAAAATGGGAATCATTCAACTAATTATAATTATAAATAATGAAGTTTATTCATAGGATATTAAAAGGTACAAAACATATTTCAATTTCAATTATATTCTAATCATGCATGATATATAATTCAATTAAATAATTTCAACCTCATTTAGTTACATTTTTTATCTTATCATAAACTTATAATCTAATTTATGATTTTATTCACTAGAAAATAACAGAATAACCCCTCAAGATCAATTAATCATTGTTATTCTCAATATAAAATCTATACAATTTATCTATATTAGTCAAATTATTCTTATTTCCCACATGGAAATAAAATTTAAAAAATCCTGATGTATTTCAATATATTTCAGATGATTATGAAGCTAAGGGTATGTAGGTAGTTATGTGAAAAATAATCTCATTTTATTGAAAAAAGATGTCGAATTCTTAACTAATAAATCGTGATATTCAAAAAAAGCTCACTAAAAATGTGTCCCCATTAAGATCTCTCAAAGGCCACCATAACCATGATATACCTTTATCATCATGGGTTCATAATCCATCAATATGTTTAAATAATGAATTTAGTCCACATTTGTATTTTACATATTTTATGCAGGGACAAATATGGAATATAATAAAAAGTGGTTTAAAATCCATTCTACCAAAATGAAAAAATTGGCACTCTTCCCCACACATAATTTCACAGTTTCTCACTAGATTATACGTTAAATTTCCAAACTCCCTCTCTAAATATAAAATAAATAATAATAAGTTATTATCAAAGAATTATTATAGTAAGTATAAATCATATTGTAATTTGGATTCATATCAATGAAATTCATGGTTTCTATGGGTTTCAAAGAGGTCAAATGTAGGGTATATCTCAATATCAAACAAGATGATAATATCAAATAAATTCCCCAATCATTTTAATTTGATTCAAAATAATCTTGTTTTCAATAGAAAAACAGACAATTTACAATTGTTATTAATATCTTATGAATCTCCCTAGAATGAGGGAGTGAAGGAATATGACAAAGGGATCAGAATACCTCCCTAGAATGAGGATAAAAATGTTTCAATCAAGACATGACAAGAATAAAAATGATCATTCTAATTATTGTAAACAACTAATAATTAAATCCAAAAAATAAAATATTTAAGCAATCATTTAAAAAAACTGTAACATTATGTTATGAATGAGTTATTAAAATTTCTCATTTATGTTTTTATTATTTATAATTACACTTATTGATAAAATTTCACATTTTAAAATATTTCTTCTATTTAATAATAAATAGTTGATTAGTTTAATGGATAATACCAATGTAGTCAAGAGACTCTCCCCCATACTTAATATCATATATAGTCCTCCATGTGAAACACAAATGAAGATAGTTATAGGTGTAAAACACAATTATTTCAGAAAGAGAGAGATAATTAAAATATGTAATATAAATATAAGTAATTAAAATAAACATAAAAATAATAATTTTCTCATGGAGAGCCCAAAACAGTTGTAAATAAGTTGAAACAAGATGACCATGACATGCAAGAGTACATGTGAATGCCGGTGATATTGAAAATGAATTCTTCTTTAATACAAACCATCACATCCCAAGAATAACTCAAAATAGATATATTTACTAAGGTAACCATGTGTTATAAAGAGTCATGGAGTACTATTAGGAGAGGAATTGTCTACTATAGGGGTTCTGAGAGGTATGGGGTAGCTGTATTTGAAGTTATAGGCACTAGGTACTCACTCTGTGGGGTGGGGACAGTCTGTACCTCACGGGTCATAGAAATAGAATGGGAATCCATCATATAAGTATATATGAGTACTAAATTTATTTATGGAGTTTTATATGGGTCATGTGATATAGAAGGATAAGAATCTAATTGAAGAGAGGGCATTGGAGATAACTGAATTCTATGTGCTGATGAATGAGAACCAAAATCCTCTATATCAGAATGTGCCACTGATACATTGTAGCCTAGTTGTTCTTCATGATGTCCCGACGGTGGTCCATGGTGGTAAGGTGGAGAGAAATTGAAAGCTCAACCGATGGTGTTGGTAGTGTTGGGGATGTGGATGGTCTAGAATAATATGTAATTGTAGAAGAAGATGGAAGGGAGGATGAAGTTGGGAGAGGTGGAGAAGGAATGTATGCTGGTGGAATCAGAGCAGTGGCCCCATCATTGAAAATTTGGTCATCTCTCACAGTAGTTGCGGTTGGGGTTTCTTATATGGGAATAAAGACACATCCCCAACTTTAAAATATCCACATGTGAATAAGCATGATGATTTCCATCTACATGGGAGGACTTAAGAGATCATGAGGGAGAAATGGTTCAAAACCCTATAGATGGTGTGCTAACTGGGTGGAACTAAGTCGACCGTTCAGGTTTCCATGACATAATGTGAACATGGAATAGAACTAGGAAGTGGTGAAGTAGGTGAGGTAGATATAAATGTTCCAGATGATGCAAATAAGCAGCTCCATATCGCTTCCATCCATGAAAACCATTTCCATCTATATAGGGAAAATAATGGCTCTAATATAGTAGTCAATGAAACTGAAGGTAGGGGAAAGGATGAGGGTGCTCTTCTGTGAGGTGGGATATTACTGGACCTCAAACCCAATAAGATACTTCCATATATAGATCAAGTCAGAGAGGTCATGGAGGTTGAGGGATTCAACGTTGGGTGGGTTGGAAAGATGGGTGTTGAAACCACACCCTTGGACAAACTCTTCTGTGGTGAGTGGAAATTGGTCTTCACCGAATCCGAACCAGATGAGAGTCATGGTGTCACTGGGTGTCTCTCGATATGTGGGTTAATAAATCTCAACGATAAAATAGAAATCAAAAAATAAATAATGAAAAGTGATGGTGATGACAAATATCATTTCAATAAGGTGTGTGTCCCATGGGAACTCTGCAATCTCCTCCAAGATTCCAACACACCGATGAACAAAAAATTCTATAAAAATGATGTTCGATTTGATCATGTTTTTTGAAAATAATTAGAGACTATCAACATTAGGATTTCACATAACAAAAAACTAACATTGGTGTGGATAATTTTGGTATGATACTAGAACTATCTATAGAAGACATCGGTGGTAGATGAAGAATGATATGATGAGGTGCATACAGGTGGAGGTGTTGTAGCTGCTATCGATTAGGGATCTGAGGTAGTAGAAGGTGGGGAATATGTGGTAGTTGCACATAATAATTCCAATCTATTAGTAGAATCTACATATTGGAACCCTTGGAATCTATGTCATTAGGAGTAGATGGAAGGGATGATAGGAGTATGGCCTTGTATGATAGATGAGATACATGGTTTTCATCTCCAAAAGTTCCCCCTATCGTCCCGAGCCAGACATGATGATGTGAAGGCCTTTACCCATCAGTAATAGGAATGGGTCACTTACTAATTACTAATTTACCATCATCCATGATTTAAAAATTATATAACTAAAAAAATAAACGAAAAGAAAATTAGAAAGAAAGGATAATAGTGAGAAACCGTAAAAATAAAGATTACATGGTGTATTTCTCCCAAGAACATGATGTGTAGTACACTAATAATGTGGACCTATATGCTATGGATACACATGATGAGTGTACATGTGTTTAGAATAAACAAGAGTATATATAATATAAGATGGAAACATATTTTTTGTGTGAAAATGGGATGTTGGTCATGTGTGTTCACTGAAAAGGCCTCTGCTAAGAAGTGGATGAAATAAAACATCATGGTGTGATCCTAACATACATGTTCTTTGTTAGATCATCGAATCTAGAACGTGTGTGCCCTAACATGACCATCTCAGGAATGATTATGTATATGGAATATACCAAATTCACAAACAATGTTTCAGACTGGTATGTGTGGTTGTTTATAGTTCAGTACATTGGTTCCTCTTTCGTCTGGTGGAGGCACAAGTACACGGTGTTTTTTGGACACGCACATCATGTGTTTTGAAATTTTGAGCTCAAAAATATTCTATTTTGTACATGATTTACACATCTTATATTCTTCATTTTTTCCTATGCATTACATTTTTCGGCCGAATGCCTACCTGCTTCCCTAAATCCCCAAATATGAAGCAAAATTATTGAAATATTGGGTGTAAAATCACATACCCAAATCTATTAATGAAACGTGGAAGTGAAATTGGCATGAAACACAACAGAATAGAGGTTTGAAATCCAGGGGCTCTGAGGGGAATATGGATTAAGGAAATTGGAAGGGGGTCAATATGGTATGTTGACGGTATAGGTTCCTTGATTTTATAGTCAGAACTCATATTTCATGTATGTGTCATTACACAACGTTTATATATTTTTTTACAACTATAATGTTATTAATAATAAATATATTGTTATTATTAAGAACTATTTTGTAATTGGTATTTAAACTAATATATTTTTATATATATGTATATACACATTATAAGAAAATTATCTACATAGTGTATCATAGAAATAAATGTCATGTTTTGTAAAAATCTAAAGAAGAGATCCATAATGTTCAGTATGGTTCTCAGGGCATGTTTCAAACTGACGACTGACCAAATACAATTGGGTTCCGTCATCCACAAGAAAAAAGGTATTACTTTATATATTATATTATATTTTAATATTTGATTTATAGTTTCATTACAAAAATTTTACAGAAAAACACATGATGTCTAATTTTAATTTTTGAAACATTGAGATGTTGTGTAGAGATTAGCTGAGTTCGAACCTGGGTCTTTTGAACCTTAGGTTAGGACTTTTCCAATAAACCCTCATCACCCTATGGTGATTTATTATTTTTTTAATACATTTAAAATTTTATTGAAAACCTGAAACACAAAAAAATTTCCGAAAATACTCACCAAGTGGTTTATTTTATTGAAAAGGGATGGAACTGGACTATCTAGAAAGACTTTAACCTATGTCTTTTGATCCTTGGGCTACGAACCTACTAGCCAATTCATCCCCACCATCTATTTTCTTTTATTTTAAAATGAATTTATTTAATTTTTCAAATCATGTAACTAATAATTTAATTAAAAAAAGATACTAAAAATTGAATACTATACTAAAGGTGGAGAAGAGAAAACTTAATCGGTGACAACTTGGATACACTCTGGTGACCTAGCCGTCAGTACAAGTTGTATTCCTGTTTATTAACTTTCAAAATATTTATTAATACAAAAAATTATGTTATAACATACACTAAAAATAATATTTAATTTTATATATAAATGTACACATGGTGTCTAACCTCATTTAATTCACATTTCAATAGTTGATGAGAGAAGTGGGTGTTCACAACGTGTGGAGGAGAATTACACGTTGTGCGTTTATTAAAAACTGAATAGGAAGAGAAAGATAGAGTATAAGAGTGGATAGGTTTATTATTAGTAAGAACTTTTATTTTAGGACATTATATTGATCTATATTAGGGTAATTACCTATATTGGAATGGTAGATGTTGATTTTACCTTGGGAACCACCACATATGTCCATTTCCCTTATCATTCATCCAATTTTATTTACCTTTAGGTGATCTAGGTTGTGAATTTTTGTATCCCTGCTATATGGAAAATAGATACTAATGATGGAATTGTTCTATATTCTAATCATGTCCATCCATCACCTTCTGGGGTTCCTATATTGTTATGCTGAAAACCTGAATATAATTTCAGGAAGCCTCTAGAGTTGGTAAATAATGTACTGAGGGATTGAAATGAAGGAATTGATAACACTGATTATTAGAAAAGAATGATGATTTTCCATATTAAATTTTTGATTAGTGAAACTCATTTTCTATCCACCACATACTCATCTCCTCTTACTCAAAAAAGAGAAACAATTATCTAAATTAAACTGGTAAACCGCCTTCTTGAATAATGATTTTTGTTTCTTATTACTGATGTCATGCCTAATCATAAATACATTATTCTGGTTAAATTAAATTTTAATAGTTATATTATAACATATATCATAATCTATATTAATATATACATTTATATATAATATTCAATAAAACGAAACTAATATGTGATGGTCATAAAAACCACCAATGTAAACTAAACATTTATCATTAAAGTTTTATAAAATGAATCATACTAAAACAATAAAAAAATATATATATTGAACCATTTAAGATTCCATCTTTTAATTATTACCATATAATTTCACTTATAGAGTATGGTTTTCATCTTGGAAGAATATCCATAAATATACACAATTTGAAAATAGAAAAAATTGTTAAATGAATGCTCCAAGAACAATGTAATTGAACATTATAACTGATTAAAATGGATATAAATGAACTTAATAATATTATAATAAATCCAATATATGTGTAACAGGTTATTAATTAAATTAATAATGAACTTAATTTTATTAATTATGACATTATGTTCATGTGAATAACACATTTAGACATTAGGTAAGGAATCTCTTCGAACCTCTATATTTTTCTTAGGTTTAGCTTTTTTTTTCTATCCCTAAATATACCTCTTCATTGTTATTACTTACTTATCCTCAATTTTTTTTATTTTAACCCCATATATATATCATGATTAATTTGTATTTACTTCATGTTAAAATACATATTTTAAAAGTTTCCCTTCCCAAATCCTCCTAATAGGCAAACCCGATTAAAAAGGAACTTCTTTGCTTCTAAACACTTTTCCAGTACACTACACAAAATTATTAAATCCACCATTGTTTTTATAAAATCACGTATTTTATAATGAAAATATGTTTTATTTCGTTTCTAGTTTTATTTAAATAATTACACCCTTAAACTCTTTAATGAATCTTCATTATTTTCCCTAATACTCTGCATAATGGGGTACATTCATAAACTTACACAACCACCCTTTTTCAAGTTCTCACATAAATTAGAAATCATTATTCATGATATATTTTTATATTTACTATTTGATTGTACAAGAATAATTTAAATCCCTTCCTTAATGTATTCAATTTTGATTTTACCATTGTATATACCATAGGATATGGTTGTAAACCCCATTTCGTTCCATGGGTACTCTTTATGTTTGTTCCTTATGATTGATTGATTTATGTGAAATGTATGTGCATGTATAGGTTATATTGGGTTTACCCAGATAGTTCTCCAATTCATTTGGTAATGTTTTTTTATTGAGATTTTATGTATGGGTTGGGGAGTAAACCTAATCCATTATGGGATTATGTTTACCATGTGATATAGTTTTGGTTGTTAGACTTGACTCATGTTTATTACATGTTTTGTGTTGCAACTACATTCCAATATTTCCTTGATCATGTGATTCCATGTTCTTCTTATTGTTCCAAAATATATTTTTTCACATTCTCTTACATTAATTTTATCATGTTATTCCCTCTAACTCATGTGTTATGCTTCATTATCATGTTTATTCACATATTGGTATTTACTAGCTCCTCCCTTTTTTCAATGTATATTCCAGGTTATCCTCTATAGCTGTAGGAGATAAAATGTAGTTAGGAGCTCATTATGAAGATTAATAAAATATATTTTATTCTAGTTTCATTTTTTCTAATTATGTTTCAAGTCTATAAAAAACATTAGAATTTTTGATCCTTGGTTTATATTTCATGTATAATTATTCATAGAATAATTTAATAATATGTGTAAATTGTTTGGGTAACTATAAATACTCCTTCTTGATGAATTTATTCCCTATAAACAATTTACATTGTGAAATATTATTATTCCTCTCTTTAATTATTATCTTCCTTCCATATACATATTTTCCCTTCCAAACAATTTTCTCTTTTATATATTGACACCTAATTATGTTTTATCTCATGTAAATATCAAATTTTTCTTCTCATATTTTTAAAATAAATTTTAATTATCTCATTTAATGTTGTGGGATTAAACAAATTTATTTTAAAATATTAAAATTCTTTTCCTAACAATATAATTTGGTTTATCTTCCACACAAAATTTTATTTTTCCAAACATTATCTCATTTTAACTGATCTATTTTTAGAATTCTTCTCAATTTTGTTTTTAAAGGATATTCAAGTTTCAACTCTAAAAATTATTTTTGAAAGTGGTTCTTAACATTATCTTTTTATGGTAATGTTATATACAATTATAAAAAAACTTCTATTATTTCTCATTCATTTTAAACATTATGTTAAATGTTTTTCAACTCCATTATAGTTTTCTTTTATGGAGTACCTTTTAAATCCTATCACGTGATTTTCATTTTTCCAATTAATCTCATTTTTCAAGAAGTTTATTTATTGATCTCTTCAATCATAATACTGTTTGAAGAGATTTTTCTTGGAAGGTGTTTCCTTCTATGAAAAAATCCCTCAATGTTAATAGGTTACACATGTGGTATTCTTTAATAATACCATCAAAATTTTATTTCTATGATGATTATAAAAATAGTACACTATTTATTGATTGGGTAAATCATTGACTTAACTATAAACCCATTAATCTATTTTGTGATAGTTTTAGGTGTGCTTATACATAAATGTATTCCGTTTATTAATGTGGTAAATATTGAAAATCCATACACTATTCGTATTAATAAGAGTGTTTATTGATTACTAAACCATTTTGGTATTGTATTTTTCCTTTTTTTCATTCCATTATATTATGAATGAATTGGACTAATTTTGTGACTTATGGGGCCAAAAATATCCAATCGATGTATTGGTAGAATTTTGGAGAAAACTAGATTGGGTATTGGGTGTATGCCTAAAAATTTAATTAGTTTTCCAACAAAAATTCTTGAAAGTAAGTAGATGTATTAGAAAATGGTGTTGATTGTGTGCACTCTATCGGGACAAGGCCTTGAAAAGTCCATTAATATACATTTTATCACTAAAAAACCATTTATTATTATGCATTTGATTATTTATATTGTTATGTCATCCAAGGATTTATTTCAAATTCATGTGATCAGTAATATAGTGTTATTTTATTATAATTTACATCATTATATATTACTCACTTCTTTTTATTATGTGATAGATCAATGAATACACTTTATTTTTATAAGAGTTTGATATAAACCATATTATGTTTCAATTTATCCAATTTATGAAGAACAATTTTAGACATGACATGTACAAAATAATAAGTTACATGGAGAATTTATTATATATGTAGAAGATTTTTTGGGGATTAATTAGTCCCTATTGTAGTCAAAAATGTATATTTAATGAGGGAAATAGTTTCTATATTAGTTAATAATATGTCTTAATTATCTAAATACATAAACCTAAATACTAATGGGAATTTATGTAATGTATTATTTGATATAAATCATTTAATCATGTGATAATTACATCTATGTAATTTTAGTTTGTATGATAATATGGTTCAGATGACATTAGTGGATATGATGTTATCATTTGAGGGATATTTTAGAGTTCTAAATGTCATTAATGAATGATATTTTTATTATTTGGTATAAAATATTTTTTATATGTAACCCTTTGGGTTAGAAAATTACATTATTTTTAGGTAATATTGAATATTTTTGGTTTTTTGTGGATTTATATGATAGAACACAAGGTATTACCTAGGGATAACACAATGTATAGTATAACATCCCAATATTTTATTTATGTAGATATTTTTTGGTTTTCATTAAAAATACTACATTTTCTAGATAAGATTAAGTGGATGTGGTTGTGGAATAGATTCTACAAGGGGAAATATGTGTAAATGGATTAAAATTAATCTAAAACATGTCTAAAAATGTATGGATGAGGGCTTCTCAACATTACCCCTTCCCTCACTCCTATGATATCAATTATTAGTTCCATTTAACCATTAAACAGTCACTTAACCATTTGTATTTTTAGAAAATTTCATGCCCTCCGCATATAAAATGAGACTTCACCACCCAAATTATAATAATAATAAAAATGAAATTGGTTTCAAAAAAATATCACAAAATACCTAACCAACATTTATATACACATTTTAGTGGTTCTGGTCTTCTCAGAAGACCACCCCTCATTGGATTAATATTTTTAATAGAATTTTCTAATGAGTTTGATAAAAATAAATAATTCCCCCATTACTATTTCATTATTACTAATATATTGAAATTTTATTATGATGTTTTAATAATCATTAACTACCTGTTATATTTTACTTATAAAAACAAAAACATCACCATATGTATGTGATGACTTTCACCTCCATGAATGGCGTGATTTATTTTTCATCATTTACTTACATGAATGGATATACAATTATATTAATGGTATTAATATTATTTTTAAATCATTATTAATATTTTAAAACTGTAAAACATTCCTTATATACATCATAATCTAGTAAAATTGAATGTGTCACTCATTCATATGTGTTGACTACTACCTCCATAAAAGTGGCCTATTTTTTCATATAGCATTCTATTAATAATAAAATTCTAATATAATATATTAAAAATATAGAAAAATTAAAATTAATATCACTATTATAATCAATAATTATATTATTCTAAAAACTCACTTCTTTAATCATATTTAACCATAGACTATAGTATGTTCTTATATAGATCTATTGAACCACCAACATGAACAATGATATAAATATCTATGATGGAGGACCATGAAAAATAATTAAATTAGATATTACTAATTGATGATAAAATAATGTTTTTATGATCCTTTAAAGGGTTTATTATTATTAGTCTTATTATTATTTTAATTCGCATTTTTTCCTTAAAATTTATCGAAACAAATTCATCATCAACATCGTCATAAAAAATAATAACTAAAAACATATCAAATGAAATTATAACATTATAAATAATTATAATAAATATATTAATGAACCTATAATTATCTCATAAGAAAAAAAATTTAATATATAAATAACAATCTATAATGTCATTATGAAACTAGTACTAAAGAAATAGATGAATCTTGATACATTCGATAATGATAATAATATAAAATGAACAGATATATTTGTAAAAAATTATTATAAATGAGATCTATATAATTTAATATATGTCACTAACATTATAAAATAGATGATTATGATAGTTATTTTTAAAATATGGATGTTGGATAATTTATTTCTAAGTAGGATTAAAGGTAAGGGTTTTTGTTAACTCATTTTTCATTCATTTTGTTGTGATTATTATACTTGAATTTTTTTTCTTATAAATTGCGTATATTATTACCAGTGATTATATTGTGTTGAATTTTTCCATTATTTTATAGGTATATAAATTTCAATGACATAAATAAATTTTCTAAGGTTACTTTCTGAATTATGATGTTCATAAGAGATATTAATATCGATTTTCATTCTATGAGACACAAGACATATTAACCAATTGTTTTTCTTTTTATGGTATCTATACTAACCCATGAGTTACATTTGTTATATCCTTCATGAAATTCATGGTATTCAAAAATTCATCAAAATTATTAATTTGAAGGATTTTAGTTCAAGTGATTTTAATGTTGTAATATATTTTCTTAACTCAATCCCCCTTTTTATGATATAACATATCATATTGAACTTATTAATTAAATTATTGGTTTCTTCCACCCTATGGTTTTATATAGTACATTATCTTTAGATCTTTGTAAAGTGACACTTTTAATTAAAATACTTGACCTACATGAATCTATTCCCTATAAAAGAATGACACTGTTTAAAAAAATTCTCATTGTCTTTAATGATGAATTTTCTTCCATATCCATATTTTCCCTTCTCCCAAACGTTTCCATTTATATTTGGAAACATAATTATAAGCTAACTCATGTTACCTTATGATTTATCTTTTCTTAATTTTTTTAAAAGAAATTATTATCCATTTTTATGAAGTAAGATTTCGTGAAGGTGTTTTTAAATGATAAAACGGTTTTCCTTCCATGATCGTCTGTTTTATCTTCAACTAAGAATATCATTTTTAAAGATTTATATCATTTCATGTATCTATTATTGTGGTTCCATTCAAAATTATTTTTTTTAAAATTATGTAACCTATTTGACAATGAAATTTTAATGTTACTTGTAACATCTACTTTTGAATATATTATAACAATTGTTTTACAGAATCAATGTTAGAATTTAAATCTATTTTGACCTTTTGGATAATAAGATTTTACCTCCATTGGAGTTACATTAAATTTATTATCTTCTAAATCCTCTCATACTATTTTTTATTGGATTAAAATCATGGAATCAACTAATCTAAATCTTGATCCCAACTAATAAGATACCTTTTAGGGGTTCTTATTAGGAAAGTGTTTTCATATATGTCAAAATCCTTCAATTTTCTTGTATTTCACTTGGTATATGCCTTAATAATATAATACACCTCATTTATTGGGATTTACTATGATTATATAATTCTGTTTTTTTATTTGTAAAATTATTTAACTAACCCTATACCCATTACACTATTCCATGTTAGTCTGAGGATTCTTCAATAAAAAACAATTCCATATATTCATTAGGGAAATGTGGATAGTTTGTATACATATAATTTTGGTGTGGATTTTTATTTATTTATATGAAATATTGGCTATATATTGTTCACCCAATTCGTTCCATCATATGGTGAATCCATTGGACTTCATTAGCGATGATTGGGGCCCACAATTTCTCCTTGATGCATCATTATATATTATGAGAAAAATTATATTGGATATTTAGTGTATTCATATCCATTTATTTATATTCCTTGGTGGTATTATTTAAACAATGCAGATATCTTGAAACCTGGCCTTAATGGCATATTATGTCTTCATATAGTGAATTGATAAGTACATCATTTGAATTCTATAACTATGAAACCAGTTATTATTATCCAAGTCATTATTTTTTTTCTTATCTAGGGATTTATTTCTACCATATTTGATTATTTATTTTTAATTATTTTACTTTCATCTACACGCTACCATATTATCCAACCGTTTTTCCTATGGTAGCTTCTATTATACACTTTCTCATACTAAGTGATTGAGGCCACCCTTATTATATTAAAATTGCCATGTGTTTTAAAGAAAATTGTTATACATTATATGTATAGAATAAAAGCTTACATGGAGAAATTATGGGACATGTTGAAGACTTATTATGTGTTAAGTGGTTGCTAATATAGTGGGAAAATTTCCTATTTGGTGAGAGTTTCATGGGTTTTATTTGTTAATTATGTGTCCAAATTATTTAGATATATAATCCTAAAAGGTAATTGGAATGTATATAATTGAATATTGTATAGAAATATTCTAGTTGTGGAATAGTTATGTACAAAAAATTAAAATGGGTCTCTATCATGGTGAATTTGGGGATCTCTCCCCTAACTCCAAATAATCGTATTGAGGCCTAATTCTACTCAAAAAGTCGTTTCAAAATGTTTTACCTTTAAAGGAGTAATCAAAAACCATTCTCTCGTTGATTATTTAATCACTAAGAAATATCAGTAATCTAGTGATACCCATCACATAGTAGTATACATTAATTTTTAGTGACCGATTATGCCCTCACAATTCTAGAGAAACAATCTACTTCTCCTACATGGTCTAAGCCTTAACCATTTCATTATAAAAGTAATATACCATGGTAAACCCAATGATCCAAGATCTCATACGGAATCCCCAATGTGTAAGACCCAAATCATTTTCATTGATCCATATCCTCTAATAAATATAGCTAAAATGGTTGTACCCCCTGTGATATATAGTCTTTAAAATATCCAAAATCCATTAAAAGTACTAAAAATTGAATCTCATGGAAAACGTGTAACACCCTAGAATTCACGGAATTATGTTTAATGAAAATTTAATGGGATTATTTTGAGACCAATACCTCAGATGATGTGTGATTTTGAGGATAGTGTGCCTGAAATTATCTATTGAAATGTGTTATGTTTTAAATAGCCTATGTGGGTAGTTTTCCTAAAAAAGTGGAATAACTCTTAAACTGGTGCCTGAATAATAAACATGAGGGAACCATTACATTCAGGATAGAAATTTTACCCTAGACATGACTTGTGATTAGTAGGTGTGGGCCTCTAGTGAGAAAACCCGAAAATGGCATAACCATAAATAAAATAATAAAATAATATTATTTTGTTTTCAAATACTTATAACTCATAGATGGTAACAAAGATTGATAATTTGTGAGTACTGTTGAATTTATGAGGGTATTATTCCCTTATAAGAAGCCTAAGATAATCCAGAAAGGGTTGGATATGAACGTTCATTTCTAGGATGTAACCTTAAATAAAATAATTTAAATAAAAAGAATTTTTTATATTTTTTTAATATACATAACTCACAAACGGTTGCTCAGATTGAACAACCAAGACCACCAGTGGGCTCATAATGAGATGTTCTCTGTATGTGAGTCCTAACCTCGACCAGTGGGTGTCAAGGGAAAATGTAATTTTTTAATTTTCTAAAGGAAAATAAAATTACATAATATTTTATTATATTTGTTTTCTTTATCATTGTGTAGTGTCTTGTCAGAACTATGGTGTAACGATGAGGTGACACTGAATCTTATTAATGAATATCATTAACAAACCTTATTAATGGAGTATGTTGGTGACACTACATTGTGAACATGTCTTCCTTCATTAATTAAATAGGGAATTAAGGGTTGACAGAAAAGCCTGAAATTTCTCTAAATAACAAGAACTAAACCTCCCCAATGATGAATGCTAGAGAATCAGATGATATCTTCGACACTCTGGGAGAGCATATTTTTGACTGGAGATCGATAGATGATGACAGACAATCATCCTTGACTAATCATCATTTTCCCCATTAGGGGATTTATTTTCACATAAATTCTTACATTCCTCGTTCTTCCTTTTTAGAAGATGAAGGCAAGTGAACTCATGAACAATTTATCCAGAGGTTCAAATTTTCATATTCCATGGTTAATGTATTTAGGAAAAATTAAATATTTTATCTTAGTAATTTTTATATATGATTGGTTTTTCATCTAATGTGAACAATCCCAGACCAACACAAACAAAGCCTTATTATTCATTTGGATATTCTTGGTGATATCTCCCTCTCTCTCTATATATCTCTTTCACCTACCCATTCATAGTGGTGCAACCACGGTACCACAACGGCTAAGGAAGAGGCATGTTAAAGGGTCATCGCACTGGTGGTAGGAGGCCGTAGTGATCATCTGTAGTTGTGAAACTCGGCCCTAGTGGAGGCACCTGGAATCAGTTGCGGCACCTGACCCCAGCGATGGTGGCACCCAACCACGACACTTTCACATGGCCATGAAACAACAACCATGATAGTAGGAGGGAGATGGCATGCTGGCAGCATGTCATGGCGGCTGCAAGGGCCACCGTAATGGAGGTCGGTGGCAGCAGGCCGGCGGACACCGTCACCTAACCACGTCAGGTGTGATACGCAGTCTAAGACCGAATCTGTGAGCTGGACTCCCTGGAAAGTTATAGGTTAGTGTGGTGTTACTAGTTTGCGTGACAGAACTAGTGTGGGATGGTGGATCCATGTGGAAGGAGTGGCCTAAGACATACTGGCCGCAATAGGGACTGGAAGATGGTCCTCGACCATGTGCGGAGGAGGCGGTTAGCTTCTGTCAGCCATAGGCAATCAAACCGGATGCCCAGTGGGCATTCGGGCTGGAGGAAACTGGCCCTCTATCAGGTCTGGACTGGGGCCGCGAATCGAGAAACTAGGAAGCCCGTGGTAGAAACTAATTATCATGCCTTTACTGGCCATGTGGGATAGATAAATAGGCCTTCCAGTGCAGGCCAGGTCAGATAAATTTTGGTCACTACGCGACCCAGCGAGCTGGACCTGCTGTCGAACCGGGTATGTCCAGCAGGACCCAATGGGCCTCACCTAGTACCCATGTTGGGAAAGGCCAACCCGGACCCAATCAGGCTGGGTTGGGTCTGCTGTACTAGGATGGGTTATATGGGACATGTGGGCTGGGTTGGTCGAGTTGGTCCAACCGAGTCGGGTCGGGAAAGGACACAACCGACCCCAATAAACAAAAACTTCAATATCTTTGAAACCAAAAATATGATTGATGAGATATTTTTGGTGTTGGATCCCCCACAACGAGGCAATTATTTTGGTATAATCTAAGGTGGTTTTGTGGAATATGAAATATGAAAATAGTCTTGATCAGTGGATTCTCTCGGAATCAAGCGTGCTACGTGCATAAATTCTGCGACTGGTTGGGACCCAATGACTATCGAATAGCAACCCTATGTGGATCATCTACAAGCAACCCTGTATGAATCAGCTACAAGCAAACTTGTGTGGATCATCTACAAGTGACCCTGTGTGGATCATCTGCAAGAGTCCCTATGTAGAGCAGCTACAACCAGCCCTGTGTGGACCAGCTATGATGATTTAAGTGGGAAGCAGGTCCGTGTAACCCAGTTGACCCATGGTACTCATCTAGGAAGAGTACCATAGTAGTCCAAAGTATTCAGTATATGACTGGTAGTTTTTCCATACTTTTGATTGTACCTGTGTGAGATTTCTTTACTTTCTGGTCTTATTGTGTGCTCTTGCTTTCCGGTACTTCATTTGTGGTTTGGGGTCCCTACATATTATTTTGTTACTCAACCCTGCACGGGCTTCTCACACACATTTCATTTTCTGTGCAGGTGATCTACACTTCTATGGAAACCTTGTCCATATAATACCAGGTGGTGCTCAGTGAGATAGTATGAACAGACACTTCCACTGAGATCTTGGTGGTTCGGTACTATGTGTGGCTCAGTGAGAGAGGATAGATAAGTGTACTTCTATGGATATATGAACCTACCCTCCAGGAGGGGTCTCGAGTGGGTGGACCTGTATAGGTGTACTTTTATTTTTTGTTTTGGGATTGTATTATATCCCCTTTGTACTTTCAGTTTTTTCAATACCCTCAGTAGTTGTCTCAATAACAAGTGTGTTTTAATGTGTGTTTACTTTCTACAGTTTGAGATTTGTGCATGTGTACAGATATAAATTCAAATTCCTTCCCATTTTGGTATATGTATACTCGGTTCTAGTCTCCATCCCCTGGCCTATATAAGGTGGTCTTGGGGTAGTCAAATCATGGGCCTGGGGGGACGGGTCGAGACAATGTGGTATTAGAGGAGGTCAGTTTTACCAGAAGAACTAAGAGTCTATTAATTTTTTTAGGGAAATAGTGTTAAGTGGTTTTAGTTCATCTTTTATAGTAGGGAGTCTAGTGTTGGTGTGGTGGCTGTAACACCCCATGCTTCCACGATACGCTTCTCTTTGAATAATACAACAGCATGTGTTATACGTAACATTGAGTTCAAGCGCACCACGACTTACCAAACTAGAATTTCAAAAGAGGTTATGAATAGTATTAACTAAATTTCAAATTTTATATTATCCATATAATTTTGGAATCAATACTATGAGTTTCTAAGACATAATTTAAGAACAAATTTATTTTTTTCTGATAAAATAAGTATTTTTCAAAAAATGAAATTTTACCGCCCTTTAATGGTGAAGCCTTTTTAAATCCAATATTTGAAACTTTTATATGTCAAATTTGACAAAATAAACTTCTTCTTTAGAATCATGACATAATAATTTATTTTCAATAATGTTTTGGTGTTTTTATGACAAATTTTATATTTGGTTGAATAGTGAAAAATACTATATTTTAACTGAAAACATCTTTTTTAATAAAAATAATTTATATTGTTAAAATATAAATTTTAATGGTTTTTTAGTATAAATATATTATATTTTTACCATTTAATCCAATTATAGTCATTGTATGTAATTTCACGTTGAAATTCGACATAAACAAGTGTCAAAATTTTGATTGTTATTATTTCTTAAAAATACGCCTTTTGGTTTTAACAGCGGAAATTAATTATAAATTAATAAATGAAAATTTTATGTTCTGAATTTGGTAAAATAGACTTCATTTTTGGATTCAGAATATCGAAATTAGCTTAGGGTGAAATTTTGGTACTTTTTTGAAAACATTCAATTCTTGATGAATAGTGAATAAACAGTAAGTTGTAGTTTAAAACCAAATTTTTATTTAAATAATTATTTAATTTATTTAAATTTATTTTAGGTAAATATAGATATGTAATACCTATATAAGTTCAATTTAATTCATTGGATTTAGTTTATAATAATTTTAGGCATATAAAAATTTTATTGAACTTTTCACCGTCTTTTACCCATCTCCTAAGAGAATTTTGAAATTCACATAAAACATAATTTTACCGCCTCTGTGAGTAAAATTTTTAAAATCCAAGAGACACGGTTAATATAAAGGAGTAAAATGTGGTTCAATGAGATGAAAATAATTTTTGGTGAATAGTGAGTTTTTACTTTTATTTACCATGGTTAAAAATAATATGGTAATTAAGGGTAAAAATGATATTAATATTACCCTAAAACATGTCCTAATTCTATTGGAAAAATATATCTCGACCCAAAACAATTTTATGAATAAAATATTATCATTTAGGTCAACTTGGATTAGATTAGTACATTAATATTTATTTAATTCAAAGAAGAGTTAAAAGAGTTAAAATCAAAGTTAAATTACTAAAACATTTTTAATATAGGGTTATAAATAAGATAAATTCTATTGTAAATATTCATTAAAAATATAAAAATATTTACTACATAATAGTATTTTATTTATAATTTTTAGACATTATATAATTTAATTTATTTATGAGACAATGGTGATAGAGTAATTATCTAATTAATGAAATATTAAAATAATTGATATTATAAATATCCAAATAAATGTAATTTGAGACTTTTTATGAATTACAATAATTTTATTGGTTAATATGACATGTTAGTATTGATTTAATTATGTTTTTTTATATTTAATCATTATGTTATGATTTTCACAAAAATCAAATAATAAATAGTGTCAAAATTCACATAAAAGAGGTTTTAAAACAAATATTATATTATTAATTGAAATTATATTCCTAAAAATCTAAGTATCAGCAAACGGACTTATATAATGATAGGTTCATCATTAATGGACCACTTTGTGGTCGCTTAGATGCATATAGTATGTTTATTAACAATATAATATAAAAATACCAAGTGACATGGTAAATGTCAAACTAATTAACTAAGAGTTAAAACTAAACGATAAGGTTAATATAATGATCCAAACCTGTCTAAAATCTATTGGTTGAAAGGATTTAGACACATCCCCACCTTAGTCTTTTAATAATCCACTTTGGATCCATTAGAAACCAAATATTAATTTATTATAAAATAATACTTTATGTTTTTCCCAAAGAGCCCCTCCTCCCCCTTATAAAAGAAAACCACTTCTAACCAATTATTCACACCTTCATAGCCTTTTGGTTCGGTACCATCCTGCCCAAATGTCCTCTAAACATCCCTAACTTCAACCTATAGTCCATAGTTTAATCATAAATCCAACCTAATGAGCCATTTTATTCAAATAAAAAGGAAGAACTCGAAGAAGAGGTAATGATTTCACCACCCTCATTCAAGTTCCATTCTTCTTAAACTTATTTTTTCTTTGTTATTCCAAATATAAAATAATAACTATAGTATATTATATATACTATGATGTTATTATAAATATGGTACAACCATATTCAGTATTCAATCCATCCTTTGAATGACATGTCACCATACGTGCGTACGTACGGCTTACCGTCTCCACGTCGTGGTGTAATCGTTATTCAAAACATTATTATTTGGATGGGTATAATAATGATGTTTAATTCATGTAAATAGTAAATATAACATGATAATTATTCTTTATATATGATATAAGAACCAATTATATATTATTTTAATATCAAAATGTGATATTGTCGCCTATGCGTACGTACGGACTACTGTCTCCACAAACGCAATGAGATTCATTCCCCACCGTATCCATTCATGTATTATTCCCATTTTATGATTAAAAATAATGTTTAAGGACTTAATATCATTATGGATATGAATAAGATACACCCTATCCATAACAAACACGGATTATGAAAAAAAAAGAAAGAAAACGAGTAGGTTAACACCAGAAACCACGATAATACTAAAATATTATTAACAAAGCATTATTATAAGATCATATATGATATCGTAATTATGTATATGGTTCTTGTATAATTTAATAACAATTTTTTTAACTATTATACAAGAGTTTAACATACCATCAACTTAGGAAAAGTACAAGGTAAGGGGTTCTCATCTCACTCTTTATCCCCATGAGATTCGTGCCATATTACCACTATTACCTTTTGTGTGGTGTATGTACAACCCATAATTGTATTCATTGTGTATGGGAAATATTTATTATCAAAGTCCATGTTTCGTTAAAGAGTTTTCAAAGAGATTATTTTAACAAAATTTATACAAAAACATCATTTTAAATGTTTTAAATATTTATTCTACTAAATCATTCTCATTAATGCTCATGTCTTTAAAATGGTTTTTAAGGATTTATATATATGGACATGAATGTTTTTAAAATGTTAATGTCAAAAGATTCAAAGTGTTATGGGATAGATTGATTCAAAATTTTCATGAAATGTATTCCTTTCTAAATTTTGTGACTTTTAAATGTTTTCAGGATAAAGGGATATTTCTCTCAAAGACTTTTAGAAATCATTTTAATCTATGTCAATATCCTATGATGGATTTTAAACTTGTTTGAAGATGATTTATTATGATACAAAACTTTTATATTGTATTGAAGGTTTTGTGATATGTTGTAATGTGGATGTGTTATTTTTATACCATTCATGGTTTATGGAGAGAGTATTGACATTTCGTATTCTAGATTTAATACGAATGTATATGTTATGTTTAAACCTGTTAATATGAGAAATGCACTGGACTTAATAAGTGACGGGTGGATCCCGTTATAGCTCCTCGATGCATCGGTAGGTCTCATTTAACAAACTAGTGTCTTGGCACAAGGCCTTGACAAAATCTTATTTTTAGTCTTGTCATAAGGCCTTGACTATGTGGTTATGACAGTCTAGCATTATGCATTCCATCATTATGAAAGTGGTTATTGATATTTCAAGTGATTATTCGACTAGTACAATATCCATGTGAATATGTAAATGGAATTATTTAATTTTATCTTTTCCATATTATTCTAATGTTTAAAGGCTTTTGTTTTTTTTATACATTGCCTCAATTGTTTATGCTTATTTATCAAATATTTTTCAATATTTTAATCCTTACTGGGCATCTGAGCTCACCCATTTCTATGTTTTATTTTTTCCCAGGATGTAAAGAAATATTTTATGAATGACCTGTAGGGATAGTATGAGGGGATATAAATACAAGATGTTGTTTTAATTTTTTTTACTTTATGTTGTAATGTAAGACTTATGAATGTATCTAGTTATTTCAAGGCTACTAAACTAATTGGTCTTTCGAGACTTGATCTTTTGGGATCATGCCAATGTTATGTAATAATTCACTGACTCTGGGTAACTGGGGTCGGGGCGTCACAGTTGGTATTAGAGGAAGTTTACTAAAAACCTTGGAAGATAGATTTAGAAAAAATATGATTATAACACATAGACCTAAGATAGAGTTTGAGGATTAGTATAGAATAACTTCCTAGAATTTTGGTATTGTATAGATTTTTTACGGTTGTCGAGGAATGTATCCTTGTCTAGATATGAGTAGATAGAGGCGGCTCTAGACAGTTGTACATAGGGGTAAAACCCGAAAACACCGCATTGAGCTAGACTCGAACGAGAACTGGTGCAAGACAACAAGCCTTACTGCACTCTTGGTTATGACACTCTAGGGGGATATGCTTAGGATAATTCTCATTTTCTTTAAAAACCATTATGAAGGGTTTATGAGTATATACATCCTCAACGAAAACATTTTTATGATTATGGATTATGTCCATAAATAGTTTAATTTATGATAAGTGTTTTACATGTTTGGGATTAGGTATTTCTATTTATAAACTAATCTAGTGTATGTCATTGTTTAGAAATGGCACCCAATAGAAGGAATGAGAACTCCAACAATACGCATGATCCAAAGAGTAAGAAGGATCAAATCTATCATGGTCTTATGCCAGAATTTAGAAGGGAAATCGGCTCCCACTTATTATCATCATATGAAGAAATAGTATCATGTGTTGATAAGATAAGTAAAGAATTCTCGGTGTCCTATGGATTTGAAGGGAAGCCAGAGAAGGAAAGGATGGTAAAGAGAAGGACAGATAAAGGGAAGAAGGTAAAGAAGGATTTTCCCATATGTGATAACTGTGGAAAGAATCACTGTGGAAAATGCTTGAAGGGAATGGGAGTATGTTATAAGTGTCGATAAAAAGGACACCAAGTATGTGACTGAAAGGGTAAGAAAAAGGTTTCAAATGTACATGCTTCATCTTCAAGGAGTTTGGACACTACACGAACCAATGTCCCAGTCATCAAACTATGCCGCAAATGATGCTATTGGATAATAATCAAGTTATGATACGACCATAGAAGAAGAGGAATGACTAGTGTTCTTATGTTGTTATTTTGGAATTATTTCATTGAGTGTTGTATCAACAGTATACTAGTTACATGAATTAAAGAGGTAAATAAGGATTGTACCGCATTACTATTTTATTGAGGATTTGAGATTATATGGTTCTAAGAAATGCGACTTAATAGTAAGCTACACTTTTTGGAAAATAAATTTTTTAAGGAAAGGTAATCCTTAATATGGTCCTGATAATGAGGTAGTGATTTTGGAATAAGAGAATGCTGATTTTGGTAATTCAGGATATTGTGGTGTTGTAAAAATACATGATGAAGGCGTTCAAATGTTATTACCTGGAAAAAAGGATCCTCATTATGTTTAACTTCCTCATAAACATTGGACTAAGAGTTTGGATATAAGTATTTTGGATAATTCTAAAGGTTGTAATGGATTAAGATTGAAATTGGATACTATTGTTAAGGTTATTTTTGGATTTCCATAAAAAGTACAACACGGAGGTCGGGCGGCAACCAGCCACGTCTGGAAAGGCCACCATACTTGAACCTGCAATCGAAGCGTGTCAAGGGTGTATCACCTATCACTGACACACGTGATGTCCTGGATTGAATATAAAGTTTTATTAAAGGTTCTGATATGTGAATTATGAATTCATTATTTCTGAAACCCTATACTATTAGGATAAATAGAATATATATATATATATATTTTTTAAAACCTTTTAGATTGAAAGATGAGTTTTTGGTAGGAATTAGTTGAATTATTAAACTCTACTTGTCATGTATATATATACATATATACATATATACATATATACATATATACATATATACATATATACATATATACATATATACATATATATATATATATATCCATATTATTTTATGGTTAAATTAATTATTAAACTTTATGGAAGGGATCTTAAAACCAAAAATGTGTTATCCTAATACCTTACGTTTTGTAGAAATAATGGTATTTTAAATCATCATATATTGGTGGATTTGAGGCCCTCAATTCTACAATTTTTTTTGATTGATGACCTCAATCTCTACCTATAAATATTTACGTTTTCTCTCCAATTATGTGTCTCTAATTTCCACCAATGTTCTTCTAATCTAGATCATAATTTGGTGGTGAATTTTTCATTCCCCTTTTCCTCTTATTAAGAATAAATTTTATGAACCCAATTTCTGATGTGGGTTTTCCCACATTGGTATTTTCGATTTTCAACATTTTATTTTCAAAGAAAATTTTCAAATTATGAGGATACAATTTATTTAAGTAGGGGATAATTTTACATCCCAAGCTTCCACAGTACGCTTCTCTTTGAATAATACAATAGCGTGTGTTATACGCAACACTGAGTTCAAGCGCACCACGACTTACCAAACTAGCCGTACAAAAGAGGTTATGAATAGTATTAACTGAATTTTAAAATTTATATTATCCTTATAATTTTAGAATCCATATTATGAGTTTCTAAGACCTAATTTAAGAACAAATTCATTTTTTCAGATAAAAGAAGTATTTTTCAAAAAATGCAATTTCACCGCCTTTTATTGGCGAAGCCTTTATAAATATAATATTTGAAACTTTTATATATTAAATTTGACAAAATTAAATTCTTTTTTATAATCGGGTCATAAAAATTTAGTTTCAATAATGTTTTGTTGTTTTTCTGATAACATTCATGTTTGGGTGAATAGTGAAAAATACTATATTTTAACTAAAAACAACTTTTTTTATCAAAATAATTTATATTGTTAAATTATAAATTTTAATGTTTTTTAAGTATAAATAGATTATATTTTTACCATTTAATCCACTGATGGTCATTTTATGTAATTTCACATTGAAATTTAACATAAACAAGTGTCAAACATCTGATATTTATTATTTCTTAAAAATACGCCTTTTGGTTTTAACAACGGAAAATAAATTTCAATTAATAAATGAAACTATTATGTTTTGAATTTGGTAAAATAGACTCCATTTTTGGATTCATAATATTTAAATTAGTTTAGGGTGAAATTTTAGTACTTTTTCTGAAAACATTCAATTTTTGATGAATAGTGAAAAAACACAGAGTTATAGTTTAAAACTGAATTTTTATTTAAATAATTATTTATTTTATTTAAATTTATTTAAGTCAAAATAGATATGTAATACCTATATAATTTTAATGTAATTCATTCGATTCAGATTATAATAATTTTAGGCATATAAAAAGTTTATTGAACTTTTCACCGTCTTATACCTATCTCATAGGAGAATTTGGAAATTCACATAAAACATAATTTTACCACTTCTGTGAGTGCAATTTCAAAAATCCGAGAGACACGGTTAATATCAAGGAATAAAATGTGGTTCAATGAGATTAAAATAATTTTTCGTGAATAGTAAATTTTTACTTTTATTTACCACGGTTAAAAGTAAATAGGGTAATTAAGGGTACAAATGATATTAATATTATCCTAAAACATGTCCTAATTCTAAAGGAAAAGTGTATCTCGACCAAAAACAACCATAGGAATAAAATATTATCATTTAGGTCCACTTCGATTAGATTAGGACATTAATTATTATTTAATTCAAAGAAGGGTTAAAAGAGTTAAAATCAAAGTTTAATTACTAAACCATTTTTAATATAGAGTTACACATAAGATAAATTCAATTTTAAATATTCATCAGAAAGATAAAAATATTTCCTAAATAATTGTATTTTATTTATAATTTTTAGACATTATATAATGTATTTTATTTTTAACACAATGGTGATGCAGTAATTACCTAATTAATGAAATATTAAAATAATTAAAATTATAAATACCAAAATAAATGTAATTTGAGACTTTTTATGAATTACACTAATTTTATAGGTTAATATGACATGTTATTATTTATTTAATTATGTTTTCTCTAAGTAATAAAGATGTTATGATTTTCACAAAAATGAAATACCAAATAGTGTCAAAATTGACATAAAAGAGTTTTTAAAACAAATATTATATTATATTAATATTCTATTCCTATAAATATATGGTTTGGCCAAAAAACATTTATCATGACAGTTGTATCATTAATGGTCCACTTGTGGGTCTCTTGGATGTATATAGTATGTTTATTAGCTATATAATATAAAAATACAAAGTGACATTGTAAATGTCAAACTAATTAACTAAGAGTTAACATTAAACAATAAGGTTAATATATTGACCCGAACCTGTCTAAAATCTATTGGTTGAAAGTATTTAAACCAATACCCACCTTTGGATTTGAATAATCCACTTTGAAGATATTAGAAACCGAATATGAATTTATTATAAAATAATACTTTATGTTTTTTCCAAAGAGCCCCTCCTCCCCCTTATAAAAGGACACCACTTCTAACAAATTATTCACACCATAAAAGCCTTTTGGTTCAGCCAATAACTACCCAAATATCCTATTAACTTCCCTCCCTTAAACCTATATGCCTTAGTATCCAACCTAAGGAGCCCTTTTGATCAAATCAAATGGAAGATCCCTAAAAAGGTAATGTTTTCACCAGCCTCTTTCATGTTCTTTTCTTATTCAATTTCTTCTTTCTTTGTTATTCCCATTCTAAAATAATAACTCCAGTATCTTCTATATAATATGATGTTATTATAAATATGGTACAACCATATTAATTATTCTATCCATCCTTTGAATGACATTTCACTATACGTGTGTACGTACAACTTATTGTCTCCACGTCGTGGTGTAATTGTTATTCAAAAATTTATTATTTGGATGGGTATAATAATGATTTTTAATTCCTGTAAATAATAAATATAACATGATAATGATTCTATAAATATGATATACTATCCAATTATATATTATTTTAATATCAAAATAGTGATGTTGTCGCTTGTGCGTACATACGGACAGTCGTCTCCACGAACGCGTTGGGATTCATTCCCCATCGTATCCATTCAAGTCTAATTCTCATTTTATGATTAAAAATAATTTTTAAGGACTTGATATCATTTCGGATATGAATAAGATACAACCTATCCATAACAAAAACGCCTTATGTAACAAAACATATAAAAGTAAACGAGTAAGTTAACACCTGAAACGACGATAATACTAAAATATTATTAAAAAATCATTATTAGAAGATCATAAATGATATCATAATTATGTATATTTTTCTTGTATAATTTAATAAAAAAAATAACTATTATACAAGAGGTTAACAAACCATCAACTATTTAAAAGTACATGGTAAGGGGTTTTCATCTCACTCCTTATCCCCGTGAGAATCGTGCTATATTGCCACTATTCCATTTTGTGTGGTGTATGTACTACCCATAATTGTATTATTTGTGTATGGGACATATTTATTATCCATTTCCATGTTTCATGAAAGAGTTTTCAAAGATATTCTTTTATGGAAATTTTACAAAAACATCATTTCAAATGTTTTAAATATTTATTCTTCTAAATCATTCTCAATAATGTTCATGTCTTCAAAATGGGTTTTAAGGATTTATTTATATGGACCTGAATATTTTTAAAATGATAATTTCAAAATTTTCGAAGTGGTATGGGACACTTTGATTCAAAAATTTATTTAAAAGTCTTCTTTTCTAAATTGTGTGACTTTCAAATGTTTTCATGATAAAGGGATATTTCTCTCAAAGAGTTTTACAAATCATTTTAATCTATGTCAACTTCCTATGAATGATTTTCAACTTGTTTGAAGATGATTTATTATGATACAAAACATCCACATTGTGTTGAAGGTTTTGTGATTTGTTTGACTATGGATGTGTTATTTTTATACCATTTCATGGTTTATGGAGAAAGTATTGACATTTTGAATTCTAGTTTTAATATAAATGTTTATGTTATGTTTAAACCTGTTCATATGAGGAATGCATTGGACTTAATAAGTGATGGGTGGAGCCCTCTATAGCTCCTCGATGCATCGGTAGGTCTCATGAGACAAAATAGTGTCTCCGCACAAGGCCTTGACAAAATCTTATTTTTAGTCTTGGAACAATGCCTTGACTATGTGGTTATGATAGTCCGTCATTATGCATTCCATCATTATGAAAGTGGTAATTTATATTTCATGTGATTATTAGACTAGTAGAATATCCATGTGAATAAGTAAATGAAATTATTTCATTTTATCTTTTCCATATTATTCTGAAGTTCACGTTTTAAAGGATTTTGGTTTAGTTATACATTGCCTCAAATGTTTATGCGTATTTATAAAAGCAATCGCTATATTTGTATCCTTATTGAGCATCTAAGATCACCCCTTTCTATGTTTTATTTTCCCCAGGATGTGAAGAAATGTTTTATAAATGACCTGTAGGGATAGTATAAGGGGATATGAAGACAAGATGTTGTTGTAGTTTTTTTACATTATGATGTAATGTAAGACATATGAATTTATATAGTTATTCCGAGGCTACTAAGATAATCGGTCTTTCGAGACTTGATATTTTTTTATCATGCAAATGTTATATAATAATTCACCGACTCTAGGTAACCGGGGTTGGGGCGTTACAGTGGCGACGTATCCATACACTAGGAACCTGATAAATGAAAACACTGGTTTCATGCATCTTTTTGTGTTTTCCCATGATATTTTTGATTTTGATTCATCTCACCATGTGTATTAAATTGATTGTGGTTAATCTTTATTCTCGTTCATGATTCCTTCATGCAGAAAGCTAGCCATGATTCTTGTTCATGACCTCAAGGATGGTCCACATAGTGATGATGATTTCTTACATGGATTGTTTCCCAAGATAGAACCATCGGGTTGTGTCCTACTGATACCACCACCTTTTGGTCAGTAGTTACTACTAGAACTACTAGTAGAGAATGCACGTAGGACCAATGTCATTCACGAGTTCCAATGATATGAACCTCCCAGGATCAGTGGTGGGACAGATCCTACGGTCGTTGAGGATTGGCTAAAGGAGGTGATGCGATCCTTCTGCTTAGTGAAGATGCTACTTGACTAGATGATGGTTCTAACTATGAGCCTTCTACAAGGCGACAGAAGTGTAAAAGGAGATGGATGAGATGTAGGATAAGGTATATAGTTCGACATTTTACAGCCACAACACCAATTTTTTCAACCCCAAACTTAGGTAGTTATAATACATGAGATGGGGTAGCATAATTTGACCTTCCTTACCCATGTAGCAGTAGATGTTTTGAGTTTTCAGTTCCTTATAGTGGTGGACGAGTACGAGGACGTCATTCTAGGGGATGTTTCAGGACTACCTCTTCCCGTTGGGGTAGAATTATACATTGTTCTATGCACTAATATGTCATTGATATCTAATAATACATATCTAATGGCACCTATAGAGCTCTGGGAGCTTAGGGTATAGTTGGAGGATTTTTACATGAAGGGGTTCATAAGGCCTAGTGTTTCACCATGGGAAACCCGAGTGTTGTTCTCCACGAAGGTAGATGAAAGCATGAGGTAATGTGTGAATTTCAGCACCTAAATTAGCTGACCATGAAGAAAAAGAAACCCTTGCTGAGGAATTTGGACCCCTTCAATCAGTTGAAGGGAATGAGATGGTTATCTTATCACCATCATCAAGTACAAGATGATTACATCTTGAATATGAATTTCAGATGTCGCTATGGAAACTACGAGTACTTAGTAATGATGTTTGGTATAAAGAATGCTGAAAATGTGTTCAAGGGACTCATGAATAGGATATTCCAGTCGTATATAGACCAGTTTGTAGTGGTCTTCATAAATGACATATTATTGTATTCAATGTCTGAGGAGGATCACGCGATACACATGAGGATGGTTTTGAACACACTCTGAGAGCACCAGCTACATGGAAATATCTCAAATAGTGTGTTCTAGAGATGAATAGTCTCTATCCTAAGACAACAAATCATAGAGGCTTGAGTTTCGGTGGATATAGTGAAGTTCAAGACAACTCTTGATTGGGAACCACTTAAGATCTTTACTGAGGCGTGGAGTTTCCTTAGTTTGGATGGGTACTATTGGAGGTTTGTACCTGAATTTTCCACTATGGAAGCACCCATTTCGGAATCAATGAAGAAGGTAAAACCCTTCATGTGGATATAGGGATGTCAATAGATCTTTCAGCAACTGAGGCAGATCTTGATGACTACTCCTATGTTGAGGATTCCAAAGGAGGGCGCTGACAACGAGGTGTACAGTGACACATCAGGAAATGGGCATGGATGTGTCTTGATGTTGGTTAAATCAGTGGTTTCTTATAGATCACGATTGTTGTGACTGCATGAGATGAACTATGTGAATCAATACATTGATTTGGGAGTTCTAGTTTTTATAGTGAATATGTATAGATACTAAATTATGGGTGAAAAATTCATCATCTACTCTGACCAAAAGAGTCTCAAGTTAATCTTTTCACAAAAGGATCTGAATATGAAATAGTAACATTGGATATAGTTCATCCAGGACTATGAATTTGAGATATTCAATATTCCTGCGATGGGAACGTGGTGCCAGATACACTAAGGAACAGATCGACTTCACACCCACTGAACGAGACCTCATAGGAGTTGTCCTCACATCAGATATTCATTGTTGATAGAGAGGAGACTAATTTTTTCCAGTCGATGGTAGTTTCCCCTCCACTCATATAGTGAGTCATGGAGACGTAGCATGAAGATTCTAGTTGTGAGACTTCAAATGCCCATATGTCCAAAAGGCATGCCCCTAATATATAATTGAATGGTGGGGATCACATCAACCTTTTCAGAGGACTCCCCGATGTACCAGTGGAATTTTAAGAGAAGGTGTTGAGGGAGTTACATACATACCATTTGGTTGTATATACCGGTGTCAATAAGATGTACCAGGACCTATGATGTTAGTACTAGTATCCAAAGATGAAGAAGCAGGTGGCAGAGATTGTCTTGAGATGCCTCAATTGTCAGCAAGTGATGGCTGACCACTATGTTCCAGCAGGTTTGACACAACCCATCAAGGTACCCGAGTGGATGTGGGAGGTAATATTGATGGAATTAGTGACTGGATTACCATGTATGTCCCAGGAAATGATACCATCTGTGTGATCATAAACCGACTCACTATTAGGCCCACTTCTTGTCCATTCAAGATCAGGGTTCAATAGATATTTTGGGACACCTCTACATTAAAGATATAGTTGGACTCCATGCAATGACATCAACGATAGACTCATGTCATGGTGTATGATTTACATTCCATTTGTGGAAGGGATTGCATGAAACGTTTGGGACATAGTTTTTCTTGATCATTGCCTTTCACCCATGGACTCATGGTCAGATGGAATGAACCATAAAGACCACGGGGGATAAATTTTGTGCTTGTGTTCATAACTTTGGTCGCAGTTAGGAGGACCACCTATCACTTGTGCAGTTTTTTTACAACAACATATATCACTCCACCAACATTCTGGAGGGATTAGAGGAACTGTACGGATGACCATGCATGTCACCATTATACTGGAAAAACATAGGGGAGTCAACGCTCATGCGTCTAGAGGTGGTAGAGGCTACCACTAAGAAGGTGCAGGTCATCCAAAAGCAGATGAAGACCGCATAGAGACAAAAAAACCTATTCTAATAGGCGGTGGAGACCCTTGGAGTTTGAAAAGTGCGACCACGTATTCTTATGTGTCTCTCCTTGATGAGAGATACATATATTTGACCGGGGTGGCATGTCATATCTGAGGTTCATCGAGCCTTTCCTGATACTGTGTAGAGTGAGTGAGGTGGCATACCACATAGCTCTACCCTCGTATATTGACCGGGTGAACAATGTCGTCCACGTATCCCAGCTGAGGAAATATGTGCATGAACCGTCTCATGTCATCGACAACGGCATGCTGGGGATTGATGAAAGAGAGAAATTTGCAGAGTACCCAGTGGGAATAGAGGATCAGAAATATATAATCCTTCATGGGTAGCTGATTATTATGTTTTCTGTTCCATGGCATTATGAGAATCTCTAGGAGTGTACGTCGGATTAGGATGCTCGGATTCGTGCTCAGTTGTCTGATTATCCTTTGTTTTTTATTATGATTCTATAAATCCCTTTGGGGGGGGGGGGTTATTGTAATTTCCCGTAGTTCGATGATTTTTTTAAATTAAATGGGGTCGTATTGAGACCAGGCGCAGAGACGGTGTGTGATTCCGAGCCCCGATGTCCCTGAAATGATCTGTCCAAAATGTAATGTTTTAAATAGAACACATGACCGTTTTTCCAGAAAAATTGGAATAACTTTTAAACATGTTCTCGTATAAGAAATCTGATGGGACCATTGCATTCAGGATGGTATTTTTACCCTATTCGTGACTTATGATCCATCATTGCGGGCCTTCAGTGTGAAAACCCAAAATGTCATACCCATTAATAAAATAATTAAATAAAAAATTATTTTATTTTCAAATCCTTATAACTAATAAAGAGTAACTCAGATTGGAAATCTTAGAGTACCAATGAATTAGTTCGGGTATGATTCCCTTAAACTAAGACTAATATTGGCCACCATGGTCCAGCTTTGAAAATATGTTTTTGGGACGTAACTGTAAATAAAATAATTTAAATGAAAAGAATTATTTTATTTTTGAATACTAATAACTCAGAAACTATCACTCATATTAAAAATTAGAGACCACCATTGAGTTTGTAATGAGATGTTATTTTTAAGAGAGACTTAACCATGACAAGTGGAGGTCGATAGAAAAAGTTATTTTTCAGAATTTTCAGGACAAAAAATAAAAAAATTTACAAAATTATTTTATTCGTTTTCTTCATCAGTAAGTTGTGGAACATCAGCACTGTGGTACATCGACAAGCCAAGGATAAATCTCATTATTGAGTATCATTAATGAACCACATTAATGGATCAATTTGGTGACACTGCAATACGCACACATCATCCTTCTTAAATTAATAATGGAATCTAGTGTTGATAGAAAACACTAGAATTCCACTAATGAACATGAATGGACGATATCCAATGATGAACATCGGGGAATCAGATTATGGTGTCGAAACCCTTGGAGAGAAAATTTTGGATCCATGATTAACATATGATGATGAATGATCATCCTCGGCCAATTTCTATTTTCCCATGTTGGAGGTCTGTTTTTAACTAAATTCTTACTTTCCCCGTTCTTCATTTTTTTTATGATGAACGTAGGTTAACTCACGAACAAGATAACTTGTGGTTCAAAAAATTATACGGGATGGCTAATATATGTAGGAAAAATGGAATATTATATCATAGTAATTATTTTATATGCTTCATTTTTCTATTAACACAAGCAATCCTGGACCGACATGAACAGTGGATAGTTGTTCATTTTGAAGTTCTTAGTGATTTATACCTATCTCCATATCTATTTCTATCTCTCTATCTCTCACTCTTTTTCCTACCCATTCTTCATGGAAAAAACACAATGGAACAAGGTCCAAGAAAATGTCATGTAGAAAAGTCGTGACACTGGCTCTAGGAGGCCACAGTAGTGACACAAGGATGCAGAACCCTATCCGCATTGGCGACTAGGTCCACAGGAACAGAGTCTTGTGGTGGTAGCCAGATGCAACCACCTAGCCGTGTTGGAGGAACCACGCGGTCCAGGACTTCATTGGGGCTCCAGGTGTCCCATGACCATGTTTGAGGTGCCACGCGATCCGGGACGACATTAGCATGTTGGACCTGTGGCAAAGAAGCGGTCCAGGTGGGAGAAATCGGTCCACATGAGGGGACCAGTGTAGGAGGGTGGCGCCCTATAGGTGCTGACACATGGAAAGAGAGGATCGCGCCATGCAGGCTACAGTAGGGGGCTAGGGCACTGTCTTTGTCCACATGTTGTGGAGGTATTCAGCTTTTTCCCACATCGGGCGATCGAACCGAATGCCCAGTAGGCATCCGTGGTAGAGGAAACTGGCCTGCCATGCAAGCTGAGTCGCGGGGACACAAACCAAGCCGTTGTCCTACCCTTGATGCAAAAAAATCTGGCCTGCCAGTTTGGGCCAGTCCAGATAAATTCGGATCACTGGGCGACTCGGTGGGCTGGACCCACCACCGAACTGGGTCGGGTCCAGCAAGGCCCATGGGGCCTTGCCCAGAAACCCGGCCATACCGATCCGACCCGGACCCCACTGAGATTTTCTAGGTCACCTGAACTAGGTCAGGTCATTTAGGACCATGGTTCATCATGGTCGGGTTAGTTGGACCGGGCCAAGATAGAAGCAGTCAATGTTTCATAAAACGCTAATATCTTTCAGATCAGACATACTAAGGATGATCTATTTGTAGCATTGGAACCCATATGATGAGGAGGTTTGTTTATAATGCCTTAAGGAGGTTTCCACAGAAGTTCAAATATGATTAATTTCATGAGGAGTGGATTCTCACAGAATCTAGCATGCTACGTGTAGAAATCATGCGGCTACCTCGGGCCCAATGATAGCTAACAAGAGTCCATGTGTGGATCAGCTACAAGTGACCCTATGTGGGACAACTACAAGAGACCATGTGTTTATCAGCAACAAGAAACATTGTGTGGATCTGATACAAGGGACCCTGTGTGGATCATCTATAAGAAACCATGTATGGATCAGCCATAAGTGACCCTATGTGGATCACCTACATGCGACCTTTTATGGATCAGCTCTAAGAGTCCCTGTGTCGATCAGCTACAAGCGTTCATGTGTGAACTAGCTATGATGACCTAAGATGGAAGTGACAATGTGTGACCGAGCTAACCCATGGTACTCATCAGGGATGAGTACCTTAGCAGTCGAAGTTTTTCGTTGTAAGACTGATAGTCTTTTACAACATACATTAGATTATACGTGTGTGAGGTGTCTTTCATTGTGAACTTGATTGGTGGTCTTTCGTCATGACCCTTCCTTTGTGAATTGTGGTCCCTACTGAGTATTGTATTACACACCCTTGAACTGGCTCCTCCCACACATGTGGTTTCCTGTGTAGGTGATTGACACACCGATAGATACTTTGGTGGTTCAGGACCAGTTGGTGCTCAGTGAGACAATATGGATGATGGTGCTTCTATAGCTAGGGGCACCTTCCTTTCTGGTGGGAACTCAAGTGGGTGAATCATGTTAGTTTTACATTCCTTTGGGGTTTTGGGCATGTATTATAGTCCCTTTGAACTTTTATACTGTATTGTACTCTCAATAGTTGTCTCAGGGACCATTGTGGTTTACGTTGTGTTTACATTCCATAGTTAGATATTTGTGTGGGCATACAGTTTTAAAAGAAAAACGCCTTTCCATATTTGGATATGCCTACTTGGTGCTAGTCTCCAACCAATAGGCTATGGATAACGGGCTTGGGTTAGTCACAACATGGGCCTTGGGTGATGATTTGTGACCCAACCCCAAAAATTCTTTCGTTTTTAGCCTTTTACAAATACATATATCATTTATGTATTAAATTAAAATACATAGTATGGTACCGCCACATGACCTTAAAATGTAAACCTTGAACTACACATAATTTTTTTCTCATTAACAATGATTAATGGGATACCTCCCCAACTATCAATCATGAGATAAAAAACTATTATCTCATTATCGTTCCACATTCATGACAGAAACATTCCCCAAACCAAAACACCACATTAACTAAAAATAATTACTATATTATACTTATACAGAGTTTATACATCGTGAAACGTCCTCCTCGATACATATTTTTGATGATTCTGTATTATTATCAAGTAGATATATTTACACTTCTAGAACTAACCACATACTTCATATGTAAAAATTCTTCCAGATAAAAATCTATACACAATAGGTTATATTCCCTTTCTAATAAACTAGCATTATCCTCTAATACATAATCCCACACCAACCATTGGTATGAACCATTTTCAAATTCCTTAAATCATTGTGTTAAAATTCATGTGGTGGTCCTTGTAGAACTACCTTAAAAGGTATAAAGTGTCTCATTAATTTTCCTCGAACTATGTAATTAAAGAGCCCATTCAAAAGGATACATATAAATCCCTTTATCGGGACAAATTCCCAAGACATGAACATATTATACCCCCTTATATAATAAACAACTTCAGGGAACCCATTCTTGTGTCTTTAGAACACCATATCTTAAAACTAAGTGTCCCTAAGTAATAAAAATGATGAAAAATATTGATAAATACAAAGTTACCATTGATATAGAATATATGATACATAAATATTTTCTTACCTAATAAAAGACATATATTGCGTTCTAGTATTTCAAATTAAATAATTCTATAGTTCCATCACTATAATGGGGGTGATGAGTATTTCAAATTTATTTGAGGGTAATTCCTAAATATGACCTAGATGTTTAAGAGATTCTTTGGATGGGAAATAAATACCCCTAATGAGTTTGATGATCCTAACCTATAATTCTATCTTCTAATGCATATTATTAACCATTCCTCTTAAGAAACCTCATTTACCATATAACTTTGGATGGTAGGTATGAAATGGAATTCATTCAAATGCATCAATAATTATGGAGTGGTCAGTGTATCTCTCATAAACATAAAATAGTGAATCTGATGTGACATCAATAACTAGTATAAGCATGTCTCCTAGAGAATTGGTATATATTTTGTTCCACAATATTCCATAGAAAAAATGATTCATATACTCCTAGATCACACACCTACCGCCACAGTCACCTTCATCACCAAAAATAACCATTCTGCATAATTTTATCCAAGAATCACTAGGCGTTAGTTTCAGGAAGTGAATAAATTCTATTATTCTAACGAACCAATATTCTAACATGTAAGTCATCTGTATAGTCACTACATGTGTGGTAATAAGGCCTGTGAATGTTTAATATAAACATACCCTATAGAACACACTAAAAAAACAAAAAGAAATGAGTAAAATCAACTCCTTGTATGTGTGGTAACATGGATGAAGGCATTGGGGAAGAACTAGAACACCAAGATAGCACAATACTCCTTGTACTAAATAGTGACAATATGGTGGATAAAAAGAAATTATAGTAAAAATATTTTTTACAATAAGAATTATCATGGATGAAAAAAAGTTCATAATCATCACTATTTAAACCCAATATAGTGATACACCAAAAAGTGAAAATTGTCAAAATAATGAAGGGACCACAACTTTGAATGTAAATTTCTAGTTATGTTTTTCATCTTGACGCAACCCCCAAAGTGATTGAGAATCACAAGTTGGAGAGATTTTGATACAGTATATCATTACAATAGTCATTCCACTTATAGAATCAATGAAGTGAAGGCTATTCATCGATGTAGAATAATCAAAAAATGAAGCATGTAATTCTATATTGTATGGATATCATACCATAAATGAGGCCTATGAAACAACCCATGATAGAAATATATATAAACTAACATAATATATCTAGATCAAAATTTGGGAACCAAACATATATGATGGTTTTATATATGGTTATAGGAGTACCAACCCTGGGTGCTAGATTGAAACCTACATGAGATCTAATATGGGTGAGTATCAACACAAAATTTAGAGGGCCATTCCCCTAGGGTGTGTATGGGGGTACCAACACTATATATATATAGGAAATATGGGACGACACCCTAATATGAATTCACTTTTCAAGGGATAAATGACCCTAGAAATTCACAAAATACTTATCGTGGACCACATCATTGGTCTTAAAGAGATAAATCATAAATATTTCTATCTTTCATCATATGTACACTCAGATGGCCTAATGGAAAAAAACCTAACTTCCTAAATATAAAAATAAATAGAATAGGAAATATATTTACTCATAATTAAAAACATGTAAAAGAAATTCATTTCGTCATATCAAACATGTGGGAAAATAAATGCTAGACTCAAGACCCACTCCATGATTTGAATTTATGTACCACATATTGGCCATGAATCATCCATCATTATGGATGACTCATGATGCAATTAATAAATAACATATCTGATGTCTTAATAAAAATTATACAATAGAAATTAAATTTTAGAATAAAATAATGAAAACATTTTTGTTATTATATTTCAACATTTATTATATATATAGTGGTTGTGCATGACACACCGCCCTCAATATAATCAATCTATCTCTTTATATAACTTTATTTTCTCTTTTTTTGAATTATTATATGGTACGTTATTTACAAATTAAATTCTCACTATTAATTCACAGAATGGTTTATAAAGGCACAAGGAACATCTCATGCATCCTCCTTGGATAGGACATAATATGAACTCTATTATGCCGACCCCCAGATTTTATTGGCCACCCTACTCAAATCAGTCTTCTTCATCAATACAGTTTAATTCTTAGACAATTGTTGCATCGTCAGACATTGACCGCTAAAACAACATGTTTTTTCTATATATACAAATCAAAATACACATCTGATGAAATTAATAAACCATGAAAAACAATCCCAAGAATATGTTTCTATCATCAACATCAAACATGAAACCACATATCTAAATTCAATGAAATGAGTGATCGATGTTGGTTAGTGGGAAATATGGAAACCCCGTATGAATTAAAAATAGTATATACTGATGTTTGTAAAAAATTAATTAATAGTGAGTTTATGGAATGAGAGAAAATATAAAGTGAGTAAGATCAATAAAATTATAATAATTTAAACATAACATTGAACAACCATTATAGATAACATATGTATTTCAATCTTTTATGAATAAATTTTGTAATATGGATATGAAATTTTTCATAATTAAATAAAATGAGAATATTTATAATCATTATTTCTTAAATACATTCTATGACTTGAATATTTTATATTTATTCAATTTAATAATGTTATAACTCAATTATATATTTCCTTCATGTTAAGGAAATAATTTATGAAGAAAATAATAACAATGAATAAAGTATATTAAATAATGTAAAAGGTCTAACATAAAAGAGAATTTTGGTCACATCAATCCATCATTGGAATTGTGGTGAAATTTTTCCTCAATGCACAATATGATCATTTATTTCATCATGATTTTACTCTTTGATTCCCGGTTCACATTATTCATCTATATTTTCCCTATCCTCTTTCTCTCCCCTCTCTCTATCTCAATCTAGGGTTACAGTGGATAACTATAGGGAGATATATTTGAGGTGATTAAATATACGAAATTTGGGTTTCAACACAGTTAATTAATTTATTAATTAATTAAAAATAACTAAAATTTTTGTATAATATAGTTGTTATAGAAAACTACCAAGGGTCTCAATGAAAATGAATATTATATCATTCCTAGGGTAAAATCCTATTTCAAACATAACAACCATGTTTTCTTAAATGATCTTTTATTCAACTAATATGTGTGTTTCATCACAAATAAAAATATATGCGCTAAAAATAGTATTTTTATACTTAATGTTTTTAATTCTCATTAGTGCACACAATGTGCTCAATATCAATTTTGGGATCACAACTCAAAATCAATAAAATCATTGAATATTTTTTTGATGTTATATTGTTGAGATAATTTACCATTTTAACACTTGAGAGATTTGGGCTCCAATACACAACATTTAGTTAAGTCTCATTCAATTAAAACATGAGTACTTATATCCTCTTCATTTTATATTATTTTATCCTAAAAAAAGAAAAATAGTTGGAGCTATTAAAATTGGATGTTCAGGAAATGACCTCATGAGGAAAAGGACTCATAATTTCTGAAAATATCCTCACATTTGATGGTCCAACCTCTAAAAAACATAGAATAAAATTATATTTAATGATAGAATCCACATCTAACTTTAAATATATATGACCCATTAATCTAAAAGAATAATCCTATAGTAACCATGTATACACTCAAAGAATTTCTTATCTGGACTCAGCTCCCAAAACAGTTCTCATCTAATGGTCATCCCACAATATAGAATCAAATAAAACAATGATCAGTTAAAACTCATCATAGAAGGGTCCATCAATTTTGTAATCACAGGTGTTAGAACATATATCTTGATATTTAAATAGTTTTATAGTTTATTTTTTTAAGTGAAATCCATCCACATTACAGAAACCATCGAGAACTTCACAATATGCCACATACACGGTCAAAATGATTTATATAGAATCAATATCTTTAAATACTACACCAGTTTATATAAAACCTCATACAAGAATGGAACATGTACCAATATTTATAGATTTTTAATAATAGTTGATATGATCCTTCATCTCCAACCTCAACATTCATGATAGTCCTCTATTTTCATCCTAATCCCCAATAGGCCCTCCATTGATTACCAAAGATAGTCTATTTTTCTCATATTTGATTCCCATAATCTATAAATGATGACATCAAGAACATAAACAACCTCATAAAATCATTGAAAATAACAGCACTTCTCATTATGTTGACCAATCATCAAAAATCCAAGAGAGTGGTTCAGACCATTCAAATGATATTTCCCTATGGAATCTGGACCCCAATATAACACATACTCGAGAGACCAAAATCTAGAACCTCCTAATAAAACATCTTATTCTAATACATAGAAATATTTTTTATAAAATTTCCACACCATCAACTATTCAGAGGACATTCCTCAATATGGGTTTTGTTTCACTATGGTGGTCTACACATAGTGTGTTTATCCAGATATTAACCATGAATACCAATGAAACTCCACTATCCAACTTGGAATATAGTGGTTCTAATCCCTGTATTTAGGAAAACATTTATGTCAATTTGTTGATAATTTATTGGTAAACTAGACCATAGGGTTAACATTAACACCATGGAATTCTCTTATAGAATGAAATAGCATGGGGCCACCTATATTTGATCAATAGTGTGTTATGTATCCCGGTACATTCTAGAAACAAATTTCTTAAAACAATATTATCAAGAACTTACTTCATCACCAACACACAATTACCTCTACTAGAAGAGTCAACCACAATATCTTGGTTGTGCTACATTGATCTTTCCACCTAAGAAGGATTCACAATCATGATGAAAAACAATTCCCCATGAATCATGATTATAATCCACAAATTTTTATTTAAAAAACTCCATTATGATTAAAAGAAAATGGATAATCATATGGATACCCGAATGGATGATCTATGAACTAATTCATTGAATAGATTGTCCCACAATATGAAAAATGCTCCATGCAACTCATCATCCCACTATGAAACATTATAATATCATATAGAGAAGCATTTTTACATGTCTAAACTATGGGTGACTATTAAAACTTATTTATTTATTCCTTAACATTCATAGAAAAGGATTTATCATCCATGGAACTAGTCCCCCAATCCAAGTTAATAATCAGGTAAGTAGTTGATCATAATTGCCTATGATTTGGAGATACTCGTCACTATGGAGGGGGTATCTCTTACTACAAAAGAAAAGAACCACTTCATCAACATAATCACTAGTCACATCATGATACCAAAAAATTATAACCAATCCTTTCAAGTGTGGGAACCATTGTACCTCTCATATACTATGAAAAAATCTATTAAAAATAATCTTACTATAACATGAATAGACATAGTTCACTAGAAGGAGAGAGTGAAGAAATTTCACCATAGAAGGAATCTCACGGGATATCTTGGGTCATGTGAAGACCCAGACACTGGTAGCCTATATCCGGTAGTTTATTTATAACAATTGAATAAGTTAAAATGAATCACGTCCCAGTGGAATTCATATTTATTATTCTATGAAAATATGATACATTATTTAAATTCAGATAACATTTTAAAAATTCAAATTCAGAAATTGTTCTCAATGGGAACTCCATTATTCCTCATAGAACATCACTTCATATCAATTGAAAAACACTTCCTCATAAATGAGAAAAATAAAATGTAAGTAAGCGTGATCTCATATTCTCAGTATGGGTAAATATACCATAGATGATATCAAGAATAAAAAAATCTTAATCAGTATGGAATGTTATAAAAGTTAAACACTTTCCCTTCAATCAATAAACTAATCCAAAAATGGTATAATTAAATGATTGTCAAATTAATCCATAAAAAACGTCACATATTCTTGAAACTTATCCATGGATGTTATAACTAATCAAATAATCATGTGGAAAAAAATAATTAATATCATAATGAGGTAAGGAATAATTTTGGGCAAATGAAACATACTATGAATGAATTTCAAAATATTGTTTAATTTTTTTTCTAGAAACCCATCTATTATTTCATACTTAATTTTTCATTTAACTTGTTGATTCATAATGGGGATATCTATAACTACACTCCTACCTTAACATTATATGTCTAATGTATTTCTCATATTAAAGGGTTGAAACATAATTAATATAAACATTTATATTTTAAAAACTCAAAATAAATGTTTATTCCTAACCTAATCAAATTACAATAATAATAAACAATCCTAAATAATATAGAGAATTTTAATAAAATTATACCCCATCAATAAAACTCAAAATAAACCATCCCAAGAAATATTATGTAATATATCAATACAATATATTTCCAATTTTTTATAATTAAAATAATTGGTTTCTCTCATCGATGTACAGATATACCATAAAATTTTCATTAAAAACATTCTTGAAGAAAATAAACTTTTCACAAGGAAAATAATATTTTAAAAAACATTATAGAACATTTTAAAAATTATTTTTAAAATAAATATCCCTCTCAACATACTAATAAATAATTAAAATATCATGGGGTCTGGGTGGTGAGAAATTATATTATTATTGTACTTGTTAAAATAATTATCCCTTTTATATTTTCGGTAAACGACAAGGATGCCTTGTTTAAAAAAAATGATGATTAATTTGAATTTTTTTTTGTAAAAAGTAATAATTGTTAATAATTTATTTAATAAATAATTTTTGAATGGTTAAAAAGTTTAATTGTTTTTTAGAAAACATTTATTATATTGATTAAATATTTTCAACCAAAGATAGAAATGAAGTTATGTTTTCCTAAAAACATTTTCTCAATCATTTTAAGTGAGAAAGTGTGAATAAATGATAATATTACATGAAAAAAGATTATTATTATATGCAGGAATATAGAGTAGATTGTGTTTAATATAGAAATATAATATAATTCCCCTATGTGAGACTTAAATAAAAAAAATCCCTGGTTAATGATGAGATTGTGAAATAAACTTGTACCACTTGCGTATATTTTGAATCATAATCCATATAAACTAAATAATGAAAAGTAAAAAAATAATTACCAAGAATATAAATATATTAATGATATAACATGTCAAAAAAGGTCATATATATTTTACAAAAAGAAATAAGTGTGGAATATGGCTTATGTTTCACTGAAGTAAACGTGAGATGATAAACCATAATTTCATATTCGAATTCCTTGGTATATTTCTAAACCTAATGTGTAATATATATGGACTTATTATAAATATATTAATATATATTTCCATATTTTATTTAATTATCTTATTTTACTAAAATTTTATTAATAATTCTGTCAAAATCACTATTTTGGGTGATAATAGATTCGTTTTTCATGTTTCTTCTAAATACATAACTATGGATCTTTTAGTTTTATCATGGGTGTATAATATATATATTTTCAATCATGATAAAAATATCATATATATTTATTTTATATTTAGTTTTTAAAAAATATTAAATTTAAAAATACATATATAAATGTATTAAACCGTTCACAAAGATTATAGGTCGTACGTGCCCATTAACGTTGTTTAAATTTTTCACGATAGATGGAATGGAAAAAATATAATAATTAATTCCTATTTCTAGAATAACTATTATTTCATATATATATATATAATTTATAAAAATCAAATACATCCTTATTATCATCCATGTAAAAATAATTTCTAAAACATTTCACATCGCTACGTGGAAGTGGTAGTCTATATGAATGCACGAAAGAATGTTGTTTTTTACAATGTATTAGAAGGTAAGAATTTAGTTGAGATATTATATTTATAGATTTATTTTTAGACTATAAATGTTAAATATATTCATTAACATTATCCCTTACTAAATTTATTTTTAAATATTAAGTGAAAAACTAATCACATTGCATTACCAGGCGACAATCTGTCATATACATGAGTGATGTTATCATATCCCCCATAAAATAGAATGTATGAAAGTGTATAGGATATAATAAAAAAAATTATAATAATTTCATGAATGTTATTATAATATTTATAATATATCATTATATCCATCCTTGAATGCTATTGTTGGAAAATAAATAATATTGGTTTGCTAGGCGGTAGTCTTTCAAACACATTATTGATGATTATGCCTCCCATTTTATGAATGTATGGATGGTTCGAGATTATTATGTTAAAATTATAACATATAATCATTTTATGAATAATTTTTGTCTTATATTTTCTTATATTTATATGGTTTTGTAGAGGGGTGAGAATAAATATAAAAAAATTCATGTTTAATACTTTTAGCTCTTCCTCAAAGAGAATCGTGAGGTTTTTACTTAATGCCATACTATAAGGGATTAATAATATAACAAAGTCCTATAGAATATACATAGGGGATTAAAGAAACAAATATTATATGTCATGTCTAAACCAATGTGTTTTTAAGTCACAAGTGGGGAGGATAGATGGGTATCATTTTATAAGAGATAGATTGGACAGACATGATGTTTTTTAAAAGATAAATGGATTCATAGGTTTTTCTCATGCCAAAAGCCTCAAAAATGTGTAATTAGAAAACCATATAGACTATAAGGTATTAATATATCTATAAAATTGGGTTTTTATATTTTTTATATCATTTATAACCCTTATCATCAGGGTTTAACCCCTGATAAACCAATTTTTACATTAATCATTGTAATTTAGTTTTACTCTTTTCACTAATAATTATTGTAATGAAAATAAGATAAAATAATTAGATAATTTTAATTATGAGGATTTCAAATATGGTATCCATTTATTTCAAATTGAAATAATAGAATTAGAATGATTCAATTTAAAATTATACAGTAGACATGATGAAACCATGGTTTGACAAATTGAAAATTCACATAAGTATATATTGTTTTAATATGAAATTTTAATATTAATCTGATTTTAACGACATAAATTAGTTAAATTTTAATATAATGAAATTAAGTTTACTTTAAACTCCATTAAAAAACAATTTTCCTTTTTAAATAATTTAATGTAAATATAGGTTTTCAATTAAAATCACAATTTTTGACTATTCATCATAAATTAATCTAATCACGATGTAAATAAAGTCCACCCAAGGATAATTTTTATATATAGATATCATAAATTAATTTATTTAAAATAAATTTTCTTAAAGTTTTTAATATTAATTTTAAATTTTATGTGAAAATTAAACTAACATTTCTTTCAAAAAAAATTCAGTTTTTTCAACAAACATTTACTTCTATTTCAAATATTTCTTATTTTAGTTCTAAATAATATATAAAAAGAGAAATTATTTTATATGTGTTTAAATCATAAATTTTTAATAATTTGGGTAGTATTAATCATACCCTTCAACTTAATGTCTAGGAAATAATTTTAATGTTTAAATATTAATATATTAATAGAGTATCATGTTTCGTTGAAAATGGATGTTGCATGTATTGCATACTATCTAAGAGAATGAATTGGTCTAAAAGTTGAAAATGTCAAAAAGTATCAAGTTGTTATATTCTACCACCTTAAAAAATTCATCCTTGCAATTTAATATTTAGCTCAATAATCAAGGGATTTACATTTTAAAATTCCATTCTTGAAACAGCACATCATAAAGAAGAGTTAATTAGACTTCATCATCATATGATAGGAAGGGGAGTATAACGGTCATCTAGAATAACACATATTAGGTTTACAAATAATCGAACATATGTGTAAACAAAATATATAGAAATATAGTAAAATAATAAATAATTATTTAGAGTGATAGAGAACATTAATCATAACAAAGTGAGTGATCAATGGAAAGTTAATGACCAAAAAACCATAATCTTATGATATGTTAAAAGGTTACTTGATTCGTCAGATATGATGTTAATAGGATGACATTTTTTATTTTAAGAAAATTTTCCTTATATTGGGGAATTATTTTACAATTATTATTGATAACTCCATAAAATATAATTACTTTATATCATTTTAATAATAATTTCTTCTTTAGAAGTAATTCATTACTAACTTGAAGAAATGAATATCCCTGATGAATTTTCATTCCTGATGTACTAAATTTTACTTTTAATAGATCATCATATCCATAAAAGAGTAAAAACGTATACCTCCTATATTTTCTAAAACCAAAATTGTAAGAAAAATTTGTACAATATATAATTAACATATAATACCTCAATATTAACTCCAAATATTCAACAAAATTGATTTCATAATTGGTTAACCTTAATACTCATACAAAAATTGATTGATCATATTCAAATTTAAAAAAAATGGATGTAATTTCAAAATATATGTAATGTAACTAATTTAAAATTATATTCCTAAGACAATATAAAGTATCTCATAATGTGACTTTCCAAATATATGAATAACTATATCTTTACAAACCATTAATAAACCAATTCATTCTTCCATAAAAATCTAATATTGTTGAATATATTCCATATATCAAAACATTTAGTAAAATCATGAAAATATAACATAAACAATCAAATCACTAATCAATAACAATGTCATAAAAATTATCATATAAATACATTTTTATCATTATTATCTTATCATATACCTCATTTTAATACACATCTTCTCTCAATATTATGTTTTTCAAAAAGGTAAATCTTCCACTTAATTAAATTTATTGGACATTGGTTCCATTCAAAATATTCACTCAATTCCTTAAAGGAAATGTACTACTGTAGAATCTTGATACGTTTATGATTTTAATTTATAACAATACTAATTTAACATAATTATTTAATTTAATCAAAAGAAGATTAATTATTCTAATTCATCTATAGTAATAGGATAACCTTGACCTTGATCACTTTTCTTATTTAGTGATATATTCCCTTGATTCTTGGGGAAATAATTTTCAAAGTTCCCCATATATTTATAGTTAAAGCATTGAAAATTTAAAACTTATTTCATTACCTTACAATAACTAGAATAGTTCCCTTTCTATCTACACTTGTATCACACTTTTATTCCCTTTAAGAATGTTCTGGGTGATTCTTTCAACAATTATCACACAGGGAAAAAAATCCATCTTTACCTTCTTCCCATTATCATTATTTTTCTATATCATACTATTATTCACTTGATTCCCTTCTAATCCATTGTAAATAGATAATTATTTCTATATCTTTATATAACATGATGATTTTTCCTTGTACGATGGTTATATTTTGGATACTAGTTGCCTTTAATGAATTAGATTAATCCTATCAATGAAATAGTCAATCGGGATATTTGGATTTTAGACATAGTATATTGAATGAAATGATAAAATTTAAATGTTTTCTTCTTACATAGAATCATTTTAATATTATTTTTGTATTGGATTTATGAATTTTATTTATATATCATCTCATTGCTCACCAGGAAAATATTTTTCCAAGAAGAGTACCTTAAAATTATTTCAGTGCATGTTTTCAATTTCATATTCATCTTTAGTGTTTTGAATCAATAACCACCATTGGTTAGAATCTCCTTAAAGATTATAAAATCCATGAATATTTTGTACTTTCCTTTGTTACCAATGAGTTAAATATCTTCTCTATGGAACACATCCATTTCTCAACTATAAATACATTTGTAGTCATGTTGAATAATGGTAGTTCTTGTTCATGAAGTGTTTTAACATTATAATATCATATATTTCATCTGAAGGATAATCCATATGAGAAATGTCATTGCTCATATCCTAAATCATCTATCCCAAGATAGTTATATTTTTTTAGTTTTGTAAACAAATCCATATCCGATATTAGTGTCATTCCTAGCATGGAAATTACAACATGTGGTATGTGAATTGATACAATTCACATACATTCCACTAGTATATATTAATATATAATGGGATACACCATATTATAAAACAATATTATGAAACATAACTTATAATCCTAATACTAGTGAATGACAAAATATAAAATGCAATTTTTATACATATATAATATTATAGTCATAAACATGCTTTCTTTGGTAAGTTTTCTAATTGAAATTAATATTTTCAAATCCTTCATAATTCATTATAATGAAAATTTTAATTTCTTCCAAAATATAAACCCCCATGAGGTTTAAACTAGGTGTGTAGTAAAGTCTATTTTCATATTCTAGGTAAATATTTAGTTGTTAATGATGCACCGTTTTCAGAGTTACTACACATATGAACATCTATTCTAGATATGGGTCCAGTTGTAGTATCCAAATAGGGTTTTATTACTATTAACACTACATAATATTCACCTTAATAAAACATTATGATGTTATATTATACTGATATTAATCATAAAGTAATTCATAATGATTTATTCCATAATATATGATTCTGAAATATAGATCCCATGGTTTTCAATAAAATTCTTATGATAACAACAATAAAGACCCCAAATCAAGTATCCTAGTGCCGGTTGATACAGTATTACACTGGTACTTGATACAAGGAACTGCATCTCAAAAGTCCTAATAGTTTTGTTGTCCAATTAAACTAGACATGTACATGAAATTAATATTTAATTTTAAAACATTAAATACACACATGTTTTTATTTGATAATGATGTTATTCCTCAGAGTGTATTCCTATATATAAATCACAAAACACTTCCTCATTTCATGGGGAATATAAAACATAAGAAATGGGTGGGTTTAGATGTTTAGAAATACCAATCATGTCGTGAAAGAATTCATGAATATATAATCATATTCGATTTGGAATGGTAAATAACTAAAACCCATGAAATTTAATAAATAATATAACCATACTAATACATAAAAATATGATAATAATATAAATACATTTATATAATAACATAAGATTAAAACTTATCCAGGTATATTATAATTAATTATATAATCACGTGGACATATATTACTAATATCATAGTGACGTAATGGATAATATCAGACATCTGAAATATATTTTTTGTAACCATCACACAATGGTTCAAATATTACGTAGAACCCCATCTAATTTTGTTGACTTATTTGACTCATGATACCAATCGATAAATAGAGGGGATATCTATAATCAGGACCCAACCATTTCATAAAAAGTCTAATTAATTTCTCATATGAACGGGGTGAAACTTAATCAGAATCAAAATTTTAATTTCAAAACTATCTTACTAAATTTTTATAATTACCCTAATAAACTAATAAAAATCATAAAACATTCATAATAATATGATGAATAGTAATAAAATTTTACAACTTTAATCAAACTGATCATAAACCATCTAACTAAATAATAAAGATGATATTAATAAAACATATCTATAGTGGATAATAATTATAATAAATATTTTATGTAGTATATAATGCCCCAAGATATTATGAGATAGATTATTTTCAATTTATTTTATGTCTTGTTTTGTATGTTACAAAAAGATTAGATTGCACAATATACAACATCGTATTAGCTTGCAGTATACACAACACTATTCATGTCATGTGTTACACACAATTTAATGTTTTTCTGGTGGAATTCATTTCTAACAGGAATGATTATATGTCATAACTAAATATTATAACCTAGCCATTATAATGGCCAGTATGAATAGTATTAACTTCCTTTAAATAACTATTTAAATGAGAATAAGTGAGTCTATAAAATAATAATATCACTCTTTGTGGATTTTATTAATGATATATATATGTAATATATTCAATTTAAAGATTAAAATTCATCTCATATGTTTTTTAGACAAGCTATCAGAACAAATTCTATTTTACTAATAAAATGAGAGTTTTTCTAAAAATGTTTTTTTAACACATTTTGACGATGAACCCATTTTTAATCTATTTTGTTATAATTATATATTTTTTTTGGAAAAATACTCATATTATTTGGAATAAGGATATAAAAATTTATTTTGGTTGAATTTTTTGTATTTTCTAATAATATTCATTTTTAATAAATAGTAAAAATATGATACCTTTTAATTTAAAACGGATTTTTCATCTGATTTATTCATATATAAAGTTTATCCTTTAAATTATATTTAATGTATTATTAAATCAAATTTTTATAAATTAATCAAATTTTGGTCATGAGATGTAATTTTGAGTTGAGATTAGATATAAACTCACATCAATCTTTTGATTGTTTTTACCTAAAATATCATTTTCTCATTTTGACAACATGAATAAACTTGAAATTAATTAATGAAACTTCTTTGTTTTAAATCGTTAAAACTTATTCCATATTTTGAATTAGGGGGTCCAAATTATGTTAATAGGATATTTTTTGGGTATTATGAATAGTAATTATGGTAATTTTTATTTGCCATAGTAAATAGTAAATCAGATAAATTAGGATAATAAATAATATGATAAGATTAATAAAATTACCCTGAAACCTTCTAAAATACTTTTGGAAGAATGAATGTTGACTAATATCCCCTATGTTTTTGAATTGATTCATTTAACAGAATGTTTTCAATGAAAGTGATGTAATAATATTTAAAACAAAAGAATGTCATGTCATGTAACTGTCTTATCTCATGTAAGTGTAATAATATTATTGTAGTGAAAAACATGATAAACCATCAAATATAAATAGTCTCCAAAAGTATAATTAAATTATCCACATCATTATTATTTATTTATAATTTTTATATATTATATATTTACTATAAATATTTTCGCAACAGTGATATAATAATTATTTTATTAAGACAAATATCAATTAAATGATATTATAAATAGTAAAATATATATTATGTGAAATAATTTATGTCACAAATGCTTTTTCTAGTTTAATATGACATGTTAAAAGGCTACTAAATTGTTTACTTCAATGATATATCTATATTTGTATTTTACATAAATTTAATGAAATGAGTACTCTAAAACTTGAGACTATTGATATTTTATTAAATTATTTAAAAATCAAAAAAATATTCAACAATTACATAGTTGATTTTAAAAGGTTTATTATTTAATTAATTTTACCATTATGGGATAGGAACCCAAATTGTTAAACTTATCTAGATCTTAATAATTAAAATGTAGTTACCTTAATTAAAATAATAAGAGAGTCATTAAGGATAAACTGAAAAGATAAGGTTTAAATTAAAATAAATAAATATCACAAATTTATTGTATATGAATATCTCAAAAATTACTCATATTATAATTGAAATATATTACTTTTTATTTATTATAATTTTAAAATCTATTTATAATAATGTAATATTTCAATACTTTCATAATGTGCCCCTCCCCCCTCTTATGAAACACCACAACATATACCCACTTACTCACACATTTAAATCCCCCTGTCTCATCCAAAATCATCACAAATAAGCTCCAAACATCCCTCATTTATACTTAGATACCACACTTTAGGCATAAATCCATCCTAACTGTACATTTTGTGCAAAAAAAGAATATACTCGAAAAGGAGGTAATTGTTTTATCACCTCTTTCAAAATAATTTTCTACATCAACTTCATCTTAGTTTTTTTTTTCCAAACTAATGCACTAAACCTATAATATTATACATTTTGAGATGTGAGTATAAATATTGGACAACATTATACCTCTTTTATCCATACAACTAATAACAATATCACCATGCGTTCGTACAAACATCTTACCATCTCCACATTATGGGGTTATTTTTTATTCAACGATATATAATATGGATGGGTATAATGATAAGTATAATGGATTTAAATAATAAATAAAACATTATAATTATTATTTATAATTAATATACCATCCAATTCTAGACCATTTAACCATTAAGTGAATGATGGCATCCCTTGTGTGTACGTATGACCTACCATCTCTACATTATGATGTGATTCAATCTGCATGATCTTCAATTAACCATGTTTATATACATGAATGGAATGAATTAATTTGATATATATTATACTAATAAATTTATTTAAATTATATAACTATAACCTAAAAAGTGTAACAAGATCTTATTGGAAAAAACCTGCATAATAACATAAATCATTTAATATCAAAATAACAAGTGACAATGAAATGTTACTAACCAGCGGATAACAATTTAACCATATATGAAATAATAAAAATGATTAGGATTCTGGAATAAGTCAAATATATAATTCAAATCATTATACATGAGCTTTGGATATATAAAAAAGTTATCATACTTAAAGTAAGTTATAATTTTTCAATCTAATTTTTATCCTAGATTTTTAAACATAAGTATTTATTGGTGGTATATTGGTCATCCATTTCCATGATTTCTAAAAATGTTTTCATAAAATTTTTACTATTCCAATATGTATGTTTAAAGCCACTTTTACACATTTTTTACTTTTACTACATGGTTTTTAATTAATATTTCTTTTATTTACCATACGAGGTACTTTTTAACTTCATTAGAAAATGTATGAGGATAATGTTCTTTTAACTTATATGGACTGAATGGATTATTACACATTCATAATGCATTAATTCCATGAATATTAATTTAAAATATTTCAGGTGTATTATCAATTACATTCTATTCTTCAAAAATGACTGACATTTTGAGAAAACAGAATGTTTTGGGAGAATAAACAATAATTTTCTCAAGAAATAATTGGATGTATTTTATCCAAATTGTTTTCCATCTAAGATGACATTCAGTAATGTTTCTATCCATATAATTAAATTTATTTTATTGTGTTTATGATGTAATTATTTTTATGAAATCAATTTTTTTCTGGATTATGATAGAATGATGTTTAATAAACCCATTCTTGTTCTGTGGGTTATTCTGTGAAAAATGGTTTCTGTTTTGCAGTACATGTACGAATGATTTTATTATGAGATTGTTGGGACCTATTTCTCTATACAATACATTGGGTAAATATCTATATCTAATGAGATATACATGAAAGGAATGGAATGTAATTCTAGTTCAGTAATATAGGGATAAAACGTCTTGTAAACCCAATTTAGTAATGGACATTACTCGTTATGATGGTATTTGATATAATCCTTGGTTAAAAATGAAACTCTTATCTATGATTATCTTTTTCTCACAATCTGATTTTTTTTTCCAATGATATGTTATCATTGTTAATTTTCCTTTATGATTTATATCTAATAAACTGCTGAGATTTATTTTATGACTCAATATTTTAATATTGAAATGTTAGGTTGATGTTTTTTTAAAGTCAACTGTCCGTCTATTATTTGGTTACCATTACTGGGCATCTAACCTCACCCATTACTATGTTTCCATTCCTAAAGTTACAATGAAATCATTTAATTAGGATAACTAAATGGGATGATCTTTATTGGGGATGTTAAAGATTATTCACAAGTTGGAAGAATTTATTCCAAGATTTCACAGGAACTATATTATTATGGTTCTCAGGTAGGCAATGGTAAAATGGAATGAATATTCATCTACAAATATTTAATATTCAAATATTTCATTCGTGTGTTGTTATACTATATATTAATACAAATAATGTGAAAATCACATTAAAAACATTCATGAGGAAACCAATCTTTTCATATTTAAAGTCCATATTTAAACAAAAATTTCCTAAAAGTAATTTGGAATAATTTTTTTTTTGAAAATTACCCTTCCAAATTATAAAATAAACTTTAAATATTTATAGGTTATTGTTGTAGGAAATTATATTCATTATTTACACATTAAAACAAAAATTCCTTCATCATTTTTGGTAAATACCAAATAGGCCTCATTTTGAAATAATGGGACGACTACTTTGATTTTTTTAAAAAAAATTAAGAATTGGCCGGATTTTAATGAATACATCTTTTGTAAAATGTTTGAAAAATTTTGAAAACATTTTAAAAACATGGATTTTTATGAAAAGGATCTTTAACAAGAAGATATATATAATGTCATATTTTAATAAAAACATTTCTCCATCATTTTAGATACCAAATTGTGAAAAAATGGTAAAATCACTTAAAAACATCATTAGTATCCATTTTATAATAAATTATATTTAATTTACAATATAAATATTAAATAATTCTTCAAAGGGATATGTAAACAAAAACAAAACTGAATAATCATGACATTCTCAAATAAACGGTTTCCACTATGTTAAACTTAGATTCAAAATACCCCATGCATGATATAACATAAAATGATTAATTAAATACCATGATGGATATATAATAATAATATACCAAATAAAAATTTTATTATATACACCACATAAGGGAATAATTGGTGAATATGGTGTATGTCTCGCAGAAGTAAAAGTAAGATGAGAAACTCTTACCTCGGGTTCAACTTACATTGTATGTGTATAAACCTCCAATATAATAATTATATGGTTATTGTAAATCTTTTAACTATTAATATTTGTATATATCTAAACATATATTATTATTTATAGTCTTTCACCCCATATTTATTTATATATTTTTTTTAAAATCACTATTTTGGGAGATAGTTTCTTTGATTTCCATGAATTTTTTAGTTCATTAAATTTAGATCATTTAATTTTAATCATGGTTAAATCTTATAAATAATTATAAATATGATATAAATATCCAATATATTTATTATATATTTATTTTTAGAAAAAAATTAATGTTATATATAGACAATAGATTACACTATTCATGGATATGGTATGTCTTATTCACGAAGGAACACTGTTTCAATTTTTATCAATGGATGGACTGAATGGAAAATATATAATAATAAAGCATTAAATAATTATTTTTTATTTAATTTTAATATTTATATAAATTAAATAGATACATATTACCATCCATGATAAAATTAATTGAAAAAAATTTCACATTGCAACATAGAGGCAGTAGTCCACATATACGAACAAGCATTATTATTTAATTCTAATGGGTTGGAAGATAAGATGTTATATGTGATATTATATTTAAATAAGTATGTTTACATCATAAATATCACATATATTCAATATATATAACCTCAATTATATTCATGTAAATCATAAATGAAAATTGAATCACATCGCATCGCGAGGCAGTGGTTCACTAAACACACTAGTGACGTTACTGTGTCACCTAAAAAATGGATATTAAGAAGGTATATATGATATAATAAATCACTAAGTATGTTAAATAATTAAATATCATATAAATAAGTTAAATAAATCATAATATCCTTCCTTTAAGGGTGGTGATATAAAATGAATTACAAAGGTTCGTGAGGCAGTGCTCCACCATACACACGATCGACGTGTTAGCCTCCCATTAATTGGAAGTGGATATGGATCTAGGTTATTCCATTAACATAAATACACATAAATATATTTAAGATACTATTTTATTTAATTAATTGTAGTTTATGATGATTTTATGTTCGTTTAAGAAGAAATAAAAAAAATACACATGTTTATGATTTTTACTACTTCTTGAGATAACCTCTTTATGTTTATACATAATGCTTTCATATAAGGACTTACTAATAAAAAATGTCCTATATGAATTAGTTAGGTAATTAATGAAGGTAATATTGAAGGTATTTTATGATGTAAGGTGGATTGGATGTTGGGATTGTGGAGGAGAGGGTGGATTTTTTTGTGGGGAAGTGAACACATCTATGATTTTTTAAAACATAAAGTAACAACCAAGTTTTTCTCCATAGAAACACATCTAAAATGGATCATTATCAATCCTCAGAGATTATAGGATTTAAAAGTTTCAACTAAAGGGGTTTAAAAAAATTATTATATCATTTTTTCCTTTATATTCTTAGTTTAACACCCCCTAGTGAAACTATTTTTACAACAACTACGTTTACTAATATTTACATTTTCACTAATAATTATGGTCAAGAATTAATTTGACATTATTATATAGTTTAAATTAATTTTCTCAAGAATATTTAATCCATTTTCTCAAAATTAATCTCCATGAATTTGTGGAATTAAATTTAAAATCAAACCATAGACATGGTGAAAGAAACGTTTCCATGGAGAGAATTCTCATAGGTATAGAATGTTTTAATAACAAGATTCAACAAAAAATTTATAACAATGAATAAAAATATGTAAATTTAATTAAAATTTTACTAATATTATTTAAAAATTTAAAATAAAATTTATCTTTATCATTAATTTAAATAGAAATTCGATTTTCAATAACAATAAATATGTTTCACTCTTCATGAAGAATTTATATTTTCCAAAAAAATTCAACAATTATCTCGAAAATAATTTTGATATGAAGATTTCAAGAATGAATTTTATTTTTTCATATAAATTTTCTAAAACTATCATAAATTCGTTTTTATATTATGTACAGGAATCACAACTAATCATCCTTTCAAAATATTACAAATTTTCATAAAACAATTTAGTCAATTTAAAATGGGTCTTGTTTTGTTTATAATTATTATATAACCATTGAATTTATTTTTTACATGTTTAAACTATATAATTCTCATAATTCAATTATTATTATTCATACCCACCAATGCAATTCTATGTTATAATATTCATGTTTAAATTTTAATATTTCAATAGTGTATCACATTTTGTTTAAATAGGATATTTCATGCATTGAATGATATCATAGAGATTAAATTTATTGAAAATTAAATATATCTCATATGTGTCACATTATAAAACTCTTTAAAAAATTTCCCCCTCAATTTAATCGTGGTCTTGGTACTCTGGTGTTTGATATTTGAAAATACCCTTATTAAAACCCCACATCGTAGGAAAGGGTTAATAAAAATTCATCTTGATAATTGAGGAGGGGAAGTATGAAGGTCATCTAGAATAAGAATTAATAAGTTTTAAAAAATATATATCATTGGTGGAATGTGAATATATATACATGGAATAAAATAATTAATATTTATATATTATAATAGAGAGAATTGATCACAATAAAGTGAGTGATTAATGGAATACAAAGGGTCCAAAATCAATAAATTTTTTATGAGTTAAAATGCAATTTGATTCTTCAGATTTGAAGTTAAAAGGATATTTTTTCAAGATCATTTTCCAAATATTGATAAATTATGTTACTATCATGATAGATAACTCGAGAAAATATAATTAAGTTATATATTTTTAAACTTCATTACATCTATTGGTTATAATTCATTTTTTAATCCATGAAATGAATATCCAAGATTAATTTTTATATTCCTAAAGAAATAATTTTATCTTTTAATCAGTGAAAATATATATAAAAGAGTAACCCCCAAAATTCAACATAATCATTTTCATAATTGGTACACTATAATACTCATCCACGAAATATAAAACTAATTTCAAAGATTAACAACATATAGGGATGGTCATTAAATCAATATTATATTCCATAATAATTATAATTTTTCTCTTAATTATATATTTCAACTTTGTGAATAACATTATCTCTATAAATATTTAATGAAAACATGCATTCCACCAAAAATAAAATCTCATATTTTTTAATATATTCTATAGATTCAAACACATAGTAAACTGTAGAAAATATAAAATAAAACAACAAATCAATATTCTATTTCAATATCACAAATATTATCCCATAAAAATTTATTTATCCTTATTATCTTAAAATAGAGCCATATTAATGGTATCATCCCTCAATCATTTGTTTCATGTGAATTATAATTTTTCATTGAATCACTTTTCTTGATCATTTGTACCATTCAACATATTCTATAAAATCCTTAAATAAAAAGTATTATAGTATAATCCTTGTACTTTCATGATTATAATTGTTAATAACACTTCTGTAAAATAATTATCAAATACAAACAAAAACACATACCAAAGATTCTTTAAAGGTATATTCCCTTAAATCATTGGGAAGTGATTTTCATATTTTCCCATCACCTTGTAGTTGAAGAATTGATCATTGGAAACTTATTTATCTTCCTTACAATCAGGATCATGGTGGCCTTTCTCTTCACACTTGTGTAAAACTCCAACTCTCTTCAAGTAATTAATATGGTGTTTCTTTCCACAACTATCACAATGGAAAAAATCATTCTTCAACTTATTCCCTTTATCTATCTTTTTCTCTATCATGATCTTCTTCTCTTACTTCACTTTGAATCCATTAAGCTTCAATAATTATTTCTATATTCTTATTTTAGTTGATTATATGGCCTCATATGATGAGAAATTTATGTATACTAGAGCCCTTTGAAGAATTATATTAATCCTATGAAAATAACTGTCAATATTTCCCTTTGGATTAGATACGTAGTCTGTATAATTCCTTACTAACCTTAAAATTATGGATTCCTGCATAGAATCATTATCATCTTCATTTTTTCTTATAATAATTAATTTACTCGTCATATTTTCTCATTACTGCTAAACAAAATACTTCTCCAATACGTGTACCTAACAATTATTTTGTTACATGTTTTATATTTCTTATTAATCCTTTGTTTATGGAATCAATAACAATATTTTACTCATATCTCCAAAGAGATGTCAAATTACTAGAAAACAATCTCCCTTTCATTTATCCCTAATGTGGTAAATATCTTCTATAACAAAAATACACATTTCCCATATATAAATGGAATTTTACTCTAATGAAATGATGATGGTTGCTTATATATGAACAATTATAACATTCTTACAAATCATGTTGGATCTGTAGAGTGCTCCATATGAGAAAGGTTAATGCGCATAACCTTACTAATCATCCCCAATATGATTATAATTTCTCCAGTTCTAGTTCCTCCTTTTATCTTTAGTGTCATTATTTTTCCTATGAAGGAATTCCGAACATGGGGAACATGAATTGATATTGTTCACATTACATCCACTAAGCATCATTATTAAACATCATCTTATGCCATATGAGATCATAAAATTATGAAACATAATGTATAATCCAAATACTAGTGAAATAGTTAACATAAATGGAAAAAAATTTCATAGATAATCACAAAATCCAAATAATTGTTTTATTTGGAAGGCATTTGGATTATTTTTTTCATTTCGCGGAGGTTTAAACCGCCGCCAAATCGATTGGTGGCGGTTTTAAAAAATCGCAGCTAAATTGTGCGTCGGGAAACATTTCCTGGTGGTTTTCAAAACAGTCGTAGAACGTTACACAGCCATTTTTTAGCAGGGTTTTTTGAATTTCTTTTTTTATATATATATTTTATTTTATTTTTTTAATTTTTTTTTTTTTTTATTTTTTTATTTATTTTATTAGTTATTTTATTAGTTATTTTATTATTTATTTTATTATTTATTTTATTATTTATTTTATTATTTACTTTATTATTTATTTTATTATTTATTTATTTATTTATTTATTTATTTTATTTATTTTATTATTCATTTTATTATTTATTTTATTACTTATTTATTTATTTATTTATTTATTTATTTATTTATTTTATTATTTATTCATTTTATTTATTTGATTTTATTTATTTTATTCATTTTATTTATTTGGAATTTATTTTAATTATTTCTTATTTATTTCGTATTTAATTTATTTATTTATTATTTATTTTATTTATTTTATTTCATATTTTATTTATTTTATTTCGTATTTTATTTATTTATTTAATATTTTATTTGTTTATTTCGTATTTTATTTATTTATTTCGTATTTTATTTATTTATTTTGTTTTTATTTTATTTAATTCGTATTTATTTTATTTAATTCATATTACTTTATTTACTTTATCCATGCATGCATGCTCATGCCCATGCACATGCCCATACACATGCCCATGCAATATAAACAAATACTGTGTTTGGTGAGATTTGAACCCCTAGCCTCTTGCATATTTTCCAAAGACTTTACTACTCTTGCAAGCTCGTCATGTGGTTAATAAACAGAATTTAATATACTTATATATACTAATTGAAAAAACAAATATTACATAACTAATGTAGAGACCCGTACTTGTCATACATGGACATTACATTACTTTTACGGAATACTTAATACATAAAAAACACACAAGGACCGTAATAGTTCAGTGTCTTTGGAAACTCGGAAAAATAATCTTTTAATCATGGTGAATGATCTTCAATATCTCCCATAAAAAAATTCCTCTTTTGTTTTCTTACCTAAAACCTTTCATTATATCCAGAAGAAAAGAAAACATAAAAAGGGTGAGCTCAAATGCTCAGTAAGGGTAAACATAGAGAAAATAAAACAAACCATATACATTTGAACTTCAAAATATGAACATAAAGTTTACACGTGAAAATCTTGAGTTGCGAAATAAATTTTGGAAGTACATAAAGAATAGTTCATAAAGGAACACCAATCATGATAAAATTTCATGTGAAGAAAACATTTAATTGTGGAAAACCATTAAGCACATGATATTTTTTCCATAGTACCCAAGGCATTGTTTCCCAGACCATCTTAGTGAACAAAGTCCCTTTCTAAATCGAGTTCACTCCTCGTTCCATTCCTATATCACTGAACCAGATTAACATACCATTATAATCATGTCTATATCATTAGATATATATCTTTACCCAATGCATTGGATGGATATATAGATCTCACCCATCTCATAATGAAATCATTATTACTTGTGCCACAACATAAACAAAAATCATTCATCATAACCCAAAGAATAAAAATGGGTTTCATAAACATCATCCCATTATAACATAATCCATATAAAAAAATGGATATCATTTCATCATATGAAAATTGAAACCATGTAAATCATAGAGATATTATACTTGAAACATACACATATGAAATAATGTCTTATAAGATGGAAAATGGTTTTGATAAAACACTTGAAAAGAATTCTTGACAAAAAAACTTTCTTCTTAAAAATCGTTTTCGTTTCACAAAATGCCATGAAATATTAAAAGAAAAGTATTTTATTGAAAATAACCAAAAAATATTGTAAATAAAACATTATGAAAATAAGGCGTTATGAAACCGTAAAAATCTGTTCATTCCGTATAAGTTAAAAAAACATTCTCCTCGTACTTTTAATGGAAATGTGAAAAAGTACCACATATGGTAAACCAAAGAAATATTCCTTCCATAACACAAAGTAAAATTCAAAGAGGGGTAAAAATGACTTTAAACATACATGGAAGAATATTAAATACTTTATAAAAAACATTCTTTATGGACATGGATGAAAAATATAACCCCTATAAATACTTACGTATAAGCAATCTCGGATAAAAAATGAGATGGTACAATTATCCCTTACCTTAGGTCTGATATGCTTCGTACATATCCGAAACTCCTTTTTAATGATTTAAATAATGAATATTAGTGTATTTATGCATAAAATTTGATTATTTACAATTTTAAGACTATAAAATTTATATGATAAATGTAAATCCATTTAACAAAATGTATAATAATATTATAGTTAGTTATGTTAATTACCTCCAATACAACGACTATATGTTAACTTTCATTTAAAATAATTTTATATTATTATTTTTTAGTATTACTCAGCCTTGTGTGCATCAAGAGATTTCAAAGAAACTCGTTGTTGATTGTCAGGTACGCCATCGATCATATCATTCCCTTTATGGTGAAATTAATATTTAATTCACAATTATTTACAAATATGAATAAAATTTATTCATTATTTGTCAAGGAAGTTACAAAAATTTCCCATTATTCAGACCTACAATGTGTTCTTCTTAAACATTAATGCATTTTCACATAAATATATTGGATGAATGTGTACATGCTTCACTGCTGGATTATTACCTGTTCTTCAACATCTATATATAATTTTCACAACTAAAAAACCAGGTACAACAACAACATTTTTTTCTATAAATGTTATTCTTATTATTCATTGAGAATTTATCATCCAAATCATAATAGTTACTATTACATTTACTAAATCATAATTTCCATAATTTATAGTAGTAGATCTTTTTACTCAACAGAGTCTTCTATTTTCATTTATTGCTGGAACATGTATTTTATTTTAGTAATGGGTTATTTTTTAAATCCGTGGAATGTGTTTTTTCTTGTAGTTTTTGAATCATATATCTTTTGAGTGTTGGATCATGTTCTTTGTTTGAGGAGTGGATCATGTGTTTTGATATATCAATCATTTATTTTAAGAGTAAAAAATCATGAATTTTAGAGCATTTTCTTGGTCACGTGACCAATAAAGAATTCTATTTTTAAAAAATATTTATGTCTCAAAATAAAAAAAAATCATGATTTTTTTGAAAATTGAATCATAGAAATTTCAATGTCATTATTATTTTATTCCATCTTCCCTCTTTTATATAAATTCATTTTATTCAATTACATATTAATATTCTTAGTATTTTATTTATTGTTACATGATAATTGAGGATTATAATAGTCATCAAGATGTGGTGAATATCCAAACCATCCATGAATGGTCCATTTAGTCACCCTAATATCTTCATTGTACGTATCTTCTTTCCATATTGTAGTAGTAAAAAAAATAATCTAACAAAATTTCTTCAATAGATATTAGAACTACATAATGTGGGTCATCTTATCTGTAATTATTTTCTTTACATTGAATCATTTTATTCTATTTTATATTACATTTTAGTTTCTGTTGGAGGAGTGGATCATGTTTTTCAATAATATTCCCTTTATTTTTTTCTACGGGGTGATTTGGTAACTTTCTTTCCCCATCATGGTCATGAATAAATCCTTCGATGGTAATACAACAAAATATGGCATTCAAGTCAATAAAACACATTCTATGATAAATTTTTTTTCTAGAATTGAAACATATGATATTTTATTTTCTATTGGAAACATGATAAATTATTCATATTGAATTTATACATTCATTTTTTACGGAGTATTGAAAATATATCTATTGAAAGATGTTTTTTCAATTCATTGTTTATCATGAAATAATCCTGGCAATGTTTCCACTCATTATAAAACCATGATCAACCGGAATTTTCATTGGGCTCTAAACAAGAAAGGTCTCAACAATGAAGATCACCCATTAAACACATGATGTGATGATTACATTCATATAGTAAGGGAATTTTTGGAATTTTTGAAAATGTATGCACTTATGTTTCATGACATATTTTACATGAACATATTATTTATATAGCATCGATGGTGAATAGAATGATGATATTGATTCTCATGATACTATAAGATTCAATATATATTTATATTTTTCTAAAATTTGATTTCATGTAGCAAGGTTTTCTAATGTGGTTGAGAGATCTTTGTTGAGGTTTCTATGCATGGTTAAATGTCACCAATTAGTGAAAACAAATAAAGAATCCCCACTTCTTAGAAAATATTTGTCACTATTTAGACACACTTTAAAAATAATAACACAACACTCATGACCGTGAGTTAAGAAACATCAACATCCAATCTGTATTTATATTTTTTTTATTCAATTTCATGTTTTCAGGTCTTATAAAGTGGTTAACAACACTCTATTAGTGCTGATTAGTATGAGTGATTTCCTCTGTTATGGGAAATAATATCTAGATACCCCTATTATTACATAGGATTTCTCCCTATTCACACGAGCAATAAATACAAAAACCCAAGTTGATGTGATCTATATTAATTGTCTTTAATTTTCATTACATAATTGGAGTAGACAAAATGATTTTTTTAGTACCAATTTGATTATCCTGTTAATACACTCTACAATTTTCTGCCTCATTTTTCATTTTGTAAACATAAGACTACTTCTTCAATGATTGTAATGGTCAGTATTTTTTACTACTTATTGATTTAATTTATCTCTTCACGTACAAAATTTTTTTCACTCAGTTTGATGCTGATGATGTGGTCCAATGAATTGTTACAATGTCTTCACATTAATCAACATCAACAAGCCATGGAAATTAACTTTTCCCCATTCAAAGGAAAACATAAACATGAATACTTCGAATGTTGACAAACATTATGTGGCTCATTTTTAAGGTATCACAAAAAAGGTAATGACCCTAATTTTTCAAGTTATCTTATACATTTTTACATCCAATTGTAACTCTAATTTTATTATGGGATACAAGTAACTAGTTATAACACATAGAATGCACAAAATTATCCATTATTATTAGATTAGGTTGTACAATGTCCCATTTTAACAGTATATTTTTTATCAGTTGTAGTCTACATCATTACTATAAACCACCATCCAGAAATGGTTGTCCAACTAAGGGTTAAAGTAAGATGAAGGAACATGCATTTGTCAGTCTGACCTGCACAATTGATACTGTTCACATATTCTGTTATTGTTACAGTTATTAAAGATAATTTATCAAAAAATAATAATTTGTTTAATTTATGGTGTGTTTATTATGATTCAAAATAGTATCTTATATGTTATATTCATAATTTCTATAATAATGTTTCAATTTTTATCATTAATATTTATTATCTGAAATGTATGATACTTCATGATATATATTTTACCCATGGGAAAAATAAATTATCTTTCATTTTTATATAAAATTATTTGAATTATTATTCTGATTATGTTAGATAATAATCAACAATTATTCCAATGAATTAGATTATTGGAGCTAATGCTTGTACAACCAGCTCCAATCACTATAAAAATGAAAAATAATAGTATGATGATAATATATTAAAATCATACGTCATAATAGTGTGATCTTGGGGAATGTGATATTGTTTTTGGAATTTTTCATTCTAATAATAAACTCACATTAAAATGACATAAAAATATTTTATTTATTTCCAAATTAATTTATTTCATTTTATTTCTTATACCTTTATAGTTATGATTAATTATAGTCACATGATTATTTTGATTAACTGAAAAAAATAAATGATTTAAACATTTTATTCAACAAGATCTCAACTAGGAAAATGACATATTTTTTCCATATAAATTGAATATTTTTTTCATTGCAATTAACTACCATAATTTTTTATTTTTTATGAATCTATTCATTATTGGTGTTAAATTTAAATTTGAATTTTAGATGTTGTATTCTATTTTCACACATCCTTTAAAAATGCATATTTCATTAATCATACATGAAAATTTACATTTACACGTGACTAGAATGATTGATTTATTTTATTTGTTTCTTTTTCTAGGATTCAACTATATCTCTGATATTTGGCTATCCCATTCCATCATGTTCAAACTCTATAACCATAAGTCTTCACACTGTTTCCTTTTGTCACAAGAAATCCACTCACTTCATTGTTATCATTTTATTCTAAACCTTATACTGAGTTCAATGCCCTCTAATTTTTTTTCAATGATGCAAAACCATATGATTTGAAAGCAAACTAATTAGTTTTGTGTGTATCGATAGAAAAGGAACTAGATTTATTTTTACTTTCTAAGGTGAGGTTAATCTTTATTATGCTTATTTACTATTCATAAGGGAATTATTAGTTTTCCTATGTTCATGTTACAATTTATTAGGTATAATTTCCTTATATTCTATAAATTCCTCTTATTTTATTCAGTATTCATTTATAAATATTTGATTATGTTATATAAGTTATTTATGTGATCTATACTATGTGAAATAAATAGAGGAATGAAAATATAAATTATATAATTATGGGTCATTATTGACTCCCCTCCTACAAAAAAATCAACCTCAAAATTTCCCAATAGTAACACCACAAAAAGATTTGTATATTTCATCATCATAGTCTCCTCAGTCTCCCACATAGACTCTTCAAAGTTATGATTTTTATAATGTACCTTTACCAACTAACTCATATGGTTCCTTAAGACATGTACATTAGTGTCCAAAATATCTATAGTCACTTCACAGTATGATAAGTGAGATTGCAATTATACTCCTTCAGAATTGAATTCATGTGTTGGGTCTGGCTTGTACATACATAACATGGTTATGTGGAACCCATTGTGTAACTTATAAAGGCTATTTGATATTATGAAATGATAATCCACAGCTCCAATTCTCTCTATAATTTCAAAAGGACCAATGTACATAGGGGTCAGTTTCCCTTTCTTCCCAGATCATATAACACTATTCCATGGTTATACTTTTAAGAGAACGTGATCTCCCACTTGAAATTACAAAAAATTATTCCTTAGGATATTAGTATAGATTTTTTTCCTCCCTGGAGATGCATTGATATTTAATTTAAAATTAATTTCCTTTGTTGTTGTTTCCTTGATATGCTCTGGTCTTGCATGATTCATATCACCAAATTCATCCCAACATATTGGTGTATAACATATATTTCAAAACAATGCTTAATATGGTGCCATTTGAATACAATAATGAAAACCATTGTTGTAGGAAAACTCTACTAAAGGTAAATACTAATCCCACATACGCTGAAAATATATTTAGAATGTTCCCAAAATGAATTCTAATGATTGGATTTTCCTTTTTTTATTTCCCGTCAATTTTATGGTGATAAGTAGTAGTCAAATGATGATTAGTATCCAAAGATTTCTGAATCCTTTTCTAGAATTTCAATGTAAATCAAGGTCACGATAGTACACAATTGAGAGATATATAAGTGTATTTCATCCATATATTTTAGAATGTTTTAATGTTTTTAATTTTGTATTAAGTTAGATAATCATTCCATTTTTGGAATGTATTTACTTATTTTATGTTTTATGGAATGAAATGAATAATATGTGAAAAGAGAAAAAATTAAAAGAAATTATGAGAAAAAGGACACTTACCACTATGATAGTAGAGAAGATACGTGGAACTAGATTTTGGAAGAGAAGTAGTGTTGGAAATAGAAACATTTAGATTGCATGTCACATACTATGATTACACATCATGACTTCTTAATAATGAAATTTTTACACTAGATAAGTCTTGATGTTAGTGCATGTTGTGAATGCATGACACATATCAGGGGTCCGTAGTTCACATCATGGTGGAAGTAAAAGATTCAAAGTGAGATTTGAATGAATTTAAAAGATGTGGAGAATAAGGAAAGGGATTACATGACAGGTAACCAAAGTACACATCATGATGACTGTGATGTGTGAAAAATAATGATGACACTACAAGCCACGCTAACAGTTTTGGAAATAAAAAAGTCCTTCGTCCACCCTTCTAAGACACTATGGGTCCATCATTATTATGTGAGACACCAATCGACAACAGAGTGATGATACAAAGCCCCAATTCACCACCTTTATTATTTGGGTACCCATGAAACTCATTCTCATCATACCTACATGAGAAAGTAGTGTACTTAGTATCAGGTGATGTGATTGTAGGGGAATATGTTCATAAGGATTATTTTATTTTCATTATTCATGTTTTAGATAATCTCAAATACCATTTATCAATTAAAATCTTATTATTTTTTAATTTCATGACCATTTCTTGTGATTTTAAGTGTATTATTTAATTACACCAATTAATTATCCTACTTTCCACATGACCATTAATCAATATAGGTTAGTTATGTTTAACAACGGTTTTGTGTTGCATATCCCTATGATTGAATCTAGTAGATGACTATTCCAATGGTCCAACCATATGACTAAAGAGGGGTACCCATACCAAGGATCCCTACTGACACAATTCTGACTCCAAGACTGAATAATCATAGTTTTATTTCAATCCATTGCTCACGAAACTAAAATCACTAAACCTAGAATGTAGAATATATTTAATTTCAACCCAATCAATTCAAATGTTTCTTTCTATTTACAAAAATATAAAACAATTTCTATTTCTATTTATTTAATTAATTTAATATATACACACTACCTTTCGGGGTTGATCCCGAATATTCCATATACTAAAATTTAATTAATTTAGTAGCATAGTTTGGTTTTTATAAATTTGATTGTATATAGTATCAAAGAGAATTAATTATGTCTTATAGGTCTATCAAATTTGTTTTTCTGTTGGTGATGGTTGGAATAATGTTCAAATAGTTTATGAACTTAGATAACTATTTTTATTTTAATTAATTATTTTACACTTGGTATTTTTGCGCTATTGTTGTAGGTTGTAATTTGTTGCATGTCCACTCCACGAAAGGAAAGGAAAAAAATTAAAGATCTTGCATTTGACCCTGAGATGGAGAAGTCTTTGTACAAGCAGAAATAATAAATGTAGCATGAAGAGAACCAAAAATAACAAGAAAAAGAAACCATATCTAGAAGAGGCCAATTTTATGGAGTCGATCATGAGCTAGGCCAATAAAATCAACTAAAACTCCATGAAGGAATCAAGGTGGTAAGAGCTTATCAATTATGTGAGACCCTAGAACATGGGAGTGAAGCCAAGCATTTTAAAACACCCAGTTGCTTGACATCATATTGAGATCATGCTTACAGTTATCCAGATGATCACACACTCACTTTAATTCGCTAAGTTACCTCATGATGACCCCAATTCACACATTCTATGTTTTTTTGATGATTTGGGAAAAATTCAAATTTCAGAACGTCACAAAAACATGTTGTAAGGTTTTGATTGTTTATATTCCCACTAAAAGGAATGACATGACAGTGGATCCAAAATCTTCCCCACATTTAATCACGACATGGGAGGATATAGAAAGAATTTTTGTTAATATTCCCCCTTTAAAGTCAACGAATTTGCGGTTATGTATTTTAAATTATGAGAAATGAAATTATTAGTATCTATATAGTTTATGGGAGAGATTTAAAGGTCTGATAAGATTATTTTATCATCTTTGAATCAAAATATCCCAATTAATTCAAAATTTTATAAAATATTGTCACATGGAAATAAATCTATTTTAAATGTTTTTGTAATAGGTTCCCTAAAGAGAAAGTCACTAGAAGAGAGTTAAAAGTTTTTGGTTGAGATTTCACACAATGGATTTCAATGGAAATCATAATAATGAAGATTAAAAGTAGAGAACATGGTGGACAACATCCAGGTTTACACAGAAATGAATGTGTTTAAATAATATGGATGAAATAATTGAAAAAAAGCCCAAATGTATGTGTTTTGAAGATTTAAATTATCTTGATTATAATCCTAAAAATTATTCATAGGGATGGAGGCTGCAACAACCATTATAATAGAATCAAAATCAAGGCCAAGTATTTTAGCCAAGGGAAAATGGTATTCAACCTCAACAACCAGATCCCTCACTTATGAGTCAAGTTCATTCACTAGAAGAGACCCTTACATCATTTATGACCACCACGAGAGCTACAAATAACGAGTTGACTACTTACTCAAGAGAAGATGGTTCTAAAATTTGATAACTGATAAATTACTCACGAAACCAAAAAGCATCATCAAGGAACATAGAAATTCAATTTGGTTAGATTTCAAAGACCCTATTGAGTCAACTCCAATGTTATTATTATTTTCAATTTAAAAAATATTTCCTATTATTTGAAGTGTTATATATTATTTCATGAATTAAATAGCTTACTTTTCACAAGAAACATATGAAATCTTGGTTAGTTATGATTAAACATGTTTTTGGGTTTCTTGTCCCTATGATTGAATCAATTAGATGACCAATCCAGTGGTCTAATCATAAGATTTGAGAAGGGTTACCAGACCAAAGATCCTTGTTGACCCAATTCCAATGACAATACTAAAAAAACACACATTCAATTGAATCCCTTGTACAAAAACCCAAAATCACTGAACCTAGCATGTCTCCCATATTGAATTTCAAAATAATCGATTTTCCAGTTTCATACTCCTTCCAATCAAATTAAAAAATTCATATTTATATTTCAATAAATAATTTAAAACATACACACTATCTATGTGGGTTCGATTCTGAACATTTCATATACTACACATTAATTAAATGAGTAGCATAGTTTGGATTTTATAAATTCTTTTTTTCATAGTATCGTAGGGAACTAACGATTACCTGAAGGTCTATCCAAGAGGTGCTCTATTATCACATAAAACTACATTAACATAGAGTTATTATAGGTTCTCTAGTGGAAAAGCCTCCCTTATAGAGAGTAAATTTTTAGATTTGGAAATTAGATCAACAATTACACATATTACATGATTACTTCTTGGATTTTTTGGTCATCTAGGGAGAAAATCAATGTTGATATCATGGAATTTACATGTAGGAAGCAGTATAGGTTTCATAACTCCCCTAGTATGTTGTCCAGAATCCCATACTTTTTGATAGAATAAAAATCATGATACATAATCATCAATCTCCTTATTCATGTTATCCCACTATAAATGTTCCTTCAATTCATTATACATCTTTGTTCTACCAGGGTGTGTAGAGAAATTTGAACTATTGGAGTCATCCAATAACTCCTTTTTTATGTTGAGTATAGAGGTAACACATATAATCATCCCAAATTTTAGAATTCCTTCCTCACACACGAATTTTGGAAACTTCCCACCATTCAAAGCTTTAATTTTCATTTGAGCATTATTGTCCTTTGACTAAGAAAATTTAATCCTTTCCAATAATGATAGTTGGGAAACCAATTGAAAAATTAATTATGTTTCACCTTGTTTGGTGAATCCAATATCCATATTTACAAGATCCATGTAAACATGATCCCCTTCAATAATCATTTTTTAGAATTGTGTGATCCTTCCTACTCAATACATCATCTACCTTATATTTATATCCTAGGTGATAGTGTATTGAACAATCATAGTAATTGAGTAGTTCGAGCCATCAAATTTTCCACATGTTGAGTTCTTTCTATGAGAAGATATATTTCAAGTTCATATGATCTGTATATATCTCACATATATCCTCACAGAGATAATGTCTCCATATTTTTATAGAAAAGAATACATCTATAACTCAAGATCATCAGTTAGATAGTTCTATTCAAGAATTTTCAACTGCTTTGATTCATAGGCAATAACCATCTCACTCACTATAAGAACACTTAAAATTCCTTTCATTGATGAATCACTATAAATCAAAAATCCACCTTTTCTCGATTGTAGAGTCCAAAATGGAGAATTGCCTAATATCGTATTTAATTATTCAAAGCATTATTCACATTCTTCTTTAAGAAAAACACAACCCCTTTATGAGTAATCATAGTTGACAGGTTATCTAATCAGGATATGTTCTGAACAAAAGGTTGATAATAACCTTCTAGAAAAATAAAACTACATACATCTATTAAGTTAGTTTTTGTATCTTATTCATGAACATCCATTGTTTCCACATGATCAACTAGGATTCTATCCTTAGAGACAATGTGGACATAAAAAGAAACTGAATGAATCCAAAATTTAAATTTTCTAAACTTCCCATATAATTAATTTATTATAACTTTATTTTGTACATTTCACAAGTGGTTATCTTGGTATTCATAGATTTTTAAGTATATGAAGATGTCATAAATAAATACCACAACAATGTTTTTTTAAAGGGAATTCCCTAGTGTGGCCTTTTAGAACCCTCCACACTGAAAAACCCCCCTCTCCCACGAAGGGGTAGTACCCGCAGGCAGCTCCCCGGCCATGGAAGGAGCCGTTTCCAGATGAGATGGTAGAGTGTCCCATAGGGTAACAGCCCGACAACAATGGTTCATCACAGGGATCTGTCAACAATGGGTTGTGCCTCATTTTGCCTGCCCAGATGAGTCCGGGCAGCCCGGAAAGGCTTGTGGATCCTGGGGGAGAGGCTTGCCCCAAGAGTGGACTCCCAGGATTCAAACCCTAAACCTCCCAAAGAACGACCTGTTTGGGAAACTCACCTTCACCACCACACCACCACCGAAGTGGAAAATACCACAACAATGTTATCAAGATATTCCTTAAAAATTATTTTCATTAAATCCATGAAAATGTAGGGTTCATTATCCAGTCTAAAATGAAATACAGTAAACTCTTAATTCACATACCTAATTCAAAATACTATCATCAGAATATTTTCCTTACATTCAAGAAATTGTTGACATCAATATCAAAGATAAATCTTTGAAAAATACTTTCCTTTATGAACTTGATCAAATAAATCATTAATGTGATGTAGGGGATACCTGTTTCTTATCATAATAGTGTTGATCACCCAATAGTCAATGAAAAACCACATAGATCCATATTTCTTCTTAAAGAAAAAAAATATGATCTCCCTATAGAGAAACATGTTGGTGAATAAACCCTTTATCACATAATTAATCTAATTGTTTCTTTAGCTTTAATAACTTCACAATGTCCATTCTATAATGATTCATTGATATAGTTCCTCCATCAAGAATTAAATAAATAGATTATTCAACTTCCTGATATAGAGGAGGTTAATGTATACAATTTGTAAATACATCAATATATTCTTTCAAAATAGGTACATCGTCAATTTTATTATTCATAGATGATGCTTTCTACTGCACCCCAAGAATTTAGTTTAGAGGAGCTACTGATGGTTGATCAGGATAATTAGCAAATGATGATTTTTATTCTCTAAATGTAAGGGACAACTCATTTCTCTCATAGATTGATACTATGTTATTTTTGTAAAAGATATTTTCATCATATTTTTAAATCCAATCCATATCGAGGATTGTGTAAAAATCAACAATAATTATGATTACATGGTTAACAAAAATTATTTTTATGTGTCATAAAGGGGATAGATTGACACATATTTTTTTCAATGATAATTCGGTTAAGATTTTTTTATTGGAAAATAATTTATTAAATAAAATTTTAAATGGATAGTTTTCATGGAATGTTGGAACGATATAAACGAATTTTATGATCATGAATCAGAAAATAATAATTTTATATGTTTGAGGAAACTATTAATATACCCTCTACCACATGTTTTCTCTATGATTCCTCTGATACCAACTGTAATGTCCCGGACCTCAGTATCCCAGAGTCGGTGACATACTTTATTACACTTGCATATAAACAAGGAAGATGTACCCCAAAGGACTGAATAGAATAGTATATTTTGAAAATAATATATATACATAAGTTCAACATTATAACATGAAATGAAATACATGATAAATACTCCATTGAAAACGCTCTTATTCTTCTAGATTATCTTTTCATGGCATTCATAAAATTAATCTTTTCATCTCGCTGACAAATAAAACATAAGAAATGGGAGATATCAAATGATCAGTAAGTGTATTAATTCAGAAAAAGCTAAATATAATCCATAAGTCAATGTGAATAACTAAAAACTCATGATATAAAACAAAAACATTAACATAATATGGAATTATTAACAATTGATTAAATAATACCATATAAATAATCAAATGAAAATGATACTTACCCATATATATTGTCATATTTGAAAAATCACATGGAATATCAAATACTAATCTCAAAATTAAGGAATTCATTATATGGGACATAATAAAAAACCCTCAATTCTTCATACAATACACCATATATAATGAGGTAAGGCAATTTCCCTAACCCAAACTAGTTTGCCTCATGAGATCTACTAATTCACTGAGGGGATATCGATGTCCCCAGCTGACACTTTGTTATTACAATGAATTTCTCATATGAAATGGGTGACTTATTGTCAATATAAACACTCATATTAAAACTAACATATGAAATTTCAATATATTTCCCTAATCAGTAAACTTAATCACTAACCATTTAGTGTAATATGGGGAATGATATCATGATAAAGCATCCATGGTCAAAAAAATCATAAACAATTAAATAAAATATATTATAGGATATCATTAGATAATAATCCAAATTATACATTATAGTCCACTTGGGTGTTTAAATAGATGAAAATACTCTAATAAAAGCAACGATGAATTTTTAGGAGAAATAATCTATTAACATTGAAAATAATGGTTCTTTTTTAAATATATTTCCATAAAATAATTATTGAACTAAGATATTTTTTCATAATAAAATTACTTATTTAATATAAATAATGGTAACTTAAAATATATTATATGTTACACATAAAATAGATAATAAATTGGGAAGTTCCCTTTAATCAGGCTTTCTTATCGTGAAAATATTAAAAATATTTCTTATAAAACATATAAATCCCCCTAAAATAAATAAGTATTATGATATGTACACATATATAACATTCCTAGATAATTTATAAGTTTTACATAATAGTAAAAAATACTTTCATTGGGGTAAATAGAGAGAAAGTGTAATCCAGAATGAAAAATAGAGAAACCCTTACCTTATGTCTGAAAGTATTCATAACTTGACCTCAAAATCTTGGATAATAAAATTAAATACAATATTTAATTTATTAATATTCATTTATTATATTCATTATATCTTTATAATTTTTATTTATTCCTTATTGATGAGTTATGGATTCACTTGTTTATAAGTAATAGATTTAATGTAAACATGGTATAATTATTCAGAATTGGAATATCATGTTACTAATGGGAATTCATTTGTGAAAATGGAAATAAACATCATTGGTTTATATGTTATTTTGAATAATAATTTGATAATATGTTATTGATAATCATTTATATTATTTTGGCAGTTTTTCTATTACACGAACTAATATTTTATTTAATTAATATGATGCCTATATAATTTTTATACATCATTAAATAGGATATAAAATATATATTATAATATATTTCAACCATGAAAATGGTTTCATGACCAGCTTTTGATATGATAATGTAAAATGGAACAGCATCGTCCATGATGTTGTTAATTTGACACATAACGGGTTATGATTTCATTTATATAATAAAAGAGAGAGAGAGAAAGAAGTTTGAATATGGATCTTACATTAACATGAAACCATTCCAGTATAAAAATTATACTATAGTTATAATGATATTTTTATTATGGAAGTTTAGGGTAGAGTAATAAAATAATGAACTTGAAAATAAATTAAAAGGAAAAGGAAGTGAATTTTACATCTTGAATAATTATCCTTTAGAAACTCAATAAGGGGGTGTGTTTTATTCTATGAATGAGAACAACTACTCATAAACTTGGGAGAGGGTATTTGGAAGATTATTTGACATAAATTTTCAAGTCACAAAGCATTGATGGTTTTAGTAGAAGGGGTAGTGAGGGTGGTATTTATAGTGGAAGAGAGCGGTATTTTTTGAATATTTTATTCATTTGATTATTATTTGGGCTCATGTATATGAATAGATTGGGAATTTTCATCAATTATTTTTAACTATTGGAGGGAAATTTGAGATTATGGTTCTTACATTATCTATTCCCCAAGAAATGGAGTATTTCTATTTTAATGTATGTATACCGTGAATTACCATATTTTACTATTCACCAAAAAATCATGTATTTTAAAAAAATCCCAAACATTGACCCTACTGATTTTTCAACATATTGAATTCAAAAATGGTCTCCATTTTATTAATTTAATTTTTGATAAATGATTAATTTAATTTTATTTAATGATCATTTAGTCAAAAAATACATATTTTAAAATTAAAACTAATTTTATAACATGAAGAAAAATTAACTCAGTTCTCATTAAATTATCCTAAAATCACAATAAAACAAATAATTTATTTAGGATTAAATTTTTTTAAAATTATTTTCCATTTTAATTCTATTATTAATTATAAAATTTAAATAAAATATTTACGACTTACCAAAATACCAACACTGAATTAATAATTTTTACAACATTAAATTAGATATAATACTATATAATTATATCATAATTTCATTTAAAAGGTGGATAAAGTTTATTTATAATTTCATAGGAGAGTTTAAAATCAATTACCACTATTTACTATTTATAAAGGTCATATTACTATTCCTAAGGTCAAGTTACAATTACATCGGTATATGTTCTTTTACTTCTTGAAATATGTATTCTTTCATTCATTCTTCATTTTTAAAGTTTGTATTATGATATATAAGTGATTTCATTTGATCTATACTATATGAAATAAAAATATAAAGGGAAATGTCATTGATAGAAATCTAGTTTTTTATGACCTTAATGTCATAATGTACAATGCACTCCCTTCTTTTATAGGTGCACCAAAAGTGGTTTTGGCGGGACTCTGAAAAACATTACCACTTAGCCATATTCCCTAAACATAAATTACCTTGAATTTTGGGTGCATATTTGACTTCTTCATCACATATAAAAAAATTTATTTCTTCTGGAACCTTAATTAATATTCTCACAACATTATATCACTTCTTTGTTTCTAAAAAACCTTCAATCTGATTCTGATTTCCATTCTGACATTCTCAGCAATATGAAAACATATGTTTAGAAACATATTATTTATTATGTTGATCCACAAAAATTTAATGAAATAAAAACATATGAACACCACACGCCTTAACGTTAATATAATCACAATCATGTGAAAAAACATCTCTTTATGATCCTTCATAACAACTGATTAAATAAAATCATTGAAAACATTCTTCCATAACCATTATTGCTACTTCATTAGACTCTGTTTTTTTCATTTTTCATAAACCTGCTATAAAAATCATAATAAATATTTACATAATTAGGAAAACTTTAGTATCAATTGCAAACGTATTTTATAAAAAATTTCTCTAAACTCTTTAAAAATTTATTTTCCCTTGAAAGCACTTCATAAAAAAACATAAAACAAAACCCTTCATTATTTTTGTAGACTGTGGATCATGTATATGATGATCTTACTCGTGTCAGCTTGGTTTAATGTATCATTATCTACTTCAATCAAATATATTAGTTTCAGTGCATGTCTTATGACTCTTGAACAAATTTTTATTCATGTTAGACTTCTTTTATTTTTGATCTAAATGAAAACATATCAGATCTCGATAATTCATCTTGATGTAAATGATCGACTATATTGTTAATATGTATCTGATTTTATTTTTCATTGGTCACAATGAATTATACTTTTTAATTTGTCCCAAAGACTTTTTAAAAAACAAATACTCCTCATATAACATTTGAAAAACACCATTATGTCCATGATCTGTGTCAGGATTACTCAGATGTTTGGTGGAACACCAAATTCATTGAACACCTGTTATGATGCTTCAAATTCAAAAAAATGTTTTCATTTATAATTAAAATACTAAACATTCCACTACTCAACAACTTCTTAATAATAATATTTTCATCTTGTGGATTATTGGTTCAACTAAAAACAAGTGTCTTCATCTTCTCATGTTTTGATCAACCTTTCCATCCAACAAACAAATATGTGTCTAGTGATCTCACATTGATGGACTAAAATCAGAAATCCTTTTATTCACAACAATTATTCCTCTAAAAACATTATATTTTAATTATGACTTCCTCATTCCATTGAAAAAATTGAATATTTGTAATGAATTATCTAACTTACATTTTAAATTATTGTAACTTCCCATTTATTCATCACTTCTTTTTTTTCAACCAGACCTAAATATGATTGGAAGAACTTGTTCTCAATAATTCACTCATAAGTCTTTCACCATTAGTCTCTAAAAAACATATGATTTATGAGAACTCATAGATCATTAAAGTATCATCATATTTCATCAGATCCAATCATACATCATTATATCTTCTTCTTATGATCATTCTTTCAATACGATCATAAGGTGAGATGGATGGACCATTTCTTCAAGAAAACATCTTCTCAATCTGATGGAATCCCTTAATCAAGTTATTTATGATCATATGAATATTATTGTGAGTTTTATCACCAAAAAATATAATGTGAGGTTATTTCTTCTTTGTTGACATTTCCTTGACAATAAAAGGCAACACCAATAAAAATAACATCTTTATGATTATATTGAAAAGAACAATCATCTCCCTTCTCAACTTGGTCCTAAAAATACGTCCCATTAAATGTTATTATCAAACAAGGTTCATAAATAAATAAAATTTTTAATATCAAGAAATTTATTACTTATCAACAATTCTAATCCTGTGATAGATAACTCATTGTTTGAAATAATAATCACTGATCAAAACCATATTGTTGAAAATTAGTGACCCATGAAAGCTCCTCATCATTTCATCAAAACATTCTTCACTTATTCAACCTTTATGTAAGAAATATATTCATTCAAACACTCCAAAATTTTGTTAGAATAGTTCAAACTTTTACATGTTGAATTCAAATCTTACCCACAACTCTTCCTACACACATGCTTCCATAAAATATTTTGAATATAAAAAATGGATAAATTTAAGAAAAAAATATCCCTATGAAAAACAATCCAAATAAAATATGAGAGAGGGGAAAAATTCCAAAAATTTGATGAGAAAGTATTTGGACACCTATGTTCAACATTATTTTAAAAAAATATTCCATTGGTAAAAATTTTCTAAAAATATCAGCAACTTGTTCCAATGTAAGAACATACTCCAGATTATACTCATTCTTCTTTATATGATCATTGATAAATTGATATTTGATATCAATATGTTTAGAATAAAATTATGAATTGGTTATTTTTTAAGGATTATTTATGTTTTATTATCACAATTCAAGAGTTATGGAAACTTCACTTCAACAAGTGATTCATCAACCTGAGTTTTCATCAACATAAGTTGAGTAGTGTCTTGGGTAGAAATAACATACTCAGCTTCATCCATTCTAAGAGTTATAGAATTTTTTTTATTTATATCCCAACTAAAAAAACATTTCCCTAAAAAAACTACACAGTATATGAACCTTCTATCATCAATGTTCCCTACCCAATCATTATTTGAACACCCAATCAGGACAATAATATTGTAACTATTATACCTTATTCAAAAATTGGTTGTGCATTTGATAGATCTGGGAATTTTTTATAGCCAACAAATGTGATTATTTTGGATCACTCTGAAATATTTTTCATATGGTTACCTCATAAATATTGTTGGGTTTAAATGATGTTAAATACAATAAATTTTTAATCATCATCCAAAATAAATTTCAATCAACTTACTTGCCTTCATCATCATTTTTCAAAATGGTTCCCAATTAAATAGGTGTTGAAACTGGTTTCAAATTTTCCATGGGGAACATTTTGAGAAGTTTATTAGAAACATTATCTAGAGAAATAAAAATAAATTATTATTTTTGTGAAAATTTTAACCTAATAAATTATTTCATTTCAGCTTGGACGAAAATTTCAATCAATTTCTTCATTTATAAATATGGAAATTTACTAACATTACTTTATGTACAGATTACTACCAACCCTTCTTTTCATAAAACTCACCATTCTTAAGAGTTTATCTAATTTGGAATAACATTCTATAAGAGTACGTTTTATCCCACACAAGGCCTTATTTTTCTTCAACAAAAAACATTTATCATTCCCAAAAAGCAAAGAAACATGGTTTTTTATTATAAAGTTCCTCATCAAGATCACCATTCAAAAATTCTGATTTCACACCAATTTAAAAAAAATTTAACATCACTATGGAATAATAAAATTAAAGATTCTAATTGTTCCTAATGATGCTACCTGAATTATTTTTATAAAAACAATGACTTCAATTTAAGATTAACTTTTGCGCACAAATCATGCTTTTTTTATCACATAACTTTCTTCATTTAGTCGGTTTTTGAAAACCCATTTTGTAATAATAATTTTTCTACCATTTTATTTTGCGATGACTTCCAATATATCATTATTTTCAATCTGATCTAGCTTTTCATTCATATCCTAAACCCATTCTAGATACCAATAATATTCATTTACATATTTTGGATCAAATTTCGATTACAAGGAAGTATGTGTGATATCTGTTAATTTTATTCTTGTTTCAACCATTTGATGTTGATCAGCAATAATTTTTTATCTTTCACTTGCATCCTAAACCATGGATGTGGTTTTCAATATTCCTCATCATCACATGAAAAGGACGTGTCTAATTATTATTCTTTAGTAGGAGTTCCATTTTTTCATCCTTATCATAATTATTACCAAACATTCTATCATCCAATTTATCTTCCTTATCAATATGATTCCTTTTGAAAATTACATATCTTTTTCAATAACATTCACATCAACATAACAAAATAATATTCATGTTTCAATGATGAAACTTATATATCCTCTTCCTTTCAGAGCATAGCCAAAAATATATTCAACTTTATCTTTCTCATCATACATTACAAGGTTTCCACCAATCATATTTATGAGGCATGAACTCCCAAAAACACTTAAGGATATAAAACAATGAGTTTTTTGAAAAACAATTTTTATTGATTCATAGATAAACTCATCCTATAGAAACTCTGTTTTTGAATATAAACCATAGTTTTCAGGGCATTCCATAACAAGTAATGAAAGATAACATGTTTAAGTAACATAATTCATCCTATTTCCACCAAAAATCTATTTTTCCTTTCAGAAACATCATTTTGTTGAGGATTGTGTATTGTACTAAACTCATGCTGAATTCCATGATGCTCAAGATAAAATTCAAACACTTGTTTTTTTCAACACCATTTTTAGTTCGGAAATTCATTAATTAATACTCTCATTCTTTCCCATCTTTTCTTTTTATGTTTTTAATCATTTTCAAATGATATGAAATATGTTTCATATACATAACACAAATAACATGATTAAACTCATCAATAAAATCAATGAAGTTGTTGGGAAATTAATCCCTCAACATGTCCCCTCAGAATTCTTTGAGTGTGATTTTGTTTGTTGACAAAGACAGATGACCAAAAATCAGTATGGTTGGTTTTATTGAAGATATGTTTTTGAGGTGGTGTAGTTTCCCAGTGTTTTCCCATTTTAGGGCCTCAATATCAGAAGATTAATGTTCTAAAAGGAGGGATTTATTCCTCGTATTTATTGGATTGAAGAACATTGAAGAAAGGTGGAAAATGATGATAATCGCATACCGTAATGCATAGACCACATACCATGTTAGGGGAACAGTACGTGGAGCTGTGGGAACGGTACACAGATGATGTTCGTGTAACAGAAAATGGATTTTGGCTGAGCAGCGGTGTATACTCGGATGTCTTAGTGTCGGTGGACGAGGTCATCCGCATAGGAGCAAAGCCTGTATGCAGAGTGCGTAGGAAAATGTTTTTCTGATGTCTTGCAGTTCGCATTGGCAGAAGATTTGGTATGTTGTGGGGGCTATATCAAAACATGATTTGGTAAATCATGATTTAGAGGATTAAGAGAGTATATTTTCCTATATAATAATCACCAGTCCCACCAATTACTTTGGATATTTAACATCATTAGAAATAATTTTTTCCTTAGGAATTCGACAAAGTCTGAAGGAAGTTCGCGAAGGGTGGTTCGTGATGGCTAAGGTGGTTCAGATAGGAGTAGCCCTTCTGATGGTGATTATGGGGATTCATAACCTTCAAAGGATGTCTGGTACATAGAGGAGGAATACCAGTACACAGAAGGAATTGGCTCGGTAAATGGAGGAGGAATCTTCAGTACGCCGAAGGGGGAGTTCCACAAGTGGTATGTAGAGGGGAGTTCCAGTACGTAGAAGAGAAGATAGTCCGCAAACAGAGAACAATTAGCAGATAGGAGGGGTTTCGAAGAAGAGGATTGTGGAATCGATATGTGGTAGGAGTACATGATCACGAAGGTGGAGGCAGTCCACAAACAAAGGGATGTTCATGGTAGCGGTGATCTTACATGAATAAGGATTCCCACGTACCAAACCTGGTACTCAGTACGTACGAGCGGAAGGTGGTTCACTGTTTTCTCAAGGAAGCCTAGAAAAGATTCAATTATTCTTGCGATGTACTTTCCGCTACCTAGCAGTACATGGGAAGGATTAATTCTTCTGTGGGTAAAAAAATATCTTCAATAGGGAACCTACTTATAGGTGAGTATTCAAGAATTCATGAAAATTAAGAGACCAACATTTCAATAAATTGTGTTTCACCTACACGTCTAGAAACAGTGAGTGGATTCCATTCCAAGAGAAGTGTGCGAATGAGGAGAAAGATGGTGACCCTTTCCACCTGTAGTGAGGTAGAGAAATGGGCATAGGTAGTGACCCTTGGGAATGCAGTGAGTAGAATCTATTCTTTTTAAAGTAAGTGAGCATAGTCATAGAATATCATTCCCAAACATTGTACTCATTATTGGTAGTGAGACTTAGAAAATTTGGTACATCAATACATCGTCGTTGTATGCTCCTTGGACGTATCTCATGGAGGGTGAAATAATTAAAAATATACGTGTCCTTGTGAAAGCTTTAATTCATTACTTCCAGTGAATCATCATCAGATAAAATTGGAAAGGAAATTAAAATTATAGAACATAATAAGTGACCACCTTAATAAAGAGGTCATGATATGGTCGGGAAAAAATAATTTTTGAATTAATATTCATACCTTGATTCATCCCCCCCCCCCCTCTGGGAATATAGGCCCATTTTGGACCTAACAAAAGAACTTATCTACATGAGTTTATTTTTTTCTCATTGGACCATATATATCATAATGAATAAGTTATGTGGTTTTTTTTTGAACAAATTTCAATATTATTATTCCCATTGATTGTTATTTTTTCCATCTAAATAATCATGAAACACAAATATATTCATCATGAAATATAATAAATACCCCTAATACTGTATCACATTTATATTTAATCATTATTTTCTGACACTAGTGTTCTAGTATTTTATTCCACAACTTATTCTCTTCCAACATATCTATGTAACAATAATTTTGAGCCTCACTAACTTGGAACAAGATTACTTTTTTAAGTTGGCCTCTTATAACTATTCTTCCATCATCCAAACTTTTCAATAGAAACACATAACTTATTAAAATAATTTTTTTCAATCCTCAAATAGTTTTGAAACACTTATAAAGTTGTTCTTAACCCCCTCATCAAATAAATATTTCCTAGATTTCAACATTTATTCCCCAATGATGGTTGATGCAACACTTTTGATTCTGGGAGATTCATTATTTCCAAATGTCGCTCTTCCTTCTTTGAATATTTCAAAGTCTTTGAAAATTTGAAATCTGCAATCATATAAGAAGAACACCAACTATCCATAATCCAAGTTCATTATCATTTTATATCTACAAGAGGGGTTTCTACCACATTTTATTTATTTACCATTTTATATCTTCACATCGGGTTTCACAGAGTTCTTATCAAACATTTTTTGTGTTGGTAACATGATAAGAAAATCATTTTCAAGGCTTCCATATTTAAAAAACCATTCAAAAGTAGTTTATACTAGTTGGAACCAATTTTCAATTTCCAAACTAGCCTTCTCATGTTTGATAAAGCAATATTTCTCAAACTTCTACCTTTTTGGGTAATGACCCCCCAATCATTTATATCCTTAATCTATGAAATAATAATAATTTTATCGATTAATCAAAAACATATTTTCTATGTTTTTTAATTCACTATAATACTAGTAGTATCCATTATAATGAATATATTATTATGAAACTTCCATACTAACCAGAGTTGTGAGCATGTTTCTCACCAACCTTATTATCATTCTTATATGAACATGGTTGGGCACAAAGGTTTTTTTCTCAACCAAAATCATAATTTTCGGCTCTCGATTCATTTAATCCTTATTAATACTAGAATTAATAGAATACTTTTTAGAATCATTAATTTTATAAACTTATGACTTCACCTCGTAATTATTCTTGACCTCATACATAGTTTTCCCAATTTTCTTATTTTCCAAAAAAATCAGATTTCATTTCATCCTTTAATGGTAAATTTCATACCCTTCTTATTTTTATACTTTATTAATATTTTAGAGAAATCATAAATAAAATTAGTAAAGTGTGTAATCCCTTTTTCAAATTTATAAATATTTTATTAAATAAGTTATAACTCTTTTTATTTTTCTTCAATATAACGTCCAAATTTTCATTATTATTCATTTCATTCTCAAGATATTTCATCATGATATAAATATCATTGTGCATCATTACATTCTCTTAAAGGCCGCATTGTTGATTTTATTTAAAAATAATTTTCAATTTTAAAATTCTTGAATTCTTTCTCCAACCTCCAACTCTTTCCCAAGGATTCTTTCATTTATTCCTTCAGATAGAATTCGAATCGAGTTTATTATTCTTTATAACACATTCTTCTGAACACATTATTGTTAAATGTTACAAAAAAATTATTATCGCTAGAATGATTGGTATATTTTTTGAAATCAACTTTACTTTCTTCTTCTTCATCTTTATCATTATAAAAATTATAATCCTTTTAAATTTTGAGAACTTCTTATCTTTCTCTTCAGAATAATATTTATCCTTATCACTGTGTTTCTTCCATAATGTTCTTTACCTTCTTTCATCTTAATCTCTATCCTCTTCCTTCATTCATTAAGGACAATTATCCATGAAGATCCCAGTGTCTCCAAATTCATAATTATTCAGTGGATATTTCCCCTTGTATTGATTCATTCATGTTTTAACAATTTTAGAAAACACGTATAATAATTTCTCATTATTTTTAATTACCTAATTTATATAATCATAATCTCTAGCATCTTCTTATCCAAGAATATTCTTATTATTTTATTTCATGGAAGCCTTGAAATACATTTCTTGATCAAATTTTATTTTCCCTTTATTAGCTTTCTCCATTATAATTTTATAAGTAATGATATTTCTATGAAAATCATCTAGAGATAATATATCTAGATATTTATCTTCAAATGAGGAAGCATTGGAATGAAAAATGTCAGGATGAATTCTGAAGTACTTTTTTACAACAGTAATATTTCCCCAATGACGTTTGTAGTTCTAAAGATGTTAATTGACCTAGTAAATAAGTCACCAATGGATTCATACTCACCCATCATGATATCATCATACTTAAATCTTTATATTTGTAACTTTTCCTTTTTTTTAATTTTTTAATTACCTTGATAGATGTTCTTCAGCATATTAAAGATACCTTTGGTAGTAGAAACACAATTCACACTTAAAAACTCACTTTTGTAAATTAATGAGATTAAATCATTTTTGGATCTTCCCTCGTTCTCAATATTCTTCTTAGTAGCACATATAAGACATTCTTTTCCATTAATTAGACTAATCCAATTGTTAGAGTTTCATGAACATAATACCCAGGATACATTAGTTACAGAAATATTATATATTTATAGATAATGAAGTTATTTCCATCAATGACTAGAATACCATTACTGTTCACACAATTAAGACTCTATATCAACACTTTTCTTTGAAAAACATAATCAAATCAATTACTAATGGAACCTAGTCTTACAGACCAATTGATAATGATAGATATGATAAATGTAACACTAAGAGGGGATGGTTGAACCATTAATATCATTTTCCCTTAAGTTCCATTCCAATTTGAAAAAACATTTTTCTCCTATTAAATAGCTATAACCTTTGTGAAAAAAAACTAATCACACATCCATAGGAACCTATGAATTTATATGATTCACATAAAAAAGTAACAATTTTCATTCTATTTCTTGGAAGCAATCCAATACAACATAATACACTAGAAAACAATACCTTTTTGAGGATTCAATGAGTAGGATATTTCCTTACATTCATGTAGATCTATGTTCATCACATCAGCTCATATGATTCAATTATCCTAAAATGATGTAGTAGAATTTTATCTAAAAAGTTATAAAAATATTAACCATTTTCTTCAAAACATGTTATTTTTCTTCATTTTTCAACATTCAAAAATATAATCTTCAATAAAAATATTCACTTTTTTACCAAACAATAGATGAAAATTTCATCGACTTTAGAATGATACTCTGTTATATTTCCAAGTCTCTTTTTTCTCGTCTGATTTCTTAGTCCGAAAATATAACACCTCTCGAATACCACTAAAATAATTATGAACTTATTATACCTCCATTTATAAATACCATTCTAATTATTCAATATGATTCAGAAACTCTAAATATGGTCATTATTCTCCTTCTCATATCTTGAAATATTCCTTAAGGTATTCCAATATGAAAACTCCATCGATCTAAAAAAAATTATTTGTCCTGCTTCTCACTTCACTCACGAAAATTAATTCAGTTTTAGAATTTAAAATTTACTTCCACCTATTATATATATTCCAAAAGTGGATTTCAGGATTATGAAAAACATTAATAATTAACAAAAATCATCTAAACATTAGTTTACACTATATTTATGTTGCATTATTGAACTCATTAGTGCTTTTCAACTCTTCTTGTTTCTTGTCAAACCATATCAAATATTCTCACAACTTCAGATCACATAAAACATTCATTCTGATCTTCAATTCGATTCGGATTTTCATTCGGATTTTTTTCATTACGATGAAAACATGTGTTCAGTATAGGATTCTTCATTACGTCACTCTGAACCAATTAAAAATAAAAAAACATATAAAAAAATATTTTATCCTATTATAAATCTTAGAATAAACTAAAAAAATTAACATTTCAATGGTCCATACAAATTTATAAAATAAAAACATAGAAAAATTTATTCCCTAACCATTGATGTTACTTCATTAAATTTTGGTTGATTTATTTTTTCATAATCATAGTAGAGATATCTAAGGATATCTATAATTCCTTTGAAATATTTCAGTGTATTCATCAAACTTATTTGGAAAATATTTTCACAAAATTATTTAATGTTTTAGTTTCCCTTACCAAAATTTCACAAAATTACATCAAATAAAACACTTATTATTATCCTCTGAATGATGATCCTACAAATAATGATGTTACTGGTTTCATCACGCACCTGATAGATCATTATATACTTCACTATGAAGTATCAGTTTCTACACCAATATAATGAACCTTGACCCAATTTATAAAAAAGTGATACTTCATTTCCTCTAGACCAAGATAAAAACATTTGGGACATGCAATTAATCTTTAATAAAAAGGTTTAATATATTCTTCATTATTCTAAAATTCTATTTTTCATCGGTCATAAGGAATTAATCTTCTACACTAATTGAAATAACATTTGATAAAAAAATTATTCATCCAATTATCTTTTGATACAACAATTGTGTCTTATGATCAATTTTAGGATCACTATTGTGTTTGGTGGCACACAACATTTGATGAACCAGTTTTAAGAATCTTTGACTTAAATAAATTTATTTCTTTTTTGATTTTGATACAAAAGCTTAAACTATTCACCAACTACTTTCTTGGATTTTTTTTCTATCTTGTGGAATATTAGTATGATTGAAATTATACAAATTTATCATCTCACATTCATATTAACCACCTTATCTAGAAAACAAATATTTTTCTAGCGATCTCACACCGATGAACTGAGATAAGAAAGCTTGGAATTCACAACAATTATTCTTATAAAAACATAATCTTGTAATCATGATTTCCTCGTGAATTATAAGGCATTTAACCTTCTAAATTAAACTGTGATGTTTTTTTCCATCCCATCCTTGAAGAACATCTTTCATTCCAACCAAACCCAAATTTGATTGGCATTAATTTTTCTTCACATTTCAATCATATGTATTATATAACAAGTTTCCTAGAAATATTATAACATATGAGGGATCCATGTTCAGAAAAGTAACATTGGATTTTATTGAGATCCCATTATACTCTATTAAATTTTTTCAGTATGATATTTCATTGAGTCTTTAACTGAGGTGAGTATGATGAACCCTTTTTTGTAGAAAACATTTTCATAGTCTGATGGAAATTTTAAGCAGGATGAGTCAGATCATTTAAATATGATTGTTAGTTTGATCACCAGCAAATAAAATGTGATATTGTTTCTTATTCATTTGAATTTCCTTGACAACCAAAAAATAAAACACCTAAAAAATATTTTCCTAGTTATACTGAAGTGTCTCATCATCTTCTCTATCAACTAGGTTATACAAACTGGTGATTTCATTGGAAAATATTAAATCATAAGTGTGGGGTTTCTTCTCTGCTAAAATCATGGTGATAGAGGCTATTGATCCAATTCTATATGGCCTTCAACCGATAGGTACATGGTTGATGTAATATAAATAGTGTAAATTCATCTCTCGGTGATTCAGTCCTTCTCTACGGAATATGTGGGACTGTCATGCAACAGTGATCATAAGGAGAACATCTTCATACTTATAAGAGTATGGTATTATAGTAACATGTGGTCCTATCCTATGTAAGAGTATGAGGAAATTTTTCAACAATGATTTCTTATTGTTTTGTTATTACACTTATTCTCGTAATAATTTATGAAACTTCCCATGTTCGGTGGTGTGGCCTCCAACCATTGGATTGGGAGAATGAATACGTCATCATAGTGTTCCCACAGACTGGCTACGGTGTTTTCCTGTTCATGGGAACATTCTAACCCATTAGTTTGAACCAGATTATCCACACTCTTATAGTAGTTGGTATCCATAAAGAAGGTTTCAAAGAATTCAAAGGGAGAACATCACCATGGAGTACCCCTACAAGACCGTTGAGGGAGTATTTGAGGTTCTGGTGATAAGAATAGGGGAATACCATATGCAAATAAACCTAAGGCCACCACAAAAGTGTGTTATATGTATGATTTTATGAGAAAACCATAAAATCGAGGCTTGATAACATTCCACTAAACTAAATCATCAGATGAATCTTTTAACATAGTTATATCATAGTTTAGTCATAACCCTGGATGGTTAGGATGGAGGGAGTTAGATCTTCTTTGGTTAGTCCCAACCTGTGGATCATCCTGGTTGGGATAAGATTGATCATACAACCTATGTCTACTAGGAACTGGTGAATATTCATTTCCTTGAACTGGCCTGAAAATTAAGTTAGGATTATGTGCCTCTACACAAGTAAACCCTCATCATTCCCATAGAATGAGATGATTTACTAAAAATTTTATTTATTTCCCTCTTTTATATAGTAATCATCCTCGGTAACTCCCTCTATCGCAAACTAAAGAGGTATTTTCAATGATTTATCAGAGGACTCATAAATATTATTGGATAAATTTGGACCTCGATGATTTATATGCTTGATGGTATGCTGGTGAGTTCTTTCGGCATGCCATACATCAACAATAAATCCATTATTCTACTAATAAGTTGTATTCTCCTGATAGAGGCTCAATGGGTGCTTCCAGTAGGGACACTAGGTTCTGGATGCTACAAGAAATATCATGTTGATGACTAGCTGACCCACCTTAGACCACTATCGACTAACTATTAACTAGATAAGGCCTAGATCTAGCTAGACACAGCTTGACATAGTGGAGCCATAGATTATTTTCTTATTCAACCAATAATGTTGGTGGTGGAGTCATTTCATACGGTGTGGGATAAGAGGAAAATTCATACATATCACTATGAAACATCTACTGACTGTTCTTGGTAGCATTCATGGCTTGGACTGGGGAAATTTCACGACCATTCTAGCAATCTGCATGCCCTCATCCTATCCATTAATGCCATCATCCCAAGGAACTCTGAGTATTTACAAGACACTCCTCTCAGTCAAGCACCATGAATTTATTTACTAATTAAATGGTTTTCACCTAGGTTTAATCCTTCTAATAATCATAAGGGTATTCTAGTTCTAGTAAGGACCTTGGGAAAATACTGACCTGGGAGCCAGGAAATCTACAAGGTTGATAGATGGATTCGGAACTGATGGGGGGTTCTTATTTCCAATTCACTATCAGCACCTTCTCTTCTGTGGTTGGGAGGGTTCTGACATGGACATAAAGGTATCATCTTAGTAATAAATTACAACTATAGGATGATTGGCCTACCTAAATGAGTTGGGATAAGCCCATGGGAGTGATATACTACAATGTGGTCTAACTAATCATCATACTTATATATTCTATATCTTGAAGCTATCCTTTATTCAACTAAGATCTTTTTTCATTGGAAGGCCTGATAGAGATGTGTGTTCCCTATGTCGGGACCTCACTTGACTAGATCAAATTTTTATCCACTTATTCTAGGATCCAATCCTCGAAAAAATAACATTAATTAATGGTATTTCCAAGGATCTTATGGTATGGTCAATGGCCAGTGTGATGAGTGAATTTGGATTCCTAGGGACTCCTACACTCTTACAGCATTAGAAATCACCTCTCTCTCACACATATGAAATATTCAAGAACATGGAAATTCTTGAATGAATTTTTCTAGTTTTCTCTATCTTGGAAGGGTGATTTGGGATCTGGAACCTGATAAGGGCCTCGATCTTTAAGAGGGGTTGGATCTGCATTATCCCATCTAGGTAGGTGCACTTGGCTAGGTGGTGCCTCAATGTACTTTATAGGGTGAGGGTGAGATTGATAGGGGCTCTTAACTTGATGATTTTATTCCAAAAAAATAGACAAAAAAACTCTACTAGCTCAAGGGCCTCAACCTATACTATAACAATAGTCTCTTATTTGGCATACCTCATTACAGGAGAAGGAAGAGACAATCAGTGTGACTGCTATGCTTATTACAAGGCCTCCTCCAGGCCTTGGTCTTTATAAATAAACTCTTCATAGCCACGTGGAATATTCAGGGTGATGAGGGTTGGAACCATCCTTGTACTGAAATTATTTATGCGCATTGTTAGAAATTACTCTTGAGTATGCAGCATGCCAAGAGAGTACGTGATACCTTTCCACCTAGAGAAAAAATATATGACTCGATCATCAAGAAACTTTTTAAACTTTAATTGTACATCAATACATGTCTTTCTGGTTGAAATTAAATTATAATGGAATTTTATTTGAAGGTCTTACCCTCTAGAGAAGGACCCTATAGGAAGCTGGTTGTTCCAAAAGAATAGAGGTCCTTCCTTTTTCTAGGAAAAAAACTAATGTTTGTTAACATCCTAATATTCTGGGGTTCCCAACATAGGTCTTTCACATTGGGATAGTGAGGGAAAATTATAGAAATGGGTCATATATTGCATTGATCAAGACAAAGCAAGGATGTTCAAACTATGTCGGTTCTTTCATATCATCCACCCATGCTGGTTATGGATGTTTTTTATGTGGGATCACTACCAGTTGCATCAGAAAAGAATTTTGAGGAGTAGTGAGAGTGGATATCAATTAATCATGGTGAGGATCTATATATTTGAAGAGGATTATAGGAAAACACTGTGTTTAAAGACACATCAACTAGATAAATAGGCTCAACAGCTTTTAGATGAATCTAAACATTGATCCCGAGTAGTGTAATTACACTGATTGAGTGGATTTAGTGACTCATATATAAGTCATGTTCCATAAAATCATACCTCTATTCTACATGGATGCATAGGGTTACCAAGATCAGCTAGAATAAATAGCCTAAGAAGGAGTTGTTTTCCTCCTAGAGGAGAAATTAGATCCCGTCATAAATTTTCATAATCAAGAGGAACATCATCGATGAGCTCAATGATGATACTTTTATTCTCATCAAGGTGTTAAAGTAAGGAGGATACCATAGACTCTACCTCAATTTTTTTTAATAACCTCATATGGAGTATAGGGTTCAATATTCTATGTACCCTATTAGATGTTCCAATGGGAAAGAAATGTTTACTCATTATTGGGATCCACGAGGCTCGATACCTGCCTTTGTTGGTGACTGTGGTCACCTATTTGAGGTTCTTTTTGGTACTGTTCTGACCCTTTGGTGTAGATATTTTATATAAAAATATATTATAGTTCCCCATTTATCAAGTATCTTCAAATAAACATTTTTATCGTAACTATACGAATAGTAGAACTGTTCACATCAATGGGTAAGTCAGGCTATTGCAGAATAAGGATAATGTGAAGAGAAGCTTATTATACCCAACCGCTGATATGAAAATGTGGATAAGCCTCTTACATAACCAGGAATATCATTGTAATAATCATTACAGATCCCTCTTATAGGTCCTGATTTTATTGAGGTGACTCAGGGTGCTGATCCATTGGAAGTGGTTCCAACTCAATTATTTTGCGCTAATGATCGATGACTATGAGATAGCCCTAGCTTCCCAGAAAAACGAAATAACAATTATGGAGGTGGTGTAGATCCTCCCAAATGTTCTAGAAGAAACAAAAAACATTTCCCTCTATAAGGGACTCTAATATTTCAAAATTGGGGGTTATAGATGTAACAACCCAAAGTTTTTCAATGGAAATTACATTCTTATATTTATTGTTATAAAATAACATGAATTCACAACATAATAAACAACTAAGTGATAAGTGACCTTTAAACATAAGTTTGTCACTCCTATGATTGGAATTTTGAAAATTTGACATACAAGGTTGTGTTCAAGATGATTTTTGAAGTCAAATGAAACAAAAATATTTTTTGGTGAATAGTAATGTTCCCTTGTGAATAGTAACATACCCTTATGAATAGTAATATGAAACTTATGAATAGTAAATCATCCAACATAAGAGTAACATTACCAATGAATAAAATTAAGACATCTTAGAAAGTGACAATTTGGCCTTAGTAAACGTTTTTGGTATTTTAGAAGTCATAAATAAATAATTATAATTAATTAATTAATTTTAAAGAATATTTATTTCCATGAAATGTATTCATAAATTATTTAATCGATGTATAATAGTTTCTAGACAATTTTATAAGACCCTATGTAATTTTTGAAAGAACTATAAAATCAGTTTTAATCTTAAAAATTGTTTTTTTAAGTAAATTATGATTTTAATTAAATATTAAATTAATAATATTTAGAAAATAATTTCTGAAAAATGGACTTCATTTTTCAATTCTACACATCTAAAAACGGTAGGGGTAAATTTTTGGGTTTTTTCTGAAATACATCAATTTTCAGGTAAATAGTAAAAAAATACAGTTTTTCGGATAATCGGTGAATACTAAATTGCATCATTAATGATGTAATGATGAAATAAACATTATAGAACTTTAGTTTTGGACAAAATATATTAAATTTCATAAATTGTTCCTTAAAATACAATAAATCCAATTCTCAAACCTAAAAAAAACTTTCCAAAGCCTAAAGTCAAAAGCTGATTTCTTAAAGTGTCTTTTTCTCTTTCTTTCACTTACCTTTTAATAAATTAATTAATTCTTAGTATAAATAATAATTAAAGCCTGAAAAAATTATATTATATTAATATATGATTTAGGATGTCAAAAAACTACTATTACATGTCTAAATCTTGATATATTATTTTATTTAATATTTTATACCAAAACACCTCCCTCCTCATGTATAAATAAGACCTCCCCCTCCTCTTGCCAAACCACACATCTCAAACTTCAATCATTGTCTAATATCTTCCCAATAATCTCCCATACCCCCTCCCCCACATCCAATAGCTTCTGGTCTCATCAAAAGACCATGCTTAGGCCCTTAAGGAGGTTCTCAAGTGAAGGATTCAAGAGGTAATTTCCCTCCCTCTTCTCCATTAATTTCCTTTCAAGTTCAAGTTCCTTTCTTGATCTCTCCCCACCTATATTCATCCAAATTGTTTTTTAGCTCCAAAATTATAAATATTCAGTAATTTTATGATTCTAATGGGATATTATATCACCCCACACCCTTTCCCTCTTCCTTTTATTTTATTAAAGAGAACGTTGTTCATGAGGTGTTAATTTATCACCTTCAAAAATGACATGATCTCTTCTCCCATTTCTACCTTCTGATCTGGTCATGAAACCATTTCAATGGTTGAAAAAGAATATTTTATATGTATTATGTTCTATTTTACGTTCTGAAAATAACCTATGGCTATATTACTAAGTGAAAAGTTAAAACAAGTTCGTTGTGATCCAAAAACCGCTCAAATTAACACAAATAATCATCATTTAATTCTTATCTAATGACTCATCCACATGGATCTAATATAATTCATTATAAAATAATTCAATATAATGTAATATCATTAATAACATGTAATATCATTTCTGGATGTTTACCCATGTTCTACCTGAACTTCAATTTAAGAATACAAGTGAACCACCCAAGAAAAACCATAAAAATGAACATCCCCGAACAATGTTTTTAAAATCTATAATTCATCCAAATGAACATTATATGACATAATGAAACCATAATTAACCCGATTAATTTAAAAATGGTTTTTTATTTCTAATTAATTAATATAATTTCATTATACAGGACATTAAAGAGAAGGAAGCATTCGGGTACAAGGTAAGGGGAAATCTCGAACCCAATTTTCTACCTTCGGGTTCTACCTATTTCACTCCATTTTTGATATGGCCACTCCTTAAAGATCAATTTTTCATAAATTTCATTTCCTTTCTGGGATATACATGTTTTCTAATGAAGTTTATGTCAATCCAAACGTTTTCTGAATGAACTCTTCTCTATAGAACCCAACTTTTACCTCTCATTCAAGGTTGATGGTTCTTATATCAAGTATGTTGTTCCCTCTTACTTTTGGGAACCCAATGTTTATGAATGTTTTCTTATGAGATGAAACCCATTCCTTTTCATGGGTTATTTATGGTCATTTATTTTATATTTTCATTGTGGCATGCATGATAAATGATAATGTTATGATGTGACGGGTGCACCCGGAATTATATAGCGCAATATGAATGTTTCAAAGTGACAGGTGCGCCCAGAATTATACAGCGCTCCAATGAATAGGGTAAAGTGATGAATCTCATGAGTAAATTTGAAATTATGTGTGAAAAAGAGGCTATCTTGGTTCACAAGTACGTGTGGTAGTTAACCACTAAGACATGATGTTTCATTTTTATGCATTACCACATTTCAAGTCTTTTATTTATACTCCTCTCATGTTCATGATCGGTTTCCTATGTTATGATTATTCTCATCCCATGATATATTGTTTTTATCTATCCCCTTACTGGGATTCTATCTCACCCCTTTTGATGTATATCCTCAGGTGGCTAGATGTACTAAGGAGAGGACAAGTTCCACCAAGAAGCTAGATATGAAGAAATTAAATAAATGTTTATGGTTCATGTTGTATTTGTTATGTATGGTGCTAGTTTTCCCAAGACACTAAACCTTTGGATCCTCTATGTGTAATACTATTATGTTTTTTACCTTTTAAATGATGTAATAGTAATGTAATAAAAGGATGGGTCGCTATAGTTGGTATCAGAGGAAATTTTTATTTAAATTGGGAATTAAGATCAGTGAACCCTAGAGAAATCCTTTAGTATGAGACTAATTACAAATATGCACCTAGGGATCCCACATGTTATGATTTTGGTATAAATTGTATAGATGAATAAGTTATTCATGACTTTTCTACTTATATTTTGTTCTATCCTTTTCTATTTTAGAAAATGGTGGGAACCAAGATAAATTAGGCCAACGACTCATGCAAGGGCCAATGCAACGATTGCCCGAATGACATCCCCACAGATTTGGGAGGTGGAGTTCAAAACATCATGGCTATGCTTACCCAATAGTCTCAGGTTATGAACAATAACCACAATAAATGGGAACGTTCTCCCTCGCCAATGAGGGAGCAACATGGTATTGAATGTTTTATGCGGCAATGACCACAAACGTTTTGCAGATCGTCTGATCCACTAGTTTCGGAATAGTGGGTCAACTCCATGGAGAATATCTTTCTGTGCTTCACTGTTCTGAGACGGAGAAGGTGACTCTAGCCGTTTATCTTCAAGATGGAGAAGCCGATCAATGGTGGGGTTTGATTAATAACACCAAGACAAGAGAAGAAATTAAAGAGATGGAATGGGAAGACATTAAGATAATGTTTCTTAACAAGTATTTCCCAAGAACTCTTCACATGAATATGGATAGAGAATTCATAGATATCAAGAAAAAAATAAGGAGAATATGTCACAACATATGAATAAGTTTGGAGTTTGTATAATGGTCCCATGGCTATGGGGATAAGAAATTAAAGATGGATTTTCAAGCTGGTGGATCTAATGACAAATGCGGGAAGAAAAATCAATGACCCACATGCCAAAAATGTGGGAAGTTGCACCATGGGAATTGCCTCAAAGGGACGGGTAAATGCTTCAAGTGTGTAAAAGAAGGACATCAGGCTCAAGAGTGTCATAAAGACACAAAAAAGAAGGAGAATGTGGCCGATGAAAGGAGAGAACCACTGATGGTTCAATGCTAAACTGTAGGGAGCTAGGGCACTATGCAAACCAATGCACTAAACCTCGATCTCTCGAGGGTAATCAGCGTCAGCTGCCACCAAAGACAATGGAACAAGGGAAGGCTTATTCCATCACTACTGTGGAGGTGGAGCATGATAATGAAGTCATACAAGGTACACTTCCTATTCACTCAAGAATGGAAAAAGTATTATTTGATTCTGGTTCTATGCATTCCTTTATATCTTGAAAGTTTTCTAGAACTATATAATCAAATCCCCGAAACATCAAAGTATTGATATCTATAAAAACACCAAGTGGTGCAAAATTTGGAACCCATGTGTTTGAATCTTCTCCCATTGGCGTATGTGGGAAGATTCTTCCTGCAAATCTCATAATACTCCCCTTAGTGTAATTCGACGCTATAATGGGAATGGAGTGGCTCTTGTTATATAGAGAACATATCAACTATTGGGAAAATGAAATATCTTTTCATATTATGAACCATCCCATGCTCCTCTTCAAATTCAAGGAAGATCAGGAATCTCCTTTGAAAAATCCTTCAATGGTGTGGGTGTTGATTCCCTATGAAGAAGCATACCTTGGCCAAATGGTTGAGTCGAAGGAAAGTTCCAACCTTGAGGAAATGCCCATCGTCTGGGAATGCGGTCATGTATTTCTTGAAGAGTTACCCAGAATTCCCCCGAATCGTGAGGTATAGTTCTCAATTGAACTCATACCCGGAGATACTCCTATCTCGAAGTGACCCTATAGGATGGCTCCTATGGAACTGGAGGAGTTAAAGAAGCAGCTGCAAGAGCATCTGGACAGAGGGATCATATTCCCTAGTGTCTCACCTTGGGGTGCACCAGTGCTCTTTGTGAAGAAGAAGGATGGAACAATGCGGCTGTGTATCAATTATCGAGAACTCAAAAAGATCACCATAAAGAAAAAATATTCTCTCCCAAGGATTGATGACTTGTTTGATCAGTTAATAGGAGCTCAATAATTCTCAAAGATGGATCTTTGTTCTGGATATTATCAGGTAAAGGTGAAGAAGGAAGATATTCAGAAGACTGCCTTCCATACAAGGTATGGGCACTATGAGTTTTTGGTGATGCCCTTTGGACTTACTAATTCCCCTTAAATCTTCATGGATTTGATGAATAGATTTTTTAGACATTACCTCAACAAATTTGTGGTAGTTTTTATCGATGATATTCTCATCTACTCCAAGATAAAGGAGGAACATGAAGAACATCTAAGACTTGTGTAGGAAATATTAAGAAAGGAGAAGTTGTACGCAAAGTTTAGAAAGTGGGACTTTTGGATGAATCAAGTCATGTTCTTGTGACATGTGATCACAAGTGAGGGAATTCTTGTGGATCCTTCAAAGACAAGGGTGATTGAGGAATGGCCCAGGCCCTCTACAGTCACAGAAATCAGTAGTTTTCTTGGATTAGCTGGATACTACCAATGTTTTGTGAGAAACTTCTCATGATTGTCAAGACCCCTAACTAAGTTAACAAGGAAAGGGGTAAACTATGTCTGGACAGAGTAATGTGAGGGAAGCTTTAAGGATATAAATATAAGGCTGATCACTACACCTGTACTCACACTACCAATAAGTGGAGAATGTTTTGTGATATACAGTGATGCTTCAATGAAAGTCTTGGGTTGTGTACTCATGACAAATGATAATGTGATAGCCTACGCTTCACAACAGTTTAAGATCCATGAGCAGAACTACCCGACGCATGATCTAAAGCTGGCAGCCATGATTTTTTCCTTGAAAATATGGCGGCACTACCATTATGGTGAGAAGTGTGACATATACACTGACCACAATAGCCTAAAGTATATATTCACACAAAAGGAGCTCAACATTCATCAAAGGATATGGTTAGAGCTAATCAAGGTTTACGATTGCTCTATTCACTATCATCCTGGAAAGGTAAACAAGGTATCTGATGCTCTAAGTAGAAAACAACCTGCTACTCTATCAATGTTACAGATTGAGAAAGACCCTATCTTCCTAGATGTGAAAAGAATGTATTTGGAAATCATATGGGTAGGGGATACATCCTACCTTGACAAAATGATTGTGCAACCATCAATCCAAGAGAAGATCAAGGAATCACAAAGAGATGATACGGAGATACAAGAGAGGGTGAATACAGTAGATGAAGGGAAGCTGCAAGAGTTCCATATAGACGATGATGGTGTGATTCGGTTTGTAATGCGGCTTTGTGTTCCTTCATCACCCGGGCTAAAGAAGGATCGATTGGATAATGCACATAGCTAAATATTCTCTATCCATCCTAGGAGTACCAAGATGTACTGTGATATCCGAGAACACTTTTGGTGGGATAACATGAAGAAGGATATTGCAGAATATATATTAAGGTGCTTGGTATGTCATAAAGTTAAAGCTGAGCAACAAAAGTCCAAAGGTATGATGGGTCCATTTCCAATACCCATGTGGAAATGGGAAAATGTTACTATGGACTTTGTCACAGGCCTCCTGAAGACGTCAAAGGGAAATAATGCGATATGGTTTGTGGTGGACGGACTCACCAAGACTGCCCATTTTATAGCTATTCTGGAAGACCTATCACTTGAACAACTTTCAAGGATATATGTGAAAGAAGTGGTGAGACTTCACGGTGTTCCACTCTCAATTGTCTCTAACCGTGATCCAAGGTTCACATCTCAGTTCTGGAGGAGCCTTCAACCTGCTTTGAGTACTGAATTAAATTTCAGCATGACCTATCACCCCCAAACTGATGGTCAGTCTTAAAGGTCTATTTAGACTCTTGAAGATATGATAAGATCCTTCTCTCTTGAATTCAAAGGTGGTTGGGATCAGCATCTCGCATTGGGTGAGTTCTCATACAACAATAGCTTCCACTCAAGTATTCAAATGGCTCCATATGATGCTCTTTGTGGTAATCAATGTAGAACTCCAACCTGTTGGGATGAAGTTGGGGAAAGAAAGCTACTTGGGCCCGATATTTTTCAAGAGATGACCGAGAAGGTTCAAGTCATCCAGAAACACATCAAAGATGCTCAAAGTCAGAAAAAGAGCTATGTTGACAACCATCGAAGGGACTTGGAGTTCGACGTTTGAGATAAAGTCTTCCTTCGTATATCTCCATGGAAGAGTGTCATGTGATTTGGGAAGAATGGGAAGCTTAGCCCAAGGTATATTGGCCCCTTTGAGATCCTTGACCGTATAAAAGTCGTGGCCAATCGTCTAGAACTTCCACCAAATATGGCTCAAGTTCATGATGTGTTTCATGTATCACTACTAAGTAAGTACATACCCGACCCCTCACATGTACTAAACTCAGAGGTGGTGCAGTTGGAAGATTGTCTCTTCTATGAGGAGCAGCCAGTAAAGATTCTGGATCGGAGAGATAAGGTTATATGGAACAAGACAACCCATCTTGTCAAAGTGTTTTGAAGGAACCATATGTTTGAGGAAGCAACTTGGGAACTAGAAGAGGCAATGAAGGAGAATTACCCTCACTAATTTGTGTAAAGTGAAATTTTTTGGGGCGAAATTTCTTAAGGGGGGAAGAATGTAATGACTCAATGTTTTTCAATGGAAATTCCCTTCTTATATTTATGTCTTAAAATAATATGAAAGCACAAAATAATAAAAAAATATGTGATAAGTGACCTCTAAACATAAGTTTGTCACTCCTATGATTGAAATTTCGAAAATATGACACACACGGTTGTGTTCAAGATTATTGTTGGAGTCGAATGAAAGAAAAATATTTTTTGGTGAATAGTAACGTACCCTTTTGAATAGTAACATACCCTTATGAATAGTAATATGACACATATGAACAGTAAATCATCCAATATAAGAGTAACATTACCTATTAATAAAATTTAGACATCTTAGAAAGTGACAATTTGACCTTAGTAAATGTTTTTGGTATTTTATAAGTCATAAATAATAAATTATAATTAATTAATTAATTTTAAATAATATTTATTTCCCTGAAATGTATTCATAAAATATTGAATCAATGACTAATAGTTTTTAGATAATTTTATAAGACCCTACGTAATTTTTGAAAGAACTATAAAATCAGTTTTAATCATAAAAATTGTTTTTTTAAGTAAATTATAATTTTAATTAAATATTAAATTATCAATATTTAGAAAATTATTTTTGAAAAATTGAATTCATTTTTGGATTCTACAAGTTGAGAAATGGTAGGGGTAAAGTTTTGGATTTTTTCTGAAATACTTCAATTTTCAGGTGAATGGTAAAAAATACAGTTTTTCACATAATCGGTGTATACTAAATTGCATCATTAATGATGTAATGATTACATAAACATTATAGAAATTTAGTTTCGGCCAAATTATATTAAATTTCATAAATGGTTCCTTAAGATACAATAAATCCTATTGTCAAACCTAAAAATAACTTTCCAAAGCCTAAAGTCAAAAGGTGATTTCTTAAAGTGTCTTTTTCTCTCTCTTTCACTTTCCTTTTAATAAATTAATGAATTGAAATTATAAAGAAGAATTAAAGCCTATAAAAAAATTTATTATATTAATATATTATTTAGGATGTCAAAAAACTACTATTACAAGTCTAACTCTTGATATATTATTTTATTTAATATTTTATACCAAAAACACCTCCCTCCTCATGTATAAATAAGCCCTCTCACTCCTCTTGCCAAACCACACCTCTCAAGCTTCAAGAATTGTCTAAGATCTGCCCAATAATCTCCCATATCCCCTCCCCCACATCCAAGATCTTCTGGTCTCATCAAAATACCAAGCCTAAGCCCTTAAGGAGGTTCTCAAGTGAAGGATTCAAGAGGCAATTTCCCTCCCTCTTCTCCTTTAATTTACTTTCAAGTTCAAGTTCCTTTCTTGATCTATCCAAACCTATATTCATCCAAATTGTTTTTTAACTATATTATTATAAATATACTGTAATTTAAGATTCTAATGGGATATTATATCACCCCAAACCCTTTCCATCTTCCTTTTATTTTATTAAAGAGAACATTGTTCGTGAGGTGTTAATTTATCACCTTCAAAAATGACATTCCCTCTTCTCCCATTTCTACCTTCAGATCCGGTCACGAAACCATTTTTATGGTTGAACCAGAATATGTTATATTTATTATGTTCTATTTTAAGTTCATTAAATAACCTATGGCCATATTACTAAGTGAAATGTTAAAATAAGTTCGTCGTGATCCAAAAACCGCTAAAATTAACCCAAATAATCATCATTTAATTCTTATCTAATGATTCATCCACATGGATCTAGTATAATTCCTTATAAAATAATTCAAGATACTTTAATATCATTACTATCATGTAATATCATTTCTGGATGTTTACCCATGTCATACCCAAACTTGAATTTAAGAATTTAAGTGAACCACCCAAGAAAAACCATAAAAACGAACATCCCTGAACAATGTTTTTAAACTCGATAAGTCATCCAAAGGAACATAATATGCCATAATGAAACCAGAATTAACCCTATTAATGTACACATGGTTATTTATTTATAATTAATGAATATAATTTCATTATAAAGGACATTAAATAGAAGGACGCATTCAGGTACAAGGTAAGGGGAAATCTCGAACCCAATTTTCTTCCTTTGGGTTCTACCTCTTTCAGTCCGTTTTTGAAATGGTAACTCCTTAAAGATCATTTGTTCATCATTTTCTTTCCTTTTCTGGGATATACATGTTTTATAATGAATTTTATTTCAATCCAAATGTTTTCCAAAAGAACTCTTCTCTTAAGAACTCAACTTTTACCTCTCATTCAAGGTTGATGGTTGTTGTATCAAGTATGTTGTTCCCTCTTACTTTTGGGAACCCAATGTTTATGAATGTTTTGTTATGAGATGATGACCACTAGTTTTCATGGGTTAGTTATGTTCATTTATGTTATATTTTCATTGTGTCCTGCATGATAAATGATAATGTTTTGACGTGACAGGTGCACCCGAAATTATATAGCGCAATATGAATGTTTCAAATTGACGGGTGCGCCGGGAATTATACAGAGCTCCAATGAATTGGGTAAAGTGATGAATCTCATGAGTAAATTTGAAATGATGTTTGAACAAGATTCTAGATTGGTTCACAAGTATGTGTGTTAGTAAACCAGTAAGACATGATGTTTCATTTTTATGAATTTCCACATTTCATGTCTTTTATTTATACTCCTCTCATGTTCATGATCGTTTGACTATGTTATGATTATGATCACCCCATGATATATTGTTTTTATCTATCCTCTTACTAGGATTATAGCTCACCCCTTTTGATGTATATCCTCAGGTGGCTACATGTACTAAGGTGAGGACAAATGCCACCAAGAAGCTAGTGAAGAATAAATTAAATAAATGTTTATGGTTGATGTTGTATTTGTTATGTATGGTCCTAGTTTTCCCAAGACACTAAACCTTTGTATCCTCTATGTGTAATACTATTATGTTGTTTATCATTGAAATGATGTAATAGTAATGTAAGAAAAGGATGGGTCGCTAAAATAGATGTCCAAAATACAAAAGAATATCAGTAGGAAGCTAGGACCTCCCACATACCATCATTCTTATAGCACTGTTTTTTGTCGTCCCATGATCTGGTCCGCATTGTCCGATAGATTATTGGAATAACCAATTTTTATTTTTTCTATGGTAGTATAATTAGTAGAATGGCCACTGCATGAGGCATCTCTTTGCTGCACATTGGGGTTTCCCTTGGTTGGTTCCAAACACATCATTGCATCCCTATATAATGTGGTATTTACCACTACCTCATGTGTGATAGTTCTAGAACTCATATATTGCTCAATTGAGTTCTCTCCATCTATAGGAGGCATCCAGGACCACAAAAACTCTCATATATATCATGTAGAGTTAGAGAGAAGGAAAACTAGCAGTAGTGGGTATGGATGCACTATGAGCCCCTAAAAGGGATCAAACATATCCTCCACCAACATATAAATGAGGAGGGATCTAGGGATCATGTGGATCTCATCATTCAAGATGGTTAGTTTCACTTATCAAGCTCCTACCCTAGACTCTATAATTTTTGGTGGAAATTCCATTAACATGTCGTATATATCCTCATAATCTGATAGGTCATGGAGGTCAACGAATGCATGTAATTTCACAATATTTCCCTTTCAGTGGTGATTGTTCACCCTTCCGAAATGTGGTTGTTATTTAGGGAAGGGTACCTCTTCGGTGAGGGGATTAAATTCATACCAGTTGTTGATAGAGTAGGGATGGCCTCTACTCTCATCAGTGGGGACATGGGGACGACCTTTGTACTAATTGTTTGAAGAGCGGGGAGGACCTCTAATAGGGAGGATTAGAGTTTGGGATAAACCTATACAATCTTTATCATTGTTATAGTATATACCATAATGGTTAATGATTGGGATAGTGATTGAAGGGTAATCCTAGACTTCCAATGAAGTGGCTAGGGTCTCAATCCAAATCATGGGAAAACAAATCCCTATTCACTAATCGTAGGGATCTGATGTGACTCACCAGTGGTTGAAGGGACCACTAGATCAGTGCAAAATGATGACCTTTTCTAGAATTCACTGAAGCATACCATCGATTTTATCCTCATGAATTTTAGACAGTGGCTAATAGAACATTATTTAAATACACATATTCATTGTCTGGAGGGACCATTAATTGTTGTCATTGATGTTGCCTAGTGGGATACCTCCTTGGAGGCTCTTGAAAGGTTTTCACAGCTAGGGAGACTCATGAATTCCCCACCTCCCCATCATAGAGGAGAAGGTCATAGGATAACTCTGGGAGAGACTCTTGAAGTTGTTTTCTATTGGAACACGGAGTGGTTTCTACCTGCGCGGTCCATGGGAGTTGTGGTTTTGGTGTTCCATTGATTCCTCCAACTCCTTGAGGGTCGTGAATCATTTTTGAATTACCTATTACTATTCATACTAGAGAGTGAAGTAACCAATCACCCTTCTCTAGATGATATTTGAGAGTGATAAGAATTATGGGTTCCTTATATATGATATCATTTCAGAAGTCATGGAGAGGTTAGAGTTGTTTCAAATTGATGCTTCCATATTTCTCCTTCCTCGGTGCCAATGGTTTTTGGGTTGCTTATCTCCTACTATTGGAGTCCTATAATGAATACAGTTTCTGTGTTTAGAACAAGTACATGTTATGTAATGCATAATTCTCTAGTGTCATCCAATCTCCAAAAGATGGAGTATGATCTAGACTAATATTGTCCCAGAGTGTGGATGCCTAATTTCTAACTACCCTATCATTCTGCTGAGTTCTAGGATAGTTTAACCATCGACTTGGTGGGACTTGGTACCAGATATCTATATCTGGTGAAAAATTATTTTTTTGATTCCCCAATGATATAATTCCCTTTATTGATCAAAAGAGTTTAATGTTGGGTTTTCCATTTCATTTTGAATCTCGGCTCCACTATCATCTAATTTCAATCCTTGATCTGAAGACAAACATGAGTGGTCTTCATGGTTTATGGAGAAAACATTCATGTCTGGTTCACCATTTCTATTTTGAAATTTTTTTTTGGGGTCATCCTATGCATTATCATATAGATGTGAATGTTATCTTTTCCTTTTTCCAGCATTCCTACATTCCAAATGAGAGTGGATTTCATCAATTTCAAATGTGTGATATTATCCATTATTTAAATGGGATAATTGAATTTTGGTTCCTCCTTTCATGTATTCATCCTTGGAGATCATCATCGAATATAGGTCTCCCTCATCGATTTGAGTCATGTTTTTGGAACTCATTCTCAGTGTCGTCTCATTGTGGACACCGGTAATTATACGTCTTATGTCTTGAAATACTACTTTCATTTCGATTGGGAAGAAATTATTGAAAAAGAGCGTAATAATCTTGGGAATCATTGGGCATGTCTGTATGTTTGGTGGATTTATCACCGCTATTCTACAACTTGGAAGGGAATACCATATGATGAATCATGAGGTGTAAACCTAATGCATCCCATGTCTATTATGATGTAACAACACTATATGTGTAAATATTTTAAGTAATTTTACATCAATCATTCTACACTTATGTTTGTAGTATTTACTAGGTCAGGGGGAAAGAATTTAGTTTCTTTGGGAGACAGAAATAAGGTAAATGTTTTTTCAGGACAAGTTGGATGGATCAAAACTCTCCATAGAGGTGGATCTAAGAGGTTTGTCACTTAGAGGGAAGAGATCACACATGGATGGTTGGGTCAGAACCAACATTGTGGATAAATAAGGGTGGATGGATTAGAGAACCCCTTGAGAATAATATGTGAGGTGCATCCCTATGAGGGAAATTTCTCACCTGAATAGTAAGATCAGAACTCCCCTTGAATTGTTCATAGGATGGATGGATTAGAGTGCCCCTTGAGGTAGATCTGGTGGTGTGTCTATAGGAGGGAATATGTCACACCTGGAAGGATGGATCATAATTTCACTTTAGGTGAACATGGGATGGATGTATTATATCTCCCCTTGAAGAAGTTCCTGAAGGCACATCCCCTTGAGGAAAGATGCCAAACCTGAATTATCAGATTAGAGCTCCCATTGAGGTAGACCCAGGAGGTGATTCCCTAGGAGAAAACACATATGTTTACCATTGATCAAGATTCCCTATGATTCACACCTAGAAGACTGATCATAAGGCCCCTTGAGGTGGATGATTAAGGTACATCCCTATTAGAGATAACCTAAGACTGCAATTAATCAGGACTCCCCATGAGGGGGACCCAGAAGGTAGATAAGAATACCCCTTGAGGAATATCAAGGAAGAGATTACCTAGGTGGGAGAACCTATGTTTACCATTGATCACTGTGGAACATCATAGAGGAATCCTACATACCATCTTTAATGTATAGGGATCAAAATCTACATAGTTGAATGTTACAGTTTATGGTCATGTGATGGGACCTATCCATGCAGTTTAATGTAATGTGTTAAAAGAACTCATGTCAGGAAAGGAGAGATGATGAGGGGTATTGTGCGGATTATTCCTTGAATATTACCATCATAAATTTATTTCTATTTGTAGTAATGGTGTGGGGATTACACAATGAGTATCTTGGATGGCCTCATTCATTGAGTCATACATGGAACATTCTGTTGGTATGGGGTATTGTGGTAATCTCATCCCACACAAACATATTGAATCCTATTTTTATCACACATGGTAATAATATTGTTTTATGTCATTTTATGTTGATGTTTTCATGTATTTTAATATCATATGACATGGATTTGGAGCTAAAAAGTTTTATTTCATGTAGCTCATACATGGGGGGACTCACTTATTGCCCTTAGGGCATTAGGGACCCATAATCATGCTACTTTGGGATGGAAATGGAGTTGACACATCTATGTAGGAGTGGTCAAATATGAGTTCAATGATAGATTCACTATTCCCATAAGAAAACAGGGTTAGAGTACACTTTCATAGGATTAGTAGTTAATCTAAAAAGTGCACAAGAGGCCTATAGTAAAACAAATGTGGTATGGGGAAATTGTTTCACACAAGATATTGACAATAAATGTTCTCAAGAAAAAGGGAAGCCCATAGACCATTAAGGATTAGGTGAATCCAATATTTGACTTTTTCATAGATCAGGGTTTCTTACAAGAAGATAATTTTCCTTTCACCTAAACTGCATTAAGATGATTTTTTTAGGATTAATCAAATGTGGGCCAAGTCATTTTTTGACCCACAAGAGGTCAGTCACGCAATATTTTGTACCTTGGGTTGTCCATGATGCAGAATATGATGGAATTGGTGATTTTTCACACATGGAAGTATATTTTACATTCAATAGATCATACTCAAAGATGGGTGATCTTATATTTAATAATAAATATTAAGTGGTGGGCGTGTAAGGCCTTAACTACGAGAGGGGATTTTCATGTGGATTTTTTCCTAGGTTTCATGGCTCAGTCGTGCAATATACTCATATTGACATCGCCTTTGGTATGAAAATGGTCATATTGCATGAAATGTTCATATATTATGTTCACCTAACTTGGATATATTATTGAACATGGATGAATAAATGAAAAATATCATTTCATATGATGAGAAATGTATTTTATTATGAAATGAGATTCTTACACATAGCCACTGAAACTTGTGAACACCACATTCATCAGACTCGGGATGGTCCCTCGGGGTGGCATACATGACCGGTTCATCCAGTACTATCTATTTTGGGATTAAATGTAAATTTTGGAACAAATAATGAGGTATATGTCCATACCCTTCCCTCAAAAACTCTTACACTAGGGACACCCGGTTTTAGGAAGGGAGGGAGATAATCAAGATTTCTTTTATATTTGAGGGTTAGTGGCTTATCTACCTATAATATCAGGAACATGGATGATGGAATCCCACAGGTAGTATTCCCCTATCATTTAATTATGTGATGTATCCATGTAGGTAGTCATATTTAACTATCCCTAATATGAAAATTCGATAGTGGATGAGCACATCAAATCCCTTTCTTATTCCCGCATAGCCCAGATCACTTCCACCAGTGGATAACGGATCGTACAGTTCTCTAGATTTAATGATTCCTCTTTTTTCTCATATTATATCATAACTCAGATAATATTATGGGATGGTAGGGATTATTACATCCATATAGTCATATTAATGTCTCAATATAGAATATTCTGGGCCCCCCACTCATCATCCCAAATAGACTCTATAGGAATGGGTCATCAATTCCATGCATCCAATCCCCAGCACATCCTCTTATATAGTGGATACTCTAAAATCATTCCAAAATCCTCTCAAGGGTACACATTGCCTATAATAAAAAACCATTATAGGGACTCAATAGGTGTGGTTCCTCCTAACTGGACAATGTGGTCTTTGATTCCTATCTAAATGGGATGCATATGAAGTCTCATTGAGGTCCAAACCCAACCCCCCAAATCAACACTTATTATCTATAGTCCACATTCCCAAAAGATTCATCATTGAAATTGGAGCCAACATCCATTTTAGGTTCCTTGGAAATATTTGGCAGAAGTCCCACACAAAAATTTACTTGGAACCTTTTGCCTATATGTCCATACCACATGATATTAAACTATATGGATTGGTCTCAGTCACATCACCATAAAAGGTAGGATGTGTCCCATTATGTACCACAGAACAACATGGGTTCTGATTTGTTCCAAAAATTGACATAGGAAACCCATCTTATGGTTTCGATCCCAATATAAAAACAATTCCCAAATCCCAGGATCATGATAAACTCCATAGTTCACCACATTTTGGATTAAAACTAGAATTGTAATAATTAAGGAAAAAAGAGTCACTAATATATTCATGAAATGGTATAATCAATAGAAAAAATCATATATATATATATCCATTGATAAAGAACATAAAATACATAAAGATGATTTTGAAATTCATGCATGCTAATAATTTATTGTTAATTCAAGGGTGACTCGTGTCATGCATTGGAATTAATGAAGGATTAAAAAATATGTATTAGATATTTAAGAGACTCTGAAAGTAGAAAATAATTCCCCCCGAAATGTTATTATGAGCCTGACCTCCCATTCTTCCGACCAATGAAGTTATCTATGTTTCATTAGAAACATTTTCTAATGAACACCTGCCTTTAGAATGCATGTTCGTGAATCACATCGAATGAGGAAATAATACAATATTTTCAAATACATGAAAAAAAAAACATTTGAGTTAATCTGGAAATAATGATCACCGAAAATATTATTGTTTGAAAACCCCTAAAAAACCATTGAAAGAGATAACATGTTTCTTCTAAAAATTGGTAATCCTGACATGATTCCTTAACCCGGATAATTGGGTCACCCATACATTATGACCCTTTTGATCCATAATTAACGAGTTCCAAATAATAAAATCAATTACAAAAGTGATCATTTTATTACAATATCACAAGATTGGGGTTTACTATTTTTATTTGTTGTTTATATTTTGGGAACCTCTGAAAAACTCACTTATATCTAAATAGTGGCATACATGTTCTCACATATGTGAGAATAATCCACTGTATAAGCTGGGTACTAATCTAAGAATACCACACATCCACCCACCAAACATATTCAATTATGTGTCTCAAATGTGATATTCAGGGATTACCAAGAAAATGGTACAATACTGACACTAGAGGCTCATCAAAAGGCCCTCCTACTTAAAAATCCCCACCTGATGTCCAGTCAATGATGTTTGGTGGAAGAGAAGTAGGAGGAACCAATCGATGTCTCTAACCATTTTCAGAGATTAACTATAAAACACATAAATTATCTCCACCCTTATTTTAGGGTGGTAGATAAGGACCCCACAAAATAAACACAACCAAAAGACACAAGGTTCTGTTCAGAAGATCCTTCACGTAGTCTCTTCTAGCAATGTCGTGTGGCAGTGAACCAACAACATGATGTGGGTGTCATACTGAGAATTCTTGAGCAGCTCACCAATACCTGAGCATTCAAGATGGCTCTTTGATGGAAGAAACTGGTTAAAAAATAATAGGTACACGCCTCTTTCCCCTATGAGAATCCCTAAAAAAGTATTTTTGTAAACTGTGAGAAGGCATACACACTTTCTCGCACCCAGGATGGATGCCAATCAAATAAGGCATCAACATGCATGTAAGAATAAACACCTAACCACATAATTTAAATATACTAGTAAAATATTTAGATGAAGCATAGGTAGACACACACACCTTCTGAAATCCATCAATTATTTAGTATCCTCATCTAGAAGCATCTAGATAAATCAGTTGGCTAGTCCTGATAACATAGAGTGGTAAAACCAATACCTCGACCTCTGCACCTAACTACTCTATGTATCCATCAGTTTTAAATGGAGGATATAAAGAGGCTCAATCCCCTTCTCTATCGACTTAATGTACATATATCCTTGTAATATACATTGAAGATACCATGATCTTATTGACAATGGTGAAGGAACTAATTTGAATTCATGTCCACATCTTACAAACCATCCATGAAAAAAAATATGGATGAGGCTGTAGTAGATGAGTAGAACCATGAATCTGACACTAAAAAAAGGGTATCACATCAACATTCCACTCTTGGATAGACAAGATACTATATCCCCATAATTGGGGTAACTTATAAACATGTAATTATGGAGAAGACACAGACGTCTTTTCCCATCTAAGAGGTTCATCAGGTAAATCCACCATGATATACAAACTAAAGAATTAGGTCCATAACCTTGTTCCATCTATACATAATCGTCCACTTCCAATAAAAACTCTTAGGTAGGAACAAACAACTACCAAAATTTTAGAAAACCTCAAGAATGTTCTAAAAAACATTGTGGAAAACCAAAAAAGCATTCGTATATGAGAAATACATTCCCCTTAAAGAGACCCCAGTAACCTACAAGAAGGGATCCAAAAAGAAGCATCACCATAGATGACTGTAAAATGAAGCGACGAACCACAATCTCGATATAGTTAATTCTGGAGTTCTTGAATCCCTTCAACACCTGTCTTCAGAATATTATTGATCTTAATCTTTTATTACAAAATTATGGTAATAGTAACATAACTTCTGGAGGTACTCCCCAAACAACTCTCTATGAAGTCTTGCTTCATAAATATAATCTGATCGACACTGAGATCCCATCTGCCAAAAACATCCATGGTATCACTCACCATGTACAGAAGACCCAAAAAAATCATTTCCTCCTATTTATATCATACACTATGAAGTTACTCATCAAGGTATGCACTACTAGAACTTTCCTGGCAGTCATACATCATGCCATGATGTTATTCCTCCCAATAACAGTGTTTCAAATCATCATTTAGGTCCTCCCCATGGATATTTAATGATGATAAAGCCTTCCAACCATTAGGAAATTGGGAAAATGGGGACATTCATGTCTGATTCCTTATTATTGAAATGTAAAATCCATTCTTAATTAGAATATCTCCCATGGTGATGATATTTCTTCAAACCACCATTTATCCTCCTTCCTTATAATATAAAAATGGAATTCCCTATAACTATCATTATGTATAATAGACAAGCATGGAAGATTCCACATTGGTCTGACCACATTTAGGACCCTCTGGTTAAAGATGAAGAAGACATGTTGAAAATGAAGAAAAATCTAGAAAACGATGACATAACAATCATGTTCTGGCCATTATCCAATCCCCCATACAACATACTGGATGTGTTTTTTGAAAGATTGTGTGCATGAAATTTTTCAAAATATTTTGAATTCTCTTCATAATCTGAGAGACAAGTATTAACATATGATGAATATCTAAACCACGACATGTTAATAGAAGAGATACATAACCAAATTGAACAGGTGGATATCCAGGGTATATGAAATACAATATTTTGAAGATAACATGGATCCCTTTCGAACGCATGTCTCAACACGTTAAAAAATTTCATTAGCTGATCACATATTCCCCCATCCAATCCTCATATGAGATGAAGGGGTGGAAATAAGGTATTTCATTTCATTGTTCTCTATAATCATCAAATCTCACTAAATGAGACATTTAAAAATGTTATAGCTTTAGTATGAATTCAAAAATGGAATCCATTTACAAAAAAAGAAGAATTCTTAGAAAAAACATGCCCTGGCTAATTACCACTAACATAATGCCTCAAGAGAGAGATCCATAAGAATAATTCTTCATCAGGAATCTGATGATTTTAGCAGGCCTCCCACAAAATGGAGATAAATATTCAGTAATAGAAAATAACAAAAATGGTGTGAATGTATTCAATAGTTATATTCTCATGTGAAAACCATATAATGAATCCATTAAATTTTCAACATAGATCCATAAAATTTGGAAGGCATCCATGTTTGTAGTACCCATGGAATTCCAAGAACAACATTAACACATAAATAAGGGGTATTGTTTTACCAAATCCTTCTAGAACTACCCAATAAACAAGAATGTTTATGGATAGGGAATAAAAACCAATATATCCCCCATGGCTGGAGGATTTTTCACCTTAATAATAACCTTATCATCAGATGTCGGTCTTCTCCCAACAAGGTGTGACACTACAGAATGAATACACCCAGTTTGTCTCATCCTGTGATCTAGTGTCCACATAGGTAACATGCATAACAAAATTTTCTTCTGATTCCCTATAGATTACCTTCCACCAAACGGTCCCAAAAGGATTAGCGGTGAAAAGGATGAGGCCTCATAGAGAGATTAACTAAATATATCCATCCATAGAGACTAATGAAAAATCTATAATGTGTTATGCATCAATGAATATTGTTAACATCACCCCAGCATACCCTATATAAATCATGTCCAATACAAAGTAGCGATATGGGGAAGACTCTGTTTATAATATGGTCCACATAGAAAATTTTGAAGGATATATTCATACCTTTAATTATAGGGTTACCCTAAATTTTTTAATTCTCTCAACCACTCCATTAAAACCTCCTTGATGAGATTCTACTAATTAAAATGGTAAAGGTAATTTTGCACCTCACCCACCACCCAAAGAGGTTAAACCCCATACACTCGAGGAAATATTTATTCAGAAAGAGAATTATATAAATGAGTTTTGAATACATAATATTGACCTACTCCAAGGAAGATTCATAACCTATATTACCTATATATATCCTCAACTCACACTCTCAACTGTTGTACCTCAATAAAGAGGCATCATCCCAACGACTGACATGGATCCAGAATATCCGCTCAACACACAAGACCAATGAACAATAGATTTGGACCCATTGACAGTGAGATAATATAACTTACTTTAATTGGGAACACATATTGGGATGGTTAAGACACATCCTCATGAACTATCCCCTATGGGATAAAAACTCGGTGTATGAGTATAGCCACAACAGAAGGTTTTACCTTTTGCTTCTTCTAATCAATCTATAATTATAAAAAACAACCCTAATGTTCTCATCAATACTATCAAGTCACTGAAATCATGATTATACTCTATGTAAGAATTTAATTCATAAGTATAGAAAAAAATTGGCCTTAACATGAATGGGTCGATCCAAAACCTCCCCCGTCCAATTTTTTTGAACCCCACATTTCCAATTTGTAATGGTTTGGGTAATCTAGAGTATCATTTTATGACTTTAATATCCCACTATGATCCCATGATGGGGAACCCGACATAATAAGAATATTTCAAACTCATATTAATTGTATAAACACTATATGTTCTATCTTTCATATGGTACAACTGTTTTTTTAGCTTGGTCAATCACATGAGGGGGAGATCTCCATCAAATATTTATCTTTCATATCAGATGAATTCTATATAAGATAATAGTCTTTTACCTATCAAACATGAAATAATGAAATAATGACAGGGTCTCAAATTTTATTTCTTGATATAATTGGTTGATATTCTTCTTGAACCTAAAACTTCCATAGGATGATTTGTTGTCTATCTTAATAAAGAACCACTATAATTAGTTACGTACACCACCCATACCTATAATAAAATTGGTGGTTTTTAGTATCTAATAAATGTGGAAAATAAAATTTAATATTCCATCTATTTCAACAATAGAATTTCCCAATTAATTCCATCATCTGAAGTAAATTGAATAGGGAAATTAAAGGCATCTGTAGTAATGCTTAATCCATACCCGACCCCTACTCTATCCCCAAAACATGTTCCATATCATGTAATGCCTCTACTTGATCAGTGGAATAAACACCCTCTTATTTTTTATAAGTCACGATATCAGAGTAAAAACATTTTTAAGAGGTAAAGAACAATATTTATTTATTCTAATATGACAAAATCCCTAGAAACTTCATCGGGGATTTTGAAATCCATTTTCTCAGGTTGAAAATGTCCAAGAGGCCTATTCATGATGGTTGGAAATATCCCAAAATATTTCCTATTCCACCAAAAATTGGGTCACACTATTAATTAATTCTTTTTTCAACAAACGCTTTCAAAAAAAATGGTGGACTGTTGACATGTAATGTTGGAAAAGACACTAGAAAGGTTAGAAAGTGTTTCTATAACCAATCTAGAAAGGGGGGAGAATGGTAGGATGTTACAAAAAATGGCGTGTATAATTTTATCAATTTAATTGTGATAAATAAAATAAACTAGACTCATATTATCCTCCAATCATAGTTGAAACATCCAACTATTCCTTTTTCTACTTCCTCTATTATAGAGTTAACTCCATCAGCACCACAACCCTTTTAAATAAAGTCTTATAAGAATGTAAGTGTATAGAAAAGATATTATGAAAAATAGGAAGATGAACCTATACTAAAGAATAATTTTTATTTGACTCTATCATATTTCAGTTCATCAAATTCATAAGCATCAGTGCACCAAACCATACAATAAGCTTCAACCTGTCAGACAGAGTCCTCATCAGAATATGAGATTATCCTCGGTTCTATTAAGATTAATAAATAATTGGATCCCTTTACCGATGATGTGTTTAGATATGAAACAAAATTATCTACCTATTATTTGGGAAATTATGGGAATATACCATAGGGTTTGTGGATATAGTAGAATATCCAGTCTCAAGAGAAATAAATACCCAGGCCATATCCCCACTCGGAACATCATTGTGGATTAACCTCATGGTAGAGCACTCTAGTGGGACCAACATGAGTAAGAATGTTCCCCAGACATGATTCGGTTTACCTTAACTTGATCATTCTATAATATCAACTAGAAAATATTCCACCAAAAACCAACCTTGGTACATAAGCATACTTATTCACCATAACCCACCAAGGACTGAAGCAACTCCAACTCTTCTTCCAATGGATGATCCATCTGCATCTAGTAATTTAGTTCCTAATGTTTAAGAAAATGAGAATTTTCATGTAGATAATTTCATAACATTAGCCTATAAGTATGAAATATTATAGTAATTGGACCTTATTATAGAAAAATTATTAATACATGATTCTATGAGACTGTCAAATGTCCTTCTGGATGAACACATAGATGCTTTAATAAGCCCTCGAAAATTTGAAGAGGAAGTTTATACTACAGTTGTGTATCGTGAAGATATATATCCCAAATAATTCCACCCAATCATCACTTTTATGGAAAAAATTCTAATAATCCAATATATCTAGTTATACCAAAACTTTTTATATATCTAAAAGGATAAATGACATTGATATCTGATGATATTTCAATGAAAACAACTCAAGAGTCAACCTCATTCCAATCTAAACACATCCTTTACTGGGTTATAGTGAGGCCCACTTATCCCCATCATATATAACATTATTTGGTTATGAAATAATTGATAATAACCCTCACAGTAAAAACAATATCGAGGCCTAGTTTCGGGACCTTGTATCTGACATACATTTTCTGGTTGTCCAGAAAGACATGGCTTTCAATGTTCTACTAGGAAGACCATGATTTCATCAAAAAGTAAAAATCCACTAATCATACCACAAATAAAAACAATATTTCATTAAGGTCCAAATGAGCACATTTATGCTGATAAATCCCCCCTCAAATCCTATAAATCATAGTACATTGATATATGGTTCTACCATAGACATGGGAAGAGACCCATGATCAACTGTGTTAGTCGGGTCGTGGTTAAAAATGATTTATAAATAACCCCCAACAATCTATTGAAAAAATCTAAGTAGAAAATATTTGCATTTTATCCATTTAATAAAAGGCATGAACCCAAATTCATGTACATTTTCAAAAACCTATATGACAACAGTCATGAAAATTGGCCCTGATAGTGCTGAAAAATTCACAAGACCTAAAGTGATATAATATTGGATGAAAATTACCATGTTTAATCCAAGGAACCCCAAAAGGTCCTATCCTCATAATTTGATTCATGATTGGATAAGGATTCTCATTCTCAAACCCTTAATCCATCCCCATCATAGCTTCAGAAACACTCCACTTTTTCAGCAGGATCAGAGGGAGTCTGTTCATTTCTGGGTGTAAAAATGTTTATTCCCTTCATAACTCTAGAGAGATCCCTACATTACCATCTTCCGCTTATATGGAGGTAGAATATAAAAATCAAGTAGGATAGGAAGATGAAGATAACCTCTGGGATGTCCCTCCATCAATTGGGAATGGTTTTTCTACCACCATTAATGAACTTGGTGAAAAAAATCTGGATACGGAAGAAGATCCATGGTGCACCAAGATTAGTGAGGCCACGTCGTCCAAGGACTGAGTGGTATACACCTTATTTATTAAGAGGCATCCGTATATTTTTCACCTAGAATTACATAGAAATTCCAATCCCTGATCTCAAGGTGTTCACTCACTACTTAGTCTTGATAGAGAACCATCATGATTACAAACAAGCAGTCAGAAGGACATGCCTGGCACATGCCACCATAATTGAGGCTAATGTTGATCGTATTATCAAATCCAATTTCATTCATAATGTCCAATATTTTATTTGTCTGGAAAATATAGTCTTTATAATGATGAATAATGGGAAAATTAAGGTCATCCTTGATTCCAGAGATCACAATCCGTACTACATGAAATATGACTTCCTAGTCCATATCCCGTAGCTACAAATTGATGTACAATCTAAATACCAATCCCTCCCCTTCATTGATTACTATTTGGGGGACACACCAATTTAGATGGACCTAAATTATGAAGATTACACCACCTTCAACCCCACCCCCGTAGGGAGTATTCTATTATCTGGTGATTCTCGTTGTTTTAACGAATGATGGGATCACATACTGACGTGCCATGCATCTCATTTTCAAACCCTTTTGGGGGAATATTGTCAAATTCTATGTCAATGAACTAGTTTTTACGTCCTGGTATAATTTTAATCACTTGGTTGATATTGATGTCATCTAAAATAATATGAGATAGCATAACCTGATGATGAAACCCTTGAAATGTGCTTTTGGAGTCACCATATTGAAATTTATTAGCATCATCATTTGTCCCCATGGAATCAAAATAGACCCTAAGAAGACAAAGATTATCCTTAGTATGACACCACCTAGAATCCTAAAAGAGATAATGGGTTTATAGAGACACCTTTCCTACATTCAACAACATATGTAAAACACCATAGGAATCTGTTTTCCCTACAAAAGGTTGATGAAGAAGGGGTCACATATCAGTGGACCAATGACTATCATAAATCATATGACAACCTCGATAAATATTTTATGATCCTATCATTGCTCATGTCGCCCGTTGAGAATAATCTACCCATTATATATGTTAATTCCATAGATCAATCACTAGTTGATTAATATAAAAAAAATAGAGACACAAGGAATGAAAAAATCCTTTATAATCTCATTTTAATCATGATCATCATTTAGAATTGTTATTCAGATATCGAGAAGAGATTCCTATAATTAATCTTCATAATTTATAAAATGAGGCATTACCACTATAACCACAAGGTCCATTTGGCCTCTTCCAATGTGTTTGTCAAATATATCCTCATTCTTCCAATGTTGACTAGATTTTTTTCATCACTAGTGGTTATCCTGTAGAAGTTAAATGTAGATTTTTTTCCTCATAAAGTGATAAAAGTCCAGGATTTGGTATATTTTCAAAAAGAACACATATATGTAGGAAAAATCATCATTAAATACATAATTTATAGTTGAAGAGAAATTTTCTATTTTTAAAGGCCTCTATAAATGGGAAATGAATTTTGAAAGTGCATCTAGAAGATCGATGTGGAATAGAATGGAATACCCTAAGAGTAATAATGTCAGTTTGAAAATTGTTCTAATCTCTACAATAAAGTTTGTCATGCCTTACTCCTTCATATTGTCCAAAGGCTGTATAAAAAAAGAGAAACATATCAGATCCTTATTTTATCCCATTGATCTACACATTCAATACTAGCTATCCACCTATAGGTGAGAGGTGATTATTATTTGTTAATCAAATAAATTAATATCAATTTTTCTATAAAAAAGATGAATTAATCCCCTTACATGACTATGTCTAAGGAATAATGGAAGATTTCCCATTTAATCCAACATAAACTCATGTCCCATAATCATATAATGTATATGAAGATGCATTGAAGAATAGAAATATGGAATAGAAGATATATTTTGGGATGAAACAATCATCATCAATGTTCACCATTGAATGGTCTCCCATTATTCTCGTGTGAGCATGGAAGAGGTCAATGAATTTAGTTCCATTGCCAAACCAGATTGTCCCATAACTGGATGGATGATAACCATTATGGACTACATTAAAATGTATTAATCTCAATATCTATATCCAACAAAGATAAAATGTGATTAAGAGTGACTAACATAACTCTTTACGATAGCCCAAATCACCAAAAAATATTCTCTATAAATTTTCCTTGACAGTGTACTTTAAAGAATAATTGATGGATAATATACCTTTAGTGTCATGATAAAAGTGCATGTGGTAGCCTATTGTTTCCATGCATTAGGGTTCATGATTTCCCATAAAATTGGAATGCTCAGATACTTCTTGCCTTCAATAACATAGGATTGTAAATAATTCACAATAAAATTTCATCCTACCATGTACATTCAAAATTCATCCATCTACCCCTAAAGATTATACCTATATCCAAATAATCCAAGACATTTTCCCCAAGAGTGATGAATGTTTTATTTCTATATCCTCTAAACTTCACCATGTAGTTAAAAAACATCAAAACTGCTACTAACTTCTTCTCCAAATGGTCTGAGGTAATACCCCTCAACGAAGTAATGGACAAAATCTTCGTCAACATCTTGAAATGAAAGATCATTTTCAATTTTGGTTTCCCTAATATAATACAGATGGACCATGACACTAATTTTGGTTCTATAGAGTTGGAGAAGTTGTATCATGAGTATAATATCAAATTAAACCAATTGTGGGACTGTCACACAACATAATGTTGATAGATAGAGTCCTTCAAAAGGCACTATCAAACATACATCAGAATACAGTGGATAAGTAAAAAAAATATTGGCATGATAATAAATTCCATTCCTTGTGGTCCTACTAGAATACCACTATTAATGCCAAAATAGTGATTCATTATACACTAAATTAGGAAAGTTTGGCAGTCTATCCCATTGAGGTCTAATTTCCCTCACTCCATGTTTCCATCTATGATCAGTTATCCATAGATGATAATTCTAATAAATTGATTGATGAACTTGAGAATCTCAATGAGAAAATATTTTCTACCTTACATCACATAGAGGTGCATCAAAATAAAATTTCATGGGATTTTTACAATATGTTTTGACATTGTTCATTCCATGAAGATGAAATGGTATTGGTCCTCATGACTCAAATGGTACCCAGGAAGAATCCCCAAAATTTTGAGCCTAATTGGGAGGGTCATTATTCCATACACATGGTCCAATATACTTTATGGTATTACTTGATGTTTATGGATGCAGTGCACATTATAGACTATACTAATGATATGTTTTTTATAAATACTTTATGTGATAAAATTTCATAAATAATATCAACTTCATGAAATGAAACTACACAGTCTATCTTTGTCATATAATATAAAAATGATTTCATATCATCGAAATCATAAGAAAATAAATTGCATAATACCAACATACTTGTTGGATGACATTAAACTACATAACATCATGATCATATATGAATGAAAATAAAAGGCACACCATATAGTCCTAGTCATATGACCCATAATGATAGGACATAATTGTCCTATATATGAGAATTTAAAATATATATGCTAACATCCTAGTCAAAAGACGTTAAGATATATGTAAATATCCTTTTATCATGATGTAAAACTTCATTGTTCGTGTCCTTGTTACCCAAAGATAAATTGTTTAAAATTTCAATCCATAATTGAGCGCGTCATAATATTTTGTGATCGTATCCCACCACAAATTTTCTCAAAAAATATGTGTGTCTTGATTCCTATCATCACAATATACATTTGTATTCCAATATCACTAATCCTAAGTCCATCCATGGAAAAAATTCTCCATCCCTGTGAATGGGTCAGACCTGTACAAGAATCTATTCCAAAACTACGCGTGGCTTGATTCAAATTACAATGAGATAAATAGTGATTTTTAGACCTCATGTCCTAGGCCTAGTTGTGGGGAAAAAAGCGTACCCTCTCAAATAGACAGACAAAGATCAATACTGGAGTCCTTAACATAGGTTCCCTCAATCAGATTCCTTTCATGTAAATAGAATAATTCTTATCCTGCATATAAAAATATGAAGATCCATATTGAGGAGTGTCATAATCCATAGTAAATATTGATCAAGAGGATTTCTTTTTCCTCCAACATGTACCTTTTCAAACCATACTCTATGTTCTGGGATATATAATATCTCCCTAATAATTCCATGGAAATTAGTTATATAATGTCTAATTCCTAAGGAGAAATGTGTCTGAATATGCAGTAACAAAACCTAGTTGGATTTGCATAAGTTTCCCACAAAAGGGAATGTCAACTAGAGGATTACACTATTTCCCTATACGGTAATATTCCCTAGTTGTATTTCCATAAGTCTCCCACCAAAAGGACCTATCAACCAGTAGTACATTCATCCCTATGAGAGACCTCTTCTATCTCTTAAATACCCAATGACATTTTGATACCACATAAATCGTCATATATGATAAACCCCAAGATCATGGTTTGTGGTTGCATCCTTCACATCCAATGATTGTTGATGCATCATTATCCTATTAATCATTACATCAATCCAAGTTTCCATGAAAAATGGTCCCTATTGTATGGCTTAAAATTGAATGACATTATATGTCCTCTCCACATGATACCAAACCTCATGTTTTTCAAAAACATCATGAATGTTGATTCTCTATTTCAAAAGATAGTATGTGACACAAAGATCCCACATCTTCGTCCATCTACAAAAAAAATCAAACAGACCAAACCATCATTTTTGTCACCATTTTGTGGTGGAAAAATAGTTTCTACTCATTTTTTCTCACATTGATCTTAGATCAATCTCGGTGTCTGCGTGACATTATTGGTGTGACACTATCAGTGTCGGCAAGAAAAATGTGACAGTGATATAATGAAATTTTTAGTGTTATAATGAAATCCACACTCATATTTCACAAAAATTTATAAAAATAATTCCATTATAAATTAGTCATCCCTAACTCATATTTTATGTAATTCAATCATTCAATGTTCAATGGCTTTGTGAATTTATCACCATGCTGATGTTCAGTGCCAATAAACTCCAATGTTATATAACCTTTTTGATAATGATCTCTCAAAATGTGATTTATTAAATCAATATGATTTTTTTGAGATTGAGAAATATGATACATAGATAAGTTAATAGAACTTGTGTTATCACATTTTATAGGGACTTGTCTGAATTGACATCCATAGGCTAGTAAAGTGTGTTTCATTCAAAAAATCAGAGCAAACCAACTACCAGCAGCTATGTATTCATCCTCAGTAGTAGATAATGCAAAAGAATTTTTCTTTTTTACTACACCATGAAACTAAAGAAATTCCAAAAAAGTGACATGTTATAGTGTTTAGCTTTCTATCTAATATACAAGCACCAAAATCAGCATCAGAAAAGGTTGTCCTTTATGATAGAACAATCTTATATTGGTAGTATATTTGAGGTATTTGAACATTATTTTAATAGAATTTAAATGAGAATCATTACAGTTATCATGAAAATTGGCACACATACACTCACTAAACATAATGGCAGGCTTTCTAGATGTTAATTAGAGTAAACACTAAATACAACCTCTATAAGTGGTTTGATCAACAAATTTACGATTTTCATCAAGATCCAACTTACAAGTGGTACCCATTAGAGTTTCAATACATTTTTTACTATTAAATACTATCCTTTTAAAAATATCATTAGTATATTTAATTTGATTTAAAATAATACATTTCTTATTTGAAATATTTTAAATCCATGAAAGAATTTAAGTTTCCCAATTAAACTCATTTCCAATTCGCTTGGCATCATTTTTGAAAAATAAAAACATAAAGATTTTTTTAAGATCCAAAAATTATATCATGTAAATAAATTTTAAAAACTAAAAATTTATTAGAAATTATTTTTGTAAAGAGGTTAGGATTATCTATAACCTTTGTAAAACTTTAGAAATAAGAAAAGTACTTAGTCTATCATACCATGCTCTTGGTGCTTTCTATAAACCAAATAAATATTTTTTTAATTTAAAAAAACGATTTCGAAAGTGAAAGTATGTAAAACTAGGGGGTTGTTAAACAAAAACATTCTAAACTATATAAACAATTAGGAATGATTTCTTAACATATATTTGTTATAGTTGAAAATTTTAATGTGTTTCATATTAATGTAATATTTTAATGGCCTCATGTCTAGGAAATTGTGAAAATATTTACTCATGTTCAATGCCTTCTTCTTAACTATAACCTACTACAACTAATATATATTTATTTTTTACAATATTATAAGCTTCAACTACTTTATTTCGAGACACCCATTTAGTGCCTATGGTCAAAGTGTCTTTATGTCTATCTACAAGTTTCTAGAATTTATTTCTTACAATATCTTTCACTTGTTCTTTCATAGACATTACCCAAAATTCATCATTTATTTCATCATTAATTCTTTTAGGTTCAAACTATGAAAAGAAATCATGATATTCAACCTAATTTTTAAGAGAATATCTAGCATGTTTTCCTTTTTTGAGGTCTCCAACTACATCATCTAAAGGATGTTTCTTAAGAGTTCTTATGGGTCTAGAACAATAAGGTCTATAGATTTTAGCTTCTTCAACAGGTTCAGGTTCATCATGACTACTGTATAGAGAATTTATAGAACTAGATGATTTAATAGATTACCTAATAATAGGGTCAGATGACTTTTCAATTATGTTTATATTTGAAAAATCAACCTCAATATTTTCTATAGATCTCTCAGGTTCATGTGGTGTTGTTTCATCAATTTTGACATGTATAGATTCTTCCAAACATTTTGTTCTTTTATTAATCACTATATAGGAATTACTACATGTTTAATAACCTAAAAATATTTCTTCATCACTATTGGAGTAAAATATTTCTAGATTGTTCTATATATTATGAATATAGACTTTTCATACAAGGACTTTTAAGTAATTAACCATTGTTTTTCAATTGTTCCATATCTCATAGGGACTTTGATTAAAAATTGGTCTAATTAAGACTCCATTACCGATATAACAAGTTGTATTTATAGATTCTACGAAATAATATATTGTTATGTCATGTTCAATAAGAATGGTGTGTGATATCTTTTTTAGGGTTCCATTTCTTCTTTTTACAACACCATTCTCATGGGGTGTCCTAGAAGATATGAATTTATAACAATACCAATTTTGTGAGATAAAATATTCAAAATCTTGGTTTTCAAACTAACGTCCATGGTCAATTTTTAAATATTTAATTATATGATCACATAGGTTTTCAAATTTTCTAGCATACATTGTGAAATGAGAGAAACATTCTCTTTTCTAATATAAGAAAATGGTCCATGTATATCTGGAATTTTCATGTACAGTAACATAGACCTAGTTCGTCCCATTTAGACTTGTAACTCTAGATGGTACAAACAAATCCATTTGAACCAACCCAAGTGTTTGAGAAGTTAAAACTTATTTATTTTTTTTGAAATATATTTTATGTTGTTTACCCTTTTGACAAGGATTTCAGACTTAGTCATTTTGAAACTCGGGTTTGGGTATATCCTTAACTAGTACTTTCATAATAAGCTTCATAAGGTATTGAATATTACAGTGTCCTATTCTCCTATTAATTATCAAAGAAACATTATGATAAGAACATAATCGTGATAAATTTGCAGGAACAAAGGAATCTATGTTTACAGCATAAACATTTTCATTTCTAAAGAATGTAGATACAAACTCATTTTATGAATTAAATAAATTACATGCATCATTTTAAAATTTAACATTAAAACCATCATCACATAACTGAGAGATACAAAGAATAATATACTTTAATCTATCAACATAAAGTACATTGGAAATGAAAACTGTATTTGAGATACCACTCGGGCCAAGGTCAATGATTTTCCCTTTTTAATTTTCACCAAAAGTGACATGCACACCGAAAATATTTATTATATTCTTGAATATTGAATAATATCATATCATGTGTCTAGAAAATCCATTGTCCAAGTAGAATATACTTATAATGGATCACATTAAACTAATTTCTAAAAAATATAGAATAGAAAAGAAAAGAGTCTGGCACCCATATTTTTTGGGTCCTGTAATATATTTTATAAGCTCATTGGGAAACCACATTTTTTAGGGGTTTAATATACATAGATAAATAATTATTGGAAAAATATAATTTATTTTAGTCCGAAAAAATAGAAAAGTAGAATATATTTCATGGCTGGAACTTGCAGAAAAGTTTTTAGAACTAGGCATAAAACTGGATTTTCCAGGCAAAGATACAAAATCTGTTTTAAAAATATTTCTTTGAACATGTTGATATACAATACCACTAGAGTATTCGAGTGAAACTTGTTTAAAGATAATTTGAACCAATATATATATTCCCTTGGTAAAAATTTATAAATCAATTTTCAATTTCTCATTGGAAAATTTAATCTCATTGTTTTCATTAAGAAATTGAGCATTCTTTTTATTTTCTACGGTAAGCTTGAATTTAATAGTAGAGGTAAGAGTATGTTGTTTCATTAAAGATTTATATTTAAATTTTAATTCATTTCATGTATCTTAACGGATTTGGAAGTATTAAATCATTTCTTCATTATTTATTTTTTCATAATCACATTCATCTCCAAAATAATAATAATTATTAACAAGATACTAAATGGTTAGGTAATATGTATTTTTCCGGAAAAAAACTTGTTTTCCTTGTCACTTTTCTCATCATGTGATGATTCTGACTCACTTGAGCTGTCCCTATAGGCACGCTTGGTGGCATTCATTTCCATCTTATATCTTTTGTCCTTGTCCTAATATTACTTCTGGAATTTAAATTTAGGACAACCATCCTTCATAAGCCCTCTTCTCATAAATTCATATCAAACTATTTAATTTGATTTATCCTTCATTTTACAATACTTTTTCAGTTTCCATTATTATAATATTTACCATTGTAGCTAGGCTTCCTGAATAATTTCTTCCTTCCATAAAACGTCTTAAATTTTCTGGCTAACTTAGCCATTTACTTATCCTTATCTAAATGAGTTCGAATCATTTCCTCTATTTATATATGAAACTATTAGTTTTGAAATCTACTAACTTCTCTTTGGTTCATCCTCGTCCTCCTTGTTGAATATTAATTCTTCTTCAAACATCATTAGATTTCCTATTAGCTCATTAGCTGGGAACTTACTGATATAACTAAATTTTGTAATTGACCCAGAAGTTCCCCTCCATATTTTGAGTATACATTTATCTAGCCACATGATTTGTTCTTTGGAACCCACTGGCTTCCCATGAGAGCTCATTATATTGAATATATCATTCAACCAGACATACTTATCATAAATTGGTTCATCAAGATTCATCTTAATGTTATCATATTTAATAGTATAGTTATTAAATCTCATTTCTTTGACATCAGTGGTTTATTCATGTGAAATAGCCAAGTTAACCCAAATTTCATAAGAAAATTTACATGAAGATATTCAATTAAATTATACTTCCCCTAAATCAAAAAATCAGGCATTCATAGATTTACAATTAATATTGTAAGCAGTTTTTGTTTCATCACTCCATGTAGTTCATGGAATGTCTGGTATGTCATATATATCTTCTATTAGAGTCTGAATATCAAATCTCATGCTTTCAAAGTGAAATTTTATGATTATATTCCACTAGGATAATTTTTACCATTAATGTAGGAGGGTATATTGGTAAAAACAACTTTCTATCTATTGTCCATAATAAAATATAAAGAATAGAATTTAAAGATATAATAATTTAGAACTAATATAAATTTATAGATCTTTAAAACATAACTAAAATAAAAGATTAAAATATCTGACAAATATTTTAAACAAACACTGATACAAAATATTGTTCGGAGTAGAACACTCAAGAGAGGGGTAAATTGAGTTCCTATTAAAATTTATATTAAAAACATTATTTGAAAGAATCCCCCAATTTAAAAACAAGATAGGCTTGTTAATCAAAGTATTAAATTTATTATAGTGTGGCTATTTAATTAATTTCTTAAGTTATTGATTACTTATTAGTTATATCAACATGAAAGATTGAAATAAATTTTGAAAACAATTTACTAAACCAAAATAGTAATAAATACTATTCAATATCAACTATCAAATTGAAACATAGTTTTCTAAAAATATTTGTTAAAATGGAGAAAACTACATTTCCAAACACGACGGATTAAAACAAGAGGTCCATTCTCAGGTCGAGACTTAGTATTCTCCACTTGGTGATCACCTGACACTAATTAATATATATATATATATATATATATATATATATAAAGATTTGATACACACCCTGCATCGGGGTTTACACTACAATATAAATAAATTTCAGGTCACAAGACCTCTACAACAATTTTATTTGGGAACTAAAGCATCCAGGCCACATAGGACCTCTACCACAGTTCTACATGGTATATAACAAGTGTGAAAATATTTTTGTGTATTGATATCTTATATCCTCTAGTTCAGTGCTCGAGAAAGTTTGTGCTTAATAGGAAAATTCACACACTATTTAAAATGTATTAATAATGCACCCACAAAAGTAGGAAATAAAAAGATAGAGTTTATAAGGCTTTGGGTGTTTTGAAATGAATCATTGGACTCTTTGGATGAACTAGATGTGAATATTGAGTCCTCTTCTAGAAATAGACACCAGAACAGAGGGTCGTTGGAGGTTTTTTTCTAGTTTCCATGAAGATGGGATTATCCTCCTTATTATTTGTTTTTGGTATGGATTATTGAAGATTTTGTGAAAAACAATCCTCCTTCAATTCAAAAATAGAAGGAATGAGAGTTCCTCATTTGTTAATTTTTTTGTTCTAGTATCTCTATCCATATATTATATTATGATATGATCTTTTACAGTGTAGCTCATGCACCAAGGTGTCATTTTATATTAGGTTTCATGTGTTGGATGACAAGAAGCATGTGGAGGTACCTTGTACCTCATAATTTCCACTAACACAGTAATTAATGTTGTCTTCAAAAAGAATTTATTAAATCAGTATCATTAAAACACTCAAATATGATCCTTAGAGATAGTTTTAAATAAAAAGAAATTTAAACAGTCGGCCAGAGACTCCCCTATCGGTAACTCATTCGGTCAGGGACTCCTTCTATCGGGGAGCCCTTATTTTGGTATCAGTGACTCATTATATCGACGATTAATTATATCTGTAACTTAATGGGTCTATAAATCAATGTGTTAGAGACGCATTTTGTTCAGCTGGTGAGTGATTTCTTCTGTTAATGTCTCATTTGTTTTTTTGGTGATTCTTCTATCGGTGAGTCAGTTTGTACTATCGGTTATACAATTATTCTATCAGTGCGACATTTGTTCTATTGGTGGGACATTTTCACTATCAGTGAGTCATCTGTCCGTGACTCAAACTTAATTGTTAGTGAGTCATCTATTGGTGAGTTAGAATTAACTGTTAGTGAGTCATTTTGTATGTTGGTTTTAATGACTCATACTAATCAATTTTTCTGTTTTAACAATCTTACAACATAAATTTAAAAATAATTCGTTAAATATATAATGACACATAGATAATAATAATTAAACACAAATAATCATGATTTAGTATAGTTATTGGAAATGATTTAACATGATTTGTGATTATTAAAACCATTAAAACAAGAGAGGGGCCAACAATATCCTTCGTACCAACATGGTTCATGGTCATTGCATGCATGTTTGTCTCAAATCATGTTTTAGATCTAAAAATAAAAAATGGAACAAAAAATTTCCCTTTGGGTATATAAATAGTTTCATAAAATTCTTATCCAACAAGCCTTGTTTGGTTCATCCTTATAAAACTTATAATTAAAGTTATTCGACCTAAAACACTAGTCACATAAGCAAATATTTCAAGACATTAATCTTCCCCAAAAAAGAGAAACATTACTTTTCAGGTTTAATACATATAATGGGAACCATTGGTAAAATATGATTCAGAGTTTACTAAAACTATGATATTTATGAATGATGAAATAATAAAAAAATGAAACATCAAGAGGAAAAAAACTATTAGTCTTGAAACTCACAAATGGAATCCTAATAAACATCTAATTCTGACTTACCATGTCTTAGTCATATTGGAATTAGGAAAAATTAGTGTGTTAAGAAAAATATATAATGATTGTAGGGTTTTCCATATTACCCTATCAATAGTTGAACTATGCACACTAGGATTAAAGACCTAGGAAAATGATTAAAGGGTTTCCCCACCACTATTTTTTGGATTATAACATGATGTAATTCAATCAAATGGTTCACATTCTATGTTATATTACAATTATTATTAAGGATGTAATGTTGGGGAAGGTGATTAGAAACAAAATCCCTATTATTTGTGTTTTAAAAAGAAGAGGAACTTGAAAATATTGAATCCCATATTCCAAATATTCGATTTTCTTCATGATATAGGACCTACAATTTTTATCAATGAATCATGAATTCTTTGTATCTTTTTGAAACATACCTATTTCTATGCAGAAGGACTTTTCAGTGTGACAGAGTTTCTCCTTCTATTCAAACACTGAATTCTATCATTATACTGAGAAACTCTTCATGGAACGGTGTATTTAGATAATCTATTCCATTATTGAATTTAGTTTTTCTTATAAGCATACCATTTTGAGAGATTTTTTATCTAGAGGATGCTGGTTCTCCTCCACCTCCTTGGCATGATTCAAATCCTCTTAATAAATAGTATGCCTAAGATTTTCAATTTGTATTGATAATTGGTCCTCATATTATTGGAAATTTTTCTCATCTTTCTATTTCCAAATGATCTACTTTATGGAATGGTAGATTATGTTGTTATAAACCCCTCCATACCTCATAAATGAAAATAGGGTCATATTTTGGTGAATTCATGATGGAAGGTCTTCACGATGAATCTCTAAGACTATCTTCTAGACATAACTCAAAATGATATGACAAATAGTGTGAAGATAATATTAGGTCTCCATGTCTATCTTGGAACCACATTCACAGGGAGATATATATTTCTGGGTCAATACACTCAATGAGGCAATTTTATTAATTACCTTTAAAATAGTGTCATTTTTTCCTACCAGTGTCGACTGAATAGGAATAGAAACCCCAAATTAATTCTCAAACACTAAAGTCGATGTTACAAAATAGTAGGTGGAACTCCCATTAAATCATGAAGTTAAGAACCATCAAAGGTAAACAATATCCTGATTATTTAACCACACTCGCTTTTTGGTGGATTGAAGGCTGTAATCGATGCCTCTTTGGAATCATTGATCTAAACTCTTTGGGTAGGTACCTCTGGAAAAGGAGAATCCTCTTAAATATTCCCAGTTACAAGGATAGAGGTCCATCGAGGATCTCCCACTTAAAGGTTCTTAGTTGTTACTCCCTTATTAATGGATCCATAATTGACATTGGTGGGCCTTGTCCATGAATTTCCTTATCAATTTTCTCTATATACAATGTTTTAAAAGTAGACCACTGGTGTAAGACATCATATTAAAAGTGGAAAATTGAATTTAAAAATGCAAGAAAGAGAAAACTCATGTTTTTCCTACTCCATAATAATGTCCTGTAACTCCTCCATAGGGGTGAGAATATTAATGTTTCTAGAACATCCTCATGCTCTATCTTTTCATTATACATATTCTTATGTCCAACACTATACTCACCAGTAGGGGTACCCGAGATGAGTGGCTCTAAACCCAAATTGTCTTCATTATAAACTATGTATGTCGACCCCTTAATATAAATAGTGTCTTCCAACCGTCTTGTGTTTGTATCATCATGGAAATGTTCAAAAAATTATCTATACCCCTTATCAAACCCCTTTTGGAGTGGAGAAAGTGATGGTGGTGGTTGTTGTAGGGTCCTCTAATATATGAGGAATAAATAAAATATCATGAGGAAGAAAATACTTAAGTAGAACTTGACACCATATGATATACATTTGAAATTACCACGACCCTCTCCTCTCTCCATTCTAATGGGGGAATACAAGGATGCATCTCATAATACTTCATCCATCAAAGTGATGGATTCCTTATCACGAGTATGTGCCTCCTCCTGGATACCCCCTCAATCGAAAGAACATTATTGGACCACTTAAGGGATGAAAGTAAAAAAGATTGTTCAAAAGGAATGAAAAATAAAATATGAATTTTAGGAAATTAATTAGATTAAATGAAATCAAAATTGAATACTATGGTACATACACCGGGACAACTTCTCTACCCTCTTTAATTTATTTTCTTGATACAAATAAATACCTATGTTAGTCCTCCCAATAATGGAAACATCGGTGTTGGTTGATCAGGTCCTTCTACCACTACCCCCACCATATTCCTATCAGCTAGTGATACCTTGGGGATTTAGGAGACTCGGCCACTACATCAATAGGGGTACCCATGGGACCATATTTTAGTGACCCGAGAGCCATTCTTTCTACTTCTTCTACTACTACTCCAAACTGTGAGATAGATCCCCTCAAAATAAATGATATTTGATAAGGAAAGAATTAAGAAGATAATAGAAATAGAAACCTCACCAAAATCATGTTAGTCATCCCATTCCTCATAATATTGACCAGATATCCCCATAATATAATCTCAATATAGAATGATGGATACTCATGCTATGGTCGGGATCCGATCATCCGTGACATATATCAACATTTCTAGCTTCTGAACATATTGCCCCACCTCAGTCAAATAACTATATGGGTGATGATTAGGGTGTAAATAGATATATCGTAGATCTAGGATTCATATTTCATCCTTTAGAAACACCTACAAGTCTCCAATTTCATGGGTTATGCATTTCCCAGCATGGAACACTAGGGGACATACACAATCTGATTCTAATGAAAATAGCTATGTGGAAGTCCCATTACCTTTTGAATTTAAAGACATTTTAGGTTTCTATTCTCCCATGGGAGACTAAGTTACAAGTGATTGGGTCTCTAGTTAGAAGTTATTACTAGACCTCCTTGGCTTGAAAGAAGTAGTTTTTTCTCCCTTTGCCAGCTCCATAGACCTTGTCTGATATCGATGTAAAGGATTTGGATCCTCAGTGTAACCACCTTTGAGTTGAACCATCCCGATTCTCTTTCTATGAAAATAAATGTTTTTTTACCTGAACTTGCGGAATGATTTTTGTTAAAATACCTTAACAATATAAAGATATCCAATCACTCAATTTCCCAAAATTCTATCTCAATCGATCCACCTTATATAAGTAACTTAATTAAAATTTTGGATTCCTCTAAGGCCAGAAGGGTATGGAATTGATGGTCCTCCATCGAGGGTTTCAGAATATTAATGTGCAGGGGGTAGATACACATGAATTTATGGATAAATTGATACAAATCGTATACCACAATATGATATTGCAATCAATACGGGCCGCTAGTATGTTGTATGTTAATGCAGCCATGTATGACTAAAAATTCTTGACATATTTTACATTGTTAGTGAATATCGCATTAGGTAGGTTACCATTAGTAATAAATTGAAATACCTCGATACATTCAATGTCTTTATCATTTTATCATGCTTCAGGGATAAAATCTAGATAATTGAAATAACTTGGACGAATGGGTGGAACCAACCTATAGGGACTTTTACTCTACTTAAAATAGTGTAAGAGCTAAAGGGTGATGTAATCCACCCCAAATCACTTAAAATGGCTCTAAAAATCTGAATGGGGACTTTCTAGTGAACACATGGAGAAACCTCAGGTAGATATTCACTGGAATAGGGTAATCCAAAACAATGTGGATCCCTTATTCTAGTTTTGCTGCTAGAACATATTTCTCCGATCTCATGCCACCATTTGATTTGTGACTTGTAAGTAGGTAGGTTCTTATCCACATATTGAGTAAACCATCCATATGGGTCCTCATAAAAAAATAATTCATTGACCATAGAACCTTAGTGGGTATATTATCCTTTCTCTAATATAAGAAAAAATATTCCCATAATTCTTATATTTTTAGATTGGGGAATCCCATAGGGTTCTATTATGAAAGACCTTCACCTTCTATCTTGAGAAAGACCTTAATCCATGATTCAGAATGAATATCACCTCTTTGGTAACTATATCATTTCTTAATATTTTGCGAAAACATTAATAATTTATAAACCTAAGCTGGCATCCTTTTAGTATCATCCAATTTTTCCTTTCGAGGGATAAAATCACTCTACATATCTCTAAGGCTTTGGGATCCATATAGGTTATTGGCATAACATAGGATAATGTTTACTTTTCCATTAATTTAATGAAAATAATTTTTCTGAGATATCAATAACCTCAATTGTTCAGTAATGATTTTCTAATTCTTGTAATCATATGTTTTCACCACAAAAATGTCCACATAAATGATGTTGTTTTGCAGATCATTCATAAATTATACACATGTTTGGTTCACCCAGTACACCCACATCCATTTAATCCTAAAACCACTGCTAGATATTAATTCCATATCCACATTCCAACATTAATGTTGGCCTATATTGAAATCATTGACAAATCACTTGTAGAAGTGAGGTTTTGACTCATGGGTGTGAGTGTTAAGATCTGAGGTACAGTGGTTGTGGTGCATGACATAGGTAGTAGGAATAGTTCCTTGAGGAATTTTACATTGGATTTGACATTTTTGGGAATTATATTGTTTATTTCTCAAACCAATACTTCAAAAAGTAATTATGATCCTTTTTAATTAGAGAATCTCTATGAATTCAATGATTTTACAAAGAAGATAGTCACTTTGAGGATACTCATGCTAGTATTTCTTCAAGTGATTTACTAAGTCCATGAGAGATTAGTCACACATGTCATATTATCCATCCCAACATCTTTAATTATCTTCAAAACATGTGAAATATCTTGTTTTTGGGATGCCATCAAAGCATCCATTGAAAATCTACAATGACACATCGACATTTTCATTAAATTAAATATATAGTTTTATAAATATTATAATGTTTTGTAATATAGGAACTTTCATAGGTCTTCAATAAATTTTATTTTCAATGTATTATGTTTTGATACTGGATTTCTTATTTTCGAGACCATATACTAAGAAATAATGTGATTCTAAGGCCTGGTGTGCCCGGAATAAATGTTTAAATTATATTTAATTTTATAAAATAACACTCGTGATAAATTTTTCTAAAAAATCAGGATTACTTCTATACATGGGACTATATCCTAAATTTTATGGAACCTTTGCCTTCAGAATAAGTGTTTTACCGTATTCATGAAATAACCTTTGTCATAATGGGGTGTTTGTGGAAAATTCATCACGAACATAAAATAAATAAAATTATGAAATAAAATTATTTATTTATCCATTACTGGAAAGAAAATAAATTCATCAATAATAATATGGTTATTAAAGAATTCCAAGGTTATTCCCATTACCATAGTTCTATTTGATAACCTTTAGAGGTAGAGTAGTTGGATATCTCTCAAGCAAACAACAATTGAATCAATGATCGGGGAATAGAGTGAAAAAATATTCAAAGATCCCACCTATGATAAAAATTCATTCCCATTAATTTTCAATGTTTGATACACCTCAAGGTATGATGTTTATTAATTTTAATTTCTTCCTATTTTCTATTTTTATGAGGAATGAAAATCAATCATCCAACGGATTGTTTCATATATCAGTTGTTTTGTGAGATGGGTTATCTGTGTGGAATGTTTTGGAAGAAATTATTTGTGATTATTTTTTTATCTCTTCATTATTCATTCCCATGGAAATGAATCCAGGTAAACATGAACAGTAAATGAGGTATGTTTCTCATGATTGTTCACTGTTCTTTTCTCCACAAATTCTTCATTCATCATGGGCATTCTCCATTGGTCCATGGATGAACATACGCTGAGTAAATCAATCATTGTGCACCCATTTCTTAGTGTATTGATTTGACATTTTAGATACGGGCTCGGCACAATGTGATATTGCTGGGATGGTGGAAGTGGTAGCGGATCAGATGATGTAGTTACATGATTTTAGGGTTTTTCAATAGGTATAGAAGAATGAAATTAGAAAGAGTTTTCCAAATGAATTTAATGGCTAAATCATGAGGATTCGTTGATGGAAAGGCCCAGGTGACGATTTTCCATAGATATAGCATAGGGAATGGAAAGGTGAGTAGTCATAAGTGCATTAGAAGGTAAAAAATTTGAGATCTGTAGTTCTGAAAATTTATGAAGGACACGGTGTGTACCACTGAGATACACACTATGTGGGACCCTATTAGTAGCAGTTAGGGTTTTTGGGTAAATATATGTATCACACAGAGTGTGTCCATGTCACACAGTATATGACCCCGCCAATTTTGCATGGCAAGTACCTTGCAGGGTACATGGAAATGACTAGGGAGTACATAGGAATGAGTAAAGAATGTATTTCTTCACATACATGTCCAAGATGAGTATTCATATGAAAAGACATGTAATGATACATGGGAATAAGTACATAAGTAAAATAATGTTGTGTAATTCTACAGGGGTGTGGGTATGGTCCATTTTACTTGGACAGGACATGGTGCTTAAGGGACACTCTGTATACTCCACATAAATAGCATCTAATCCTTAACACTTGACATTGATCTATTTTCCTCTATATCTTGGACTTTCTTTGTTAACTTCTCATTTCTTATATCAATTTCCCCAATGAAAAATATGGATTCTCCCCCTATAGATAGGATGGTGATCTTTTTAGTAGTACATATTAGATAGAGTTTTTCTATTTCTTTTGGTGAGGCCTAGAGTGATATCTACTATCATCTTTTTTCCCAAGGTGGCGTTCGTGGTGTCATTGTGACCAGCACAATGTGAGTGATGATCCTTTACTAAGTGGGTTAATCCATATTCAATTTTTATTATACCTCATGGACTTTATATTTATCCTCATCTTTGTACCATATCCCTTCATACATATACAATATAATTCTAATGGATGGACATGACAAGATCTACCTATTAGACATACATGATCAGTTCAATCTGAATCATAGAGTTAGTTCTACTATAAGAGTTCTATGTGGATCCTTCATTATGTAATCCTACACTACTATTATAGTTATATCATTACCTTTACATTCTGTTTCAATGTTGAGTATATCTAGATATTCTTATTATATTTACTGTAAAGATATAACTATGTAGATATGACTGATATTATTTCATTATATGTATTATGGTTTCGAGGTGTCCTATTGGGTATTTTTATAGTCACCTCTACATGGACTTTTCTAGAACATGTTGTGTTTTGTGCCAATGATCATCCCTTTTCCCAATGTCCCTAACGGACTATGACCAGATTGTTCCTAGTGAGAATGAACAGAATGAGGTGGGTTTATGTGGTATCATGACTTTAGTCCCCATATTTAATTTCTTAATTCACTTTTTATCAAACAAATTTTGGTGGGATTGTATTGTGATTTTCTACTCTCATTTACTTCATATCATAATCTGGTAGTGGGATTAGATGTATTCATTCATGGTTGTTCCATTGTTTTTTAGATTTCAGCATTGTAGGAGTTGGGATATGTGTGCATGTTTGGGCATGTACTTTGGCTTAGGCATCCCATGTTACTAATATTTGTAATATGTGCTAGTCTCCATCCACTCTCTTATTAGAGGCAAGCTTGGGGATTCATGTCGTGGGCCCCATTTGGATGAGTCATGATTTAGTGGTATCAGGGCATTCATTTCTATATTAGGACCAAATTTAGAGTGATTTTTTTGGAGAAATAGTGTTAAGTATTTGGATTTGGGCTTTCAGGCCAGGGACTGTAGTGCTGATGTGGTGGTCGAGGTATCCATAAACTATAACTCTGATAACCTTCCTTTTGAATCAGTACATGATAACACGGGTTTCATGGAAAACAATGGTACATGCATCATATAAGAATGGGTTGTCGATTATATTTCCTCATTGAGTTGTCTCTCCTGATATATTCATTGGTTGTAGTATATCATTTTTTATTTTAAGATTCCTATGTGATGTTTGACGACTAGGATTCAATTTCATGATCATGAGGATGATCCCGTTAGTAATGAGGCAACAATTCATGGACAATTTCATGAGATGATACTTACAGTTGGTGTACCATCAATTCAACAACCTGTAGAGTAGACAATGGTACCTAGTGTACCAACGAATGAGGTGAGTAGGCTGAGTGCACATCCTGAGTTTCTTTCATAAAAACCACTCTATTTATAAGGACAGTCTATCCCATAAGTGGATGAGGACTATATTAAGGTGGTTACATGAGTTTTCACTCTGGTCAAGATATTAGTAGACCAGATGGTGGTCTTGGTTGTGATCCCAATTCAGAGATTTGTAGGACGATAGCTGTGTTTGGTGACCTAGTATTATAAGGAAGATACTCGATCATGTTTATAAATTGATAACCTTTAATGAGAAAAGATCTCCCCAGTTATGATGTGGGATTTCTGCAACTACAGGTTTTTGTATCTTCATCATGGTAGCAGGACAACAATTGTGTATTCATCTAGATAAACCAATCTCTGGAGGTATTCAATGGACATGGTTCAAGATTTGTTCTTTCAATATTAGCCCTTTTAGTGGGGACTTCTTAGAGAGATCATGGAAATTTTCATACCTATTTTCATTCCTAATTATTCTAGTGTGATAGAGTGATATTTCTTTGTTGAATTTTTCCGAGTTGAGTAAATGGAGACAATGGTTGTCTGCAATGGGCACATTTTTGATACAAACATTGGGAGTGGGGGCCTAATGTTATTCATTGGTAAGTGGATTTTCATTCCATAATAGAATGATGTCCCATAATAGTGGGTTTTCGGTTCTAGGATCAAAAAATGTGTCCATTAAACCTAAGGATTGGCAGCTCTACTACTGTGATGGAGGGGACATCTTGTAGGAGATTATCTGAAATTATGTATGGATGATAGTGAGATAGTAGATTTAATGCTAAGGTATAGGTAGAGGCAATAGAAAAAAAATCTAAATGGTGGAATACATGATTTAGGAGCTAGGAGATAGGTTGGATGAGGTGGACTCTATGACTTATTACCACCACCACCCCAGGTGGTCCACACTGGGATTTCAGAGCTAGAGGATAGGGGTGAAGGAAGTAGTAGGAAGTTGAGGATTATAACACTGAGCCTCTAGGAATGATTAGGGGTATAACCTATTCATTTTATACCTTTGTTTCAGTACTAATAGAAATAGGTACTAGTAATTTCATTATTTCCACTTATCTTATTTGGTATATAGGGATTCTGGTTGAGCGCTTGGCTCGACCATTATACTTAGATACTTTTATTGGAGATGAAACAATGATCATACATGTGTTCTAAAAATTTGACCTGAATCTTGGAGATATGACTTTCTATTGTAATATCATTGTAGTAGTGATTAGGTATTACGATTTCATCGTAGGTATGGGATGGACATCTATAGTTCATTCTCAGATTAACTATTTAGGTAGAGAAAGTTAGGTGTTTGTAGTGATGATGTCAGGTTTTTCTTTTGGTTGAAAATGAAACTCAGGAAGTTCAAGATGAACTCATGTATAGGGAATTATTTTTATTACTCATCCTTTAGAGAGAATGACCCTTGGTAAAATATATTTTATGATTTTTCAGTTCCTTATATAGATTGTAGGGTATGAGGATTTCTTTCTTGAGGGTGTTCTATAATTAACTCCCCACAAATATAGAGACTTATGCATTGATCTATTCCCAAGGATAACACCTATATTTTCATCATCATATTGGATGTCCCCCATTGTGTTTCAGGAGGTGAGGTTATAGTTAGATGAATTGGAGGGGAAGGTATTTATTAGAACATGTGTTTCACCCTGGGCAGCCCATGTGTTGTTTTCCAAGAAGTATGATGGGAGTTTTAGGTTATGTGTTAAATATTGGCGCTTGAACAAGGTGGCCATGAATAAATAGTATCAACTACCATGGAACACTGAACTCTTTGATTAGTTGAGAGGGGAGCAATAGTTCACAAATGTTATCCTCATTTCAGGATATCTCCTTTTCTTGGTAAAGGGTGAGGATATAATAAAGAAATCGTTTGGATGTCTCTATGATTACTATGAGTGCATGATGATTCTTTTTGGTGCGGCAAACACTCTATAAGTGTTCATGGGACTCGTTAACAATATCATTCATTACTTCTTGTACCAGTTCAGGGTAGTCTTCAGTGAAGATATCCTTATGTACTCTATGTCTAAGGAGGAGTACACAATACCCTTGAGGATGGATATAGATGTACGTTGGGAGAAATAACTTTGCAAGTGGATCTCGAAGTGAATGATCTATATGCAGGAGGTCTGCTTTATCGGACAAATGATCTTAGCAGATGATGTGGTATGGGAACCAACAAAGGTCAATGAAGAGTTATCTTTGGATGAACACAATAGCGTGATTGACAGGAAGATATTCCTTTGGTTGGTAGGCTATTACATGAGACTCATATCAGGTTTATCAAGGATATACACACCCATGAAAGATTTTTCATGGATAGAGTACCCTTTCATATAGATAAAGTGGTTCGATTAGTATTTTTAAGAGTTGAGACAGAGGTTGAAAAGTGATCCCATATTGATATTTCTAGAGTAGGTTGTCGAGTATGTACTGTTCTATGATTCATTACAAACTAGGATTGGTTGTGTTCTAATGTTGATTAAAGTGATGATTAACTATGGATCATTCTAGTTTAGACCACATGAGAATAACTACATGACCCGTGATCTTGAGTTAGCAACAGTAGTATTCACATTAAAGATATGGTGACACTACCTGGTGGGTGTGTAATTTATCATCTATTTTGATCAGAATTGTATCATGTTTATATTCTCTCAGAAAATTCATAAATTGATTTAGAGGCGATGGTTATAGTTCCTCCATGATTATGACGAAAACATTTCTATACTTCTGGGAAGTGTAATTTGGTCATGGGTACTCTCAACAATATATATTGTTTTTAGTTTTTCAATAATGATTCAGATTAGTTAGACTCATTGTAGTTATCCTTTGTAGATGAAGATGGGACACCTTAAGTCACGTTTATGGTAGTTACCCCTTGGATATTGTAGAGAGTGAGGGAGGCACAACTTGGGGATATAAATTGTGAAACACTACATACATAGAAATCAGTTAGACATGATCCTAATAAACATTATTATGGTGGGGAGTATGTAATTAATTTTAGAGGATACATGATGGTACCAGGGATGTTGTGGGGGGGAGGTTCTGAGAGTTCTTCATACATATCCTTTGGCGGTACATCTAGGTGTGTGAAAGATGTTCCAAAACCAAGGATGTTTGTTTTGGAGGTTATGTATGATGAATGGAGTTACAGAGTTTGTTTTATAATTCTTTACTTGTTAGCAAGTAAAGGATGAGCATTGGGTTCCTGTGGGTTTCGGTCAACCACATGAGGCTTCATAGGGGAAATGTAATGGGATAATAATGTATTTTTAAGGGGATATCCACATACGACTAGAGAACATAATGTAATTTTAGTGATTATAGACTATATCAATAAGTCATCCCACTTACTAGTTATTGAAGAGAATTGTTTAGTAAAAATATTGAGATGCATCTACATGTATGAGGTAGTATGACTCTATAAACATCCATCAAAGGTCATTTTATGACCATGATTCTCATTTCGGGTCTCATTTGTTGAAGGGATTAAAAGAGTATTTTGAGATATAGTTATGCTTGAGCTTGGCATTTCACCCCCAGAATGATGGCCCGAATGAGTATACCATTCAGGTTTTGGATGAACTGATATGATATTTCATATTGGACAATGGTCATAGTTGGGTGGATAATCTACCCTTAGTGGAGATTTCATAAAACAAAAAATTCCATTCTACCATAGGTATGGAACCATTCAAATTCATATAAGGGAAACCAAACAAGCCACCACATTGTTGGATCAACTGAGGGGAGTTGGTAGTCATGGGGATAGAGTTAGTGCAAGGCAGTACTGAGAATGTGTAGACTACCCAAGAGTGGATGAGGACAGCACATATCTATTAGATGTATTATGTGGATAGATGATGAAGTCCTTTGGAGTTCAAGGAGGGGGAGCATGTTTTTGTATGTGTTTCACCATGATGTGGACTAAAAATATTTTTCTAGGGTTGACAGATATCATTGATATTCATTATCCCTTCCTAGAAACTACGTAGACTTAGGGATTTGGTGTACCACTTACCTCTAACATTGTAATTTGACAATGTACATAACATATTCCAAGTGTTTCATCTGAGGGGGTATAACCAGGACCCATCAGACATTATTGACTCAGGTGAGACATACATTGATGATGGAGAAACCTTTATCAAGTACCTGTTAGAGATTGAGGATCAGAAAATTAGGATTCGTCATTGTATATTTATTCATTTACTGTGTGTCTAGTGGAATCACATGAATGCATTGGAGAGCACATGGGTTTTGGAGGCTTATATTCTTCCTCAATACCCACATCCCATTACATGGCCACAATTTTGGATTTTCAAGATGTAAATCCCCAATATGGGGAAAATATAATGACATGGATTTTCCATGGATTATTTTTTTATATTAAATGGATTTTTTAAGACCAGGAACCGAGGTGACCTGATATTCTAAGGATCGCTGTCCCGGGAATAAATCTTTGAAATATTTTAAATTTATAAAATAGAAGACATAAAAAATTCTTAAAAAATTTAAATAGAATCTAAATATGGTCCAAGATCAGAAATCTGATCACACCCTTAAGTTTAGAATATGGGTTTCACCCTTGGTGGGATATAACCATTGTAGTGCTGGGGTGTTTGTGGAACATTTTTCATGGTTGTAAAATAAATAAAATTATAAAATGAAATTATTTTATTTATCTGTTGATTCCATAATCTAAATTTTTTTAAAACAATAGGATTATTGTGGAATTCTAGGGTTATTTTCATAACCTTGGATCCATTGGAAAACCTTATGGGAGATCTTTAAAGGATCTCCAGTAGGTGAACATCAACCAAATTGATGGTAGGTGATCAGTGTTCCATGAGATTTTGATATCACACCAACTTCAATAAAAAATTATTGTTCATAATTAGGAATCAATAAATATCAAATTATGTTTGTTTATTTGGATTACTTACCTAACTTATAATTCTATGATGAATGCAAATCAATCAACCAGCAGAGTGATTCTCAAATTAGTCATTTTTTAGATGGGTTATCTGTCGGGTTTTTTTGGGAAATTATTAGTAATTAATTTCATTAACTATTCATTCATCATTCTAATTGAAAAAAATAAAGGTCAACATCATCACGAAACGAGGTCCACTCTGCATGATTGTTTCTTATGCTTTAATCCCCTGACTATTTATTTATCTTGGGAGATGTCCATTGGCCTTTGGTTCAAAATAAACAAATAAAATCCATCATTGTACACCAATTTCTAGTCAAAATGATTCAATATTGTAGATCCATGCTTGGAATGACATGATTGTGATGGGATAATAGAAGTGGTAGTAGATCGAGAGGTGTGGATACCAGATTTCAGTGTTATTTAATGTCTAATGAAGAATGATGTTTGAAGGAATTTTCTAAATACATTTAATGGAAAAATCTTTATGGTATGATGATGGAAAGGATCATCCTAAGATTATTCTTTTTTCTAACATATGGTGTATCTAGATTAGTGGCTGTAGATATGGGAGAATATATATGATTCTATATCTATAATTATGAAAATTGTTTAAGAATACAACACGTACTATGGAGATACACAACATGTGTGACCTTCTAACTAATTTCTATGGGTTAGGGGGTAAGCTAAGTATCACCCATCATGTGACCATGTCATACAACATGTGACCACTCCCTAATGGCTTGGAATATACCTCTCAGGGTACCCAGACACGGCCAAGGATCACACCAGCAAGTGCATGCTTTGTACTTCTACATATAAATGGCCAGTCTAGGCATACATAGGATAAGACATGTATTGGTAAAATATAATAATTACATGGGAAGAATGACACCATGTTCTTCTATATAAACATGGTTATGGGGTTGTTGATGCCAAAATTGGGGGCGAACCGAACATCTGGAAAGCATTAGGGATGGCCTCATAAAGATGGATCATGAAGCTCCCAGAGCCCTATGACTAGTGCCAAAGAGCTCCTTCAGGACCCACCACGATGCAAGGAGGCGGGACTGCTCTGTGAGCCCCTTTTATGTTCACGACCCACTGCGAAGCAAGGAGGAAGGACAGATCTGTGAGCCCCTTTGACGTTCGCGACCCACCACGAAGACCCGCCATAAAGAAAGGAGGTGGGACAGCTCCGTGATCCCATTTGACGTTTGTGACCCTCTGCAAATCAAATTTTGTCTTCGCGCCATGTGAACCCTACTTCGCACCACCTCCTCCTATAAATACTCGGCTTCTCTCAAGCCTGAAGGATGGACTCTCCGGCCTTTCACCTTCCTAGCTTCCAAATCATGAAGCACTTCATGCTCCGTGAACCATGAGCTTCTCAAGTTACCTTTTTCTCCATGAATTACCTCCTCCTTTGTAATAATTGAGCCCCTCTTCTGAGATATATGTCTTTCACGAATCCTATGGGTCTTCGTGGAGGAAGGAGATCCCCAAGGGGACTCGCGTCTTCGCGGAGAACTTACGCTTCGCGAAGCACCCTCCATGCTCATGTAACCCATGTCAAAAGGTCGTGTCACTGTGCATCGAAAAGTGCATTGCTTCAAAATTCAATGATTTACAAGGCACCCTTTCTTCGTGAAGCATTGCTTCACGAATCCCTTTACACTTTGTGAAACTCCTCCCATATGCACCTACGCCTTATCCCTATCCTAGGAGACTGCACTTTGCGAAGCTCATCCCTTCGCGGAGTCCCTCCATTTTATGGGGCACCAGAACTTCACAAAGCTTCTACCTGTGAACCCCTTTGCATTGAAACTCCTTTTCCCATGTGGACCTTCGGGTTTTCATGAGGTAATTTCAAAGTTCCATGGACGATACTTCCCGTTGCATTGCTTCGCCTCATGCTTCTTCGCATAGGCACGCTAACGGCTATTGCTTCTTTGCCTAGCCACAATAACATGGACCCCCCCAATGGTTCGCCCACGAAACCCCTCAACATGGTGTTGCTTGTCCCATCACTCCACTAAGGTGTAGGAGGTGGCGGTTATGTAAGCCCAAGGGGTACGGAGCACACCTACCTTCGTTCGAGGTGGAGGACGATAAACTGCCGAGTGCCATTGTCCTCAGTACATGATGTTAAAATGTGACATGCATCAATCCTCATAGGTGGGGAAAGGGAAACTGACTTGGTGTAATCACCTAGCATTTCTTTCCAGAGGAAGCATCCTTTCCCCTCCTTTATTCAGTGCCAAATCCCTCTCCCTCTTGGATTTTTCGCCACTATGCCTCCATCCTTGAGTAAGTCCCATCCTCTTCGGGCTATTAACCACATGTAGTTTGTTTCATCTTTGGGCCGCTAACCATGCATGAGCCCCACTCCACTTACCACAGACAAAACTTTCACGACGTGATCGTAAGGTATTTATTGTCTCATGTTTCTCACACCGAGCATGAGTCACATAGGATTAGAGCAAGCATCAACCATGAAATCCACCTCAGGTAGCCTAGATTGTAAGACCCACACCCCCTTATGAACTATCTGGTCATTGATCCTTGCCAAGGCAGGGTACGTAGGAAGCCACCCTGAGGTTCAAGCCCAACAATCGATCGTTCCGACCACCTTCACGTCGGTTCACCAACACCTCAGAAGCCTATAGTGTAAGCCCCAATCCTACAAGAACTATGTGGTCTTTGATCCTTTCCAAGGTTGGGTATGTAGGATTCCACCCTGAGGTTCAACCCCAACAACCGGTCATTCCGACCCTATTCACATTGGTTCCCCAACACCTCGGGCACCCAAAAGTGTAATCTCCACACCCCATACGATCAATGTGGTCTTTGATATTTTCTATGGTGAGGTATGTAGGAAGCCTCCGTGAGGTTCAATCCCAAAAACTAGTCACTCTAACCCCCTTCACGTCGGTTCCCACAATAAGAACTATGTAGGTTTGATCCTTGTCTCCTAGATAAGGTACGTAGGAATCCTCCCTCTGGATCGACCCCGTCCAGTGATAAGCTGTTGTGACCCCATTCAACAGTAAACCGTTGACGTACCTATCCAGCAGTAAGCCATTGTGACCCCATCCAGCAGTAAGCTATTGAAATCCCCAGTCAGCATTAAGACTTCATCATATGAACTACATGTTCAATGATTCCCTGCCATGGGGATATATAGGAAGCTTCTTCGAGGCTCAATCCCAAAATCATCATCATATTCATGGCGTTTCCACCCCATTCATTATCCACTTCACTAAACACTCCATAATCCATCATGATTCCTACATGGGCCACCACATCCCGGTGGGATCATGCACCTCATTCCCTATTCCCCTTCACAACAATCATGAATCTAACAACTCGTTAGCCCCAACATCAGTGTTAAAACTATGGCATACCCTGTGTTAAACACAAGAAGATGAGGAAAACCGTAGATACATGCCTATGGAATATGATTTCCCGCATTCGGTGTGGGTAGCCTCAGGATTCCGTGCCCTCAAGAATCCCAAAAATAATAGGAAGAAACCCATATGCGCTAGTGTCCCAGCAACAAGAAACGCAATTGATGTAAAACGTGACTAATCCCCTGATCGAGGGTTGCTGCCCTGACTGAACCTTTTGGAATGTCCCGATATAAGTAGTGTAATTAACTGGTGTCCATTAAGATATGGAGATAGGTAGAGTTCCACGAATAACCTCTTATGCTTATAAGGGAAACACGAACTTGGTGACGAGTTATGAGGAGGACTCCACAGAAGGAAGAACTGACATCCTATCACCTCGTTTTGATCAAGTAGAAAACGTCCCTAAACAAGGAACATATCTCACCCACCTTTGGAAAGCGGGAATACGGGGAAACAAACAGTGTTGTTTTCCCCCAAATAGGACAGACACATGCGCCCCGGTGAAAGTTTTGGAAACAGAAATGGTTAACCCGATATGAAAGTCTTCTCCTAAATATAGAGATTAGTAGCGTTCGAGGAATCAATGGATTACCATGTCACTGGATCCAATTATCTGGTGTCAGGTCCCGTCACAAAAATAGAGGGCCTGGAGTGAAACTCACCCGAAGTTGGGGTAGTAAAATTTTTTACATCATGTTCTGTGACGTTGTCAGCATGGACCCCTATTACCGATCATGGAAGACGGGATGGCACTGGGGCATTGGTTATCGATTCTTTATTCATTCAGCACTGAAGTGTTAATCTCCATGCTCTTCTAGAATCAAGTTGTTGCACCCGAAACACGATCACCACCTACCCACCGACATAGTGGCAGGGGCAATGCCAATGCGGTAGTCCCGTGCGGCTCCGCCTCTTCCACAACAGCATCTACACCCATGGTCATGGGGATCACATGCCCCATCTCCCCCTCCAAGGTTATTCAGCGGAGGATAATCAACGACCTTGTGTGTCGTTACGAGGGGGAGGAAATCATCCCTACGAGGGATATAGCCCGCCTAGATTTGGAGGCATCTGCACCTCGTCGTCCATGCCACCCCCAAGGGCCGCATTGGGAGCCTCTTCTCTACACACCGACATATCACCATTTCGGGAGACCCTACCTAGAACGCTTTGAAGATTCCCTACCCTAAGCCGAAGAGGTAGGTGATGTCTAGGCCAGCCCGGTTAGAGTCCCATTATAGGGGCTCCCAGCGAGGGCCCCCACCCGGCCATGTTAGCAACGCCACCCGATCTTTCTAGAAGAGGAGCGAGTAATCCATGTTCCTGAACTGCCAGCTCTAATCCGTTCAACATGAAGCCAGCGTCGAGTTCTAGTCGAAGAGGACACTAGCCAAGGGGCATCAACGTCAGTGGCTACTGTGGCATGAGCCACCACCGATGCATATCACTAATTACCTGTATACACTGAGCAAAGGAACTTATACTCCTGACTTGGATCGGGGCCCCAACCTCCCCATAGGTAGGCTGGGTCGACTCTCTTGGTCACTGGCATAGGTAGAGGTCATCATGGACTAACTTGCAGTGATGCCACCAAGTACGAAAGTCCTCCTCGTACTGTTACCACGGAGAGAGTGGGCCTTCCCTTCTTCGAGGATCAGCATGGAAGGCTTCCCCATGCCACCTTCAATCCAAACAAGGGTCTTCCCTACGGCGGTGATGCTCAGTACAGAAGCCTCTCTTTTTCCCACTACACTAGGAATGGAGTCATTCTTGCATCCCCTAACCGTGAGTGTGGGGGAGTTGCACATATGGTCTCTCTTCAACATGGGGATCCTCCTCGTGTCCTCTTAGCAGCTGTTGAAGGCCCTCCTCGCCATGGGAACTTGAGGGATGAAGGCCAGCCTCACCTCACTATCACCCTGCATGGAGGTCCAACTCATGTTCAGCCAGACCTGTATAAGGACCCTTCTTATATTGAGGTCCCCTTGGGAAACAAGCATGGAGGTCCTCCCCAAGCTCATTCCCATTCCAAAGGATGGCTAACCTACTCCAGTGCTACCCATGGAGGTCCTCCCCATTTCCACTTTGACATCTTTACTGGTGCTCCTCACACCCTGGCTTACTCATGCAGAATCCCTCTCTGCCCCAACGCCAGTGCTGCCGAAGGATCTCATGTCACAAATCTGCCATGTCTCGAAGAGCTACCTACGGGAAAGAAGGTGGGTCATCTCCACCATAAGAGGAATTATAGGAAGGTCCGAACAGAGATTAAGCCAGTCCACTTATCAGACTCTGATGTAGAGTATGACTCAGCACGGGGACCTTCCCCCCGCTCATCTGAGTCAAGGGTCGGGACAGGAACAAGGCACATCCGCCTAGTACTCCCGCAATGCAAGGTCCATCTCATTTCTATCTTTCTCTACAGTTATATCCCTGAGGATGAAAATATTGCAACCCCATAGGTCACAGTCACACAATCACCTCCATCATCACCAGAAGCTCTCTCTACCTCGATAAGAGATCACTGAGAGCTATTTTTTGGACCAATGGTAGGCGAGAATCATCGCATCCTATCGCCAGTAGCCCTATCCCCTGAGCCAGTAATTGCGTCCATCATCCCATATTATCACGACATAATGTCCAGATCGCTACACTCTTTGGAGGACAGCCAAATATTTGGCGGCCCATCAACCCGCTCACCGTACTCTCCACCGGCCATCCTGCCACCCTAGCGGTCCGCCTCAGTGATGTTGCCAGTTCCTCATCCTTATCTAGTTGATGAGTGGGATAATGAAGGGCCATACCCTTAATTTGTGCCAAGGAGCTTATGGAACATCCTCACAGTGGACCATTTTGCTGATATGTTCTAGCTCGGAGGAACACGGAATTTCTGCGCGCAGGAATCCCTCACCCCAGGAGAAATTGAGTGTTTCCGGAAAACCCTCTGGGTGACGCAGTTTCACCTTTGTCATCAGCAGGTACTTTATCCCAAAAATCAAGTGCATTTTGAATGCATTGGTGGACAATGTCATCTTATTAATTTGGACGAACTTCCTGTGGCCCAGGGCCCTATGTCACTAGGCCGTTATAAGGCCCTCAAATAGAAATACATTCAGAGTTTCATGGTACTCCGTAAGGTTACCAAGGAGGCTTCCCCCATGCGCAAATCCTTGGATGGGGGAAGTATGTGGCCCTCCTCTTCAGTCCTATTCAGTGGCAGCCCGACTCGCTTGCCGATATCGAGGATATTCCCTCAAGAAGGGTCACTGTCAACATGGCCGATATAGTGGATGAGGAGGATGAGTCAGAGATTCATGATGGGGACTTACCCCCCGCCCCGAGGGTGTTCCACCACTAATAGACCCATCGAGAGTAGTTACTTGCCAGTAGAGGAATCTACTAGGTCTCCCTCTGCACACCGATGCATTAGTACTCAGCCAGAATTCTAGTAAGGGTAAAGATAACATCAGAGTTTCGAAACACTCTGACCCATCTGCCTCAGTGCAAAAAACGGAGGACCTTGAGAAGGCAATATTGCCTCCAAAAACTTTCCAAAAAGAAGAATTTAGTCGATGACCTCATGGATAAACATGCTGCGAAGCGACGACCAGTCTACTTCAATCCTAGTCCCGTACAGTAGGGGCATGAACAACTTCCCCTCGACGAGCTGCCTCAAGGTAACCCTGATCATGTTGCTCCCACAGATAGGGTTGATGCTGAAACTTACGGATAGAGGGCACGATATGTCTCGTTAAACCCTCCCAAACGGCATGAAAATTCAAGGGATCCATCTCTGGCTCCCCCAGCTACCCCAAGGGTCGTGCCACCAGCCGCTCAATGAGCCACATGTCCTTATTTCCATGTTGAAGAACCCTCCAACGTGATTGTGGTTAGGGATCCCTGTCAAGAGAGGGACCCCTGCCCAGATGATCCAATGGAGGCACTCATTGCCTGCCTAGAGGCGTTGGAAACGTGACAGGTGGAAATCCCACCTGATGGCAAGCTATATCCAGCATGGGTGGATGATATGTCAGCATCGTTGGGTTCCGATAATTCCACCTTTTCCCCTTTAACAAAACAGGGTACATTCCACAGCATCAGGCCCACTTCTCTTCAAGGTGTGGGCCCATGTTAGGGACTCTAGCGTAGCATGAGGCTGCCAAGATCTGATTCTTTGTACAGACATTGGAGGGGCCTTCGTTTCTTTTCTAGAGCCAGCTCTGCATCTGATCGGTAACCAGATGGGAGGACCTCCAGAGGAATGTCCTTTACTAGTTCATCTCCCCCACATGGAAGACAAGTATCATATACCTCATCAAGTGCAAATAGAGGCCTGATGAGCGTCTTTCACACATTATATCTTGGTGGAAAGGACATACATACTCCCATAACATGACATTGACTTAGGATAAATTACTAACGAAGTGTGTGGGAAATGTTAAGACAGAATCAGTTTCCTATCTGATCATCCAGAACTACCCAAGAGGATTCCGAGACTTCTCTGATAAAGCCCAGTGCCTAGATGAATCCAGGAAACAAGCTGGACCGGCACATCTGTTGCCTCCCGAAATTCCTATGAGAAGGGATATCAGAGCCTAACCTGTCGGTCTGGCCCAGATAAGGGCCCCAGAGGGATGGAGTTATTACTAGTGGATCCACCTCTACAACCTCACAGAGGCCCACCACCACAGGTGTAGCCTCCAACCCAGCAACGGCCTCCTCAGAACTGAATGGTGTCCCCATGTAATGAACCACCACTTCCTAGGTGGTACAATCAGGCTATGCCTCCTCAGCAGGATCCTCCAGCTCCTTGTCAAGGCTAGGCTACAAGGGCCCCCTCTCTGGACAGATAAAATTGGGCCTACTTGTTCGACGACAGTCAGGTCCCCAACTATTTCTGAGGTGCCTTAGAACTGGGGATTGTGCATTTTCCTGAGTGCAGAAGTCCAGAAGAGGAAATCCTCATTGATCCCTCCAACTACTGACCTTATCAACAGATCTTGGGGAACACCCTCAAGTAGTGATATGTGTTCAATGATTGGCTTCAAGACCAGGTGAATAACAACGTAGTCAGGCTGGGCCCAGCCCTGGCACAAGTGGCAGGTGTCTTTGTAAGGCCAGATAGCAACAACGATGGCGAATGCAAGTGACAATAGGTTTATAACCATGAGTCCCATGAGTATAATGAATGGATGGATCACAAAATAGTCTCACATTCCAATAGTATCATTCAAGCACACCCGAATAAGAAGGAGCCTTCAGAAGATGTAGCTGCCACTTCTGCATCACCATCTCAGCAGGCCTCTTCCTAGAATAGCAAGCATCGGCGAAGCAAGGGAAAGCAACGCACCGCTCCAATGCCATAATCATCCCATACACTCAGTGACTTAATTCCCCTAGAGATGAGGATTAATCCCAGAATTTTCCCTATACTGAATGACTCTTCATGTGATATTCAAGGGTACACTTCAGTTAACACCGTTGAGTTGGTAAACCCCTACATGAATCCTATTGACGGGGAGCATCAGGTGGACCTTCCTAACGGCCCCAGCCAATGCCAGCATCGGCAGTGTCATGGACAAATGGATTTTTGAGGCACATTAGTTGGCACTTCCATCTAGGTTGGGCATGCCAATGAGACCAGACAGAAAGCCCAGCGTAGAGATCAGTATGTGTGTCCTCTTCATCTGGTGTCGTCGAGCCCGCCACCACCACCGTTAGTGCTATTGGATCAGGCAGTGCCACCTTGACAACGTCGTGACCAGCCTCAACTTGCTGTAGTCTGGTCCCAGTCATCTAGCCCTCATCTGGTTGCTACGTTGCGGGCTTCGACGAGTGAGTAGCAGGACATGCCCAACACATGTCAGCTGCAGGTCCAGCTAGCAGGGACCTCCATGCATCCTATCACAGAGCGGCCTCCTACAAATGGTAGTTCATGCCTAGCACCGAAATATGATGTTCTCAAGAACCATTCCTACATCCCAGTGAGGATTCCCATCCATGAAGCCCTTCAACTATCATTAGATATGCCCAAGGTGCTCGCTGAGGCTTTAACAAGCCCCCTCTAGTTTGAGACGGAGGTAGCAGTGACATAAGTCTTTCATGCCGAATAAGTTGAGAATGTTGAATGTCAGGCCATCATTTCATTCTCTGGAAAAGAATAAGGTTATCCCATATATGGGAACATTCTCCCAATGTACGTCACTGGCCAATTTAATGGGGTGGAGGTTCACCGCTGTATTATTGACACCGGCCTTGGGATCAACCTTATCCTGACATGGACACCGTGGATGTTGGGGTTATCTGAAGATGTCCTGACTCCCTCCAACTTAAGAATCCAAGGATATGATAGGATAGATCAGACCACAGTTGGAAAGATCCGTTTGAAGACCCAGCTCGGTGGCCTAGTTTCTAGCACTAAGTATATGCTTGTCTCCCAAGACACCAGGTACAATGCAATGATGGTAAGACCATGGCTCCCCCTGTATGCGGTGGTTCCCTAATCGTATCACCAATGCCTCTTGTACTCCCTCAATGGTCGATTGGGAATTATCTGAGGTGAAGCATCTCGTTTTACCTCTTGTGAAGACCGCTTCCTGGATGCTGACTATTACAAGAGTACAGACAAGAAGATTCAGGCAAGTGAGGTTGAACCCATCATGGTAGAAGCTGACCCCTGGGCAGGTCTAGATGATGACTGTGTCTTCTCAATCAATCGATTGGAGGCCACAACCACTGACATGGGGAAATGTTATGTTTTCTCTTGTACAAGGGGGAAGCATATTTCCAACTCTAAGTGATGATGGAATATCACTTTGTACTCCTACACAAATCAGGCTCAGGTGATCTCGTAGCCTCCTACCCCCGTAAGGTATCAGGATGTCCACCCTATGGAAATGACAGTATGCCATACGTGCCTGTTTTTCCGGGCTGGAATTAACCAGATCATGCCGAAACACAACTATTTTTTTGATATCATCAAGTGTGGCCCCTTGGGTCGTAGAACAGACGGGTTCAGATTGACAACCTTCATTGTCTTGGTTTCGGAAGCATGTAAATCTCCCTATGTAGTGTCCTCTACTACCTAGGCTAGTACCAACCTCTCATAGGAGGCTGTCGACCCATAAGAAACTCATCCCGCCATTGATAACTCCTCCGCAAGTGAAGAAGATGATTTTGATGGTGCTCCCCCCACCGTTGAAGAGGGTGTCTCTACCACGGTCGATGAACTGGTATAGGTGAACCCACTATTACAAAAAACAGGCTTTATCAGGCCTCAAAACGGGCTTTAATAGTGGTAAAAAAGTGTTTTAAATCTCAACACTGATATAGGGGGTCCCCTTTTATCAGTGATCCAAAAAGCGCTCATAATGGCCCCTTTTATCTGCGCTGATAAAAGACCCCTTTATCAGCGCATTTTTTTAGCTTTGATAAAAGGGACCTTTATCAGCACTTTTAAAACGCACTGATAAAAGTCAAAAAAAAGAAATATATAATGCGGGGAGAGCTTTTAATAGTGATTGACCCCCCCTTTATCAGCGTTAGTCACCCCCCACTCTCCCTCACATTTCCCTTCCCGCACACCCTCACACGCGTGCACCACTTTGCTTCTACCCAAACTCAACCCCACCACCTCCCCCCTTTCAGGGCTCCACCATTACCACTAATCCATTTCATTTTTTTCTCTATTTAATGATATATCTATTTATATATATATATAGTTATATTTATTTGTATATTGATATAGATTCATATTAATATAAATATATTTATTCATATATTAGTATATATATTCATTAATATATTAAATTATATTTATATATATTTATATATATAAATTTAGATATAATTTTGTATTCGTATATTTATTTTTATATTAATATATACTGATAAGATTAGATTTAAATACATTTATGAAAAAATATGTTTTTTATGTGTTTTTATAAATAAATAAATACATACATAAATACATATATACAACACACATAAACACACACAGACACAAAAACACAGACACATATATATTTGTGAATAAATATATATATTTGTGTGTTTGAAAAGTCATGGAATGTGAAAATGACTATAAATTATAAAACAAAATCCCATTTCAAATACACAACCAGTAAAATCAAATAAAATGAAACAATCATCGATTTGATATGTGGTAGATCCCTAACAGAAATCCAGATCATGATTTATACTTGTTTGAATGTTAAAAATTCGGGATATCCCGACTAAAAACTCAGTTTTGGAGGCCTTGTAGGCCTTCTTTGGCCTATAAAAATGTGACAAAAGATTTTCTTAAATTATTATCACGTAGAGATCATCGCAGGATTTGATTTCATATGCTGTAGAGCTCAAACGGACACCCGGGTCAAAAGTTAAGGCAGTTTGAAGTTTGAGTTACATTTTCAACTTATTTTAGATATTTTATTATTATTATTTTGATTTTTTATGGCATTAAATTGTTATTAAATGATTTTAAATCAATAATTATTAGTAAATGATTAATTAATAATATTTTTAAAATATTTTAAATCCATTTTCACTAAATTTCATATATATTAAATGTAATAGTCTATTTATACTTATCTAAAACATATTTATAATATATATATTATATTTATATCAATATAAATACACTTATATTACATTATTTTATTTTTCATGATTTATTTGAAACATAAAATTTATCACCAGTGGGAAAAACGCTGATAAATCCCCCTTTTGTCAGCGCTACAAAAAGAAGTGTTGATAAAGGGGTCCCCTTTATCAGCGGTAAAAAAAAGTGCTGATAAAGGGGGGCCTTTATCAGTGCAAAAAAAGTGCTAATAATGGGGGGGGGCTCTAATAGTGATTTTTTAGCATTCTTAAAAGTTCCCCTTTATTATCACTTTTTTATCACTGAAAAAGGCCCCCTTTTTTCAGAGCTTTTTTTTAGCACTGATAAAAGGGTCGCACTTCCCTTGACCGTTTTTGTAGTAGTGACCTTGTTAGCGAGGCAGATCTGAGACCCACATTGATCAGCCCTACCATGTCCCTCGAGGAGTAGAAGTAGTACATATACTTCTTGAAGCAACATCGTGATGTATTCACCCGGAGTTATGACCACATGTCTGGGCCAGATCCTCATGTAGTCGTACACCGCCTCGGTCTCCCGAAAAATCGTCACAGGTTCAAACAACCTCCTAGGAAGATGCACCCTTCTCATGGCACCAAGTTAGAGGCAGAAGTTGATAAGCTCATCAGATCCAATTTTGTTATAGAGGTCTAGTACACAAAATTGCTATCCAAAATTGTGCCTGTTATGAAAAATAATGGGTAGATCAGAGTCTTCATCAACTTCTGTGATCTTAACTGTCACATTCTGAAGGATGATTTTCTCCTTCCAATAAAGGAATTTCTGATCGAGGATTCGACTGGGTTCCAATCCCTCTCTTTCATGGATGGTTACTCCGTATATAACCAGATCTCAATGGTCCCCGAGGATGAAGAGTTCACATATTTCAGGGTGCCACAGGGTACTTTCTGTTACCAAGTCATTCCCTTTGGCCTGAAGAATGCTGGTGACACCTATTAGAAGGCCATGCATCGCATATTCAAGAAACTCCTTTGGACATTGGTGGAATGATATGTGAATGATATAGTTGTCAAATCCCGCCAGTGTCAGAAAAATATCAATGACCTTGAGAAAGTGTTCTTCTTCCTCAGTTCTATCCATTAGAGGATAAACCGATTTCAGTGTGCCATGGGGGTCACCTACGACAAATTTCATGGCTTCATTTTCAGGCATATGGGCATTGAGATCGACCTAGAGAATATCAATGCCATAAGCTAGATGCCTCCCCTAAGCAATATTTGGGTGGTTCCGGGTTTTCAAGGCCACATAGCCTAAATACACCGATTGATTGTGAATCTGGCCGGCAAGTGTTTGCCCATTTTCCAGCTCAGGAATAAAGGAACATCCTATGAATGGGATTAAGAGTACCAGACCAAGTTTGAATTAAATCATGTAGTATTTGATCTAGCATCCGGTCTTGATTACACCTATCTCCAAAAAACCACTGATCCTTTATGTGACTGCCCTGGAATGATCTGTGGGTGCCCTTCTCACCTAGAAGAGCAATGAGGGGATGGAGAACAGTCTTTACTACCTTATCTGCATGCTCTTCGATACAGAGACCAGATACCCCCCCCCCCATCAAAAAGAGCTTCCTTGCACTGGTATTCGTAGTGCAAAAATTGTGGCACTACTTGCAGCACCATGAGGTACTGCTGGTGTCTTGAATTGACCCGCTAAAGTACATCTTGAACCACCCATGGTGACATTCCATCTATCATGGTAGGCTGTAATCCTCCATCATTTCGACATCATGTTCGTCCCTCAGAAATCTATTATGGGGAAAGCATTGGCAGACTTCCTTGGTTCACACCCGGCTCCTGCTGACCAGTCCTTGGATCTTGATTCCCTCGATGAGGTGATCCTCTCAGTAGCCCCAGTCGTGCCGTGATGGAAGATTCACTTCAATGGTGCTTTTCAAAGCCCCACTAGCAGGAGGCTCATTGATAATAGAATCAACAGGGTAGGATGGGTTATTGTCTTTATTACCACGGCTAATTCCATTCTTCTGTACTCTTCCATATTTTCGGAAGGCTGCACCAACAATGAGGCACAGTATTAGCTTCTAATCAATGGCCTCGAGATGGCCCTCAAGATTGATGTGCCCCATTTTCATGTGAAAGGGGATTCCGAACTAGTCATTAAGAAGATCAAATGGGACTACGTCATCAGAAAGCCAGAGCTCATACCATTGTTGGAGTGAACTCTCCGGCTAATTTCCCAGTTCCCAACTCAGTCGGAATTTACTCATGTCCTTCGATCTCAGAATGGTCGAGCTGATTCCATGGCTGGCCTGGCTGAATCACTTGCAGAGCCCGAGCAGGATGACATGATTATCCATGTGGAACATCATAGAGTCAATGCTCATATCTCCTCGGATGATGACAACGGCCCACGGGTGAGCCATCACACCCCCGGAACCTCCATGTTAGGACCCCTAGGTTCCCCGGATGCAGTAGTTTATGTGACTCTCGACCGGAGAGCCCCATTTGTTGAGTATCTTTAAATTGGTTACCTCCCAGCTGATCGAGACGAACGCGAGAAAATCTGGCTCTACGCACTATAGTTTACCCTCCAGAGTGGTCCTGGTCTAGAAAAAATCATCCAAAAGTATGAGTTCAATTTTTTCCTCCTCTATTGCATCCAAGGAGTCAAGATTTCTCAGTTCATGCTGGTTTCTATGGCGCCCACCAAACTAGGCCGACACTATCTCACCAGATCCAGACACTAGGGTACTTTTGGCCCTCCATGATCCATGATTGCATCATGTTCTCCAAGAGATGTCACACATTCCATATTCATTCAAACTTCATGAATCGGCCGCCCGAACCTCTCCACTCCACCAAGTAATCTTTTCTATTTGCGGTGTGGGGAATCGATGTCATAGGAACATATCTACTGGTAACAGCTCGCCAGTCCAGGTTCATACCTACCTCTAATGATTTCTTTTCCAAGTGGGCAGAAGCAGTTCCGCTAAAGGAGGTCAAGGCTTGTTCTATCATTGAATTCTTGAGCTCCAATATCATCTACCTATTTAGAGTCCCTCACACCATCTCCACTGATAACGACATCTACTTCCGAGAAGTTGTGTAGAAGAAGTTGTACGCCAAGTACCACATCCCTTCGAACCATACCTCCCACTACCACGCACAAGAAAATGGAAAAATTGAGGCATTCAATAAAACCCTCTCTAGCATTTTGATGAAAATCGACGGTGAGAATAAGAAGAGTTGTCCAAACAAGCTTCCCAACTCCCTATGGGCTTATTGAATGACGACTCGTAATTCCACCCAGATGGCCCCATATTCCTGAGTGTACGGAACTGAGGCCATCTTGCCCATCGATATTCAGTTTCATTCATTACACATGGCGTTCTATGACTAGAAGGTACCAGATAATATCGCCAAAATTAGTCTGGATGAATTGGAAGCACTTGACGAGAGTAGGCTTTGTTCCCTTCACAATCTGGAAATGCATCAAAACAAGATAGCCAGAGCTTTCAACAAAAAGGTTCTACTCCGATCCTTCTTGGAAGGAGACTTGGTATTGGCCCTCCGGACACCAATTATTTCTGGAAGGGAACCACCCATGTTGGAGCCCAAATGGGATGGACCTTAAATAATTCATAGGGTTTACCCCAATGGTGCATACTCCCTTGTGATCATGGATGGCGATCGTATAACTCCTCCCACCAATGAAATGTTTTGCAAGAACTACATTTATTGTGCCATCCTGGTCCTACATGACCTTAAACTATATATGGTTCTTCACAAACTTAAACTATATATGGTCCGACATGACCCTAAACTATTTTGTCCTGCATGACCTTAAACTTTCGGGTCCTAAATGATGCTAAACTGCTTCGTCCCGCACGACGTTAAACTGTTCATCGTCCTCACAACACAACATTAAACTACATGGACCATTAGAACTACGTGTGGATTGATTCCCATCTGCATGGGATACGTAGGAATGATCATGCATTTCATATCAATCCCAGTCCCCATACTCTTCTCTTTGACTATCCCCACTGTGTATAGTTCTCTCGGAGGATCCTTGGATGATATGGTGTAGGCTTCCTTAGCCCCACACATGTTAGGATTACGATGGTCGCACCATGTGTCCACTCCCCGTTCTTCAATCCTCTCATGTCCTCACTGGACGATGCTAAACTACATGGCCTTCAAGAACTAGGTTCGGCTTGATTCCAATCCTCATGGGATACATAGGGATGCCCAGACATGTCATCTATTGTCCTAACCCAAGTGCTAGAATCTCCCCTTGGGTCAAGACATATGGTGTGGTGTAGGATTTTTCCCAAATTCAAATCGAGCTCATCTTGACTCCGCCATACGTCCCACTCCCCAGAGGTGTCCGCCTCTTTCATAAATGAGCATAGATATACATCACCCACTCCTTTGATTGGGACTCCATCATCATTCCAATCCAGAAGGGCCCCTGAACGACAAGGATGCTAGGCCCAAGGGATCTCCTACAAGTTCGGGCCAATGCCATTGAGGATGCTGAGCAAAAAATTGATACATGTCCCACGTTGTTAGTATGGTCAGTGGTTGATGCTCATTTTTGGTTCCAAATCTAGGTCACTACAAGAACTTTGTGTTTAAAATATAGTCAACAACTATCCTTTTTCATTAGAGCCACCCCATGATGTCCCAAACATTGATTTTAGTGGTTCATTTTTCCCAGTTGTATCTCCAAGTGGAAAATTCCCTTTGGGCGATGCCAGTTATCAGACCCTTATATGGAAAAGTCAAGTCCAGATCCTTGTTTCCCACACCGAGCACTGCTCACATGGTCTTACGAGTATGGATGAGGTGGTAATCACACAAGAGTTCATATGGCTACAGTTGGCCAGGATGCCCAGCCTTAGGCCCCTTGGCCTTTTTGGGCACCTTGTCCTTTTCCGACCCATGGCCCAATATCTCATTTAGGATTGTGTGGTGTGGTGCAGACTCATTTGCTCATTAACTTCGAGCTATTTCTCCTTTCCATACATATCCCCATGAGACATCTTTCCCTTCTTTTATCATCCATCCCATGATCACATGACCTTCCATGCTTCACGTGACCCATAATTTGAGTTTCTGTCATCCTCTATATCCCGAAGGGCCCTCAAATGGCATGGATTCATGGCTGAGGGATTTTCCTACCATTAGGAGCTAACATCATTGAGGATTTCAGACAGTAAGTTGATATGAGTCCCATGTTACGAATATGGTCAACGGTCGATGCTCAATTGTTTTCCCTGAACTCCGGTCACATGAGGGCGGATACTGTGTTGCGAACCTTGTCAACAATTGTCTTCAATCATCATTTCTGCTTGGTGGTCTTCCCTAAGAACGATGTTTCACCCTTTCTTTCCCAAGCATATGAAATTAAACTAGGAATATACGGTCCAAGATCTATGACCCTAAACAAAGATCACCTTCGTCTTCATTGCAAGATGTTAAACTGCAATCTTACCATGGCATTCAATCTGTGGCACAATCTTGGGCCCCCGTCCCAAGTATTAACTCTTATGGGATTGTATAGTGTGGTATGGGATTATGTCCTCATTCATGTCGGGTAACTCATCGTGTCGTACGCCTTCCTTGTTTGGGGTAGCTTACACCTTTTTTTTCCTCATTACAAGATATTAAACTGAAAACTGGTTGGGATTTTCTATCCAGGGCCCAGCCATAGGCCCCATGGCCTTTTCGGGGCCTCAACCCAAGTTCTCACTTATGATTGTATGGTGTCGTATGGGATTACGTCCTCATTCACATTAGGTTACTCAATGCGCTGTACACCTCCCTTGTTTGGGGTATTTTACCCATTTTTGTCCTTAATTCATGATGGTAAGCTACATATTACCCTCTTCTAAAACTATATGTGGTTTTATTCCCATCATTATTGGGTACGTAGTACCGCCCAAACATCTAGACTTCGAGTCCATCCCCTCTCTTAGATATCTCTCTGTTATCTGGGCCCCTTGTACTACCCTTTCCCAGGGAGAGGAGTATATGGTGTGGTATGTGACTATGTCCTCACTCATGTTGGGTTTGTAATGAACACTCCATGTAACTCTCCCTCCTAAGATTCCTCTATCCCCTTATTTTATACTCATCATTTCAAATCATCCACTCTCAAGTTGAGAACTCCCCTAGACCCTCTTTGGTGATTCACCGATGTGTACAAGAGTACTCTAGTTTAGCTTCTGTTGTGTCGAATTTTACGTGGACATGCTTTCGCCCATTTTTCAGGCTTCATGTTCCCCTAAATTTTGGCTTCCATAACCTTTCACACCTAAAGGGACCCCCAGATGGCATGGATTCTAGGCCTAAGGGATCTCCTACCATTACGGGCCAACGTCCTTGAGGGTTTCAGACAATAAATCGATACAAGTATTGTGTTACGAATATGGTCATGGGCCTATGATCATTTTTTTCCTCATTACAGGCTAACGCGATATGGATGCTGGGTTTTGAAAATGGTCAATAGTCATCCACCACCGTCACACCAGCCCCTTCATGCCTTAAATGTTGGTTACATGATTCACATTATTGTCCACCCCATCATATCCAAATGGAATTTTGACACTCCAAACACTATCCCTCAGTTCACATTCTAACATTATGAGGATAAATCCATGGTGAGGCATCATTAGGGGCTCCGCACCGACTTCCTTTTGGCATGAATTCCAGGTTTTGAAAAAAACCTCTTCTACCCTTGTTTCCCACACCTTTTTTGACTCGCATGGGCTTATGGATCGGGTTAAGGTCTGCACTTGGAAGGGTTTTTCTTCTCCTTGGTCCAAGCTATAAGACCATAAACTAAGAACTCCTTTAAAACAATTTTTTGGCATGATTGTATCCTTATGGGATATGTAAGAAAGCCTAGATATATTTTATTTGGGTCTAGCTCGAGTTCCACTAATTTATCTCTTATGTTTTTCCTTTAGGGATTTAAATCCTACGGGACAACGTAGATTGGTATGGGGTTATGTCCTCATTCATGTTGGGTGTGCACTAGCCACACCATGTATGCCCTTACTAGGAATTATCCCCCCTTACATCATGTCCCTTGTCCCGCACGACATTAAATGGTATCTTCAAGAACTCCATGGGGCATGATTTCCATTCTCATTGGATACGTAAGAACACCCGGACGTCTCATTTTCGGGTCCAGCTCAATAGGGATCTAGTTTCTCTTACCCCCACCCCAATTTCTTTAATCTTTCCTAGCCCCACGGCCTAAGGTTTCATCCTCAGAATTGAACATGGTATGGTGTGAATCTTGTCCTTATTCACGTCAGATATGCTTTATCACGCCTCTCAAATCCCATTTAGAACCTCATCTCTCTTGTATACGTATAATGCATATGACTTTAAACAACAATGCTTAGTCCCACAGGACTTTAAACTGTTGTGTCTATCCTGCACGACGTTAAAAGTGTATGTTTGGTCCCATCACATGACCCTAAACCATGACATTATCATCATGACCGGATGACAAAAAAATGGCACTATATCATGATGACCTCACCCAAGGGGGCGTCATGTTTGGTATTGGTTACACACCATACCATTTTACAAAGCCTGCATGTGGCTTGATTTCTGTAGCAATACCTGAACCTTCTATCCTAGGTCCATCGCTACACAAAAAAAACCATTCATCATAAAGGACAAACAAGATATAACAAATACCGCTTCTTTTGGTGAAAGGGTTAAACCGGCACAACCATATTATCTCCGGCAGTGGTATCTTACCATGAAATCTTTAGGGATAAGTATAGCTTTATCCCCATCTTCCTGGGGTATGTATGAACGTCCATGCACTTTGTCTCGGGCTCAAACTAACTTTCATTTTTGGTCCCTCGACCTGAAACCTTCACCAAGAAGCACTCGGTGATCTGGACCCGGTCTTTATTCACTTCGGGTCTTGTAATTACATCACTGTGTCTCTCTCCATTCCTACCACCCATGGTTCGATATCTAAGACCATAAACTAAGATCTCTTCCTGAACTATGTTTGAATTTATTCATATCCTCATGGGATACGTAGGAAGGCCCAAGCATTTTTGTCTCCAGGTCCAACCCTAGGAATTTACAAATCATCTCCCTTATTTTTCGGCCCCTTGGTCCGAACTCATATAGGAACATGTGGTATGGTGATTACCTCCTAGGTTCTAACTCATGTGGGTTTTTTGAATAGCTGCACCATGTGCTTCCTATACCTTTTCCCAGCGTGGTCTGAGTTCTATGACCCAAAACTAAGATCTCCCTATGGGAACTTCACATCACATTTGGCTATTTTGATGCCCTGCATAGAGTCCATTAAATCAATCCCCCTTAATGGTCTACCATATGACCTTAATTTGATAGTGTGCTACTCCAGGACCCTTTTCCTTGGGAAGGGACTTGAATCCCTCTCTCTTATGCATCTCATAGTTATATTCAGATGTTTTTCGACAAAGAGCGCAGAGTATGGAATTTTCACAAGGACATTTCCTTCATTCCATGTCCATGCTTCATTAGCCCGTTATTTGGATCCTCATCCTCTTCCACATCCGAAGGGAATACCTTCATGGCTTGGTCTCTTGCCACACTGGCTTACCTACCATCCTGAGCCAACCACCTAAAGACCGTGGATGACATTTGTGACAGGTCCCGTGTTTCAAACATGGTCAGCGGTCGAACATCAACTATTTGTCCCCATATTAGGATAGTGTGATATGGATGATATGTATTGAACATGGTAAATAGTTATCTCCTATCATCATGCCACCATAATTGTGGTCCAGATCTCAAGAATCATGATCCACATATTTCCACTACCTTATGTTCAAGTGGAATTATGACATACTCAGATTTACTCTTCCGTGCATCTAGGTGTGTTATATAGGTGGGTCAACACCACACGTACCTTTCATTTTCCTAAATTATGTTAAACTATACTCGCAATACTATGTAGGCTTGATTATCATCTTCATGTGGTACATAGGAATGCCCATACACTATGCTTCGGGCCCAGCTTAACTTTCACTCTTGGTCCCTTGACCTTTCGGGGATACGTGGTGTGATCTATTATCCAAGTCCTCATTCACGTTGGGATTATAGCTACCGCACCACATACTCCATTCCTAGGATCTTTCCTTTCACTCCACATCCTATCGTATGATGTTAAACTGCATGAGTTCATATGTCCTCAACAAATGACACTAAATTGTGGTTCTAGACTGAATGAGTTCAGGATGCCCAATGTTAATAATGGGATGCACCAGTTTCCTCTCCAGAGAGGATTCTCCCTACCAGTGTGGGTCCATGACCACACTATGCCCCAAAAACTACATTTGGATTGATTCCCATTCTCATGGGATACGTAGGAACCTCCAGACATCCTATCTCCAGGTCCAGCCCCAAGAACCATAATTCATGTTTCCCCCTCCCATTTTGGTCCCTTGAAATTATATTTTTTGGGGAACCATGAAATTGCAGCATTACCCTGAACAAGTTCGGTATGCCTCATGATAACATTGGTAGGTTACAGTTTCTTTATCAGATAGGTCATGTTCAGAAGTATGCTTGATCCATGATCAGACCGATGTACCAACCTAATGTATTTCCACCACGGTGGCATAATTTCAAGAGTGTTGGACTCTAGTTGAACAACCCATTACTCCAACTACATGGTCGAGTTGCGGATGGGTGTCACGATGAATGCTGCTAGCCTGACTATCTGCAGATACTCGGTATTGATGATGAACCCTCAGGTTTTCCACTGGTTGTCCTCCAAGAGCTTCCAGTATGAGTGCTCCTTGCCTCATTGATCTCCCATTGGGAACGTCTGTGGCCTCACCAGTAATTGTATGCCCTCCAGAAAGTTCAAAAACTGCTTGAACCACTATCTAAAGTGGACATATCTCAATGCATCCTTGTCCTCTCCCAGCACCAGTCTCATCAACACCATCGAAAGTGGCAACAACTGCTCCAGATCACCACACACACCCATAGTAGGGAGTAATTCATCGTACATATCCCCTAGTATTGGGACCCACAAGATCTGATTCATGTCCCATAAACTGATGCCATCATCCACATGATGTAGTTTGAAGGTATTGGTCCCCGATGACCACCAGCTCAACAGATCTGGCATCCACTACTTCGGCTGGTAGATGTGAAATTGGGAGGCCTAGGCCGCCTCAAACATACCAACACTCCTCTGATCTTCCCCGAACTCTTCACATGAGGCACTTACCCAGTAGGCCTAGGCCCGGTCATTAGTGATGTTTCCTCATTAGCACAGGTCCCACCCATCAGACCATACCTTCTTCGGGTTCCTCAGCGCCACCTTTAGGATTATTTGCTATTTAAGAGGGGATGCCTCTGTCTATAATGATATCCTATCAATGTCATTCAAATTATTGTATAAACAATCAGTGGTAATAGGCGTAAGGTTCTCCTGAGCGTGACCGTTAGCCGCCCTGAACCACGGGCGCTGGCACGACGTGCTCCTAAACTAGTAGGTTGGCTCGTCCCTACTTGCTTCAGGGATGATGACATCATCCATGGGTCCAAATCCAAACAAAGGCAGCCCCCATGCACAAGGGTTAGTCCAATTTTCTTTAACACAATAGATTCACTAGTGAATCATAGTCGTAGTGGCTACGTACCAACTCCCCCAGAACTAATCTATTCTCCGTCTCTTCCCTTCTGGAAGTGTACGCATGGACCCCCATGACGACCTCTTGGTGAGCCATCATTTCCTACAAATTCTGATATATTTTTGATTGTATCACGAAGCTCGATCGCGAAGGTCGACCGCAAAGATCAATCATGGAGCTCGATCCAGACAGCGGATTCTCGTAGCCTTTCACTGACCCTCAGAATCAAGTCACGGGGTGTACTAATGCCAAGTTAAAGATTCAATGTGCGCCATGAATGAAAAGGCCCAATTCACGAAGAGCAATCACAGCGTACATGGAGCTTCGCGAATCGAGTGCGTGGAATGTTGAAATCGCAGAGGAGAGAAAAGGAAAAAAGAGAATTTAGCCCCACTATTTATAGGTGATGGCCCTAGGTGCTTCGTGGAACATCCATCCATGGTGACCTTCACGTCGTGTCCAACCCACGCATCACTGCTCTGCTTCGCATGCCTCCTTCGCAAGGCCGCTTCATGGGTACCAAAGGAATTTTGGCAGTGGACCCTCAGACATTGATTCTCTTTTTCTCCTCAACTCCCAGTCTGGGGGGTGGCATTTGTTGACACCAAAATTGGGGGAGAACCGACATCCTGAATGCATTTGGGACTACCTCGTGATGACAGATCACGAAGCTCCCAGAGCCCAATGACCGGCGCCATAGATCCCCTTCGTAACCTGCCATGAAGCAAGGAGGCGGGACAGCTCCACGAGCCCCTTTGACATTCGTGACCCACCGCGAAGCATGGCGGAAAGACATATCCATGAGCCCCTTTGATGTTTGTGACCCTCCACGAAGACTCTCCATGAAGACCCGGCGCGAAGAAAGGAAGCGGGATAGCTCTTTGAGCCCCTTGGATGTTCACGACCCACTGCGAAGTCTCGCCGCAAAGCAAGGAGGTGGGACAGCTCCGAGATCCCCTCTGACGTTCATGACCTACCGCGAAAGCAAGGATGCGGGGCCGCCCTATTACACCATTTGACATTTGTGACCTGCCATGAAGCAAATTTTTTCTTCACGCAGAGTGAACCCAGCTTCACGGCGTGTCTTGCCTATAAATACCTTGCTCCCCTCAAGCCCGGGAGATGGACTCTCTGACCCATTCACCTTCCTAGCTTCCGAATCACGAAGAACTACCTGCTCTATGAACCATGAGCTCCTCAAGGTACTTTTTCTCTGTGAAGTACCTCCCACTTGGCCTTAAAAGAGACCCTTTTCCGAGATGGATGTCTTTCGTGAAGCCAATGGGTTTTTGTGGAGGACAGAGATCTCCAAGGGGACTCTGGTCCTTGCGGACCACTTACGCTTCGCGAAGCACCCTCCATGAGCATGTAGCCCAAGTGCCAAGGCTGGGTCATTGTGCATCACGAAGCACATTACTTCACAATGCTATGATTTTCATGGAACCCTTGCTTCGTGAGGCATTGCTTCATGAGTCTCTTTCCACGTTGAGAAGCTCCTCCCATATGCCTCAATTCCCTATCCCTAGCCTAGGCGACTGCACCTTGGGAATCAGATCCCTTTGCGGAGTCCCTCCACTTCCTGGGGCACCAAATATTCACAAATCTTCTACCTGTGAACACCTTTTCTTTACAACTATTTTTCCTGTGTGGACCTTCAGGATTACATGAAGCATTTTCAAAGACCCTTGGAAGATACTTCTCATTTCATTGTGTCGCCTCATGCTTCTTCACATATCCATGCTAACAGCTATTGCTTCCTGTCATAGCCACGCTAACATAGACCCCCCAATGGCTCACTCCATAACACCCCTCAACACGGCATTTCCTATCCATTCGCTTCAACAAGGTGTAGCGGGTGCCGGTTATTTAGTCCTAGGGGTACAGAGTGCACATACCTTCATCCAAGCTGCAGGATGTTAAACTGCCAAGCACCATCATCCTCAGCACATGAAGTTAAACTGTGACCTCGCATCGTGCCTCGCACACGGGGAAAGGGAAACCACCCTGGTGTAAGGTCTTAGCTTTTTTTGATGGAGGCATCATCCATTCCCCCCCTTTCTTCGATGCCAAATCCCTCTAATGCTAGGATTTGTCTCCATTGGGCCTCCATCCTAGAGTAAGTCCCAATATCTTCAGGCTAATAACCACGCGTAAGCCCCTATTTTCTATTTGTCCTACTAACCACACATTATCACCACTCCACTTCCCATGGAAACACCTTTCTTGACATGATCATCAGGTATTTTCTCTCTCTTGTTTCTCACACTGAGCATGACTCGTGTGGGATTAGAGCAACCATCGACTATGAAATACACCTCGGGTAGCGCAGACTGTAAGCCCCACACCCCCTTATGACCAATGTGGTATTTGATCCTTTCCAAGGCAGGGTACGTAGGAAGACTCCCTGAGGATCAAGCCCAAAAACCGGTCATTCTGACTCTCTTCACGTTGGATCACCAACACCTCAAGAATCCTAGAGTGTAAACCCCAATCCTACCTAAACTACATGGTCTTTGATCCTTGCCAGGGAGGGGTACGTATGATCCCTACTGAAGGATCAAGCCCAACAACCGGTCATTCTGACCCCATTCACGTCGGTTCACCAACACCTTGGGTTGGCTAGAGTGTAAGTCACACACCCCATATGAACTACATGGTCTTTGATCCTTTCCAAGATGAGGTACATAGGAAGCCACCTTGATGTTCAAGCCCAACAACAGGTCTCTCTGACCCCCTTCACATCGGTTCCCATCATAGGATCTACAAAGGTTTGATCCTTGTCTCCTAGATAAGGTATGTAGGAAGCCTCCATAAGGGTCAACCCCATCCAGTGGCAAGCTGTTGTGACCATATTCCGCGGTAAGCCATTGACTTCCCTATCCAGCAGTAATCCATTGTGACACCATTCAGTGGTAAGCTGTTGAAATCCCTAGTCGGCGGCAATTCGTCTTCATATGAACTATGTGGACTTTGATTCCCTTCAATGGGGATACATAGGAAGCTTCTTCGAGGCTCAAGCCCAAAATCCTCATCATCCTCATGGCGTTTCCACCCCATTCACTATCCACTTCACTAAACACTCCATCATCAATCCTGATTTATACCCAGGCTACCACATTTTTGTGGATTCATTCCACCTCATTCCCCATTCCCCTAAACAACAATCAGGAAGCCAACCACATGATAGCCCCAACATCAGTGTTCCCTCCAGAGGTTGAATCCATGTGATCCACTCTAATCATTATTATGATCAGTCTGATCTGTCTCCGCTGGATGTTAAACCTGTGGTATACCATTTGTTAAACATGGAAAGTTGAGGGAAACCATAGATACATGCTTATGGCATATTATTCCCCACATTTGACATGTGAGGCCTTGGTATTCTGCACCCTTGAGAAGCCATATAGTAAGGAGAAGAAAACCATACGTGCCAGTGTCCCAGCATCCAGACATTCTAGTGATGTCCAATGTGTCTACGCTCCTGACCGAAGGTTACAGCCCTGACATGACCCTTTGGAATGTCTTGAAAGAATAAGTGTAATTAACTGGTTTCCCTGAAGATATGGAGTTAGGAAGAGTCTCACGAACAATGTCTTAAGTCTATAAGGGTGGTCAAGCTATGTGATGAGTTCCGAGGGGCAATCCATGGAAGAAAGAACTGACATCCCATAATCCTATTTTGATCAAGGAGATAACTTCCATAAAAAAGGAATGTATGACGCCTACCTTTGAAAAGATGTAATGCGGGGAAACAAACAGTGTCACCTCCCCCAAACGAGACGGACTTCTGTGCCCCGGTGAAAGTGTTGGAAAGAGGGGCATTTTACACAGACATGAACTAGTGTCGAAGGGACAAGATTTGTATTCCTTCGGACATGGATTTTATCCCCTATCCTATATGTCTTAGAAGAGTTTCATTAAGGGTGTGTTCCATATATAAATTTCCATAACATAGAGTATTGTGTTTCCTCCTCTTGTTAGGACAATGATACCTTCAGTAGTACTTCTTTGATATAGTTCTTGGAAGCCTTTTGTAAGGCCCTGAGTGAGATACTCTATCATCTTATTTTCCTATGTGGGGTTCTTGGTATCATCATGATCAAAACAACAGGGTCCCCAATCCTATAAATAGAATGTTAATTTATATTGAGTTGTTGGTATGACCCATGGCCTTGGGAGTGATCCTCATATTCACACCATATCTCTTCAAACATACAATGTATACATATAATAGACATAAGAAATGATAACATCCTATTAGATAGATTTCATCAGTGCAATATGGCTCCTGGAGAATGTTCTCCTAGATGAGTTCTATGTAGACCCTTTAAGCTAGAATCCATGGCTGATATTACAGTCGTGACTTTACCTTGAGAATTTGTGTACTTGTTGAGTATATCTAGATATTCTAGTTATATGTATTGTAGAAGTATACCAATATAGAGCATATTAATTTTTTTATATTCTTAGAGTTTTTAGGTTTTCCTACTAGGAATTGTTATACTCACCCATGCACAAAAAATTCCTACTTATGTCATGTCTTGTGTAGACGATCGACCCTTTTGACTGAGTCCCTAAGGGACTAGGACTAGATGGTTCTTAGTGACATAAAAAAAAGGAGTCTTACTATAGTATCTTGACATTATTCCACATATTTAATATAATGATGGAATTATTTTTAGACTCTTTGTAGTAGGATTTTATTGTCCATGTTTGCAATACTTTCTATCGTACTCTAGTTTCAAAATTAGATATATGGATGCATGTTTGTTAAAAAAAATTACATTTCAACGTTCTATGGGATTGAAGATGTGTTTATGTGTATATGTACATAGGATAAGGCCTATTGTGTTAGTGATAATCCAACTTGATACTAGTTTTCATCCCTTGGCCCATTTGAGGTGATCATAGGGAGTCATGGCATGAGCCCCCATTGGGATGGACCACGACAAGGTGACTCACATAAGATACTCTCACAAGAAACTTGTGGTTGTGACCTCACATAGTACCCTGCCTAGGGATCAATGATTCATTGATAAAAGTAATACCATGTGACTGTGTGAAAGAGATTCTTCATAAGACATGCATGAAATACAAATGTGGAAAACATAATGGAATATATTTGTGAAGAGTGTACACGAACATAAATGTGGAAGGATGAATTTTCTAATTGGTCAAAAATATTTATTTATGTAGCCGAACATTACCCCTAACCTGCACACCAAACATGTGAATGCGACTTGTATTGGCTACAATCACATCCTAAGGAATCATTTGATCCCTCTACCTCAGGACTAGACAATCCTATTTTTATCTCATACAATCCCATGGGGGAATTTTATTGAAAAGTTATTTTTCATTAGGGATGAAAATATTCAATGAAGACTACATCAAATATTGGAGATGTGAAGATCCCGGAAGGAACTAACCTAGGTTATCCTACACGCACTGATCCTAGTCACTAGATGGAACTCAAAAGCCCACATGTGTGGCTCTGAAGGATCATCCACCCCAACACATGGTACCTACATAGGAAACCAATGTGGGGTACCTCCTCAAATGACCTCCTTCGACTAGGGTCCAATTTTTCCAAAAAAATAGGACCTTAGGTTTCCTCATAGAATGACTAGAAAAATAAAATAAGCATCAATTCTTTGGTCACATAACCCCTTCTCCCATACCCAAAAAAATATTTTAGGTATCCCTCCAAAAATTAAGATAAGAAGGAAGTTGGAAAGATAGTGGAATCCATGTACATATAGGGTCTGAAACACAAGACACCTACATGAGGACAACCTCCCCCTAGATTACAACCACTAAAACGAAGGTTCCTCAACAAATAGAGGGCCTATAAAAGACCCATATAAGGAAACCTAAAGAAACCCCTTGGTTCCAAGACCAAGGAATCACCCAAGTGTTTTTTCCTAGGTATTCCATTATCCAACCCATCTATAGTTTTCACAAGCCAACCCTGCCTGAAGCACTTCCAGTTATACATAGGTATGACCAATTTGAAGAACCTTATACTCTCCCAGACTTGACCTACATGAGAACCCTTCTAATCCCTCTTCCAGGCAAGAAATTTTAGGGATTCTATTCCTTTGGATCCCTCTTCTGAGGGGGAAAATTTGAAGCCTCTATAGAAGCCTCCTATATTACATGACCACGATGAGAGAGACACTAGCGTGTCTCCCATTCAATTATTCATTCATTCAGTTAAAAATTTTCACTTATACTTCCTGGTGAGTATGGTCATTGGGGTTCATGAAATTATGTATCCCATCAGTCATGAGGATCCCGACCCTGGTGGTAGTGATAGGGAACACCCGGTGTTAGATGCAAGGTATAAGACCATTACCTTCCATTATCATATCTAAAACTATGGACCCCCTATGTCAAGAAGGGAGGGAGACTTTCATGATTGATTTTACCTTTAAAGGATAGTGAATTATTCTCATATCTCCTCAAGAACCAGTAGTAGGAATTCCTTCATAGAGTAAGCCCCTGTCATTTTGTTTTGTTCCATAGAAAAGCGGGTAGTCAGGTGTAGCTGCCCCATTTAGAAAAAAGCAGAAGGGAATAGACACATCAATTATAAGGCCCCAGCCTTAAACCTTACATAATCTTGAGTTATCACAAGATTACACGTTGAGGATCTCTTCAGGTTTAGATTTTTAGAGAATTAGATCTTAAAACATGCATTACAACCCACATTTGAACAAAGTGGTTACAATAAAAGATAGTATTCTTTTTCCCATCAACGGAAACATATTGAAAATAAAACATGGATTCTTTCTTGACACTTCCTTGACACTATCATCTTATCATGTACCTTTCCCGTGACCTGTGAAAAACATTTCAAAAACTTGGGATGAGCATAAAAAGCTCAGTATGGGTTATATAAAAAAACAAGGAAAGGAAACATGAGTTCATATATTCCTAAGAATGAAATCATAATTTACCCATAAAACATAGGCACTTTAACATACCTCATAAAATCATGAACAAATCATAGAAATCATAAGACATAAAGGTATCTTGAGGCATTCATAACATTCTTACGTTGGGAGTAACCCTCTTGGTTACGTTTGGAATACCCATCAAAGTATATTCCCTAAATCTATTCGTAGAAACCTTAAAGTTTCACTCCTTCGCGTTACCCAATGCATTGGAGAGCTATAACGGGCTCACCTGCCCTTAGTTTATCACAGAACCACCTGTCTTCATAATAATGCCCAAGAACCATAACATAATCATATCACATAAAACATGCATAAAGGAAACATAACATTTCCACATTTCAATCACAAGATATCAATACAACACATTGATATAATAAAAACATTATGAAAACCATTTTCAATACCAAAGTAAAACATGGTATTTATTTTTCATTTAAAAAAAGGGTATGTCTTGTAGAGGAAGCCGAAACTCAAATAATGGTCACGGCGGCAGAGAAGTCGTTGTCGCCGCATACGTACGACAAGAAAACATTCCCTTTTGTCATTTTGTAAAATGCTTCGTATAAAAAAGATTCCTTTTGAATAATCATGAAAGTAAAAGGGGTTTATACACCGTATAAAATAAGGTTGTGTATAAAATAAAATATGCCTCAATGAAAGGAGATTGAGACAAAGTCACATACCTCGTATCCGACTTGAACCGACCTTTCTTTAATCTCATGAATAATAAACTTGAGTTAATATCTACTTTCTTAAGAACATTTTTCAAGTTCATTATTCCTTTTATACCATGTTATGAACATCATGTAATCATTTAAGTTAATAATGTTCATTTTGTCGGTATTTGGTTCTTAAGTCAAAAATAGACTTCTTACACTTACATGTTGTTAATTTGGTAAAAGTTTTGTTATATACAGAATGATATTAATGATTTGGATAACATATATATCATATATATTCATCATATACATGTATTTATAATATTACATCACATTTAGAGGTAAGAAATGAAATGCACCATTCATGGAGACGGTAAGCCGTACGTACGCATGAACGCTACTTCCATTTCAATTTCTTATTTTCTGGAATGGAATCATAATGATATAAGAGTATATTATAATTCCAGTATAATAACATATATAATATCATTAACTTTATCCTTTACACATCCCACATATGGTATTAACGAATCAAATCACTTTCAGGGGGCGATAGTCCGCACTTCCTAAAATGAAGATATCGTGTTTACCCATAATGGAAACAATAATGGTATGCCATAAATGAAAAATACAGAAGTTTAAGGAAATAATAAACATATTATATATCATATATAAAAATAGTGACACCATAATGGCCACCTTTGAAGGTGTTAAATGAGTATTGAACAATCATCGTTTCGGGAGACAGAATTTCACCATCCACAGAAACCGTATGTTCTTTAACCATTTGATGTAGTTGTGTGAGAGTGTAGCTCGAATAAATATTATAACAAAATACTAGTATATTGAAGATACTGGTGTTGTTACAAAAGAAGTAAATAAAAAGATTTTAGGGGTTGGAGAAGAAAAATAAAACAAATGAACATGAGAGAATGAATTACCTTCAAAAGTGTAACTCCTTTTGATTTGAGCCTAAAGGCTTCCTTTGAAAGTATTATTCACAAAGGGAATCCTCTAGGATTAGGAGAGTGATGTGGAGAGAGTAAATGGGCAGAGTATGGCCGAGCCAAAGGCTTGAGGAGTGTGTGAAATGAGGTAGAGGTGGGGGCCTTTTATAAGAGGAGAGGAGGGGCACTCTTGGAATGTAAAGAGAAGTCACTTTATTTTAAAATGGTATTCGGATTTAAGAGGTCCTACATTGATGTATTTCTAGGATAAGGTGATAAGGGTTCGAAATCCACTCATCCAATAGGTTTCGGACATGTGTAGGGCTAATATATTACATTATCTTTCCATTTTATTTAAATCGTTAAATAATGAGGTCATCGCTGCATCATCATGATGTCATAAATAATTTACTTTATATAATGTCTAAAAATTATAAAAAAAATACTATGATGTGGGAAATATTTTTATCTTTCCAATTACTATTTATAGTCAAAACTCTGAATTGTATAACCCCGTGTAAAAATTGTTTTAGTAAAACATCTCATGTGTGTGTCATTTTTACTTTAACATTTAATAAAAAGTTATTTATGTCATTTACCAACCAAAGTGGCTCCATGGGGTCCCCAAGTTGACCCATGGATTTTCTTGGTCAGCCATGACACATCCAATAAGGGTAGGACATGTGTCAAGGTATTTTCATTTTATTATAATATCATTTTTGCCTTAAATTGCACTAATTACCTCTAATCGTGATTAAAAACTTAATAAGTTACTATTGGCCAAAAAATTATTTTTATCTCATTAAACGAAATTTTACTTTTTAATGACAACCATGTATGTCAGATTTTTGAAATTAAAAACACAAAAGTGGTAAAATTTCATTTAAATGAAAAAACAGTTTTTATAAGTACCACTTAGTGGTTTCACTATTCATCAAAAATTGAAGTTTTTCAGAAAAATACCAAAAATTCACCCTAAGATATATTTGATATTCCGAATTCAAAAATGAAGTACATTTTACAAAATTCACAACATATAAGTTGCATTAATTAATTTAATAATTAATTCCCGCTGTCAGAGCAAATAGTGTGATTTTATGAAACAATAAGTATCAAAAGATTGACACTAGTTTAAGTCCAATTTCAAAGTGAAATTGATTCCAACGACCACTATTGGATTTTATGGTAAAAATATTTTCTAATTTCACTTTAAAACCAATTCAAAAGATAATCTAATCATGTAAATAAATTAGATTAAAAAGAGGTTTTGAATTCAAATACAACATTTTACACTATTCATTAAAAAATGAACTTTATCGGAAGAATAACAAAAACATACACAATGTAAATTTTGATGTCCCAATTATAAAGAAGGATTTTATTTGGTCCAAAAGAATGTATAAGAGTGACCAAAACTATATTTAAAGAGGGTTCTCCATCAAAAGGCGATAAATGAACCTTTTAGTGAATATTAATGTATTTATGTATAAAATTGAATTCCTTTCTTATTTTAAGCCTTTATCTTTTATTGGATAAATGTACAAACATATATATTCGTATTTTAGATATTTCTATTCATTCCTGCCAGTACAACGGCTACGTGTTAACTACCATTTGAAATTATATTATTAGCGTTTAACGTAAGATTTCAAAGAAACTCATTAGTGTGTATCGGGCACGCTATCGTACATAGCAACCCCTTCAAAAAAATTAATATTTAATTAAAAATATTAATAAATATGAATATGTCTTATTATTTATTTACCTGGGATGTTACATCCTTCCCCCCATTTGGGAATTTTGTCCTCGCAATTTTATTCACTTATCGAATAAGTGGGGGTATTCATCCCTCATAGGATTTTCCGATTCCAATGTTGCCTCTTCAACCATATGGTTTTTCCATAAAACCTTTACCTGATGAATCACCTTATTCCGCAATACCTGCTCCCTGTGGTCAAGAATCTGGACCGGTTGTTCCTCGTAAGATAGATTCTCTTCCAGCTGAACTACCTCTGGACTCAAAACATGAGATGGATCTGGCATATACTTTCTCAGCATCGAAACATGAAAAACATTGTGTACCTGAGATAAACTCGGAGGTAACACCACTCGGTATGCAACTGATCCAACTCTCTCCAGAATTTTGTATGGTCCAATGAACCTTGGACTTAGCTTTCCTTTCATACCAAATCGCATAACACTTTTCCATGGAGAAAATTTGAGAAAAACATGATCACCTACCTCAAAAGAGAGATCCTTCCACCTGTTGTCCGCATAACTTTTCTGCCTTCTCTGAGCTGTTCTCATGTGTCTCTGAATCAACTGAACTTTTTCTACCATCTCTTCTACCAACTCTAGTCCCATCAGCTTCCTTTCCCCTACTTCATCCCAAAAAGCTGGAGTTCGACACTGTTTGCCATATAATTCCTCAAATGGAGCCATCTGTATACTGGAATGAAAGCTGTTATTATAAGAAAACTCAACCAAAGAAAGATGTTGGTCCCAACTTCCCTGATAATCCATCGAACAATCTTGTAGCATATCCTCCAAGGTTTGAATTGTTCGTTCTGACTGCCCATCTGTTTGAGGATGAAAAGCTGTACTAAAATTTAATTCAGTACCCAACGACTTCTGAAGGCCTTTCCAAAAGTTAGAAGTAAACCTGGGATCACGGTCAGATACAATGGATAGGGTAACTCCATGTAACCTGACTATCTCTTTAAGATACAAACGGGAAATTTGATCTAGGGAAAAAGTATCTCGTATAGCAAGGAAATGAGCAGATTTAGTCAAGCGATCAACAATAACCCAGATTGCATTATTACCTTGAGATGTCTTCGGTAATACCAGAACAAAGTCCATGGATATATTCTCCCATTTCCACTATGGCACTGGTAAAGGCTGAAGCATCCCTTTTGGTAACTACCGCTGTACTTTAACCTACTGACAAGTCAAACACTTCACAGAAAAATCAGCAATATCTCTTTTCATTCCATCCCACCAGTAATACTTTCACAGATCTCTATACATCTTAGTAATTTCAGGATGAACTGAAAACGGAGAACTATGAGCTTCACATAACAACTCTCTCTTCAACTGTGAATCACACGGCACACACAATATATTCCTAAATCTCAAAACGCAATCATTATCAATGTTGAATTCATGCAACTTACCTTTCTGAACCATCTCTACCTTTCTCTGCATCTCACTGTCTTGCTTCTGTGCTTGCTTGATTTTGTCTGATAGAGAAGATTTCACTGATACCTGAAGCAAAACAAAAGAACTTCCTACACCAACAACTTCTATGCCAAAGTTCATCAAATCCTTAACCAAAGGATCACGTTCCAAACGCAACATTGCTAATGAAGCATTACTTTTTCAACTCAAAGCATCAGCCACTTTATTTGCTTTTCCCGGATGGTAGTGAATCGTACAATCATAATCCTTGATTAATTCTAGCCATCTCCTTTGTCTCATGTTCAATTCTTTCTGAGTGAATATATACTTTAAACTTTTTTGATCGGTATATATTTCACACATTACTCCATACAAATGATGCCTCCAAATTTTCAAAGCAAAAACAACAGTAGCTAATTCCAAATCATGTGTTGGGTAATTTACCTCATTTGTTTTCAATTGTCGTGAAGCATAAGCAATTACCTGATCATTCTTCATTAGGACGCAACCAAGTCCTTTTAATGAAGCATCGATGTAGATGACAAAATCACCCTTTCTGGAAGGTAGTGCCAAAACTGGAGCATTCACCAATCTTCTTTTTAGTTCCTGAAAACAATCATCACATTATTTTGTCCAGGTAAACTTAACACCCTTCTGAGTTATCTTAGTCATTGGACCAGATAACCCTGAAAAATTTCTAACAAACCTTCGGTAATAGCCTGCCAAACCAAGTAAACTATGTATCTCGGTTACATTTGTGGGTCTTGACCATTATTCAACAACTTTTTTTAGTAGGATCAACAATTATCCCATCTATAGAAACAATGTGACCAAGGAAAGAAATTTTTTGCAACCAAAACTCACACTTGCTGAATTTTCCATATAGTTTCTTTTCTTTTATGGTTTGCAAAACAACCCTTAAATGACTTTCATACTCCTCCTTACTTTTAGAAAACACCAAAATATCATCAGTGAAAACCACCACAAACTTATCCAAGAATTCATGGAAAATTCTATTCATTAAGTCCATGAATACCGCAGGTGCATTGGTTAGCCCAAAAGACATAACTACAAATTCATAATGGCCATATCTAGTATGAAAAGCAGTCTTCAGAACGTCTCATTCTTTTACTTTCAACTGATGGTACCCCGACCTCAAGTCAATCTTCGAAAAATACTGATCTCCCTGGAGCTGATCAAACAAATCATCGATATGAGGCAAAGGATATTTGTTCTTAACAGTAATATTATTCAAGGCTCCATAATCAGTGCAAAGTCTCATAGAACCATCTTTCTTTTTAACAAATAAAACAGGAGCACCCCATGGTGATGTGCTATGTCGGATGAAACCTTTCTCTAATAAATCATGCAATTTCTCCTTCAACTCTAAAAGTTCAATTTGATCCATTCGATAAGGGGGTTTTGAAATTGGCTTAGCATCAGGAACTAAGTCAACAGTAAATTCAACTTCCCGATCCGGTATTATTCCAGGAAACTCATTAGGAAAAACATCAGGATACTCATTTACCACTGGCACATCATTAATCTCAACAGTTCCCTTGTTTTCAACAATGTGTGCAAGGTAACATTAATTTCCATATTTTACAAGTTTCTCAGCCTCTTGATATATTATCAACAGTAAGGGTTCATTCTTGTACACAAACTGAAAGTCTTTCTAAAAAGAAACTTCTTTATCTCTACAATCAATCTTAGCATGGTATATTGAGAGCCAATCCATACCCAGGATAACATCAAACTCTACTAGAGGTAAAACAATAAGGTTTGCAAGTAGGTTCTTTCCACATATAAGGATAGGAAGATTCTTATAAATTCTATTTGCCTCAACATTCCCCCCATGTGTTTTTACCAAAAGTTCAGGAGTCATTTCTTGAGATGGTATTCCCATTTTACTATAAAAGGTTTCAGAGATGAAAGAATGTGTAGACCCCGAATCAAATAACACACTGGAATAATCTGAAAAAACGAACAAAGTACCTGATACAACTTCATTTGAGGGCCCGACATCTGCTGAAGTAGTTGCAAAGGATTTCACCTCCCCTTTATGCTTGTAGTCTAACTACTTCCCATCACTCAAGCTCTTTGTTGGACACTCATTTTCATAGTGACCCATCTCATTGCACTTAAAACATTTCACTAACTGTAAATCAAATTTGGTTTTACCATCACCCTGATCTTTTCTAGTGCAATCACGAGCCTTATGTCCCATCTTACCACATCGGTAGCACTTTCCAGAATTCAGAAGACATTCCCCAGCATGCCTTTTACCACAATTATCACAAACTGGAAACTTAGTTTTCTTACCATCAGACTTTTTTGAGGAATTCTTTCCTTTCTCCTACCACCTCGGTCTCTTCTTTTGCTGGTTGTTATAGAACACTTGATCATTGGCAAACTCCATTTCCACCTTCTCAGCACATCAAACAAGCTTTTCATAACTTTTAAACTCACGAGAAGCTAATTTCATTCGATATTTTGGCTTTAATCCTGAATAAAAACGATTGATTTTACTATCAAGGTCTCGGATAAAATTTTGAGCATACCTTGCCAATCGAGTGAACCTTTCTTCATAGGCAGCCACTGAGTCTTCCTCTTGCCTCAATTCAAGGAATTGTTTTTCCATCCTAAGTTGAACAGCCTTAGGAAAATACTTCTCAAGAAAAATACCTTTGAATTCATCCCAGTCGAGAGCATCAAACTCATCAGCGTCCCTGATGTTTTTAACCATCGACCACCACTGATCTGCTTCACCCTCCAAACGGTAAATAGCAAGACTAACCTTTTGATTGTCTGAACACCCCATGACATCGAAAATCTTCTCTAGTGCTTTAATCCACCCTTCAGCTAACACAGGGTCAGATGATCCTCTGAATGATGGGGGATGTTGCCTCATGAAATGTTCCACCACAGACATGTTCCTTTGCGGTTGATCTGGATGATATCGTGCATGGGTACCACCACCATTTATCGCTTGAGTCAACTGTGGCATTACATCAAAAAACGGTTCAGTTCCAATTCCGACCATCTGAGCATACTGGTTCGGAAAGATATTTCCTTCCGTATGCCTTCCTAGCAATGCTTCCCTATTTCCTCTGCGGAAAACCATTCTGAACAAACACGTCTTGGATAAGGCAACATGGTAATCTTTAAATGCTATATCATTTCAATTTTACCATAAAAAAAACTTTTGGATAATCATTTCATAGAATTCTAACTCCTAAAGTTATCTAAACCGACCTTTGATACCAACTATAAGGCCCCAGCCTTAAACCTTACATAATCTTGAGTTATCACAAGATTACACGTTGAGAATCGTTTCAGGTTTAGAGATTTAGAGAATTAGATCTTAAAACATGCATTACAACCCACAATTAAACAAAGTGGTTACAATAAATGATAGTATTATTTTTCCCATCAACGGAATCATATTGAAAATAAAACATGGATTCTTTCTTGACACTTCCTTGACACTATCATCTTATCATGTACCTTTCCCGTGACCTGTGAAAAACATTTCAAAAACATGGGATGAGCATAAAAAGCTCAGTATGGGTTATATAAAAAAACAAGGAAAGGAAACATGAGTTCATATATTCATAAGAATGAAATCATACTTTACCCATTAAACATAGGCACTTTAACACACCTCATAAAATCATGATCAAATCATAGAAATCATAAGACATAAAGGTAACTTGATGCATTCATAACATTCTTACATAGGGAGTAACCCTCTTGGTTACGTTTGGAATACCCATCAAAGTATATTCCCTAAATCTCTTCGGATAAACGTTAACGTTTCACTCCTTCACGTTACCCAATGCATTGGAGAGCTATAACGGGCTCACCCACCCTTAGTTTATCACAGAACCACCCATCTTCATAATAATGCCCATGAACCATAACATAATCATATCACATAAAACATGCATAAAGGAAACATAACATTTCCACATTTCAATCACAAGATATCAATACAACACATTGATATAATAAAAACATTATGAAAACCATTTTCAATACCAAAGTAAAACATGGTATTTATTTTTCATTTAATAAAAGGGTATGGCTTGTAGAGGAAGCCGAAACTCAAATAATGGTCACGACGGCGGAGAAGTCATTGTCGCCGCATACGTACGACAAGAAAACATTCCCTTTTGTCGTTTTGTAAAATGCTTCGTATAAAAAAGATTCCTTTTTAATAAGCATGAAAGTCAAAGGGGTTTATACACCATATAAAAGAAGGTTGTGTATAAAATAAAATATGCCTCAATGAAAGGAGATTGAGACGAAGTCCCATACCTCGTATCCGACTTGACCCGACCGTTCTTTAATCTCCTGAATAATAAACTTGAGTTAATCTCTACTTGCTTAAGAACCTTTTTCAAGTTCATTATTCCTTTTATACCATGTTATGAACATCATGTAATCATTTAAGTTAATAATGTTCATTTTGTCGGTATTTGGTTCTTAAGTCAAAAATAGACTTCTTACACTTACATGTTGTTAATTTGGTAAAAGGTTAGTTATATTCATAGTGATATTAATGATTTGGATAACATATATATCGTATATATTCATCATATACATGTGTTTATAATATTACATCACATTTAGACGTAAGAAATGAAATGCACCGTTCATGGAGACGGTAAGCCGTACGTACGCATGAACGCTACTTCCATTTCTATTTCGTATTTTCTGGAATGGAATCATAATGATATAAGAGTATATTATAATTCCAGTATAATAACATATATAATATCATTAACTTTATCCTTTACACATCCCCTATATGGTATTAACGAATCAAATCACTTTCAGGGGGCGATAGTCCGCACTTCCTAAAATGAAGATATCGTGTTTACCCATAATGGAAACAATAATGGTATTCCATAAATGAATAACACAGAAGATTAAGGAAAGAAGAAACATATTATATATCATATATAAGAATAGTGACATCATAATGACCACCTTTGAAGGTGTTAAATGAGTATTAAACAATCATCGTTTCGGGAGGCAGAATTTCTCCATCCACGGAAACCGTATGTTCTTTAACCATTTGATGTAGTTGTGTGAGAGTGTAGCTCGAATAAATCTTATAACAACATCCTAGTATGTTTAATATACTGGTGTTGTTACAAAAGAAGTAAATAAAAAGAGTTTAGGGGGTTGGAGAAGCAAAATAAAACAAATGAACATGAGAGAATGAATTACCTTTAAAAGTGTAACTCCTTTGGATTTGATCCTAAAGGCTTCCTTTGAAAGGATACTGCCCAAAGGGAATCCACTAGGATGAGGAGAGGGATTTTTAGAGATTAAATTGGAAGGGGATGGCCGAGACAAAGGCTTGAGGAGTGTGTGAAATGAGGTATAGGTGGGGGCCTTTTATAAGAGAAGAGGAGGGGCACTCTTGGAAAGTAATGTAAAGTCACTTTATTTTAAAATGGTATTAGGATTTAAGAGGTCCTACATTGATTTATTTCAAGGATAAGGTGATAAGGTTTCGAGATCCACTCATCCAATAGGTTTTTGACATGTGTAGGTCTTAGATATTACATTTTCTTTCTATTTTATTTAAATCGTTAAATAATGAGGTCATCACTACATCATCATGATGTCATAAATAATTTACTTTATATAATGTCTAAAAATTATAAAACAAATACTATGATGTAGGAAATATTTTTATCTTTCCAATGACTATTTATAGTCAAAAATATGAATTGTATATCCCCGTGTAAAAATTGTTTTAGTAAAACATTTCATGTGTGTGTCATTTTTACTTTAACATTTAATAAAAAGTTATTTATGTCATTTCCCAACCAAAGTGGCTCCATGGGGTCCCCAAGTTGACACATGGCTTGTCTTGGTCGTCCATGACACATCCAATAAGTGTAGGACATGTGTCATGGTATTTTCATTTTATTATAATATCATTTTTGCCTTAAATTGCACTAATTACCTCTAATCGTGATTAAAAACTTAATAAGTTACTATTCACCAAAAAATTATTTTTATCTCATTGAACCACATTTTACTTCTTAATGACAACCATGTATGTCAGATTTTTGAAATCCAAAACACAGAAGAGGTAAAATTTCATTTAAATGAAAAAACAGTTTTTATAAGTACCACTTAGTGGTTTCACTATTCATCAAAAATTGAAGTTTTTCAGAAAAATACCAAAAATTCACCCTAAGATATATTTGATATTCCGAATTCAAAAATGAAGCCCATTTTAAAAAATTCACAAAATATAAGTTGCATGAATTAATTTAATAATTAATTCATGTTGTCGGAGCAAATAGCGTGTTTTTATGAAACAATAAGTATCAAAAGATTGACACTAGTTTAAGTCCAATTTCAATGTGAAATTGATTCCAACGACCACTATTGGATTTTATGGTAAAAATATTTTCTAATTTCACTTTAAAACTAATTAAAAAGATGATATAATCATATAAATAAATTAGATTAAAAAGTGGTTTTGAATTAAAATACAACATTTTACACTATTCATTAAAAAATGAACTTTATCGGAAGAATAACAAAAACATACACAAAGTAAATTTTGATGTCCCAATTATAAAGAAGGATTTTATTTGGTCCAAACGAATGTATAAGAGTGACCATAACTATATTTAGAGAGGGTTCTCCATCAAAAGGTGATAAATGATCCTTTTAGTGAATATTAATGTATTTATGTATAAAATTGAATTCCTTTCTTATTTTAAGCCTTTATCTTTTATTGGATAAATGTACAAACATATATATTAATATTTTAGTTATTTATATTCATTCCTGCTACTACAACGACTACGTGTTAACTACCATTTGAAATTATATTATTAGCGTGTAACGTAAGATTTCAAAGATACTCATTGTTGCGTATCGGGCACGCTATCGTACATAGCAACCCCTTCGAAAAAAAATATTTAATTAAAAAATATTAATAAATATGAATATTTATTATTCTTTATTTACTTGGGATGTTACATCAATTCATGTTTTTCTTCTATGGTAGCCCCAAACTCCTTCAATAGTGGAAGAAGGATTGGGAAGTTCTTCAAATATATGTATTCCACTTATTTCTCACATTAGATCATTTATCATATGATCTTATATGTTAGCGTTGATCATGATATCTTCATATTCCTATGTATGTCTTGGCTGAGAATATTTTTCAGATCTTACTCTGTTGGGAAAATATCCCTCAAGTTATCATTGAATCATTTTTGAGGTGATTATGTTTGTTGACAAAGTGGACATCTGAGTAGTGATTGTTGACAAAGAAAAACGATGACATACAACTTTGTTGAAAAAAGGGATTTCATGGTGGAATGTCGAGTTCAAGAGCTGAGTTCAACGATCCATGTTTGATTCAAGAACGTCGATAAAAGGAATGGATGATCTGGAGGTGGTACAAAAGAACAGATACAAGGTGGCGCCGTTTTCCAGTGTTTTCCAAATTTTTGGGCCTGAAAATCGGCAGATGAAGAAAAGTGTTTTTGGAAAAGGGACTTGCACGCCGAGGACTTGGAGAATAGGAAACTTGCGCGCCATATGTTTTTCAAGATTAGAAGATCAAAATATGGCAATGGAAGTAGGTTCGCGCATGTTTGGGAGTTGGTCGCGCAAGTGTCCAAAAGGACAGAAGACTTGCGCGCTGAAACTGGGTCGCGCAGGTGACTTGCACGCCGTCGCGCAGGGTGGTCAGATTGCCTATAAATACAAGACCACCCCTCCTCATTCTTCACTGGAGTTCAACACTTTGATAAATCAGAGCTCCCATCGCATAGGTGTGGTGGTCGCGCAAGTGGTGAGTGTGGGTCGCGCAGGTGAATTTGCGCGCCAGTAGTTGAAGTTGTGCGCCGGTGTTAGAAGTTGCGCGCCGGTTAGCAGTTGCGCGCCAATATTGGTTTGGGCATAAAAGGAAGTGAGTCACCCAAGTTTGGATTGGAGGAAGATTGTGTCGCGCAAGTGTCAGAGGAGGACTTGCGCACCCGTTGAGACTTGCGCGCCGATACTTGCGCGCCAAGATTGACTTGCACGCCAAGTAAGGTTTTGTTCCAACGGTGCTTCTCGGACTGCGTGGAGGATGGTACGTTGCCCGATACCTTCGGTGCAAAGAGATATTCATCTACGGGTGAAATTTGTACTTCAACAGAGCATCTACACACAGAGGAAGATGCATTCATTCATGCAAATGAAGAGACCTACAGGTCTATAAACTGTGAGTGGATTCCCTTCCAGAGTAGTGAGCTTAGGAAGAGGAAGAAGGTGATCCTCTCCACCGGTAGTGATCCAGAGAGAGAGAAATAGGGAGTGACCCTTGGGAAAGCAGTGAGCTGGCCCTAAACATTGTAAAGTCAGTGAGCCTGGGCATTGAAGTGATCTAGCCCGAACATTGTATCCACAACTATTGAAGATTAGTGGAATTTGGTACGATTGGCAACTTGTCGGCGTATGCTCCTGGGACATAGCCCAGTGAGGGTGAACCAAGTAAAAATCTCTGTGTCTATCTGTTTGCTTCCCTGTATTGCATTCAAAGCATCATCATTAGATAAATAATTAAAGAAGTGATCACAGTTTACACACAAGAGCAAACAAAGTGACCCTTGTAATAAAGAGGTCAAGATCCAGTGGGGTAGGAAGAACTTTGAAAAATAATATCCATACCCTGATTCACCCCCCCCCCTCTCAGGGTATATAGACCCCTATTGTCCCTATCATACTCCCATATTTCTAGAGGGGATCCAATGGCATTGGTCCTCAAATCCATGTATCAAACCAGCTGAGAATTCTCTTACATTGCGTAAGACCAGAAATCATTTCCAAATCCTAATAGTGTGCCACATTCCCTATGAGAAGAAACATTATAGGTCCTCATAGGATTGGTCCTCCTAACCATGCTACATGGAATTTGATTCATGTCCAAATTTTATACATATGAATCCACCTTGAGGTCCAAACCCAATAACTAAAATCAGACGTAATTTTATCATGGCCACATTCGCAATATGTTAGTGGCTACCCAGGGATTCCACATGAATTCAAGATTCCTTGGCCCTCTTCAGCGTAAGTCCCACATAAAACATTGACTCAAAACATTTCACCTAGATGTCCATTATGCATTAAATTAAACTACATGGTTTGGTCCATGACATATGACCCTAAAAAGTGATATGTGTCCCATTATGTGGCATTGAACTACATGGTTTCTGATACCTTAAACAAGGATATTTACAAAACCCATCTTATGGGTCAGATACTGATACCAGAATAACTAATATCTCCCTAGATGATGATAAAAACCATATCACCTAATTGTGTGTCTTAAATAGAACATCATAATAATAAATGAAAAATGAATATCTAATCCATTCATGGAAGGGTACCATCAATGAAGAACCTCAGATACATAAAAATTTATCCATGGATGAACAACCTCTAATACATACAAATGACTCTAAAATTCATACATTCTGATAATTTATTCTTAATTAAATAGTGACTAGTGTCATAATTGTGAATTAATGAATGCTTCATGAATATGTTTTCAATATTTACGATAATCTCTTTTTAGGAAATAATTCCCCAATAAATTGTGTGATGAGACCGAACTCCCATCCTCTCAACCAATGTGAGTCTCTAAGAATAATTGGAACCATTTTTCAATGTCCCCATACCTTTGGAAAGTATGATCATTAAACATCTTGAACAAGGGAACTGTTGGTTGTTTCTTTCTCCACGAAAAAACCCCATTGGAGGCCATTCAAAAATAGTGATCCCGACATGGATTATTGCGTGACAACCACCATAATAAACTATTAAGGGAAATAATTAATTTTTATAGGAAAAAATAGGTAACTAAGGGATATAGTAATGTCCATGTTATCACAACTCAACTCTACTAAGATAGTATTTCAAAATAAATCTAGGATACTGAAAAACCTATGATATTTGGAATATTAGACCCACACAAATTATATAACTTTAATTTCAATCATCTAAAAATATAGTGGGGACCTATATCTAAATTTGGTATGTGTAACACCACACATATTCTGAGGTACAATTTTATTTTAATTTTTTATAAACCATGTGTATTTCAATATTTTTATACCATTGGAGGAATTAAAGGAGGTCAAGGGTTTGTTTTAAAGGATTTTGAATTTGAATGATATAAAATTAATCAACATATTGAAGGCCATACCATGGTAGATGGATTTTTATTATATAGAGGGTTTATTAAGATTAAATAATAGTATATGTGGTTAGTTACACTACAATATATGGTAGTTCACCATGGAACCCTAGACAATGAAGGGGTTCCACCACAAAACATTAGTCATGTCTTGATGTGGTGGTTCCCATGGAATTATAGTTCAACTCTATAATAAGTATCTATTTCATTACATAAAGGGTCACTCCATAATGTGACACTAGGTGAAGTGTTTCACCATGATCTATGGGGTGACACTATAACATGCCACCTGCTTAGTTTTTTATATTTTAGTTAAATTGTTTTGAATGTTAAATCTTATATTAGGGTTCCAAATTTCACCTAGTAAGACATTAAAGTGGCTCCCTTAAAAATGGTACCCCTTACCATGTACAAGTGATTCCTTACTCATTTATGTTGATTTCAAGAACATTCTATCATGGTAGATCACTAATGGTGATCTTATAATTTTTCATTTTTATATTGTAAGATTATATAATTTTTTATCATTCATTCCAGTTATTCTCTAATATAGTGATTTTAATATGTTTTAGTAAATAGTCTTTTCGAATCAATTTTGTCTAAAAAAATAAATGATCATGATTTTTTGTATATTTAGATAAGTGGTGCAAAAAAAAATTTGATCATTTATACATGTTTTATGAAATTCATGATATGTGGTCACACTAATCATGTTCTATAATCCTAAAACTTGACTGAATTATTTCTATTATCCATATATGAGTATTTTATGTATATATATGGCCACGATAGACCTTCAATGAATTTTTATTTGATTTCATGGCTATCAATGGCCACAATATTTGGTTAAAATGTCTTGAAGAACATAAATGGAACCCAATGACTATTTAATTCGGTTATATATTGAATTTATGGACATTTTTAGTGATATATTCCCCTCCTTTGAGAAATAGATGTGTACTTACAATGGATATACGTGATTATATTTTGATTTAGTTTGTGATTTTTTGATTTTATATAGATTTAATGTCTTTTTATCATATATAATGAGTGGTTATTTTACTATTTAGATTTTTGTATGCTAGGTAGAGTAATTTCCTTAAATATTTAATGGAAAAGCGGTTAGGGGTGAGAATAATCATATAATAAATGAAAAAGGTATTTTATTTCCTACCTTGTTGTGAGATTTGATACATTATAAAATTTATGTATATGTTCCACAAGGGTTTATTATAATCAAGTTAAAAATTACTTAATCTATGACTATTATAGAACGGGAATGTTGTCCACCTTTGTATTTCTGTTGAATTGTGGTGATTAATATTCCCATGAGCTATGATTGTTTTAGAAAAGGGATTCATTTTCCCTTTGTCTTTATATTTTCTTGTCAAGCTCGATATAACTAGGGGATAACATCATTAGGAATATATTTCCACATTTCCCCTTGATCTTTATATAATTATTAGATACATTGAGATTCTATATGTTGCCATTAGGGAATGGGGTCATTTTTTCCTATTATTTTGCATTTTTATGACCACAGATCGAGTGTCATGAGGAATGATATTATTACCAACATGGGATTCATTCCCATTGTCTTATTACTAATATATAATGGTTAATATTATTAAGGTATTATATTGGTATAATCATGGGTAAACATTAAAGGGTTTCTAAGGATTAAATAAAACTTATTCAATACAGTGGAAGATAATAAAAATGCAAACCCAATTTCATCATTCTATGAAAAACTGAAACCATGTCTAGACAAAATAAATAACATGGACCTCTCAGAAAATATTGTTATTTTTATTGACTTTAATTAAATTTATAATGAATAACCATTATAATAAATCATGGGGTTCCTTCAATTATGGTTTATCTGTGTGATGATCTGAATCACCCAATTCTTGGATAGTATCCTACACAACTCTTACTATATTCCAATTCATCCCATTATAATAGAGAGTAAAACTAATAGAGCTTTGGTGAAAACTAACAAAATGAGAAACCACTTGATTGAAAACCATCAAAATAGCTTGTATTTCTTCATATAGGCCTCAATAAACTCTGAATCCTTTACATCCATTTTCTCCTATATGAAAAATTTCATGATTAGTGCTTCATCCATTCATGTATTTTTTATACACATTCCTCCTTGGTTATACCAACTATTTCATCCTTTAATGATAGCCTTATATAATATATTCTTGAACAGTAACACCTGACATTTAAATGTCATACTATTTCATAGGGTGCTACAGTAATCATACAATATGATTCATTCAATAACACCACCTTATGATATGTCCATGTCATACAATATGACTTGTCATTTTAGTAGCATTAAAATATCTTCATGTCATAAGAAATTATATAACCAAAGTCATAAAACATTCCACCAAGAAAATTTATGTCATACTCTATGACACACCCATGTCATATCATACAATATGGCCCAAAATATATAAAATTTATATAGGATTTTTGGAATATATAATACATCAATCTACCACTTAATCTAAATCCATTTAAAAATTGAGTCACTTAACCTTGTATTATATCATATATAATAACTTTTAAAACCATATCCAAAACAAATTTTAAATATCTACCCAAAAACATTTGTAATGATGTCATTAATTTTATCATGTACCATGTTATATTTATCACTTTGTGGATTTACATGAAAAAAATATTTCAGATAAACTCTGACACACATTTCAGATAAACTCTAAATTATCCATAAAACCTCACCCCCATTCAGTTAAGGACAATGTGTGTGCTTGTGGTCCCTTTAAGAATTAGAAACAAACAAAAATTTGAAAAAAAATATATATATATGTCAATTGAGAACTCTTGAAAATCAATAATGATACTTTTTCAAGAAATTGATCATGAGGGAACTTCGTTAGACACATATATATCTATAGATACATCCACCATTTGTATAATATATAAATATGCATAATCATATAATACCCTTTTCAAAAGAAAAACAATAAAATGGACACATAGTATATCAAACTCTTGTATCATACTCATACAGTCTTAATTATCATAGTATATACAAACTAACTTGATGAATACATCATGTTTCATTAATTTAATGTGATTAAAAAATCATATTCACCGCATCCAAAAAGATATTAATTTCATATGTACCTTATCTGGGTATGGTTATACACTTACTCAATATATATCAATTGAGGGTGTATATTTTATAGTCATCAAACAAGAAGAAAATCCCATCTTGGTTAAGCCTCAAATAAATACATGATCATCAACACACACAACCACACCCTATTTATTTAAATATTAGGGATTTCATAATGAATGTACCAAAAGAAAAGCTTCTCATGTTAATTATATTTGAAACCTAAAGTTTTTAGATTCAATATAAAACAAGAAACATTGATATTCTAAATATATAGTTTATAACACTACATTAGATATACTAGGAAGGTCTTATGACATACAATCATCCTTTCAGGCCTCAAAAACATATTCTATCTCTCTAAATTAAATCTTCCTTAGGGTAACCATAAAACTTCATCATAATTTATAATACTCCATGATATATCTCGATTCTGGATGGCTCAACGTCATATTTTAAGAGGTTAATTTTCTTTTAAGTTCACTTAATATACAAAGAAATAATTAAAGAATAATAATTTTGATAATAAATTTAGTACAACATGATAAAATTAATACATTTAAACTCTATTAAGAATAAAAAAACCACACATAAGTTCTCATCTATTCATATCCGATATGATAGAATACAATATAAAACATATGTTTACTAGTATTTTCTGAACATATTACATCTCTATGTAACTCCTACCACATATATATGGGACCATATGATAAAAATATCTAACTCTTTTAGTGTGTAAAATTTATGAAACAATTTTTTTGAGTAATGGTGATACTTACGGATCATAATACTAATGTTAAACTCTTTAAACATGGAATTGAAACTCATTTAAAAGGAAATATCCAATGTTAAGATCTTAATAAATTTTATTTACAACTTATATTTCTATTTGTTCATCAACATCTTCATTCTTCATTATTTTCAATTAATCTTTTCATATGATTTCATTTTATAAAAAAAGTACACATAAAATTATTTACATACCAACAATTTTTAATCTCTTTTAGGATTTAAGTTGATATTAAATTTTTTATGTTATATAAATTAAACACTTAAAATTTATCTTGATTAACACACCCTAAAGAATTTTATGATATTAAGTGACAGTAACGTTAATTTTTATTGGCCTAATCTATTATTTTATGTTTTCCAACTTTTATATGTCCCAATATAATCCTACTAGGATATTAGAGAATATATTCCCTTCCGAATATCATTTTTCTATAAACCAACTCTTTTATGAGAGGAAATATGTTTTTATTTATTTTAGTAAAAATATTCAATAAATCAACTATTATATCCATTTCATGTATTTTATTCTATGTATCTAGTAAAATATTCCTAAAATAATGATTTATTATTTGATAATATGCCAATGAAAGTGGTGGGAACACTTTTCCAAATATTTTAATAAATATCATTGTTAGAAACGTTTTATTAGATCCAGAATCTCCATAATTGGATGAAATCCACCAGAACATCAAGCATGGAAAAAAATAAAAAACTTTTGGAAATAGAAAACCCTATGAAATGATATACCAAAACTTAGAAGACTGTTAACCCCAGTTGTAATCCTAAAACACTACACACTCAAAACACCCCCAAATATCAATAACAATAAAAAATTTAAATATACTAAATATTGGAATGACCACAAGAGAAAATATGGTTCAGTATTGGGAGAGATTTATTTTTTTATTTATAATAATAAATAAATAATGATAAATTTTTATAGTTCTCTGCATTTTATTTTTATAAATGGCCCCACTATAAATATTTATAGTGGGACCTATTCTGTTGAATAGTTTCCTCTATCTATTTAGATTCCTTAACATCCCACCATTGATCACAGTCACCTTATATTATATGTGGATTGCAACACCTCAACCACTACATTTTAGTGAACAATTTATAATATCCTACAACTTGCCCTAATGATTTTTATATATCTCTTATAAAAATCAAATTACATCGATGTATCAAATATACATCACCCTATGAAAATATTATTTCCACACTCCCATACTATGGACACGGCCACCTACAACCTGGTTCTGGAACAGAACCATTCAGACCATTATTTTCTCTATATGTATACCATTATCTAAAGATATCACTACTTTTTTGAACCAAGTATAGGATTCTATAATTCAATAATAAAAAAATATGAACATGTAATAAGTCTAAACATATCCTCACAAAATATTATTTTAATATTGTTTTCAAGGACTCAAGGAAAACACCAACATTTGAGAAATATTTTGGCACCCATAATGATCTAAAACAATATTCAGTGTCTATATTTTGTATTTTCAATCACCCATATCCCATTAAGTCATAATGTTTCGTCATAATTTATTAAACATTTTCCTTATATTATCTTCCATATTATTATTTCTTTTTATCTTTCATATTTTTAATACTTTATCTGCTAGAAACATCTGGATGAAATGATACTTTATCACAATATGATTCATTCCTGAATGAAATAACGTATTATTTTAATAGTGAATTGTTCATTTACAATAATATAACAAAAAAAATTCTTCAACTTAATATGAGTTCTTCTAAAAATAAATTTACAAATAATAATTATTTACCTACTTTTGAGGTGACCGCACACTCGACATTCATAGTTGAAAGTTAAACTATTGACAATAATATTAATATATAATAAAATTATTTCCCTGTGAATGTGAACATAAATCATATATTAATCATTCATGAATATATATCCCCTCCAAAATCAATATCAATATACCAATGTAATGAAACATTCATCCTGAAACACATTGATAAATATTTCAAACACTTGAGATACCATATCATCCACTTCATAGATTACTAGTAATCCTTCCCTCTATTCTCCAAAAATCATCTGATTACTCCCACAATATAGGAAATTTCCAAACTTTTATAAACTATAATATATATCAATATTCTAGACACTTAATTATTTTAAATGCACTCTTTTTATGCTGCCTCATTTTCCTTTTTAAGTGTTTTCTCTTTATGTGACATGAGGTGTCTTACAAATGGAGTTGATATAGGTTTTCAAATGGTCATTCTAAATCTCTCAATGAAAATATCGATGTACATCATTTCTATGAATAATTGAATAAAAAATTAATTTAATTAATTTGAATCATTCCAAATTATTTTTCAAATCTCTAAAATGATGAATCCACACTATATTTCATATAACATTTAATTTTTCCAAAAGAAAACACATAAAAGAAACCCATACGCTTAAACATTAAATATTCTTGAATAATAAAGAGAGTTAATGGTGGGTAACTAAAAATGAAACATTTAATGTTGTATAAACAAAACAAGATGGCATCAATGGTCTAAACTAGGGTTTATATAAGGGTTGGTCCAATGATAATAGGGATAAAAAAGGAAAGACCTTAGTAATTTTAATATGATTTATGAAATAAAATGAATCAAAAGAGAAAAATCACAAGTTTTAGTTTACACTAAAAATTATAGTTTCACTCAATAAAGTGAGGAGTTAATGAATATTATTTAAATGTGTCTCATAATACCTCTTAGGATAGGGACAAGTATTGGGTTTGGGGTCAATACCAAGGATATTATGAGCTTTTCAAACTCATAAAGATATTCAAAAATATAATTTTTTAGAAAAAAATCATCCATATCATTAATAATTTAAAATATAATTCATTAAAAATCATTATTAGCTTCTAAAAAACAATTAAAGATTTCAAATTGACATAAATATTCATTTACGATCAATGTTCATAAAAACAGAAAAAATGCAAAGGAAATATAAAACCCCCAAATTATTGATACTTAATCCATAGTGATCATATTTTTATACCATTCATTTAAGATATTGTAATGATAGATATGGTAGTATAAGTAAATGAGAAAAGAAGATACCACTAGTTTATTTTCCAATTTAATGTATACTCTCATACTTTCAATAATAATAATAATATTAAATTTTAAATTAAAATCAAGGGAAATTTATTCAAAATTTAAATAAGAAAAGAAATGGATAGAGTGAGAGAAAGAATAACCTTGGGTCACCCCCAAGTGGTAGTGTTTTTATACTACCAAAAGCCAGCAATCTCTAGTTTAATAACCACCATTGAAAATGGGTTTTTGTTTCCTTAATAAGAATAATAACATATTATTTCTCCCAGTGTACCCATGTAGAAACCCAAAAATGAAATCCTCTTAAAAAAATAAGAATATTTCATTCCCTATATAAATAATGAATTTAAATAGAGTAGGTTAAGGAAAATAAGGCACAAGTAATCTCTTTCCAGAATAATACTTTCCTCCTTCATTAAATACTCAAGTTGATGCGAGGGAGGTTGTAACACCCCAAGCTTCCATGGTAAGATTCTCTTTGAATAATACAGTAGCATGTGTTGTACGCAACTTCGAGATTCTAACACACTACGACCAATCAAAGTAGCCATTATGAATAGTAATACCCGATTTTTGAAGTTTTATAACTTTTATTTCTAAAAATGGACTTAATTTTTTGATTTGGAATATCAGAATTAGCCTAGGATGAAATTTTTGAACATTTCGGATAACTTTTATATTTTGATGAATAGTGAACATTACTAAATTTTAATTAAAAAAACTTTTTAAATCAAAATAATTAATAGTGATAAATTATGAATTTAAGTGTTTTTAAAGAATATTTAGAATATATATTTACAAATTAATACAATTTTGGTCATTGGATATAATTTCACATTTAAACCGGACATAAACAACTGTCAATATTTTGATAGTTATTATCTCTTAAAAACACGCTTTTTGTTTTAACAACGGGAATTAATTTTAAATTAATTTCTGCCACTTCTATGTTTTGAATTTGGAAAAATGGATCCCATATTTTAAATCAAGATTTATAAATTGTTTAAATTGGTTACTTTTATTTTTAGACATTTTGAATAATTATTTCGGTAAATATTTTATTGACCATGGTTACAGGGTAAATCAGGTAAATAAGGGTAAAAATAATATTATAATAATAAGAAATTACCCTAAAACGTGTCCTAACCTTATTGGTGGAAACATATCCGACAATGGGAATCTTTGGGTTGATTTTGGGACCCCATGGATCCACTTTTAAGTGATAAGGACACTTTATATTAATTAAGTTAAAATAAATACAAAAATGACATAAGCATATAACTTTAAGAAAAACAATTTTTATATAGGTTTATATATGTTGGATTTTCTACTATAAATTTTCATTAGAAAGCTAAAAATATTTAATACATAATGGTATTTTATTTATAATTTTTAGACACTTAATAATTAATATTATTAGTGACACAATAATGATGTAGTATTTTCCGTATTAATAAAAGAATCAAATAATTGTTATTATAAATGTTAAAATAAATATAATGTGAAGGTATTTATTACATACATGAATTTTATTGGTTAATATGACATTATAGTATTTCTTAAATGAATTTGGTTAGAATTAATAAGGTGGTTAAGACTTTAACAAAAATATATTATTGAAAAGTGTCAAAATTGACATAAATGAGTTTTTAAAACAAATATTATATTATTAATTGATATTATAATCCTAAACATCTAATAATCATCCAAAGGACTTATATAATTATAGGTGTATCATTAATGGACCACTTGGGGGTCTCCTATATTTATATGTTATGTTTATTAACTATATAATATAAAAATACAATGTGACGTGGTAAATGTCAAACAAATAAACTAAGAGTTAAAACTAAAAGATAAGGTTAATATAATGACTGAAACCTGTCTAAATTCTATTTTTTTAACGTATTTTGACCCATAACCACCTTATACTTTTAATAATCCACTTTGGAGCCATTAGAAACCGAATATAAATTTATTATAAAATAATATTTCTATCTTTTCCAAAGGTTCCCCTCACACCTCTTATAAAAGTGCACTCCACCTTCTCACTAATTCACACATTCAAATCCTTTTTGCTCGGACAAACCCTACCCAAATACTCTCTAAAATTCCGTCACTTCAACCTAGAGGCCTTAGTTTGATCAGAATTCCAACCTAAGTTTCCCTTTTGATCAAATCAAAAGGAAGAACCAAAAGAAGAGGTAATGTTTTCACCACCCTCTTTCAAGTTCCTTTCTTCTTCCACTTCTTATTTATTTGTTATTCCCATTCTAAAATAATAAATCCTATATATTATATATACTGTGATGTTATTATAAACATGGTACAACCATATTCAGTATTCGATCCATCCTTTGAATGACATGTCACCATATATGCGTACGTACGGCCTACCGTCTCCACGCCGTGGTGTAATTGTTATTCAAAACATTATTATTTGAATGTGTATAATAATGATGTGTAATTAATTTAAAATAATATATATAACATGATAATGATTATGTATATATTATATACCATCCAATTATATATTATTTTAATATCTTGATAATGATATTGTCACTCATGCGTACGTACGGACTACCGTCTCCACGAAAGCGATGAGATTTATTCCCCATCGTATCCATTCGAGACTAATTTTCATTTGATGATTAAAAATAATATTTAAGGACTTGATATCATTATGGATATGAATAATATACAATCTATCCATAACAAACACATCTTCTGTAACAAAACATATAAAATAAAACGAGTAAGTTAACACCCGAAACAACGATAATACTAAGATATTATTAAAAATTCAATGTTAAAAGATCATATATGATTTCATATTAATGTATATGATTTTTGAATAATTTAATAACAATTACCTCACAATTATACAGTAGGTTAACCTACTCTCAATCAAGGAAAAGTACAAGGTAAGGGTTTATTTCACAATCTCTTCATTATCCGAGGTTGTTTATACAAAATTATCTACTAGGACCTCTTTATCATCCACATACATGTTTCATAAAAATGTATTTCAAATCATTCTTAATATTTTATAGACTATGGGAAAAATTTATTTATACCCTTGTTGACTTTTTATAAGAATTTTATAAACTAATATTTCTGTCGTCTTCCAAATAAGGTCTCTTTTAACCTTTTCGACAGAATTAAGGTAAGATTGTATTTTTTAACATATACAGCGGGTGCAGTTATTTTCTGCCATTATAAAATCACCGAAGCTTCCCTTACATGATTATAAGAAAATTTCCAAATTAATTATTTTATTTTATAATTATCTGACTATAAAATGATTTCAAAAAAAGATATATTTCTCTCAAATAGTTTGGATTTCATCTATGTCAACATCCTTTGATGGATTTTAATGTTATTTGAAGTTGATTTATTGTGATAAAAAACTTCCATCTTGTATTGAAGGTTTTGTGATTTATTTGACTGTGCATGTTTTATTTTTATACCATTCATGGTTTATGGAGAAATTATTGACATTTCGTAGGCTAGTTTTAATAAAAACATTTATGTTATGTTTAATCATGTTCATATGAGGAATGCATTGGACTTAATAAGTGATGGGTGGAGCCCAATATAGCTCATAGATGCATCAGTAGGTCTCATGAGACAAACTAGTGTCTTGGCACAAGGCCTTGACACAATCTTATTTGTATTCTTGGCATGAGGCCTTGGATATGTGGTTATGATAATCTGGAATTATGAATTCCATCATTATGAAAGTGGTTATTGATATTTCATGTGATTATTCGACTAGTTGAATATCCATGTGAATAAGTAAATGAAATTATTTCATTTTATTTTTGCCATATTATGCTGAAGTTCAAGTTTAAAAGGCTTTTGTTTTAGTTATACATTGCTTTAAATATTTATGCGTATTTATAAAATTTTCTGGTATATTGTTATCCTTACTGGGCATTTGATCTCACCCCTTTCTATGTTTTATTTTTCCCAGGATGTGAAGAAGTATTTTATGAATGACTGTAAGGGATAGTATAAGGGGATATGAGTGTGGAGACAAGATTTTTTTATAGTTTTTTTTTCTTTATGATGTAATGTAAATATTATGAATGTATCTATTGTTTCCAAGGCTACTAATCTAATCAGTCTTTCGAGACATGATCTTTTGTGATCATGCCAATGTTATGTAATAATGCATCAACTCTGGGTAACTGGGGTCGGGGCATTACAGTTGGTATCAGAGGAATTTTAGTACAAACCTTGGAAACCAGATTTTGATAAACTCTAATTAGAGAAAACACCCCTAAGATAGACACTGAGGATTATTATAGATTAACTTCCTAGAATTTTGATTTTTTAATGATTTTGTGAGTTTTACAAGCAATAAATCCATGTCTGTATACGAGCAGGTAAAGGCGGCTCTGGCATAGATGCACATAGGTGTAAAACCTGAAAACAATTCTTTGATCTAGACTTGAACTCGAACAGGTGCACGACAATGGGCATTGTTGCACTCTTGGTTATGACACTCCTGGGTGATATGCTTAGGATAATTCTCAATTTCGTTACAAACCATTATGAAGGGTTTATGAGTATATACTTCCTCAAAGAAAACATTTTTATGATTATGGATTATATTCATAAATAGTTCAATTTATGTTAAGTGTTTTACAGGTATGGATTTATGAATTTTGATTCATAAACTGATCTAGTTTATGCCATTGTTTAGAAATGGTGCCTAGTGGAAGAAATGGAAACCGTATCAATGCACACACTCCATGCAGGTATTTCCCTCATGCTCAAGATAATTATAGTGGAGATGGTGACGCAACTGGTGTTGATTAACTAATCACCATACTGGGACAACTCACTCAGGTTATGAATAATAACCTTACCCGTATGGAGCACCCAGATCCACAGCATGGAGGATCAATGTTAAATCTCTTCATTATGAAGAAACCACCAAAATTCAATGGGAGTATAAATCAATTAGTATCTGAGCAATGGATAAGTTCCCTAGAGAAAATATTTCAGGCTTTGGAGAGTAGTGAAAGAGAAAAAGTTGTCATGGCAGTTTATCGCCTCACTGGAGATGCTGATGAATGGTGGTCATTGATTCAAAACACGAAGGAAGATAATGAAGTATAAAATATGGAATTGAGTGAGTTCAAAGAGCTTTTCTTAGAAAAATACATTCCTCGTAACCATCGAACAGATATGGAAAGGAAATTTCTAAGTCTGAGAAAAAAGGGGGATGATAATGTCGCAAAGTATGAGGCTAACATTACAAGGTTAGAAAGGTATACTAGAGATTATATAAATAACCAAATAATTAATATTGATCCTTTCTTTGATGGGTTAAAAACATTTCTTCGTCAAGCATTAGTTTCACAATCCTTCTCGTCGGTCGAAGACATTGTATCTTGTGCTATCAAGATAGAAAAGGAATTATCTAAGTCTTATGACTTTAAAGCAAAGCAAGAGAAGAAGAGATCTGCTGATCAATCTGGGAATAGAAATAAGGGGAAGAATGGAAGGTTGAATATCCATCCTGTAGTAAATGTGGGAAGAAATGCCCCGGTACTTTATTAAAAGGAATGCGAGTCTGTTACAAGTGTGGGGAAAAAGGCCACCAAGCTAGTGATTGCAAGTGGAAGAAGGAAACTACCAATTTCCAATGCTACAATTTTAGGGAGATGGGAAATTATGCAAATGAATGTCCTAATCGTTAGGGGAACATACCACAGAAAAGGCCAAGGGATCAAGGAAAAACTTATGCTATCACTACTGCTGAGGTAGAATCCCCGAAAGACGTTGTGTAAGGTAATTTAATGGTTTACTCAAGTTTAGAAAATGAATTATTTGATTCTGGATCATCTCATTGTTTCATATCTTCCAAGTTTCCTAAGAAAATTAGATATTTCCATGTTTATTTAACAAGGGATTTGTCAGTTAAAACTCTTAAGGGAGGTATCATTGAAACAATGTTTTGCGAATCAGTCCCCATTAGAGCACATAAATGATCTTTGTCCGCTAATCTCATCATCATACCTATGATGAAGCTTGATATAATCCTCGGAATGGATTGGATTTCGGACCATGATGTGAAGATTTATTGTAAGAAGAAGGAGGTTACGATTTTTGATGATGATGATAAGGAACACCTTATCTTTAGAGCATAATCGGCACCGCCTAATTCGTATCCAAATCCACCCCCATTAGCTCAACTAAATTCAATTATTGGGGAGGAAGAGAATGAAATGATTGTGGGTGAGGAAAGGAATGTTCAAATAGAGGATGTACCTATTGTGAAAGAATATTTAGATGTGTTTCCGGAAGATTTACCTGGACATCATCTAGAATGAGAAGTTGAGTTTTCCATTGATTTAATTCCTGGATCAAGGACTATAACGAAGACCCCTTATAGAATGGCCACTATGGAATTAGTTGAACTAAAGAAACAACTAAAGGAATTGAGTAATAAGGGATTTATTTTACCTAGTGTTTCTACATGGAGAGCCCCTATTCTATTTGTTAAAAAGAAAGATGGATATATGAGGTTATGTATCGACCAGGAAGATCAATGCTATAACAATATAGAACAAGTATCCCCTACCTCACATTGATGATTTATCTGACCAACTCCATGGAGCTCAATAATTTTCATTGATTGACCTTCGGTCTGGATACCATCAGTTGTGTGTGAAGAAGGAATAGATTTTGAAGTCAGAATTTCGAACCAGGTACGGGCATTACGAGTTTACAGTAATACCTTTTGGGCTGACTAAGGAACCATATGTATTCATGGATCTAATGAATAGAGTTTTCCAGGAATATATCGATGATTTAGTGGTGGGATTTATTGATGATATCTTTATATACTCCAAAATATACAAAGATCATAAAAATCACTTGCGCATTATCCTGAAGACTTTGAGAAGACATGAATTATATGGGACGTTTAGTTAGTGTCAATTCTGGCTTCAGGAGATTTCTTTTCTTGGTCATATTGTCTCTAAATATGGAATTTATGTTGATCCTTCTAAGACCAAGGCAATCCAAGAATGGTCTACACCGACGAGTATAATTGAGGTACACAGTTTTATTGGTTTAGTAGGTTATTATAGATGTTTCATCCAGAATTTTTCCTGGTTGGATAACCCATTAACAAATCTCACACTTAAAGGGGTTAAATTTGTTTGGAAAAAAGACTGTGAAGAATGTTTCAAAGAACTGAAGAGATTATTAGTCAATTCTCCTATATTGACTCTACCATCAGAGAATGATGGGTTTTTTTATTTATAGTGATCCGTCGAAGAAAGGAATTTGTTGTGTCATTATGTAGAATGATAGGTTTATTGCCTATGCATCACGACAGTTGAAAATTCATGAGAAAAACTATCTTACTCATCATCTCTAGTTAGAAGCTGTGATATTTTCTTTTATGATATGGAGACTCTACCTCTATGGTGCAAAATGTGAGATTTATACTGATCACAAGAGTTTGAAGTATATTTTATTTCAGAAGGAACTTAACATGAGGCAAAGGTGATGGATTGAACTACTCAAGGATTATGATTGCACGATACACTACCACCCGGGAAAAGGAAACAAGGTGGCAGATGATTTGAGTAGAAAAGATCATGGAGTTTTGAACATGATGAGAATTGAAAGGGGTCCAATTTTCATTGATCTAGTGAAGATGGATATGGGAATTACTCTGGAAGGTGAAACATCGATACTTTTTCAAGTAGTTTCCAAACCATCTTTACTAGTAAGGATAAAGAGTTCTAAGACCGGTGATGAAGAGTTTCAAAAGAAGATTAAAGCTGTGAATGATGGGATATTGAATCAATTTGGGTATGAAGATGGAATTTTGAAATTTGGGAAGAGACTTTGTGTTCCCAATATACCTGATCTAAAAAGAGAATTTTTGGACGATGCTCATAGTTGCAATTTCTCTATAAACCCTGGGAGCACCAAAATGTATAGATATTTGAAGGAACATTTTTGGTGGGACAACATGAAGAGAGAGATTGCTTATTTTTTGTCAAGATGTATGGTTTTTCAACAAGTGAAAGATGGAAGGCAACAACCTAGAGGAGTCATGAAACCTCTTCCCATACCTGAGTGGAAATGGGATAATATCATGATGTACTTTGTCATGGGACTACCAAAGACTCCTAGAAGGAATGATGCAATATGGGTTATTGTTGACCGTCTTACCAAGTCATCACATTTTCTTTCTATAAGAGAAGATCTACCACTGGAACGTCTTGAAAGACTATATATTAATGAAGTTGTGAGATTTCATGGAGTACCCCTATCAATTGTTTCGGATCGTGATCACCGTTTTACTTCATGATTCCAGAAAAGTCTTCAAAAATCCCTGGGTACTGAACCTCATTTGAGAACTGCCTACCACCCGCAAACAGATGGACAATCAGAATAGACTATTCAAACCTTAGAAGACATGTTGAGATCTTTCTCACTTGACTTTCACGGTGTGTGGGATCAATATTTACCTCTGGAAGAATTTTCCTATAACAATAGCTTCTATTCAAGTATTCGAATGGCACCATATGAAGTGTTATACAGAAAGAGATGTTGCACACCAACCTTTTGGGGTGATGTTGGTGAAAGAAAACTTTTAGGCCCAGAACTGGTGGAGGAAATGATGGAGAATGTGATGGTAATCCAAAACCACATCAAAATAGCTCAAAGTAGGTAGAAGATCTATGCTGACAAACGAAGGAAGGATTTGGAATTTCATGTAAGAGATCAAGTTTTCTTGAAGGTATCTCCATGGAAGGGAGTTATATGTTTCAGAAAAAAAAGGTAAATTGAGTCCCATATACATATGACATTTCGAAATTCTAGAACGAATTGGGGCTGTAGCTTACCGTTTGGAAATTCCGCCAAGTCTCTCCAAAGTTCACGATGTGTTCCACGTATCACTGATGAGAAAATACATGTCTGACCCAACGCATGTACTCACCTATGAGGAATTAGAACTAGAACCAGATCTATCTTATTGCGAAGAGCTTGTCATGATTCTTGATACGAGAGAAGAAGTGTTGAGAAATCGGACGACTTGTCTCGTAAAAGTTCTATGTAGGAACCATAAGAAGGAAGAAGCAACGTAGGAACCCGAGGAACTTATGATGAGGAACCACCTGAGTCATTTCATGCAGTAGTATTCTAGAAATTTCATGGAATAAATTGTTTGAAGGAGTGGAGAATGTAACACCACAAACTTCCATGGTACGATTCTCTTTCAATAATACAGTAGCGTGTGTTGTAAGCAACTTCGAGATTGAAACACGCTACGACCAATCGAAGTAGCCGTTATGAATAGTAATACCCACTTTTTAAAATTTTATAAAATTTATCTCTCAAAATGGACTTCATTTTTGGATTCGGAATATCGAAAATATCCTAGGGTGAAATTTTGGAACTTTTCGGATAACTTTTATATTTTGATGAATAGTAAAAAATTATAAATTTTAATTAAAAACAACTTTTTTAATAAAAATAATTAGTAGTGATAAATTATGAATTTAAGTGGTTTTAAAATATATTTAGAATATATTTTTACCATTTAATACAATTTTTGTCATTGGAAATAATTTCACATTTAAACCGGACTTAAACAACTGTCAATCTTTTGATAGTTATTATCTCTTAAAAACACGCTTTTTTGTTTTAACAACGGGAATTAATTTTAAATTAATTTTTTCCACTTATGTGTTTTGAATTTGTAAAAATGGATTCCTTATTTGGAATCAATATTTCCAAAATATTTAAATAGATAACTTTTATTTTTAGACATTTTGAATAATTACTTCGGTAAATATTTTATTTACCATGGTTAAATGGTAAATCTGGTAAATAAGGGTAAAAAATAATATTATAATAATACTAAATTAACTTAAAACATGTCTTAACCTTATTTTTGGATACATTTCCGACCATGATCATATTTGGGTCGATTATGGGACCCCATGGATCCACTTGTAAGTGATAAGGACACATTATATTGATTAAGTTAAAATAAATACAAAAATGACATAAACATATATCTTTTAGCAAAACTATTATTATATAGGGTTATATATGTTGGATTTTAGACTATAAATATTCATTAGAAATATAAAAATATTTCATACATAATGGTATTTTATTTATTATTTTTAGACTTTTAATAATTAATATTATTAATAACACAATAATGATGCAGTATTTTCCTTATTAGTTAAAGAATCAAATAATTGGTTTTATAAATTTTAAAATAAATGTAATTTGAAAGTTTTGATGACATACATGTACTTTATTGGTTAATATGACATTATAGTATTGCTTAAATGAATTGTTTTCGAATTCATAAAGTTTTTAAGACTTTAACAAAAATAAATTATTGAATAGTGTCAAAATTGACATAAATGTGTTTTTAAAAACAATATTATATTATTAATTAATATCATATTCCTAAAAATCTACGTTTCGTCCCAATGAATTATATCATGATAGGTGTACCATTAATGGACCACTTGGGGGTCTCTTGTATGTATATAGTACGTTTGTTAACTATATAATATAAAAATACAATGTGACATGGTAAATGTCAAACTAATTATCTAAGAGTTAAAACTAAAAGATAAGGTTAATATAATGACTCAAACATTTCTAACTTCTATTGGTTGAAATTATTTCAAAATATACCCACCTTATAATTTCAATAATAAACTTTTGAGCCATTATAAACCGAATATGAATTTATTATAAAATAATATTTCGATCTTTTCCAAAAGTTCCCCTCACCCCTCTTATAAAAGGTCACTCCCACTTCTCACTAATTCACACATTAAAATCCTTTTGGCTAGGCCAAACCCTTCCCAAATACTCTATAAACTTCCCTCACTTCAACCTAGAGGCCTTAGTTTGATCAGAAAGCCATCCTAAGGATCCCTTTTGATCAAATAAAAATGAAGAACATGAAGAAGAGGTAATGTTTTCACCACCCTCTTTCAAGTTCATTTCTTCTTCCACTTCTTATTTCTTTGTTATTCACATTTTAAAATAATAACTCCAGTATATAATTTATACTGTGATGTTATTATAAACATTTTACAACCATATTCAGTATTCTATCCATCCTTTTAATGACATGTCACCATACGTGCGTACGTACGGCTTATCGATTCCACATCATGGTGTAATTGTTATTCAAAATATTATTATTTGGATGGGTATAATAATGATGTGTAATTAATGTAAATAATAAATATAACATGATAATAATTCTTTATATATGATATACCATCCAATTATATATTATTTTAATATCAAATGAATGATATTGTCGCTTGTGCGTACGTACGGACTACCGTCTCCACGAACGCGATGAGATTCATTCCCCATCGTATCCATTCGAGACTAATTCTCATTTTATGATTAAAAATAATGTTTATGGACTAGATATAATTCTGGATATTAATAAGATACAACCTATCCATAACAAACATGGCTTATGTAACAAAATATATAAAATAATATGAGTATGTTAACACCTAAAACAACGATAATACTAAGATATTATTAACAAATCAATGTTAAAAGATCATATATGATATCATATTAATGTATATGATTCCTGTATAATTTAATAACAATTATTTCACCATTATACAGGAGTTTAACCTACCCTCAACTACGTAAAAGTAAAATGTAAGGGTTAATTTCACAATCTCTTCATTATCCGAGGTTGTTTATACGTAATTATCTACTAGGACCTATTTATCATCCACATCCATGTTTCTTAAAAATGTATTTCAAATCATTCTTAATATTTTAAATACTATTTGATAAAGTCATTTATACCCTTGTTGACTTTTTATATGAATTTTATAAAAGGAATATTTCTGTCGTTTTCCAAACATGGTCCTTTTTAACCTTTTCAACAGAATTAAGGTAAGAATGTCTTTTTTAACTTATACGGTGGGTGCGGAAATTTTCTGCCATTATAAAATCGCCAAAGCATTCCTTACAATCTTATAAGAAAATTTTCAAAGTAAATGTTTTATTTTATAATTATGTGACTTTCAATTGGTTTCAAAAAAAGAGATATTTCTATCAAATAGTTTTGATTTCATCTATGTCAAAATCCTTTAATGGATTTTAATCTTATTTCAAGTTGATTTGTTGTCATAAAAAACTACCATATTATATTCAAGGTTTTGTGATATGTTTGACTGTGGATGTGTTATTTTTATACCATTAATGGTTTATGGAGAAAGTATTGACATTTCTTATGCTTGTTTTAATACGAATATTTATGTTATGTTTAAACATGTTCATATAAGGAATGCATTGGGCATAATATTTGACGGGTGGAGCCCGTTATAGCTCCTCGATGCATCTGTAGGTCTCATGAGACAAAATAGTGTCTTGGAACAAGGCCTTGACAAAATCTTATTTGTAGTCTTGGCACGAGGCCTTGTCTATGTGGTTATGATAGTCTGGCATTATGCATTCCATCATTATGAAAGTGGTTATTGATATTGCATGTGATTATTCGACTAGTATAATATCCATGTGAATAAGTAAATGGCATTATTTCATTTTATTTTTTCCATATTATACTGATGTTAAAGTTTAAAAGGCGTTTGTTTTAGTTATACATTGCCTTAAATGTTTATTCTTATTTATAAAAGATTCTTCTATATTGTAATCCTTATTGAGAATTTCAGCTCACCCCTTTCTATATTTCATTTTTCCCAGGATGTGAAGAAGTATTTTATGAATGACTTGCAGGGACAGTATAAGGGGATATTATTGTGGAGACAAGATGTTGTTGTAGTTTTTTTCACTTTATGATGTAATGTAATCATTATGAATGTATCTAGTGTTTCTATAGATACTAAACGAATTGGTCTTTCGAGATTTGATCTTTTGTGATCATTCCAATGTTATGTAATAATGCACCGACTCTGGGTAACTGGGGTCAGGGCGTTATAGAGGTAGTCACACCACTTTTACCCCAATAATTTAATGTTCTACAACAACCACCTCTTGGGTTGTCGATTTTAAAACTCCAAAATAATAATCCCCTCAATGGTGGGATCTTCTTCATATTCTTATTCACTCTACAATTAGAGGAATATCATAAAAAAATATAAAAATGGGGCATAAATTGGGTTATATGATAATTTAAACGATTACGTATTGAACAAAAAGAAATAAAATGTAGCATATACCCTCTTCATTGGATTGGTACTGAGCTCTTATTCTTTATGGAGTGACACTAGGATCGATTCTAAAATTGGTAGGAGAGAAGGTTTTCTAAATTTATCTCTAAACATTATGATGTTTTCATCATAGATTAGACGAATTAGTTATTTCTATTATTTGGATAACTGTTAATGAAAATTTAGGAATTGATCTTGGAACTCAGTAAGCCTCCTTTGATAGGAATTGGAGATATTATTCCTCAAGTTCCTTCTCAAGATCCTTGATGAGAACCTTGAATTCATACTCTCAACATCATAAGATTCAAACTCCATATGAAGAAATAACCTAGAATACCATCTAAATCGATAATTGATCCTATTCACCACTAACCTAAATATTGTTCTCTATATCCACTGGTTGGTGATGAGAATATGGTAATATATAAAACACAATTTTTAATTATTTCTTCCATAAAAGATTATAATAAAAAATTACAATTCCTAAAAATCATTAAATGCATACATCAATATAACCACAACAAGTATAAAGAGAAGATATAATGATTGGAATAAAAAATAAATGACAAAAACCCCATATAGTTATGTTACAAAACCACCCACCATGTCCCAAGTCACATTCCCTTAGTCTCCATAACTCAAAACCACAACAGAAGGTGAGAGCATAAGCTCCTTCCTTAAGATCATAACGGCTGAAAATAAAAATGGTACAATCAGGGTGTGATCAAAAGATCCCTTTATGATTCCCCCATTGATTTTATGAAATTAATTAATAGGGTATGTAAAATATTTTAAAATTGGAGTAAATTAAATAGAGGTGGAGGCATAGTTGAAAATAAAGTGTTTATCATTTAAAAACCATTTATCAAACCATACCTATAAAATATTCCATTTCACCATTTCAAAAAAATTCTTGAAAATAATTGAAAACCATTTCAAAATCTATAGTTGGATAATCTAGAAATGGTTATAATGTTAACCTAATATATAACATTTAACAAGAGTCAACATTGTAGAGTCATTGTTCAGAATATCACTAAATGAATCCATCAAGGTAACTTCAGTTACTAATAGTGACAGTGAACATTTTTATATATCGAGATCGAGTATACATATTTCAGGTGTACGATATAGGTTTGATAGGGATTCCACATAAAAATATCTAATAAAATTACCACAATGATAGTTTTTATGCTTACATATAGTCTCATGGGTCTTAAGAAAATCAGTTCCATGAACACATTCTTTTTTATCCACATGTCAATAACCAGAAACTTTCATATTATCTATGGTTATACTAGATGGGTTTTGAGTCTACAAATGACCCATATATCTCGTTCATATCATCTAGCCATCCATTTCACCATTACTAGTCAAAATAGGTGAGTGAAAAAATCATTTTATGATAATCACATGGGGATCATTACCACATATCATCCTCATCACCATCCTCGAAAAATTTAAAAAACCCATTTATAAAAACCCAAAAATGGGAAGTATAATAATCGAAAAGGTTATAATATGGTATTATTACATTATAGAATTATAATAAAGTTCTAACTAGTCAATCAAGAACCATCAGTTCTAATTCAAAACCTTTTTTTTTCAATTCAGCATTCAAAAGGGTATTCATACATTCTTCCTTAAAAAATCATCATTATAATTCCAAATGGTCCTTTAAAACCATAATTTATTTCAAATAAACCCTAAATCATTCAAAGGAAGTATTATATGTTTAAAAGGATTGATTATATTTCCAAACATTGGTTTACACACTCTTTCCATGTGAATAAACCATTTATTTCAAATAACCTAATAAAATCCATTACAAAGTACTGGTCAAATAAATCAGAGATTATTATATTTCATTTCAAATATTCAATAATTTGAATCTATGTATAGAATATCAAAAAAGTCAACTTATTTCATTCAAACTAAGGAATTACACTTTAAAAAAAATATTAGTCCAAATCCCTCAATTTCACCAAAATAACCATTAAATTTATTTCAAAATAAATCCAAAAAACCGTGGAATTAAAAAATTGATCAAATGTTGTGAAATATCACTATCATAGCCCTTAAAATCATACCATGTTAAATTCCAAGAGAAATTGGACAAAGAATATTTAACATGGAATTTCAATGACATATTTTATATAATAAGTGTTAAAAATTAAGAAACACACAATAATGAATTTATCAAGAAACATTGAATTAAAAATAAAGTAAAATAATATAAACATGTAATTGGATTATTTGAAATTGGTTAACATTGAATCTGGGAAGTTTCACGTTTGTTGGATACCACCAGATCTAAGAAAATGTATATTGATAGGAGAAATAAGATCACAGATATACAATTCCACATCAAACTAAAATTATTCCTAGAGATATAAAAACCTCTAGGGTGAAGGAATAAAGAGAATTTTGGGGATCTATGAGAAATAAGAAATGAACTCAACAGAATATAAGATCTTAACTTCAATCGTCACATTGGTTTTTCAACAAATGAGGTTTGGAGAGAAAAAATGGATCTACATTTCTCCCAAAATCCAAAGGATCATGTTTAGGTTTGAGTGGATGGTGTTTGGGGTTAATTAAGTGGCAGTTGGGATTTTATTTACAATTCTGTGAACTTAAATTACCGTTCAAATGGGTTCCTATGTAATATCACATGGTTAGTACTAACTATGGACCGAAGCATGTGCCCAAAAAAGTGCCTATGGAAGAGCTACACAATTTGGTTTCATAATTTGGTTAACCATGATAAAACCCTAAAAGAACCATCTATCCAGGTTTCAAACTGTTTATAACCATGCACAAAAAATTGATAGGACTATAAAACTTCTAAAAACTATGAAAATAAATCATGAAAACACCACATAGATATCCAGTCATTGGATACTAAAATCAACCAGTCAAAAACATAAAAATATTTAACAAGATTTTAAAACCTATACACCATTTGAATTTCTATCCCTAGAATGATTCCATTATGAAAGATAAAACAAGACGACACTAGAATAACTCCATTAGTAATCTTGTTAAGTGGACAGTTCACAGCCCAAATGATAGACTCACCTAATGGGTAAAAACATACAAACATCTCCATGATAAAAAAAACAAGATCATCATAGGATTCAAAACCCGATTAATATAGGAGACCTAGAATTGGTCTCCTTGTCAATTTAAGATTCATCAAAATAGTGTTACATAAGGAAAGAACATCCATTTTTTCCAAAGAAGATACATCAAACACTCACTATGGAGAATCATCTAAGATAAAGTTCCCCAAATAAAGGTAGATAACTGACAAGGATTTCTACACAAGGTAAGAACTCAATAAAAACATATGATATTAAAAACTGACCCTCACCCCTTCATGAGGTCATTAAAGAAAATACCAGCACCACTGGGGAGCCTTGTATATCAAAAATACACATCATCCAAGTTAACTATGTATATTCTTATGGGATATACAAGTATAACTATAATGAGATCACAAATCCAGGTCAATGAAAATTATATAATTATACACTCATGAGGTAGATCATCCATTACATCAAAATTGAGCTCTATCCATCAAGTCAAAATAAAAGGATACATTGAAATAAAATTTACCTAGAATCTTAAGGATTATTTGTATACTATTCCACTCCATGAATAGTAAAACAAATATAATCAATGAACTGAACTCATCCCAAAAAGCAAGGTTAATAATTACCTTGTGGACATCCATAAGGAAAAAACCGTAGAGATATCAATAGAAACACACAATTCCAACACCATCAATCCACAAATGACCCAAATGATGTTCAAATAAATATCATTCAAAAAGATATGAAAACAAAAAATTTCTACAATAGAAAAGACACAATAAGTAAAAACTCAAAAACTTTCCACTCTGATGTCAGAAATGAAAATATTAATCAATATTAACCATATCTGGATACCAATAGTTGATAATCGAACACTCATCCACTGCGTGAAAGTCATCACTCCAAGGCATATTGCTGGAGTCCAATTATCATGAAGCATCTTCTTACCCATAGTTTGGTGTTTTCATTCACGAACCAAACGTCTCTTTTCATTAACCCACCTTAAAAAAACTTCATAAGGTGACATAAGCAGCCACACCATATGAAACTCTCTGAGATTTCAGAAAAAACTTCTTTGAATTATCAGGTGACCTAAACAAGAAACACATTGTATTACTCTTATTTTCATGAGGAGACAATCATTCCTCGACCATAAATGGGGAATTTATCAACTCATGTTGTTTTTTAGCTTCAATTTAGATGAAAATCATTATTGGGAATCATCAAATAAGAGGTCATCCCAGCCCCATGCATGATTGTTAAGAGGTATGAGTCATGAACTTTTCTAAAAAATATATCCTTAATAATATAATTATGAACAATATGAGGTATAAATCATACTAATGGGGGGAGTTTAATAGAAAACTCCACAACTGATTGTCCATCACGAACAAAACCTAATAACTCGTAAACATTCTCCTTCTTCACTTCATATGGATGTTTCCACTGAATAAAGATTGACTTGAATAATTCCAAATATATTATTTAATATATACAACAGATAATCGAAACTCCCCAACACTCATGGCCAAGTCTCCCAAATAAGGAGATTATGGATATGACCTTCATAGTATCCAGAGTCTAAATAAAATTTGAGATCCTATAAACATCATCAAGCTACATTAATTACTCATGAGAAACGTTTTATCCTTTATAATAAGGTGGATTATAATCCATGAATTCAAGAATATGGTTAAAATGATGAAAGATATCTGACTCCACTACTTGATATAGAGTCGAGGTAGAGTCTTTAAAAGGATATTTAAATTTTATGAAACATGAAGGACCACACCAAAAATAAGATTGATGGATGAAAATTCAATCATTCAAGGAAAAAATCTAGAGGTATATTTCCTGACAATAAAAAACACAATAATATAAACTACATTATCAATGAACACTTAGACATAGCACTGAATATTTTAAACATAGTCACAACCCATTGTTTTCCATGAATCACTTATTTTCTACCAAACAAGATATAACTATTTATAAATAATCACTATTTACTTTATAAATGATAAACCTTATTAAAAATATATCCTAGTTTTTCATAAAATCCATCACCGACTCATAGAGATTCTTCCAAGGTTTCAAAAAATATAATCCCATTTCCCATTTCCCAAACTGTTCTTATTTTAAAGACATTACAAGAAATTTTTTTTCATAAAATGTTTATTTAACCCCTAATCAAAGAGAATTTGACAAATAATTTCTTCATACGAAACATTTCATAAACATCACATTTTTAAATTAAAAAAAATCTCAATGAACTAGAAAACATCTTTTAAGAAACAATTTAGTTTTCATAATGGATTTAAAATTACTAACAAGGGATTAAAGATGAATCAACTAGACAAGAGCATAAAACACACCATATTTTCATCCTTTCCTACTAACCCCATAAAAGTAAATTCTACCTATATACAATGGAATAGGGTTCCGGGTTCAGGATAGAGTAGAGCACTGCATGTCTTGGTCCCATGGGTGGGTAAACCACACACAAATCTCATAATTGTTCTTATATTGACATGAAGATCAGTCATACCAATACCTCATAGTTTACCTAATAATTAATGTGTAGTGAAACATGGTTCATATTATAATTCCAAAAAAAAACTAATACAAAATTATGCAAATTAAATATTTTATCAAAATTCTAACAATCATTTTCCAACATAAAAAAATACTCAAAACAATGACTTAAGTCCCTACTATTCCTACTAAATCTAGTCTTTTCATGAAGAGTGGGGATAAAGAACCTACTTATGAACTAACTCTTGAGTCTCGACACATTATTAATATCTTTTATTCAATTACCCACCCCAAATAAAATGAGGTATTTTAAATTCAAGTACATTCATTTTAAAAAATACCTATTTTGATAACTTTTTAGATGAACCATCCCAAAATAACATCTTAAATGAAAACCATGCTGAGTCACTACTATCCCAAATTGTATTCCCGATCTCAATGGGTGTTTGATAATCACATCAGCATCAATAAAAAACAATACGATTTTTTTCCCCAGAAAATATTACTATGGTAGAGAATAATGTGGAAACATCATCAGATACATACATCAATATATTCATATCATGTAGAATGATATAATAAAAAGCATGAATACAAAAATTTCCAAAAACCCTTATCCTAGTGGTCTACGACCACCCACCATGTCACAAGACACCTTTCCATAGTCACCCGAACTTGAAACCACAAAGGTGATGTTAAGAACACTTTCAATAAGATAATAAGAAATGAAACAACTAAATGGTACCAGAAGGGTGTGGGATAATGAGCCCAATTGGATTCCACCAAAGATATTATGTTGTTAAATCATAATGGTAGTCTAATACGTTAAAATATGATCACAATAACGATATTATGGGTCTTAGTGGAAATATAATTTTAAAACATTCAACAATCATTTATAAAACCAACCATATTAGTTTCACCCTTTTAAAACTAAAGTTCATCTTTGAAAATTTTGAAAATCATTTCACAAGATAGAGTTAAATAATCAATAAAGTATGAGAATATTTAATTGATATAAAAAGTGGAAAAAGATTCAATATAATATAGTTATGTATCATAATAACAATAAATGAATCAAGTAAGGAAACATTGATGAAAAATTGTTACAATGAACATTTTCATGTATCAGGATTAAGTATATGGATTCCATGGGTACAATCAAGTTATGATAGTGTTTCCACCTCTTAATATATAATCAAATTACAAAATGACCAATTTTTGGGATTAAATCTAGTCTCATGGGTCTCATAAAACTAGGTTACATGCACACCCTCTTTTCTAGTCATAGATCAATAGCTTACACCTTTCATATTCACTATGGATCAACTAGATAGGGTGTGAGTCCACTATTGAAACATATATATAGGTAATCCCATATTACTATTTATTTTATCACGACTTTTCAATATTGGTTAGTATGATAATCATGATATGAGGATCAAACATGGACCCTTATCAATACCCACCATGGGCTCAATCCCTCAAGTAACATATCACCCTCACCCCTGACATCACTCAATGTAAATAATCTCCTTTTAAACACCCAAAAATGGTAGGCATACGAATCAAAATAAATTACAATAAGGTATTATATCATGAGATAATTACCATAATGTGTCAATCAGGCCATCAAGAATCAGCAATTTCAATTCCAAACCTTTTATACAATTCAAGTATCAAAATGTTAATAATACCCTCTACCTTTCACAAACCATTATTATAATGCTGGATGTGCCATTAAAATAATAATTTGTTATAATGAAACCACAAATCATTCAAAAGATGTATTATAATTTCAAAAGGTTTGATTACAGTTCAAATCTTGGTTCACACCCTCTTTCCAAAAAAATATATATTTTATTTCAAAAAACCAAATAACTCCAATTTAAAAACAATGGGTCAAATCAATAAAAGGGATTTACTATTAATGTCAAATGTTCAAGAAATTGGAACAATTTTGAAAACATCAAATAATTCAACCCATTTTCTTTATATTATGGAATTCCACTTTAGAAATCAAGGGCCAAAGCCCTCAATTCCACCAAAACATCCTTCAATGTTCTTTGAAAATAAATCCAATCAAACATTGAATTTAAATGATTCATAGAATGTTGTGATAGATAAATATTATATCCATTTAAATCATACCATGTTATATTCAAATATGTTTTTTTAAATAATCATTTACATGGAATTTTCAGGAGAGTGTTCATAGAATAAGTTCTAAAAATTCAAAAAACAAATATATATTTATTTATCAAGTAAAAAATGAATTAAAAAATTAAATAATTCTTAGAAAAACCTACATGGAATATTTTCAATTCAACTATAGTGAATCTGAGATGTGTCACCTTGGATGGTGACCACTGAATCTAAGAAGATTGATCTTGATAAGAGAGAATAGATCCTGGATCTAAAATTTCACATCAATTAGCCATGATTCACACGGTCATCATAACTTGTAGTGAGAATAAATAAAGAGAAGATGGGAATTCCAAGATCAATAAGAAAATAACTCATAGGAAGGAAATATCCTCACATCAATCGACACATTTATCCATAAAGATATGAGAATTGGATTTTCAAAATTTCTCTAGATTGCTCCCAATTTCCAATGGATTGGGTTTAGGTTCGGTTGGAATGTGATTAATGTAAATTAGAGGGTTTAGGATTTTAATTACAAATTTTGGAACATTAATTATTCTTTGTATGATTTCCTAGGTTATGTCACATGATTAATAAAAACCATGCTCATAACATTGCACCAAAAATAGAGCATATATATGAGTTGTACACTTTGTTTAATCATGGTAAAAATGTGTGACCTCCTTCACTACAGGTTTCACACTTTTTCTAACCATGAACAAACCATTTTTAAACCATGTAAAGGAAAATAATCTTTTTAAAAACTCTAGATGAAACCTAAAAATATATCCAATTATTGGATACTCAAATTAGTGGGTTAAAATAAACAAAAATGGGTAATAAGATGTTACAACCTCTCCACCATATGAATTTATGTCCCTAGAAAATTTCTAGTCCAAAATATATAATAAGATGACAGAAGAAGAACTCCAGAAATCATCTTCTTAGAGGGATGGTTCATAGTCTATAGTAGAGACTCGCCCAAAGGTCAACAACATACACACATCCCTAATATCAACACACAAATATCAACTCGCATCTCTAAACCATAAAAAGACATGAGACATATAATAGGTCTCCCCACCACTTTCATATTCCTCAAAATAATGTATCAAAAAAATAACATCGCTTCAACAAAAATAATATACATGAAACAGTCACCATGGGGAAACATATAAGGATAAAATCCCAAAATAAAGGAAATGATTTGAAAATTATTTCTCTTTTATGTAAGTACTCAACTGTATCAAAGGATTTTAAAATAGTACCCCAACCCTTGATGAGCTCATCAAAGAAAAAACCAGAACCACCGGGGTTCCTAGTAAATTAAAAACGACATCATCCAAGTTATCTGAGTACATTACTATGGTTTATCTGAGTTAAACAAGAATGAGATCTTGTATCCAGTCTAGTTCACAATAGGGCATTATAATCTCATGTGAGAGATCATCCATTACGTCAAAAATGATTTCTAACCATAAATCCAAAACTAAATGATACAATGGAACACCAATCCACAAATATCTGAAGTATTATCTTCATAATATGTAATTCCATCACTAGGAGAATAATGTAAATTATGGAACTAAATTCATTCTTAAAATGTAGGTTAAGAATTCATGTGCACACACATAAGGAACAACCACAAAGAGCGCAAGAAAAAGAAAAAAAATTCTCACATCATAAATCCAAAAAAGTCCAAAACCACATTCAATAAGTTATCAGTCACAAGTATATCAAAACAAAGGTATTCCAAAACAAAAAAGAGATAATGAGTAAAAACTAAAATAGTTTCAACTTTCATCTGAGAAACGAAAATCTTTATCAACATTAACCAAATCTATATACCAATAGGTGAAAATCCGAAGATCCCCTACTACATGAAATGAATCTCTCCATGGTCTATTTCCATATCCCTATTACCATGAATAATTTGTTTCCCTAAAGTTAGGTGCTGATTATCCCAACATAAACTTCCCTTATCAACTACACAATATAAAAAACCTTATTCGGTGACCTAAGAGGACACATCGTTTAAAAAAATAAAACAAAAATTCTTATAATTAATAGGTTCACCACACTAGAAACACATGTTAGACCTATTTTTTTCTTACGATATTTTCCTTCCCCAAAAAAATGATGCTTTAATCCATTCATGTTGTTTTCCTAGCACCACATTAGTTGAGAAATACTTATTGAGAATTCATGAATATGAGATCAATGTGGAGATATGCATGATGGTAAAGAGGTATGGGTGAAGAACTTTTTAAAAATATATATCCTATTAAAATAATTTTGAATATTCCTGGTATAAAACATACCAAATGTGATAATTGGATAGAATATGAAAAAATTGTAGTTCATCTTAACTAAAACCCAAGAACTCAGAAACACATTATTTCTTTACATAAATTATATACTTCCACTGAATGAAGACTAACTTTAAGAATTGACAATACATTAATTCAAATATATAAGAGAGAATCACAACTTCCCACTACTCCTAGCCATGTCCATCAAATAATTTTTCGATGGACATAACCTTCATATCATCTAGATTCTAGAGAAACATAAATATCCCATAAAAGTTTTCTATCCCCTTTACTTATCCAAGAGAACATTGTTCTCCTTTATAAGGTGGAGTATAAATATAAAAAAAATTAAAGGGTGCTGTTCAAAGGCTTCAAGGTCTCTAGCTCTACTACTCGATATGAATCTTGGGTAGAGTTGCCAACAAGATATGCCACTTTCAAAAAACATGAAGTGCCACATTGAAATCTAGACTAATGGATGGACATTATATATTTCATAAAAACATATGGGGTATATTTATAGACATAAAACACAATAATATCATCAATATCATCAAAGAACCCTCAAATAGGTAAAAAATTTAAAAATATTACATACACACTTTTATCAAAGAATAATTGATTTTCAAACACAAAATGGTTCACTATTTATGAAACATTACTCATTCCTTTGAAAATGTGATATCTTGTTATCATTCCAAGAAATTTTTTCAGAAAATCCTTTACCATCTTCAAAAAATTCATGCACATTTTTTTAAAAAAATAATCCCATTTTACAATTTCTAATACCAATCTCATTTTAAATCCATTAAAAAGAAAATTCCTTCTTAAAACCTTTATTTAACAAATAGTAAAAAAATTGAAAAATAAATTCTCCAAAACAAAAATTTCATAAAACTAGTTTTTGGTAATTGATAAAATGTAAAAAAGAACATAACAAAAATATACTTAAAAATGATTTAGTTTTCACAAGGGATTTAAAATTATTAAAAAATGATTAAAGTTGAAACAACAAAACAAGACCATAAAACACACCACATTAGTAACCTTTCTAACGGACCCTATACAAGAGAATTCATATTGGAAATAATGGAATTGGGTTCCATGTTCAGGTTAGAGTAAAACAATTCAATACACGGTCACATGGTCCGGTAAAAGATGCAAAAATCTCACAATAGTTTTTGGATAGACTTCCATATCAGTCAAACCAATACCTCATAGTTTATTAGACTATTAAGGTGTAGTGAAACATTTTTCATCAATCCATTCCAACCCAAAACTCATAAAATATTCCCCAAATCAAGATAATATCATAACAAATCTAAATTTCAATTTATATTAGAAAAACTATAAAAAAATGAATCTAGTCCCCACTTTACCCGGTAAATCATGTCTCCTCCTCAGGCTGTAGTGATCTAGAACCCACCCATGAACTACCTCTTGATTCCTGCAACATTCTTAATCTTTTTTCATCCATGAATCACCACAAATAACATATTTGATTTCAAAATAAATTAATTACCTTTAATGAAATTCCTTCTATCATACCATTTTTATTGAACCCACAATAAATACCATTTCAATCGATACCCAAACCAATTCACTATAGACCTGGAGAGTTTTCTCGATATCTATAGGCTGTCAATAAGCAACAAGGTATAAATAAAAAATGTTATTGAACTATATCAACCACAAAATAATACAATGTAGGAACATCCTCTGATACATAAACCAATACAATCATAACATGCCTAAAGAGATGATATAAAGTTGAGAACAAAACAAAATTTCCAAAACACATATCATGGTGGTCCAAAACCACCCACCACATCCCAATTCACCCACCCTTAGCCACCCTAACGCAAAAACACGGATAAAGTTGAGAGAATGAACACCAACTATAAGGCCATTAAGTTTGAAAACAACAAATATTACTAGAATGATTTAAACTAAATATCCCAATTGGATTCCAAAAAATATTTTATGCAGTCACATCATATAGTTTTTTAAAAATGATAAATTAGTAGTACAAAAAAATTGGTTTACGATTTTTTTTAAAAAAATATAGTTTCAAACATTTAAAATTAATTTATTAAACCAAACATATAATACATTCGATTTGAACATTTAAAAACTAATCATTTTTTTGATGATATTTGTAAACCATTTCACATGACAGAGTCCTATAATCAAAAAAGTATGAGAATATTCAAATGATATAGAAATCTGAAAATGAGTTAATACAATATAGTCATGGTGCAAAATAATATAAATTGAATCGAGCAAGGAAACTCATATACCCAATATCTCCAATGAATAATGTCTTGTATCGAAATCAATTATATAGATTTAATGGGTAAAACCTAGGTATGATAGTGACTCCACCTTAGAATAGATAATAAGAATACAATATGACACATTTTCAGTCATGCATATTGTCTCATGGGTCCCAAGAAAACAAGTTCCATGCACACTAACTTTCCATACTACACATCCATATCTTGAATCATTAACATTATATGTGGATCAACTAAACATGGTGTGACTCCTCTAAGGTGGAATATATCTATGTTATCCCATCCAAATATCTAGGTTACCATGACTAGTGAAATTTGGTGAGTGAGATAATCATGTTATGAATATCACATGGGGATCCTAATCAATTTTAATCATGGGATCAATCCCTCTAGAGACATATCAAACTAACCCCCATGCTCCCTCAATGTAAATAATCCATTTTTAAATACCCAATAATTGGTTGAATAATAATAAAAAAAGTTAAAATATTTTATTATTACATGATATAATGGTAATAAAGTTCCAATCAGTCCATCAAGCATCATTAATTTAAATTAAAAACCTTTTATATGATTCAATAATAAAATGGGTAATCAAACCCTATTCCTTTCCAAATTCATAATTATGAAGTCATATAGGACATTAAAACAATTATTTATTTCAAATTAACCCAAAAAAAGCAAAGGAAGTATTATAATTTCAAAAGTTTTGATTTCATTTCAAAACATGGTTTTACACCCTCTTCCAATGTGAATAAATCATTTATTTCAAATAACCCAAGAACGCCCATTTCAAAACAGGGGTGAAATAAATCAAATTGTATTATTGATCATTTAAAATTTTAAATCGTTAAAAACTATTTAAAAAACATCAAATAGTTCAAGAATTACATTGAAATCAAGAATTCCACTTCAGAAATAAAAATTAGGAAAAGTGTTCAATTTAACCAAAACATCCATTAAATATCATTAAAAATAAATCCAAACTATCATGGTATTTAAACAATTCATAAGATGTTTTAAGAGATCAATATGATATCCATTTAAATCTTATCATGTTCAATTCAAATATAAATTGTTCAAAGAATCTTTTACATGGAATTATAGGGACAATGCTCATAGAATAAGTGTTATAAATTAAGAAACACACATATATGAATTTATCAATTAAAATTGAATTAATATGAAGAAAAATAACAGAAACATATAATTGGGATATTTTGAATCATACCACATCGAATAAGAAATGATTCACCCTCAATGGAAACCACAATATCTAAGAAGATAGATCATGAAAGGAGAGAAGAGATCCTAGATGTACAATTCCTCATCAATAAACCATGATCCACAAGTCCATAATATCTTCTAGGGATAGTAAATAAAGATAATATGGGAGATCCAAGATTAGGATGAAAATAAATCACCATAAAATAAGTTCCTTGCATCATTTAATGCCTAGATTTATCAAGAAACGTGGTTTGGATCGCCAAAATGGCTCTACATTGCTCTCAAAATCCAATGGATCAGGTTTAGGATCTAGTAGAATTTGTTTAGGGTTAATTATGGGGGTTTGGAATTTTAATAATAATTTTTTTACTCTAATTACCATTCACATTATTGCCTAGGTTATGTCACACGATTAGTACTAACCATTAGCCTAACCATGCACCCAAAATATAGCCTTTAGAAGAGCTTCAAGATTTGGAAACACACTTAGATTAACCATTCTAAAACCATGTTACCCCATTTTGTCTAGGTTACATAATTTTTATAACCATGTGAAAATCATGCACAATCCATTAATAGACCCAAAACCATGAAAAAATATTTTAAAAACTATGAAAACAACCCACAAAGATATCACATAATTTGATAGTCAAATTAATGTGTATAAACACATAAAAATAGATAATTCGATGTTACAAGAACACCAAAATAGGAGTTTCTTACCTCAAAAATATCTCAGTATGAAGAACAAGATAAGAAAATAGAAAAACTCCCTCACTCATCCTGTGATGTGGATGTCCCATAGTTCAGAAGAGAGACTCACCCAAAGGTTAAAAACACACACACATCTCTAAGATCAACTCACCAAGATCATCACACCACTATAAAATTGAGAAATATAGGAGACCTAGAATAGGTATCCTCAGTATATAAACATTCATAAAAATGGTGTAACAAAAAAACACATTCATTCTACCTAGATAAGATACTTCAACCACTCACCATGGTGAATCATTGAAGATCAAATGCCCCAAATAAATTTAAATAACTAATAAGGATTCCTACTATTGTTAAGTACTGAATGGTTTCATAGTATTATCAAAACTGATCCTTACCCATTGATGATCTCATAAAATTAAATTCCAGAACTAGTGGGTTTCCTAGTCTATAAAAAATACCCATCATTCAAGTTAAATGAGTACATTACTATGGTCTATCCAAGTCCAACTGTAATGAACTCACCTATCAATGTTGGTTCACAATAAGGAACTATACTATCACATCAGAGATCATATGTGATATTAAAATTGATATATAACCATCAATATTAAACAAAATTATAAAATGGAAAAAATCACCACTTATCTCAAGGATTATCAGAACAAAAATTCACTCCATCACCCAGAGAAAAAAACACTTGGAACTAAATTTCATCCAAAAAGGAAGGTTAAGAATTCAAGCATACACCTCCACAAGGCACAACCAATGACTTATCAAGAAAAGGAAACCATTCTCACATCATCAGTCCCAAAATGAACCAAACAATGTTCTATAAGATATCACTCCCAATGATCACATAACAATGTTTTCTGGAATAGACAATCCTATGGATGAAAAAACATAAACAGTTCTCACTCTGATGACAAAAAACAAAATCCGGTTCAATATTAACCATATCTAGAAACGAAAAGATGAATATCAAAACCTCCTCCATTTTGTGAAAATATTCACTCCATGGCCTATGGTATGATACCAATTATCATGAAGAATCTATATCCCCATTATTCGGTTCTGATGTTCCCCACCAAAACATCCCTTTTTGGTCACCCTACCAACAAAACATATTCAGGTGACCTAAGCAGCCACACCATTTACAAACTCTTGGATCTTTCAAACTCAAATTCTTATAATGGTCAGGTTTTTAACACTAGAAACTCATGGTATTCTTCTTATTTTCTTGATTATACTAAAATTCCTCAACCATGAACGATTAATCTAGATATTCATTTTGTTTATATATATCGACTTTATCTGGTACATCCTTATTTTGTATCCTAAAATAAGAGATCAACCCAGAAAAAAGAATGATGATTAAGAGGGACCAGCGATGACCTTTTCCAAAATAGAAATCCTTACTAAAATAATTACAAACTATATCAGGTATGAAACATACAAAATGTGATAATTCCATGTCATGATATAAAACTGATAGTTCATCTTGACCAAAACCCAAGAACTCACGAATATTGTATATCTTCATGGCCCCTAGATACTTCCACTAAATGAATATTGACTTTAAGAATTCCCAAGAAATTATTATAAATATAAAAGGGATAATCAAAACTTCCCAAAACTCATGGACACGTCACTCGAATTATGAGTTTCTGGACTAGTCCTTCATAGCATCTAAATTCTAAAGAAAATTTAATATCCCCTCAAATTATCAAAGACACACTACTACATAAAGATATTCTTTCTCACCTTTATAAGGAGGTGGTTAAAAATCCAAAAATTTTAGGATAGGGTTGAATGGATGGATGGTCTATGAATCCACCAATTGATATGTTGTCGGGGTAGAGTCATTAAAAAGATATCCGAATTTTATAAAATAAAAAGGAACACTCCAAGAATGGTTTTGATGAATTTACATTATATATATTTTGAAAAACATACTAGGGTATATTTCTAGACAACGCAAACCTTATGAATATCAACTTATGCATAAAAAACATAAATAGATGACAAAAACAACCCACTTTATCGAAGGATAATCGATTTTTAAACACATGGGATTTATCTGTTTTTTAAGAAATTTATATTTCCTTTAAAAATGAGAAATATTCTTATAAATTTATTATAGTTTTTCGTAAAATCCTTTACCAGATCATGTTAATTATACCACAATTTCAAACAAAATTATCCCATTTTCCAATTTTCAAATCCATTCTTATTTTCATTCCATTAAAAAAATTATTCTTAAATATTTCTTTATCACATATTCAATGTTTCCTTGAAAAAAATTGTAGAATCTAAAAATTTCATTAAAGATTATTTTTTTAATTGAGCACATTTCTCAAAGAACTTCAAAAAACTAAAACACAATTTAGTTTTCAAAAGGAATTTAAAATTATTATCCAATGATTAAAGTAGAAACAACCAAACAAGAGAATAAAACACACCACAACCATAACATTTATAACTATCCTCACAAAAGTTATTTCATACTATAAACAATTGAATAGGGTTCCAAGTTCAGTTTAGAGAAGAAATATGAAATTATTGGTCACATGGTCTAGTAAAACACACACCAATCTCAAAACACTTCTTGGATTGACTTTTAGATCGGTCGCACTAATAACTCATAGTTTACTAAATCATTAAATAATATAGAAAATCATGTAATATATTCATTCCATCCCAAAAATCATAAGATATTCTTTAAATCAAAGATAATATCATTAAGAATCTAAATATCAGTTTTCCATCAGAAATAAAATTACTCAAAATAAACACTCAAGTCCCTACTTTCCTTGGTAACTCAGGTTTCATTATGAAGAGGTTGTGATCAAGAACCTACTCACTAAATACCACGTGATTTATGAAACATTACTAATATATATTCTTCTATGACTCACACAAAATAACATAAGGGATTTCAAATTCAAGTACTTTCCTTTAAGGAAAGACCTTATCTAATACCATTTATAATAAACCAACCTGAAATACCATCTAAATCGATAACAAATAATACTTACAACTAACCCAAAGTGAATTATGGGTCTCCAGAGGTTAATGAAAATCACCTAGGCATCAATAATACACAATTGGGAATTATTTATCCCAAAAATATTACAATAAGGGAATTCAATGCGGAAACATCATTGGATACATTCATCAATATAATCAGATCATGTAAATGGAGAGGATAAAATATGAGAATAAAAAAACTGACAAACCCATATATTAGTGGTCCAAGACCACCAACCATGTCCCATGTCACCCAACATTAGTCAACCTATATCAAAACCACAAAACAAGGTGAGGCCATGAACTCATACTATTATATAATAAAAGCTCCAAACACCAAATGATATTAGAAGGCTTTGAGCTAATGATCCCAGTTATATTCCACCAAATAATCTATTTAGTTACTTCATAAATTAATTCAAATATATTAAAATATGTGTATAATAAATATAGAATGTGTCTTAGTTGATAAATATAGTTTTATGATTTTAAAAATCATTTATCAATCTAAACCGATAAGACATTCCATTTCAAAATTTCAAAATAAAACATTTTCTTAAAATGATTTCAAAACCATTTCACATTTTGTAGTTAAATAATAAAGAAAATATTATAATATTAACCTCATATAGAAATCTGAAAAAACATTAAATACAATATATTCATGGTGAATACTAACAATAAATGAATCAAGCATAAAAAATTTGGGGAAAATTACTAACAATGAATATTTTCATATATAAAGATCGATTATATGGATTTAAAGGGTAAAACCAAGTTATGGATGTGAGTAAACCTAAGAATATCTAATAATATTACAACCTAACCAATATCCTGGTTTAAATTTAGACTCACGGGTCTCAATAAACCAGTTCCATGTACACCAATTTTCCTAGATTCACATCCACAACCTGAAGCTTTCATATTCTACATCGATCAACCTGAAAGGGTTTGAGACCTCTAATGAAACATATATCTTTATCATCATATTTAACTCTCTAGGTTCCCATTACTAGTGAAAATTGATGAGTGATATAATCATGTTCTGCGTATCAAATGAGGATCCTTATCTATATAAATCAGGGGATCAAGCCCCAATGTCACATCTCACCCCCACCATCAGGCTCCCTAAAAGTAAATAATACCTTTTTTAATACTCAACAAATGGAAGTATATGAATCAAACCAGTTACAATAATAGATAATTGAATGAGTGAATTGTCCAAATGTGTCAAATAGTCCATAAGTAGCATCAATTTCAATTCAAAAACTTTTATACAATTCAAAATTCAAAAGGGTAATCATAACCACATCCTTTCAAAAATAATTATTATGTTGCAAAATGAACCATTAAAATAATCATGTATTTTAATGAAACACTAAAGCATTCAGTGGAAGTTTCAATCATTTCAAAAGGATTGATTACATTTAAAACCATGGGTTTAAACCCTCCTTCCATGTGAATAAATCGCTTATTTGAAATAACCTAAGAAGAGACATTTGAAAAACCAGGTTCGAATAAATAAAATAGGGTTCTTGGTCATTTCAAATATTCAATCATTTGAAACATTTTAGAAAAACATCAAATAGTTTTACTCATTTATTAAAATAATGTAATTCCGCTTTTGAAATAAAAAATAGTCCCAACCCCTCAATTTTATCAAAACAAATCCCTTAAATTTAATTTAAAATAAATTCAAAAAATTCCAAAACAAATTAGAGAGTTCCTGATCATAGCAATGTAAATCATACCATGTTCAATTAAAATATAAATTGGTGAAAGAATCTTGTACCTGAAATATCAATGAAAAAATTCATAGAATACGTATTTTCAAATTATGAAACACATATCTATGAATTTATCTAGAAACAATGAATTATAAAATGATAGAAAATAATAAAACATCAACTTGAAATATTTGGAATCAAACCGAAATGAATCCATGATGTGTGTCCTTTTTATTGGTGACCATAATATCTATGAAGATAATTATTTATAGAAGAAAAGAGATCCTAGATCTATAGTTCCACATCAATAAACAATGATTCACAAGCCCATCATAACATTTATAGATAAATAATCAAGGGAATATGGGACATTCGTGATCAAGAATAAAAGAGATCATGGGAAGAGAAGATCATTTCTTTAATTGACACGTTGATTAGTCATGAAATGAGGTTTGTAGAGCCAAAATGGCTCAAAATTGCCGCCAAAATAAAAAGTACCAGGTTTAGGTTTGAGTGGGAGGTTCATATTGTTAATTAAGGGGTATTAGATTTTAAATACTTTTTACATAACTTTAATTACAATTGGAAGGGTTTCCTAGGATAGTTTACACGGTTAGTAATAACCTTGTGCCCAAAAAAGAGACTATCGAAGAGCTATGAACATATGTTTCACACATAGTTTAATCATTATCAAACTATAAAAACCCCTTCTTTACAGGTTTGACACATTGTCTAACTATGTTGAAACCATGTGAAAAATGTGTACGGGCTCAGAAAATTTTGTAAAACACAAAAAAAAACTCTGGAAAAAACTCTTAATGATTTCCAGCCATTGGATACTCAACTAAATGGATCAAAACACATTAAAATAGTTAATTTGATGTTGTAATCCCCTAATATATCTAGAAAGTATCTAAGTAACCTATTCTATGGATGAGTTTGAGTCAAACATGCCTTCCATTTTAAAAATTAAATTAATTTAAATTGGTTAATGATGTTGATGTAACGTGGAAATGTTATTTACTAAACTTCATCCTAAAAAATGATAGAAAATTAATACAAGATCTATCATTAGGATATGGTTAATAAGATTTTAGATAAATCCTCATGTATTATAATATTGACCAAGGTAATTTCATAAGGGTCTCATTTGTTACACATAATTCTTAATTCACTTATTTAATCTTTTGTTCGATTATAATATTTAAAAAAAGATGATGGGGGTGTTTTTTGTGGTTAGTGTAAATGGAATGAAAAAACATATATTTAAATAAAAATGAATGGAATTTTTGAAAATAAAGAGAAGTGGAAAATGGCCAAGGTTCAATGTTAATATTCTAATTTTTTTCTTAAATATAATCCATCAAATGAGTAAATGACACTCATCAGTCATCTCCCACTACTTATGGTATTGGAATTTAATGGGTCATAAAGGATTTACAAACCCACTAATCTCACATCTACTCATTTTGGTTCCATAGATTCATCTCTCAACCCACTATACTCCAACGTATATTGGATGATCTAAAATAAGGGAGGGATACTGAAATTGATTGTGGAAGAGGTGAGGCTGATAATATGAGAATAAACGGTAGAAACCACATTCCATGTCAACTCACTCTCACTACCCAACCTATATTTAGATAAAAATGAAAAATAAATAGGGTTGTGAACACAAGAACACTCACTTCCTTCCCAATTATCAACCCCTTGGTAATCATAGCATGACAAAGGGTTAAAAGAGGCACATGAGGTATACTCTTGGATAATAATGGCGATGAGAAATTATTGTTATATTACAATTTACAAAAAATGAAATACAGAAATAAAATCCTATTTTATTTTGTAGGTTTAGAAAAGAGTCTAGATGCGTAAACCCATTACAAGGGATAAGGAGAGATGAATTTATATACTGAATTAGTACATTAAACATGAACGGTTGAACACCATGTAATAATAGGTAGGAGGATATTTTTCAAAATCGAAGGCTTCCAAATTCATCTCTAGGGTCTCAGATCAAGATATTAAATGAACCGCAATCTGTGTTTTCTAATTTACATGGATGGATGTCATGTGGGATGGCTCAGAAGTTCATTTCTTTTAATTTTGTGAGGTTTTAATCTGACACGGAATTTATGCATAGTTGAAAATTACATACACTAGCTCACCAAAACCATATGATTCTAAAGAAACAATTGTTTTAGAAAATTTATTCTTACATGATTAGTGGTGTGTTGGAGTTAATATAATGGGGGTTGTCTATTAATTTTATGTAGGTGAGATCATGGTATTTTAATCTTATAGAAGTAGTTTACAAATCGAGTGATTCGTACATAGATCTTGAAGAGTCCACTTTATTTAGATACAAGGACAACCCTATACGTTTTAATCTAATTTTTCATTCCTTCATAGTATTTATTTTGATTTAATTCGTATACATTCAATTTTAATCAAATATTTGTCAATTGTATTTTCATTTATCCTCACGTAGCTCATCATTATGAGACTTAATAACATATAGTGCCTAATATTTTCCTATAAATTCCACAAAAACACCCTTTAAAAGTTTTCATCACAATTTATCATTTAAGACCTCTCTTTAAAAGTAGAATGTGTTCTGAACTAATTCAAAAAACAATAAAATGACACAAATCCTCAAATTAATCACTTTAACAATTAAATTCCAATTTATCCTAAAATTATTGAAATATGACTATTTTAATAATATTAATTAAAATTTAAGGATATTATATAATTAAATTTAATAAAACAATGAAGAACCATGCACTCATCACTCCCCAAAACATATCTTATTTCTCTTTAAGAAAAAAAAAACTATCTTCAAAATCAAAATCCACAAAAATTCAAACCACAATTAATCATTTTTTCAATTTAAAATTATTATGTCTGATATATAAAAAAATTCATCTCTTTTCACATGTCACATTTGAATTCACTCAACCCCAAGAATTTATCCATAGACCAATCACAACATACCACACATTTAAGTGCATGTCACTTTCATTCAATAAAATAATTTAATACAGGTATGATCATGATTAAAAAAACCCTACTCATCATATTCATATAAAAACATTATGTGACTGGGATTTGTATATGGGTTTTTTATCGATGTTCTTTGGTGTATTTTCCAACGTCATCATGAAAAGTTAAACTAATTGTTCATGGAATTAAGTTTCCACCAAATTAATGATATGATGTTACCCATACATACATGGATAATAAAGAGAGGATGAAGTGGCTACAACCTATGAATGTCTAGTTATTCAATTTCTAGGTTTTAGCTATTAAATTACATGGTTCTATTTATATTGAACATCATAGAATCAAGATACATTCCCAAGGAATGATTTCATATTTTTTAATAATAATTTACAAAGTGTTGAAGTGTCAGTTGTTTAATATATTTTTGAGGGATATTTTAAATAATTTTAAAAGACTAAAAATTTGAGGGGATTAAAGACCCATGTGTTATGATAAACCATGCAAGTGTGATTTCATGTTTTACTTTTGAAATAAGTGTTTATTAACACTTATATGTAGTTTAAAAATGTTTAATGAAAGGTGGGGTTTAGTGAGTAAACTAGGAAACTAAAACATGGGTATTTATTATGTTGTAGGTCCTTAAAAAGAGTGATGAAGAGTTTAAGAATTTTTTAGATAAATTCAATGGTGTTTTGGAATATTTTTATGTTATTGAGATTTTCTAGAGTTAGTTTTAATGTGACAAAATATTAATTATTGAAGTTACATATTTAGAGTTCGAAGTAAAATATTTTATTATTTCTTCTTAGTATATATGCCATCTATCCCAACAGATGTGTCTGTATACTCATCATATGTGTGATCAAAACTAAGTGTATGTGTGTTTTGAAACATCTTACATGTTATATACCTCTTTGTGAGTTTAAAATTTAAAAACATATATGTTTATGGTATTATTGTAGTTATGTAAATTCTCAGTGTAGGTATTATCTCCACCAGTATATGTGTTAACTATGCAAGTGTATGTGTTATTGGATTAATGTATATGTGAATTAAATGAATGCATTTTCATCAATGTGTAGCATAAGTGTGATCAAATAACAAGAAAATATAAAATTATGTTGCAGAAAAAAAACATTTGTATTTCTAGATTTAATGATTTTATGATTAAAATTATTTGATATAATTCTTCAAGATTTTAGACATCATAAACACCAAAATGGTTCTATGATAAGAAAATTTGATTCAATTAAGAGGATGTGATCATAATAAATGGAATGGCAGGATTAAATCAAGATGAAAGGACTACTAAAGATATTCCATTTAATAGTACAAAAAAGTGACATTAACAACGGTAAAAAAACATTGTTTCCCCAGAGTTATTATATGTTGGATACCCTTTAACATTCTTTAACAAATAGCTGATAAGGGTCACCCTTTATTAGTTCATGTTTTTTCTGATAAATGAACCCCTTTATTAGCGCTATCATTAGTGCAGTTAAAAGACCCCCTTTATGAGTGCTAGAAATAATGATGATAAAGGAACGACATACTATTATGTGTTATTTGAGTAACAACACACTACAGTAAATACCTTTTTCCTGTATACAAATATATAATTTATTTAAATTAAAATGCATAAAAATACTACAATATACATTTCAAAAAAAAATTGGTATAATTACATTTACAATTACTAACAAAATATATTTAAAAAGAATAATGTTTCATCATCTTATTCACCTGCGATCCCCTCTCAAAAGAATCTAACCATGGTATCAGTTGCTAAAAAATCACCTCAACCTGAGAAAAAGAATCCAACTATATAAAAAACAAATATTGTGTAATAATACTAAAAAAATTAAACTCAATATTAATATGAACAAATACATTAATAAAATGATGATTTTAGATAAAAATACACACTTAGAGTTATATCGGTCACACCATGCATCAAATTGAGGTTTGGTTGATTCTTGCACATCACAAATGATATATAGTCCGTTTTCTAAAGTATCAACAGAATATGAATGTTTTTACTTGGTTTTTAGTATGTCACTTGTTCATTTTACAAAAAATAATGTAAATGTTAAAATAAATAGACACACTTAACATTATACTAGTCACACCATGCATCAGATTGAGATGTGATTGATTCCAACATTTCAAACATGACTTATGAATTTTCATCCTAAAATATCAAAATAACTCTAATGTGTTTTATTAGTTTTGATTATGTCACTTGTTTTTTATAAAAAAGGTCATCTGAAATCAAAAAAAATGAACTTCGAGTTATACCGGTCACATCGTGTGTTGGTTTGACGTGAGAGTTCTTCCTACCTGCCACAAATGTCTTATGAGTATTTTTCCAAAATTATCAAGATAATATAAGTATTCCATCCTGATTTATAGTCTGTGATCCATGTTTGGAACTGAAATTTGAATTTTAAACTAATAATGGGAAATTGGAGTCATTCCAGTTACACTATGTATCATATTGATATGAAGTTGATTCTAAAACATATATAATGACATACAGATCAATTTAAAAAATCATGAAATCAATATGAATGTGTTTTATTGGTTTTTAGTATGTTGTTTGTTCTTGTTACTGAACATAATGTAAATTTTAAAGAAAAAGGCACACATGGAGTCATATTGGTTAGATTGTGTGACATATTGAGGTGTGATTGATTCATACACATCACCACTGGAATATGGATCATTTTCCTAAAGTATCAAAACAATACGAATATGTTTTCCCAGTTTTCATTGTTTTAATTATTATTTTTACAAAAAATTATGCCATTCATAAATAAAAATGATGAATATGGAGTTATACCAGTCACATCATGCATTATATTAAGGTGTGGTTGATTCCAACACATAAAAATGACTTATTGATCATTTTCCTAATGTATCAAAATAACCTTAAAGTATTTTATTTTTTTTAGTACGAAACTTTTTCTTTTTTGTAAAATTAATTTAAATTTTATATAAATAGGAACACTTGGAATGATACCAATCACACCATTTTTTGGATTGAGTGTGGTTGATTCATACACAAAAAATGATATGTTTTTCAATGTCTTAAAGTATCGAAACAATCCCAATTTGTTTTCTCAGGTTTGATTATGTAACTTATGTTTTTTATTAAAATTTCACTGGAAACTAAAAAAATCAGATATTTTGTCATACGAGTCACATCATGTGTCAATTGTTTGTGACACTACTTCCTACCCATAACAAATGACTTGTGAAAAACATTTATAATTTATCAAGACAATTAGAGTGAATTTTGTTGGTTTTTAGTGAGTAACACACATTTTGAACTAAAATGTCAATTTTACACTGATAATGAAAACATTGAGTCATACTAATCACACCGTGTGTCAGATTTAGGCACAGTTTATTCATATTCATCAGAAATGAAATATGGATCATTTCATTAATGTATGAAAACAACATAGATTTGTTTTCTATGATTCCAATATGTAAATTGTTCCTTTTAATAAAACTAATGTCAATTTTAAATAAAAATACACAATTGGAGTCAAATTGGTCAACTTGTGCATCATATTGAGGTATGGTACATTCCTAAACATAAAAAATAAAATATAAATCATTTTACTAATGTATTCCAACAAAAAAATATGTTTGATCAGTTTTTTGTATTTCATTTTTTATTTTTAATAAAATTAATGTCAATTTTAAATAAAATGATACACTTTGTGATATACGAATCCCACCACGCATAATATTTACATGATGTTGATTCTTACACATAAAAAATGAATTATTCATCATTTTCCGTAAAAATCAAAACAATCCAAATGTTTTTATTTATTTTGGTAATTCACCTTTTCTTTTTGCTATAATTAATGTTAGTTTTAAATAAATAGACACACTTGGAATTATACCAATCACACCATACATTTTATTGAGGTGAATCTGATTCCTACACATCAATAATTATTTATGGATTGTTATTCTAAAATATCAAAACAATCCAAATGTGTTTTATTAGTTTTGATTCTGTCACATGTTTTTTTATTAAAATATCATTTTAAAATGGAAACACAAACATTGAGTCATACTAGTAACATCTTATGTCGGTTTCATATTATACTAATTTATAAATTTTACAACTAAGATATTATTAATCATCTTAAATTATTAATACTATTAGTGTATATTTTGGTGGTTTTCGGTGAGCGACATGTTTTTAACCATTATTTTAATATTTAACTGACAATGGTCATTCTTAGTCATATCAGTCACATCGTACATCATATTGAGGTACAGTTGATTCCTAGACATCAAAAATGACTATTGGATTTTAATCCTAATGTATGAAAACAATCATTATTCTTTTTCTCAATTCTAGATATGTCACCTTTTCTTTTTTACTAAAATTAGTTCCAGTTTTAAATATAAAGACGGACATGGGGTTATACCAGTCACATTGTGCATCATATTGGGGTGGTATTGATTCATCAATTTCATAAATGACATATAGACAATTTTATTAATTTTACAAAACAATATGAATGTGTTTTTTCATTTTTCATTATTTCATGTATTCTTTCTACTAAAATGTCATTTTAAATAGGAAACACACACTTTGAGTTCTACTGGGCACATAATGTGTCTATTCGATGTAATACATATTCCTACACATCAGAACAAACTTTTGAATCATTTTAATAAACTATTAGGGAAATTAGAGTGTTTTTGGTTGGTTTTTTATATGTGGAACACATTTTAAAAATGACCTATGTATCATTTTTTAAAAGTATTAAAATAATACAACTGTGTTCGCTCATTTTTTAGAATTTCACTAATTATTTTTACTAAAATTATTGCCAGTTTTAAATAAAAAATAAATATTTTGAGTTATATTAGTCACATTATACATTTAATTAAGTTACAGTTGAATCCTACACATCAAAAACAACATATGGATCATTTTACTGTTGTATCAAAACTATCTGAATGTGTTTGATCTGTATTCAGTATGTCACTTTTTATTTTTACTGAAACTAATGCCTATTTTAATTAAAATATATTTTTGGAGATATACCAGTGACACTATGCATCAAATTGGATTGGGGTTGACTCAAACATGTTATAAATTACTTATGGATATTTTTCCTTAAGTATCATGTAAATATGAATGTTTTTTCTTGGTTTCCAGAATTTCATTTTTCATTCTTATTGACATTAAGGTAAAATTTAATTTAAAACTTCAACTTGTGTATGAGATGTTTGTTTTCAAGTAAAATATAAATTATAAACTAAAACATAAATTCTATATCTTACTGAGCGCACTATGTATCAAATTTATGTGTGGATGGTTTAGTATGTGATCTGTTTTTTTCTTCAAAATATCAATAAAATGTCATAAAAGAGAAAACATGTTCAATTATGATGGAATAGAAACCCTATAATCCCTAAAAAAATTACATTTCAAGTATTGTGTGTTCTCTCTTCCATTAAAAAGGAACATGTTATATCTTTTCCTACTTGTTTCATATTGTTGAAAAAGAATAGGACTTCAAAATATGTCTATGAAAGAAACTGAATAATTATTAGGTATAAATGATAAAGATGATAACATAAAAATATTACATAAAACTATGAAAAAATTAATTAAATTTGTAGTATACATTCACCTTTTCATGATGGCTTTATACATCCTTGACCCATATCCTTGCTGTCATTATCTTAGATTCAACCTTAATGTCGAGTCTCTCACAAGAATTAGAACATTCGAACAAACCACCCCAACACATCCAAAATAATCCACCTATATAAGAAAAAAATCTTATGTGAGTAATAATAAAAAAATAAATTAATGATAAATATGAAATGACCCAAAACATCTTTGAAAAATTTATTTGACTACGAATACATCAAGATTGCCTCTATGATTGAGAAAAGGTAGTGTTGTTTCCCTTCCTGAAAGGAAGTGGGGGGAATATAAATGAATGTAATAAATTACATCACTATAGGGATGAGATGGTTTTGAGGGAGAAGAAGTTTGTTGATGTTTTGAGACAGAAATACATGAAATATGGATAGAAATCCTCTAAAATATACAAAATCTACAAATAATAATTAAAATTTAATCAATGTTTGATTTTATAATTTTCCGCAAAATAGTGAAATTATATCATAACATTACCTTTAAATCTTTAGAAATGGGTTTTCATTGTTATAGTCTATTATTTCATAGGATTGGCAATATCATAATGTGTAGAAGATATTGTTTACATGAGTATTCAAACATTTAATTGACATTATTTCGATGTAGTAGGGTACAAATGATATTATAAGGATACGCATAGTACATTGAAAATACTTTAACCTTCTTATTGAAGACTCTTTTTTCTTAAAGGTTATTGAAATTCACCTTTTCATGATGGTTTTATAAAATCGTAACACATTTCATTTTTTTCATTATTTTAGTTGTATACTCGAATTCCAATATCATACGAGTTCATTTCTTTCTGAACTTTATTAAAATTTAGAAAATAAGTATCATATAGAAATTTGGAGAAAATGAACTAAAAAAATTAGATAACATGATGAGAAAATAAACTAAATAATACATACGAAGTCACATATTCATGATATATGTGTACATTATTCCATTGGGTATTCTTCTCATTTAATTATAAAAAACTATTTCTACATGTGAATATGAGGATTTCTTATAGTAATAGTAGTAATTGAAAAAAATATAAAAATACAATAGATCAGTAAATATTTTAAAGGAAATAGTAAATATCTCTGGAGCTACCACCTTGAGAACACTAGTCTGTTGATGTTATATGATATCTATCATAAATTCAAAAACCTAAAAACAATAATATTTTCCATTTTCCCCACAATGTAGATACATTTGGAAAATAACTAATTTTTTTTATATGTGTTTATAAAGTAAAATATTAATATATATATACCTAATACTTGTCTAGTTTTTGAACATATTGGGCTTTTATGTGCATGTACTGTCCTCACACCATGACTTTTATTGTATTTAAACACCAATATATAATTAATTAATACTCATAATAATTTAATTTAAAATATATAACTTGAATTTTAGTTTTAAAACGTTGTATTTAGTGTATTACAAGTTGACAAACAACATTACGTGTGGTCGGTTTGTTGCGTATCCTTGAAGTGAATTCAGAAAATAAATAAAAGGAGTATCCAAATTGACCACAATGTATACTTAATGTTTCCTAATAACATGGAATTGAGTAATTAATTAATGTAATGAAAATATATTTTATATGATTAAATTGTATATTTTACCTGGTATTAAGAAGATTCTATCATCTCTAATTTTTCTTTCAATTAATGTTTTTCCATTTTTACACTTTTTTCTTCTATTTTTTATTCTATATTTATTTGTTATGTAGAAGTGATGTGTAGAATAATAAGGAAATATTTATTTTCTTGGGGTAATCCCTTCAATTATGATTCATATATATATTCTACAAAAAATTTGAAATATATTTAAATATAATTAACATTGTATATTAACTATTGGAAAAAAGAAAAAATGCCTCATGTATACATTTACAAATGACAATCCAAGTCATTCATACATGAGGTTTTCATTTACATTATCAAGATCAATGTGGTCTGTAATAGAATATACGTATATTAAATCCTCAATAAAAACAAAGTGATTACTACCACATTGCAACTTTTTATCTGCAAGAAACTTCAATGTTAGTAAATGCAGATATTGACATGCATGGTAATGGTTTATTCTGAAGTTATTTTTGATCAGTTGGTTGACCCTTTAGATGGTTTTATTTGACCTTTCATTTCAATCCATTCCCATTTTCCATCTGTTATATCATTCACAATTTCAAACATTTTTTATTAATTTTTAATTTTTTTATCATGAAAAAACAAATTAGAAATGAATACACACTTGTCGACATATTTTTTTCAAGATCTGGCCTACATTCTATGAATATTATAATAGTTTAATAAATCAAAATAATATATGAATCATTAATAGGAAAAGATAGTTCACAAATTTTCTTATGAGATATGGTAACTACGACTCTCACATAACCAATTGGAAGTGGTATATTGTGTACACTATCTTCTTATATATTTGAAACAGTATACCTCACAACAAATGATTGGGGGGTGTTGATTAATAGAAATGATTTTCATTTTTACCACATATAATTTCTATATAGGAATGATATCAGATTCATTATAATTATAATTTCACATACACAAAATGAGAATATTTATTACCTCATTTAAAATGGCAATTTAAGTGGAATGGCTCACATCAATGCAGGTGGGTGTCACAATTTTCATGTAGTGGTTGTTATTTAGTTTTAATTCTCTTTTATTCCCCCCATAAAATTTTCTTACCACTCGGACATCCAATGAATTTTTTCATCAAGATCAACTAATATTGATTTCATCACTTCCATTTCATTATATTTATCCTCATTCTCCATTATTTTCTCAAAATATGTTCAAGGTTTCACCCAAAAACCCACACCTTTGAAACAACCATATTGTTCTAGGTTCTTCAAAGTCCAACGACATTAGGTATTCATTTGGTTTAATTTTTAATGATTATAATGACAAATCTGGATAGAAAATATAGGAAAATAAGTAAACATTATTACATAGTAGGTATTTAAGGAAAAATAATATTATGTCATACTTACACATGATTCCATTGATTTTTGTGTTTTCAACTATTAGTATCCCATCATTAGTTACACATGCTCCCTTCCATAGCACATTAAGTAGGATGGATGTGTATTTGGATTTGGATTCATCAATATATATATATAAAAGGAACATATTTATGTTTTTGTTTCATGTCACATAAAAGTATTAAGGTAGATTTCAAATGAATACCATTTTTTTCAATTGAATTGAACCGCATCCTTTTGTTTACAACAAGAGTATATTGGGTTTTCTACTAGTTCCTTATTTTTAGGAATCATTTTTTGTTACATAAATTAAAAACACTCAATAATTTTGATTAATAAACATATTTTCAAACAATGTATTACCATCCAAAATGTACCCAAAAATATATCTCCCCATGACATCTAGTAAACTGATACCACGATGATTAGATTATCATGTGTGTATACGTATGTAGTTGGTGAGGTTTTATTTTCCCTTCATCGTCATTAAGAAGAAAATTCATTTGAACTGTGTGATAGCCTCTGTGAGCTATTCCAGATAGAATTAATAAAAATTTCTTCAAGGTTTCATCTACTATTAATTCAGTTTGTAAGGTGTGATGATGATTTATTTAATGTTTCATTATTTTATTTTATTTTAAAAATTAAAAAAAATATCATAATTTTACTCAATCTCTTCCCAAATCAGTGCTTTAAGAGTGGTCAAAACATGCTTCCACGAATCTACATAAATAGGCATGATTTTCCAAGTGAGGTGCCCAATAAAACTACAAAATGGACTTGTTGGGGTAAACTGGATGGTCATGGTCATTCTATCAAAAGACAAATTTGAAGAATTTCCTTTTTTCATTAATAATTTATTCTAACACCATCAGGCAATGTTACTCTTATTTTTGAGACATCAATTGTTCATATTCTACCATTTCCTCATGTTTAACATCATCAATATGTTGTTCCTTTATATTTATAGAATTTACATGTGCACAAGGTTATTTTTTCACTACACTTGGAGCAGAATTAGGTTGAGAAAGATTTTCTCACTCTATATTGGTAGCATTGACATGTGTATAAGGTCATTATTCCTCTGCACTGGGAGAAAAATCAGGTTGAGAAACTAGTTTTTACTCTGTATTATGAGGATTAGAACATATAGAAGTTATGATATTTATTAGTGGTTCATCATTTAATTTAGATTACATAAAAACAACATTTGACATATAATAAGATGATGTAACACACTATATATTACAAAAACAATTAACCATATTATTGAACTCTTTTTTATAGGTTTAAAGTATTTGAACCCTTTATTGCGTATACAAATTCCTTAATTATAATATCCTATGAAATATAAAATCCCATATATAATTGGGCCACTGTGAAATAATTGTGACTCCCTGAAGAAAGGGTCATTGTCAGTTTAATTTTCATTCAACACTTTAGTAGTTTTAGTGAATAATAGAATGATTTACCACTTTCAATTTGTGGGATCTGGAATATAAAACAATTTTTCTACCTTTTGTACCCTTGTAAGTGGTTATTCTTTGTAACCATCCTTAAATAACATCAACTTTCTCGAATCCCAATTCTTATATTTTAACAGCACCCCTATTATCATCCCACCTGTATTGAAAAATTGGCACTTAAAATGTTGTATAATCAAACCCCCATATTTGTATGATGATACCAAAGTATGAAATAATCACAAAAATTGGATGTCTATACTTTGTAAAAGAAATGGGAATATATTCTACTACACTTGTAACTCTACTATATTTCATGGTACTTACTTCACCATGTTCATTTGAATAGAATATATAATAATTAATTTCATAATCATTATATGATAATACATGAACAATTGTTCCTATGGAAAGGCATCAAATTCATTCTTAAATTGAATCTTGGTCCTCATTTGACACCTCAAAAACATGGTCTCAAAACCATCCTATAAACTCTTGAATATTTGAATTTGATATCCGCCTTCCAGTCCTTGATGGATTCAAATACCTAAGAATTTCTTTGTCTGTTTCAACATATGGGGTACCACTAAACTGTTATAAAAAGAAAAATGGTGGGATTGCTCCCAATCTGTAATATTTATAGTGATAAAATATATTCAAGAAATTATATCACTCATAATCCACCCAGTGTGATGATATTATGATACACCGATGCTTTCCACACCAGACGGGTAGTCAGTACAAATTTCAACAGCTTCTTAAAAAATATATCGCTCTATGATACAACCCTCTATCTAACGTTTATTTTGAGATACCCTTTAAGAATATTCATATATCATTATATGGGGTACATCCATCCTTAATTTATAGTAAAACATAGTCAAATATCTCTCACCAACAGAAATATAAAGTGAACGATCATATCAATGAATTTTGATGGGAAAAACATTTCCAATTCCCAAAATATGCTGACAATTTACTTATCCATTATTGGAAATTTCTTTGGGTGTATAACATTATATCTTATATCATTGAAAAATAAATAGATATTGGTTAATTTATAGAGTATATTTCTAGAAACAATGAAATGAAAATATACTAGAATTATATCTTTAATGAAAACATGACTTTCATGTGAGTTCGGAACCATTATACTTAAATCTGTCATTGGAACGATATTCATGATATTCGATGAATACCCCTGCGGAACATTTACATCATTCAAGAAGATAAAAAAATAATATATATCTTACGTGGAAATAGTGTGACCAGTTAGAGGGTGAAATTTATATTTCTCACCCTTCACTATTTCTAACTCTTCATGTTTTCCCAAGTCAATCATTTCCAACCAAGCATTAATTCCATCGTTTTTTGTTGTATTTTGTAATGTTCCAATGAAATTATCACATAATATTTTATCACCATGTATAATATCATCAATATTTTTGATATACATAAAATTCATGTATGGTAATAAAAGAAATCTGATCCCTTTTTCCAAGAGTTTTTTATAAAGTTTTTTGAAGAAAAAAAATTATCAAACGATGTGGCCATATCATTTACATTCTCAAATGGGTGACCACCTGTTAGTGGAGACGGTGTTGTAAATTCTTCTGAACATCCATTGAATTATGTCATCCAAGATTAGTAATTTTTTATTGGGTTAGAAATCTATGATGTCCTTGAAACACATTATTTAATGAATGTTTTAACCAAATTTCCTATGTATCATGGTCAAAATGGTACACCCATTAGTTACTTTAATTATATATCTTTAAAATTTTCAATATGTAAAAAATACATTTATCATCCCATATAAAATGGATCTCAACTTGAAATCTTCATTTTTTAGGCACCAGAAAATGTTAAACTTTAATCCCACAACAATATAAAATCACCAATAAATGGAGAAAAATAAACATCAATATCATTACTTGGTTTTTTTGGTTCTTATGTAATCATAGATAAAATAATTTATTTTAATTTTATGCATTACCACATTTATAAGAACCCAAAAACTAGTATCATAGTTTCAAGGATCATATAAATAAAAATTTATTGATACATGATATCATATCACCAAGGGGTGATCATTTATGTATTCCTGATGAAACTGGAGACATACATGGTTCCCTTATTACATTGGTAATTAAACATAGTACATAACAAAACAAAATAAATAGATTCTTACCACTTATTCCAAGATTTATTTTTCACAACCCGGGGAAGGAAAATATATAAAAGGGTGATATAAAACTCTTATAAAGGGATATATGGAACAATAATAAGTGAATATATGTAAAAAGTTATATTCATTATGGAAAGGTAAATAATGTGAAAAACACATTCCATCATTAAAAAGAGATTGAAAATGTATCCATATATTTTATCATAGTGAAAATCTCATTGAATGTAATAATTGAATACTGAATAAAAAATTGTTTATTTAGAAGTCATGTATGTATCAAATGAACCATTATACCATCAATACAGTATATGTATATGGGTAAGAACCCCTCTGATATTTTTTTGGAAACAAACACGAAGGGTTTTCAATAATTGTTTTGTCTTGTGAGACCTTTCGTTGCATTGACTAAATGTTGTGGGTCCCACCCATCACTAAAAGTGTTTTTCATTATTCATATATAAATTGAATTCAAAAAAAATATTCCTCCTCAAAATATATATACTGAGTAAATGATACATATTCTTCTATATTTCCCCAGTTAAAGAAACATTCAAACTAATAACCTTATATAAAATGGAATATGGATAGGAGAATAATAATATACATTTTACAAGAATATTGATATTTAATAAAAATATTATTTAAAATTGAAAAAAATCACAAAGTATAATTAGATAAAGAACATAAAAATAGTTAGGTTCACAGTACCAAGATAGTCTTAAAGAAATAGAATTTGAGGAAAACTTCCTTACCTTATGTATGAATTTCTTCTTCACATGATCTTAAGGCCTTTATAATCAAATTAAATATATTAATTAATTAATTAATATAATTTTTTCAAGAATTTTATTTATTATCAATTTTTTGTTCATTTTTTCGTTTTTTGATTAGTTATTCGACACAATTTTTTAGTTCGAGAGAATTCGTTTACTTGGTTTTCATGGTTGGATTACTTCTATACATGTGTGGAAAAAACATGTAAAATTTGAATAAATATCTATAATTGAAATTTTAACTTATTAATAAACATTCATAATATTAAATGGTTATATATTTTGTTAGGTAATATGGTATTAGGATAAATCATTAGATAAAACATTAGTGATAATCATGATTAATTTGGCATTTTTTCAATCATCATGAACTTGTTTTGTTCTATTATTTAATACAATTCATATATACTATTTAATAAACATTAAAAAAGATATAATACATATATTAGATTCAGTTTTATCCATAAAAATGGTTTTATTACCAGTATTTAATATGGAATTGAGAAATGAAAACATCTCATCCATGAAGGCAGTAAATCCTCACCTCGTGGATGATGTTTTCATTTTTGGAATAAAAGGGAACGGAGAAGGGGTTAATGATGAATATTACATTATAATAATAATATTATAGTATATTTGAGACACTGGTTTTTAAAATTATTGGTTCTATGGAATAGATAATTATAGATTAATAATATAATGAAATTAAATGGAATTGAATGTGAACAAAAAAGGATTTTCCTCTTGAATTATTCTCCTTGAGAACCTCCTTAAGGGACTTGGAAATGGTCTTTTGGTGAGAACATAAAGAAAAAATTTTGGGGGATAGGTTTCTTAGTGAATATTTCTAGAATATAAGCAAACCTCAGGCTTTGAAAGTGTGAGGAGAAGGGGGTGAGGGGTCGTATTTATAGTGGAGGAGAGAGGTGTTTTTTGAATATTTTATTCACTATAATATTATTTTGGATCAAGAAAATAAATAGTGATGATTATTGTGACTAAATATAGATATTGGTTCATTTTATTTCTAAAAAATGGTTCTTAAATCAACTATAAAACACCTGTTACCCAATAAATCGTGTATTTAGCTTATACCAAAAAATAGAATATTTCATTATTCACTAAATATTAACCTATTTTAGGAAAATACCATAAATTCACCCAAAACTTTTTCCTATGTGTAGATTTCAAAAAAAAACTCAATTTTATGACAAAAATTATTAGTATGATAAATTTAATTTTTAATTAAAATCACTACTTACTCAAAATTTACCAATGTTAAAATTATAACTGATTTTATAATAATTTGAAAAATTGATTAAGGTCTCATTAAATTATCTTATAATCCTAGGACAAAATAATATTAATTTATGATTATATTTTATGAAAGTAAAATTTAATTAAAAAAATTATATTAATTTTAATATTGTAAATAAAAATTTCTGATTTATAAAAATACCAACACTTAATTTACCATTTTCATATTTCTATTTACTTATATTGTGATATAATTATATAATATTTTAATTTATAAGATTACTAAATTTTATTTATACTTTAATAGGGGAGTTTTTTGTTCTATTTAGCAAATTTCTATTTCTTAGTGTCACATTAATATTCCAAAGGTGATGTCCCTATTTCATTTGTATATGATTTTTATTTTCAAGAAAAAGTTTCATATTTCATTTGATCTTCATTTTTGTGTTCTATATGTGAATTTTTATATTTATACTATAAAAAATAATTTTTTGTGAAATGTATGATATTCAATGAATCAAATTTACGTAATAAGATACATTCATTGAAATATGTGGGTGTTATATTTTTCCCTCCTTCAGAAATTTCATCCTCAATATTTGTTTCCTGAATATTGACCTATAAATAGATGTGGGTGGTTATTATTTAAAACATCTTCAGGTTCCCACATTGATTCTTCTATTTTATGGTTTCTCAAGAGATCCTTTACTAGTCTATTTATCTGATTTCTCAACACGTTCTCTCGTGTGGGAAGAATCTTGATAGTCTCTTCATGTTAAGGAAAATTAGGTCATAGTTATCTTTCCTCATATGTGAGTACATGTGTTGGATCTGGCATGTACTTCATTGATAATGATATGTAGAACACATCGCAAACTCTAGAGAGACTTGATTAAATTTCAAATTATTACATTAAATTTCTAATTATTTCTATAATTTCAAATGGTCTTATGTACATGGTTATTAGTTTCCCTTTCTTACCGAACATTAAGATACCCTTCTGCATATATACTTTCAAAAAGGCATGATCTCCATATTTAAATTCTGAATCCTCTCTGTGGTTTTCATCATTACACTTTTTTCCAAAAATTTTTTTCTTTAATATGATCCGGAACTATATTTACCATTATTATTTTCACTTCTATATGTTCCAAGACAATATTTTTCCTCTCACCAACTTCATCCCAACATGTTATAGTTTGACATCTCAATCTATATAATGCTTCATATAGAACAATTTTATTACTAGAATGGAAACTATGGTTGGTTAAAAATTACACAAAAGGTAAATAATTCTCCAACATGCCATGAAAGTCATGGGTGCATGATCTCACCATGTCTTATAACGTTTTCATAGTCCTTTTAGATTTTCCATCGATTTGAGGGTCATAAGAAACAATCACAAGAACCTCATAATAAAAAGTATTCTAAATAATATTCATGATTATTGATGTAAATTTTGGATCTTCATTAGACTCAATCAATAGAGGTTCTCTATGAAATCTTATATCTTCATTAACACAATGTATTGATAGGCGCTAACAAGGTAAATCTTCTCCTATAGAAATGAAATGGGCTGATTTTTTAAGATGTCCAACAATAACCCATATTTCATTATTACATCTAGTATTTTCTAATATTTCTATGAAACATTCCATCGTTATGTCATACCACTTCTACATAGTAATAGGTAGAGGTTTCATGACTTGTCTATGATGTTTTCTCTCAACCTTCACACATTGAAAAACTAGTAAAATTGATACATAGTCAGAAATTTCTCGCTTCATATTATCTATTCAAAAGTGTTTCTTCAGATCTATATACATCTTGGTTCTACCTAGGTGTATATAGAATTTTGAGCTATGAGCATAATCTAATAGTTATTTTTTTAGATCAGGTATTGATATAATGCATAACCTCTTTCCAAATTTAATAACTCCAGCATTATGAAAATATTCTGTCAATCTTCCATCCTTAACGATTTCAATTTTCATTTGAAAATTCTCAACATCAGATTGAGAGAATTCTATATTCTATAGTAAATATGGTTTTGAAATAATTTGAAAAAAATATTTATGTTTTATAGTGACTCATACCTTTAATATAGTGATATTACTTAAAAGTTGAATAATATTAAATAAATATATAATAAATCCATGATAGGTCTGTATAGGTATAGTGTATTTAGAATTTGGGAAACATAATCAATGGGTTTATAAGACATCTTCATTGTATCCCACTCATTTCATCATAATTATACTTCCTTTTGGCATATCAGACTTAATACCCTTCTTCATGGATTAGGGAAAAGAAACATATGAAAGGGTGAGAAATAATGCTCAGTAAGGGTAAAAAAGGTACATATCAATCCTATCATAATCATATGACATAGGAACATAACATTTTAAAGTCTTATCCAATTTTTTAATGATCATGATATCATGCCATATAATAATGAAAAAAAGTTCATAAAAATCCTTGTACGCAATCCCAAAAGTCATAAAATAGAAAATGGAATTTTGTGGCACACACATAAGAAAAAAAAATTCATATCAGTCAAGGCTCCTTAAAAATACCATTATATTTGAAAAATTCCTTTACTAAATCGAGTTCACTCCCTATTCCATCCATGTACAATGGAACTGTGATCATTTCCATTTTCATCCATGCCCATCTCAGGAGATATTAATCTTTACCCAACTAATTTGAGGAAGATATAGGTCCCACCCATCTCATAATTATATCATTATTACATTTTCCACTATTATATATATATCATTAATCATAATTCAAGGAATAAATTTGTTTCTTTAAACATCATTCTTTCATAATATAATCCATGTATACCAGATGGATTTCATTAATATAATTCTATCATAAAAAATAAAATAAAAGGAAAAAGAAGGATACTATACTTGAAGCATAACCCTATTAAATAATTCCATATTAGATGGAAAATTATTTTCATATTACACTTGAAATTAATTATTGAGGATAATATTCTTTCTTATTCAAAAATTTTGTCTTTGGTCAAAATGCTGAGTAATTTTAAAATAAATGAATTAATTTGAAAATAAACATGAAATTGTGTAATATAACTTCAAATAAATAAGTAATTATGAAAATATAAATTTTTTCATGTCCTATAATTTAATAAACATTATCCTCATACTTTTGGTGGAAAAGTAAAAAATTACCATATATTGAAAATAATAAAATATTCCTTTCATTCCATTTAATAAAAATTCGCCAATTGGTAAAATTGACTTTAAAATTTTCTTATAACAGTACAAATAATATTTGCAAATATTTAATTTCGAAACATGGACATGGATGAAAATATACCCCAGTAAATACTTTTATATGAACAATATCAGAAAAAAATTAGACTGAAAAAATTATCCCTTACCTTAGGGATGATTTCATTTGTATGTATCAAAACCTCCTATATAGTGATTTAAGTAATTACATTGACATATTTTAAAATAATAGTCATTTTTATGATATCATATGTGATCATATTATCATATGTTTGTTAGTAACATTGTGACTCATCCATAGGGTGTGACTATTTTTATTTTCTTAAGCATGTTGTGTCGAATAAGTACTTTTTCCTATTATTATGTTATAGTTATATCATTTACTAATATTAGTACAATATATATCATATTTATTCATTCAATTAATTTATATAATTATTCTTTAATGAGTATAATTTATAACGAATCACGTCACATCATGGAGACGGTAGGTCGTACGTACGCACAAGCAACGATATCATTCCCATAACTGTAGAATGTAATTGAATTCAATCATGAATTATATTTGAGAATCCATATCATGTTATATTAATCATATATAGTTATTATTTCCATCATCATACCCATCCATGTAAGGTAGTTCTGAAAAAGATCTTACACCATGGTGTGGAGACGGTAAGTCGTACCTATGCACACGTGGGGATTTCATTTTGTGTGTGATGGACAGATGGTGGAATATGGTTGTTACATAATCATAAGGAAATATCATTATATAAGTGATAATATAGTTATTTAAATATATCATAACAACTCATGATGAATAAGTAGAAGAAGAAATAAGTTTTAACGAATCAATGTAAGAGATTACCTCTTCTTTGACATGCTTTCTCTAAATCTTATCTTAAAGCACTATAGTTGGTCATTGGAGAATACAAAATCCTCATGAATTTTACTATGGAATGAGAATGGAAAATTTATGGGGATATCTGAGCTTTATGTCTTAATTATTTGTGAATAAAGGAGGGATTTGGTTCCCTTTTATAATTTAGTATAGGGGTACTTTAGGAAAATCCAAGATATATTAATTTATTATAAAATCAAACCACATCAAAAAAACCTAAAAAATGCCCATATTTTGAATATGAGATAATATAGGGTCGTAATATTATCAAATAATATATTTTAAAAATGTTTTTATATATGTTTAAATCTTATCATTTTAATTAATACTTAGTTATTTTATGTAATTTTAAAATACGGTAACATATATTTTAATATCAAAAGAAAGCAGCATTTACTTATTTGATATCAATTAGAGAATAAATAAATACCTTAGAAAATTTTACCCCATAAATTAATTATACTTTATTTTTTAAAAATTAAAATTTTTAAATAATTTAAAAAAGAATTTGTTTGATAAGAAATCAATAGTATCAATTTTGACACTATTCAGTTCATTAATTTTTATATATGTTAAAATAAAAAGATTAATCAAAATATAAATATTAAATTATATTACTAAGAGTTAAAGGTATTATATAAAATTATATTTCAAAATTAATTATCCATTAATTATTTATTTTATTAATTTAATAACATTTATTTTTTATCTTCATTAATTAAATAATTACAACATGAATTTTTTTTAATATGATTATTTCTTGAAAAAAAAATTAAAAATAAAAGACTATGCCAAAGATAAATATTATTTATTTAATACTAATACTTATAATATAATATAACTTCTCTAAAATACATCATGAAGAATGTTATATGTAATAAAACATGAATGTGGAAAGTTTATCGTCACACTAAATAAATTAATATAAGTGTCATAATATCTTCTTATAGGGATTCAAATGGTTAATAACTCTACCCTTGTATGGTTAAGGTTTCTATATACTCTACCAATAATATTTGGTCATGTTTTTTGGTCTTTTAATGGTTATAATAACTTTAATAATTACTATTTTATTGTTTTTTCATCGGCTAAATAATTTCTACATAATTAAAGTACAAGTCTTTAAGATAATTAATTTTTCCTAAAAATTATAAATAAATTATCATTATAAGTAAAAACATTTTATCTTTAAAACAAGTATTTATATTCGAATTTATCTTCTATAAAGCCTTATATTAAAAATGTTATAATTATTAAAATTTTGAGTGAGACAGTTTAACTTTCCTTAAAATAAAATAAATCCATTGTGCAAATCTTAAACAAGTGTCTTCCAAAGGATACCATTTCACCACATGGTGGATTTATTATGAAATGAACTCATAAAATTATATTAGGCTAAATATGAGGTTAATTTTATAACATTTTTTTACCCTTAATTACCTGATTTACCCTTTAATTGTTTAATAAAAATTACCGCGGTTACTATTCAAAATGCCAAAAAAAATTAAACGAACTATATGAACATAATTTGAACATACTGATTAAAAATATAGAATCCATTTTTAAAAATTCAAAAAACATAATTTTTATTAATTAATTTAAAATTAATCTCATTGTCGGGAAGAGAGAACATGTTTTAATATTCCAAACATTGAAAAAGATTTAATTGTATTTACATCTGAATTCAATATAAAATTAATTCTAATGAAAAAAATTATATTGAATGTTAAAAATATAATCTATTTATAAATTTCAGGCATTAAATAATATAATTTAATCATATAAATTATTTTGATGAAAAATTCTGTTTTCAAATAATATTTATTGCATTTTTTACTATTCATAAAAACATGAAAGTTATCATAAAAATATCAAAAATTATTCCAAAGTATATTTTTATATCCTTCTTCCAGATAACATATTTATGATGTAATATAAAAAATATTAATGTTTCAAAATATTAATTTAAAATAACTTCACCATTAAAAGGCTTAAAAATACCATTTTAAAAAATATAGGTTTTTATACATCAAATAGGGTTTATTCATACCCAATAACCAAATATCTATTAGATGAATATAAAAAATATTTCATTAAGTATATAACATATATATTTCATTAATTTATTTTACTAATAGTAATTAACTCGATTTATTAATAAAAAATATAAATATATAATTCATTTATATTTTTTCATAAATAACTGGTAGCAAATGATTTCAGCATAACTTTTGGTAAATTAGTTATATATATTCCTTCTGACCTAACATCTAGGTTAAAATGTTCATTTTATACTAAGGGTTTCTCATGGTTTGTTGAAACTCATGATTGCATCCAATTCAAGCAATTGAAGAATTAATTTTTTTTTTAAACATTTCATAAAAACATTCAACTGTTGAATTATAACCCTTTAACTAATTTTTTCCCACAAAATTCTTCACTAGGATGGAATATTATGAGGATACTTCTACCTCATCACATCATCAAGTACCCACATAACATCCTCAAATTGGTGTTTCTTCCATAAAATATTAACCAATTGAGTGGTCTTGTTTCATAGAACTTTTTCCATATGATCCAGAATTTCTATAGATAGTTCTTCATAAGAGAGATCTTTCACCAGCAGTACAACATCTGAGTTTATTACATGTGAAGGATTAGTTATGTACTTTCTCAGGAGGGATACATGGAACACATCATTAACATGGGAGGTATTTTTTGGAATCACAAATTGATAAGCTACCTTCCCAAGCCGATCCATAATATAAAAATTACTAATATACCTAGGGATCAGCTTTCCCTTCTCTCCAAATCTCATTACACTCATTGAGAGAGATATTCATTGAAACTAGATATCACCCACTTCTAACGCAATGTATTTTCTTCAGTTGTAACCATAACTTTTTTTTTGACTCTGGTCTTCTCTTATGTGTTGATGAATAGATCTGAACTTTTCTTCTATTTCATCAACAATATCTGGTCCTAATAGCATTAATTCGCCAACTTCATCCCAAAAAGATGGAGTTTGACACAACTTTATATAGAGGGTTTCAGAAGGAGCCACCTAAATATGGAATGGAATCTATTGTTGTATGAAAATTCTACCAAATCTAGGTGTTTATCCCAACCACCTTTGAAATAGTTAGAAGAATCTCTAAAAATGTCTCCTAGAGTTTGAATTGTCCTCTTACACTAACCCTCTATCTAAGGATGATAAGAAGATATGAAACATAAATTTTTATCTAGACCCTTGTGAAGACTTCACCAGAACATCGAGGTAAACCTCGGATCCCAATCAGATATAATGGAAAGTGGTACTTTATACACTTTTACCAATTCTTTACATATATATCCCATCAAGATGATCAAGATAGAGAATATCTCTAATATTAATTAAGTGTGCTGAATTCATAAGGTGATCAACGATAACCCATATGGTATTATGGCCTTCCAATGTTCTAGGAAGTCTCATGAAAAAATATATTATAATGTTTTCCTATTTTCATTATGGTATGGGTAATGGATGTAACATACTCTTAGAATTATATCTCTTCACCTTGTCATGATTACAAACCAAGCACTGAGAGACATATTTGGAAACATATCTTTTCATGTCTTCCCATTACAAATACTCTTTTAGGACCACGTAAATCTTTGTGCTTCCAGGATGAATAGATAATGAAGAACATTGAGCCCCATTCAATAAATACTTCTTAAATTATGGTATGTGGGGAATAAAAATCAGTTTCTAGAAAATTATTATTCCCATAAAAGCAAGGTTGATTTCAAGAATATTACTCACTTTTTTTCGTAGTTCAACATCTTCCTTCTATAAATTTTTAATTTGGACTTGTATAGATGGTTGAGCATTCATTTTATAAACATATGATTTCTCACCTACCATTAAAATTTCAAGATCCAAACTTTGAAAATTCATAAATTTGGATCTTTTGTGATCCTCTTCATTGATAGGGTATCATGGTCCTTTGACATAAAGCATTTTCCACCTTATTCTCTTCCCTAGGGTTGTAATGTACTGATAATTCCTCATCCTTAATCAACTATAACCATCTTTTTGGAAATAATTTCATGTAATTTTGTGTGAAAATATAATTAAACTTTTATGGTCACCATAAATATCACAACTTTCACTATAATGATAATGCCTTCATATCATTAGTGTCAATATTACCACAACTAACTCTATTTCATGAGTTAGGTAATTTTTTTCATGGATTTTCAATTTTCATGAGGCATAAGAAATCACCATATCATTTTTCATCATAAAACAACGCAAACATCTCTTGGATGCATCATTGTAGATCACAAACCTTTCTCTACTACTAGGATGTGTGATCATAGGTGCACTAACAATCCATATTTTTAGATCTTTCAAATTCCCTTCACATTTCTCCATCCACACAATATTAAATCCATTATGAGTCAACATGGTGAGTGTATTATATAATAATGAAAAATATTTCAAAAATTTTTGATAATATCCAACCAAACCATGAAATCTTCAGATCATAGTTACCATTGTTGGTCTTGGACAACATTCCATAACTTTTGTATTTGTTGGATTCATAGATATCCCAACACTTAAGATTATGTGATATAAAAATGAAACTTTCTGAAGCCAAAATTCAGGATTGCCAAATTTTTCATAAAGATTTTTCTTTCATAGGGTCTTTAGAACAATTCTTGAGGGATCATCATGCTCTTACTTACTCTTTCAATAGAAAATAATATCATCTATAAAGACTACCACAAACAGATCAATATAGTCTCTAATGATAATATTTATTAGAACAATAAAGATAATGGGTAAATAATAATACAAAAATAAATCACTATAAATTCATAGTGTCTATACCTTGTAAAAAAATGTTTTATTTGGTATATCCTTCTTCTTGAACCTTAATTGATGATATTATGAATGAAGATCAATCATAGAAAATTATTGATCTCCACATAGTTGTTATAATAAGTCATCAATGAGGGTAAGGGGATATGTTTTATGAATGGTGATCCTGTTAAGTTATCTATAATAAATGTAGATTCTCATTGATCCATCTTTATTATTAACAAACAGAACAGGTGCTCCCCAAGGATACACACAAGGGAATATGAATCCCTTTTCATGATTCTATTGGAGTTACTTCCTCAATTCCAACAACTCAGTTGGGGATATTATATAATGTTTATTTTAAATAGCCATAGAACCTAGTATGAGTCCAATTTAATACTCAACATCATGATTTTGTGTAAGATAGGAAATTATTCCATAAATACATCATCAATCTTCAGTACAATGGGTGTATTATTAATTGTGAGATTATCCCCAACCATTTGTGATAGATAAAATTAATTTATAGGAATAAAGACCCATAAGATGGAATAAATTTCTATTAGAATGACTTATTCATACTTGAATCGATAGTTGATCATAGACTAATATAGAATATGATATTTGACTTCCCTTCCTTAGAAATTGATAGTTCTCCATATAGTGAAATTCAATCCATTCCATGAATCACATAAAATTCCCTGATAATAAGGATTACAATATTTTGAAGAGTCACATTCCCACAAATATCAACTAAAAAAGAATTATAATCACTGGATGTGACTACTGTTCCATTTTGAGTTTTCCTATGTAACTCAATATCTAAATGTTTAGGTAATATGGAGGTACCCATAGAAAATTATTTATAAATAAGAGAGTGGGTGGATACATAATCCGATAAAAAAATTTCTACTTTAGAGTGGATGGTAAGTGTACACTTCACCACTTCATTATCATACTCCACATCATTTACAGTGATTGTAGGTGACTTTCCTTTGTCTTTGGCCTTAAGAGTTTTCTAACATCAATCCTCGTCAATAAACCCTATATTATGGACTTGATCAACATATTTCTGCCATTTACTTTCACTTGTAACATTGAAGTGTAAGAGGTGAGTTATCTATTTCCTTTTTGTTATTTGGATCATTAGACATGTTTTCTCTACACTTCAGAATTAAACTACCTGATGACCTTCCCTCCCACACATAATTAATTTCATGTTGCCTTTAATAAAATTCTCTTTATGTTTCCTTCTACACAATGAGAATAAAGGAAAACACATCTTATTTTTAGTGTGGTCTTTCGATTTTCCCATGAATTTAATTTTTCTCCTCTTATCAAACACATATGACTGATGGGTTACTCCAATAAACATCCAAACCTTGAGAGCACATCGAATGATTTAATCATAGCTATTGAATCCAGTTATGAATAATTCCTTTCAAAGACTAGTTTTTATGCCACTAAATAAATGATTGATTATACTCTCAGTTTGGATAATAATTCCAGAAGCGTACCATAAAATTCTTGTAAGATTTTATTTGTAGGTAATAATGAATTCATTTTACTTTTTCATAATATCAAATAACTCCTTATCCATCATTAATTGAAGAATAATAATAAATCACTTACAGAAAAATAATTTCTTGAACTCATCCCTTCAACATATTCAATTTCATCTCTTCGCCTCGTATTCTTGACATGGTTCCACCATTTATTAGATTATCCTTACAAATTATATATTAATAAGATGACTTCATCATGTTCAATATATTGAATAATAGAAAATATCTTTTCAGTGGTTCTGATCAAATGTTCAGCCACTAATGGATCAGAAGACCCACTGAAAGAAGGTGGATGTTTCCACGTGAAGTACTGAATAGAATGTTGTTCCCTCATATTCTTGTTTTGACATCCTTCATGATTCATTGCCTGATGAAGTTGTGTTATAATAGCTAAAATATTATTTTTGGATAGATCCCAGAAAATTTGGTTACACAAGAGAAAAAACATTTCATTTCCAATCATATTCATCATTAACGTGGTTCTTCTCGGTTCTAGACATTGACTAAAACCAATAAGCATAGTCTGAGAAACACTAATCATATTTGGAAAATCACATAATCAAGATTAAAATTTCAATTTATGACACGTTAGGTTTTATCCGAGGATATTCATGATCATTTCTAAAATAGTAGGATTGTAACCTATAGTTTGACATATCAATTATGTTCTTACTAATGTTTTCTCATCTTATATTCCAAAGGATAAGTATTCCTTTCCTCTTATACAAACTATAGTGACTAAAAAAATTACATAAGTTGATATTACTTCATAATGGAATTATATTTATTATAAAATTTAACAAATCAATGACAAGACCATATTACTATAGTGCCTATAGAAATAGAGAAATATAAAAAATAAGTTCATAATACATCTCCATTGTCTCCCTATAATTTCATCATAATTATACTCCATTTTACATATATTAATTAATACCCTTCTTCATGACCACGGGAAAACAAACATATGAAATGGTGAGATCAGATTCTCATTAAGGGTAAAAAAGGAAGATTTGTATCATATAATAATCATAAGACTAAGAACATAACACTTGAAAATATAATAATGTATATGAAAGATCATGATATCTTTCCATGGGATAAGTCATAAAAGTTCATAAAAATAAAACTATGTAATTAAAAAATAAATAACATAAGGAAGGGGATTTTTTTCATACAGATAAGAATATATAATCATTTAATATTAGTCATGGATCAAGGCTAAGACCATCATAGTTGACAAATTCCATTACTGAATAGAGTTCACTCCTCCTTCTAGCCATGTAATACTGAACCATGATCATTTCCCATTAAATCCATTTCTATCTCATGAGATATATATATTTACCCAATGAGTTATATAGAGAAATATGTCCCACCAATCTCATAATGAAATCAATCATACATATTCCACAATAACATAAATCATTAATCATAACCCAAGGAATAAAATGGGTTTCATTAAACATCATTCCACCATAACATAATCCATGAAAAGTATATGGATTTCGTAAATATCATTCCCTTATAGAAAAAAATAAAACTATTAGAAAAATAAGTATATTACACAAGAAACATAACCTTATTAAATTATTCCATTATAGATGAAAATAATTTTGATATAGCACTTGAAATTAATTCTTGAAAAAAAAATTCGTTATTCTATAAAAACATTTTCTTTTCTCAAAATTCCCTACAATTATAAAATAAAAAGAATTTATTTGAAAAAATATTGAAATCATGTCAAGTAATATTCATATAAATAAGGAATTATTAAAACATAAAAATCCACTAATTTCATATAAGATAAAAAACATTCTCCACATACTTTTTCCAGAAAATTCCAAATGTACCTTGTATCGAGAACGACAAAATATTTCCTTCATACCATTTAATAAAAATTCACCAATCGGTAAAAATTAATCTAACAAATTTTATAAGAATATATATTATATTTTGGAATATGTAATTACGAATCATGAACATTTAGGTTAAATATAGCCCAGTAAATACTTACATATAAACAATATTGGATAATAATGGGATTGTGATTTTATCCCTTACCTTTGGTCTGATTTCCTTTGTATATATATGAACCTCCCATGAAATGATGTAAATAATTTCACATTCTTATTTTAGAATCATAATCAATTTTATTATATCATATATGATCATATTATGAACTATTTTTTAGTAACATTATTACTCATCCATCCGGTGTTAAATTCTATATTTTTATACTCATGTTTTGTCAGATAATTTATTCTTCCTATTATTAGGTTAAAGTTATATATTTTACATAATGATATATGTATAATATATATCATATTTTTTTATTCAATTCATTTATATAATCATGCTTTAGTGAATATCATGTAGAATTAATCGTATCGCAACACGAAGACGGTAGGTCGTACGTACTCCTGAGCAATGATATCATTCCCATAATTGTTGAATGGTATTAAAGTGAATGGTGTATAATATTACAGAATAAATATAATGTTATAATAATCTTGCATAGATATTTTTTATATCATTATATCTATCCAAGTAAGTTGGTGGTGAAAATATAATACACCACGACGTGGTGGTGGTAAGTCGTACATACGCATGTGTGGTGATTTCATTTTCTGTAGGATTGAATTAATGTGTAATACAGTTGTTCCATAATAATAATAAAATTTTAGTATGTAATTGATACTATAGTTATTAATTTATATTGAAACAACACATGAATAGAAGGTAAAATAAGAAAGACATTTGAATTAGTCAGTAGAGGAGATCACCTCTTTTTCGAGGCACTCCCCCTAAATCTCTTCTTAAAGCACTAGAGTTGGACTTTGGATAAGACTACAACCACTATAATGTAACTAGGTAAGATAAGAATGGAAAATTTATTGGGATATCCAATATTGATTTCTCGATTATTTGTAATGAAATGAGGAAGGAAGTGACATTTTATTATTGGGGTGAGGGGTACTTTTGGAAACTCCCATAAATATTAATTTATAGTAAAATGAAAACAAATCAAAAAACCACCTAAATGACTTTATTTAGAGATGAGATGATATAGGGTTGTAATATCATCATCAAATATATTTTATACAATTTTTTCTATAAATTTAAACCTTATCATTTTAAGTAACACTTAGTTTTTATATTTAATGTTTTACTAGGGTAACAAATATTTTAATATTAAAAGGGTAAAATATTTAATTATTTATATCAATTAGACCAAAAATAAATTCCTTAAAAAAATTATACCATATTATAATTATTAAATATTTTTAAAAAATCAGTATTTGTAAATATTTTAATAAAATGTGCTCTGATAAACAATTAGTAGTGTCATTATTGACACTATTAAATTCGTTGATTTTTAAAAATTATAAAATAAAATGATAACATCAAAACAAATATTTTATCTATTATTAAGAGTCCAAGGTCATCTATAAAATTATTTTTATATATTAATTATCCCAAATTATATTTATTTTAATATTTTAATACCATTTATTTGTTATATCAATTAAACAAATAATTAAAAATTTAGTTTTGGGAAATTATTTAATAAATTTATTTGTTGAATAAAAATTAAAAATAAAATACTATGTTAAATATAAATAATCTAGGTTTCATAAAAATACTAATAATAGAATAAATATTCTATATAATTCATTAATAAAAATTTTATACTTACTAAAACATGAATGTGATAAGTTAATCATCGCATTAAATAAAATAATATAAGTGTCATAATTTGTTATATAATTCTCCAAATGGTCAATAACTAGACCCATGGATGGTAATAGTAGAGATATACTCTACCAATAATATTTATTAATGTGTTTGGGTCTTTTAATTGTTATTATTATTTTAATAATTATTATTTTATTTATTTCTCATCAATTAAATAGTTTTTACATCATTAAAGTAAAAGTCTTATAGTTGACTATTTATTTATTAAAAAATAAACATAAAATATAAGGATATAGAAAAACATTTTATAATTAAAATGAGTATTTATAGTCAAATTTTTATTCTATATTATGTTATTTAAAATGATATATTTATTAAAATTTGAATGAATCATATTTAGCTGTTCTATAAATAAAATAAATTAAATGTCCTAATGTCATCCATGTGGATTCCAAAGGATACCATTTTGAACCTAGAAATATTTAGGTCAACAAAAACTTATCGAATTATATTATTACAATTTTTAGGGTAATTTTAAAACATTTTATTTACCGTTAATTACATAATTTACCATTTCACCACTTTAATAAAAATCAACGATGTTACTATTCAAAATGCCAAAATATTAAAGAAATATTCTTAAATAATTTGGAAGTACTGATTCCAAATAAGGAATCCATTTTTAAAAATTCAAATCACAGATGTTTTAGTAATTTATTTAAAATTAATCCCATTTTCAGAATGGGAGAATTGGTTTTAAAAGTAATAACATTACAATAGATTGAAATGTTTTTACATCTATATTAAATGTAAAATTAATTATAATAACATACATTATATTGAATGATAAAAATATATTCTATTTATACTTTAAATAAATTAAATAATTTATTTAATCAAATAAGTTATTTTGATGTAAAAAATTGTTTTCAATTACAATTCGGTGTATTTTTACTATACATCAAAACATGAAAGTTATCGTAAAAATATCAAATATTCATAAAAAATAATTTTTTATGTCCTGCATCTAGAAAACATGTTTATGTTTTCATATAAAAAATAATTTATTTTCCAAAATCATAATTTAAAATGGGGTCTCTATTAAAAGGTGAAAAAAATACCCTTTTGAAAAATATAGGTTTTTATAGTTAAAATAATATTGATTCATACCCTATAAAAATACCTATTAGATAAATATAAAAAAATATTTTATTAAATATATAGCATATATATTTCATTAATTTCATTTACTAATAGTAATTCACCCGATTTTTAACAAAATATATAAATATATAATTGATTTATATTTTTTCCTAAACAATTGGTAGTCAATTAATTCACAATATATTTTTATAATTTAGTTATATTTATTACTAATAACCTAATGACTAGGTTAAATAGTCATTTTATATAAAGGGCGTCTCCCTGTTCGTTTAAAATCAAGCTTGCGTGGAATGATAGCAGTTGAAAAATTAAAATATTGAAATCCTAATTTTCATACATTACTTTTACATAAATTTAATGATAAAAAAAAAATCATTACACATCTAAATCCAAAGGTTTTGTTTCTTGGGAAAACTAGGACCATACATAACATTTACAGCATAAAAGATTAATTTAATTCCTTCTTTTCTAGCTTCTTATTGGAACATTACTTATCCTTAGTAAAAGTATTCAACTAAGGATATACATCAAAAGGGGTGAGATAAAAGTCCAGTAAGAGGATAGATATGAACATGAAACAATATAACATGGGGTTAGAATAATCATAATAACATCATTATAATCATGAGATGAAGGATTACATAATAGAATGGGATATCAGAATGGATAAAAATTAACCATCATGTCTTAGTTTCATCTACCACACATAGTTGTAATGGAAACTAGAATCATATTCAGGAAAATATTAATTTACTCATGGGGTTATTCACATTACCCAATTTAGTGGACCACTATATAATTTCAGGCACACCCATCACATCATGACAATATCATTACACTATATAATTTTGGGTCCACCCATCACATCATTACATTTACAATTATCATGCATGCCACATGGAACATATATCAATATTGATCATTGAAAAACATGTAAAGGAATGTTTTTCACTTCATAAAGCATACATTCATAAAATTTGGGTCCCAAATGATAGTGGGAATAACATAATTGATACAAGCACCATCAACCATGAGTGAGAAGTAAAAGATGTTTTTTTGAAAGATGTGTTCTTTTGAAAAAAATTGTGTTTGACATAAGCTATAGTGAAAGACATTTATATCCAAAAAAAATTTAAGATAATGATGAATAAGTTATTTTTATGTAATAAACATATTGAAAATGGAGTGAAAGAGGGAAAGCCCGAAGAAAGAATGTTGGGTTCGAGATTTATCCTCACTTTGTATCTGAATTATTTATTCATTTTTATGTCATGTATTATAAAATTAGATTCATTAATTGAAAACTCCAGAACCATTTATATATGTGTAATATTCATTATTGATTTATTATTTTCTTTTTTAGTCCTTTGAATGAGTTATTGAGTTTAAATTCTTTGTTCGGGGTTGTTCTTTTTCTTAGTGTTCAAGAACGGTTAAGTTGTACACATGAATGGAAGTCCATGTAGAACAATGATAAACAACCATAATTTATAATACATTCTATAAATGAACTTAAAATAGTTTAAACACTTTTAAAATGAATTATTTTATAAGTATTAATCATTACTTAAAATTTATTGATGATTGTTTTGGGTTAATTTGGGTTGTTTTTGGATTACAACGAACAGGTTTTGTTTTACCATTTATTATAATGTATAAAACTTCATTACAAAAAATAAAATGGGTAAAAAAATACATAATAAAATATTTTTTCATCAATTTACTGGTTGTATTGTGAGACTTTAAGGATTTGAAATAAAATTGAAGTGCATCGCCCTTGATTTAGGTAAATTAACAAATCACAGCTGAAAATTTCATTCTTACAAACAAAGATGTAGGTGTATAATGAATAAAATTCCATTAAAATGATATAATACCATTATATCAATCATAATGTACATATCATGACATTTTGATCAGAGATTTTTAGCATAAGAAAAGATCTAATATTCGAAAGGAAATTGAAAGAAAAGATAGAGAAAATACATCTTGAATATATCTTCATTGAGAGCCTCTTTTGGGGAGGGGTTTTGGTATTTTATGAGAACAAGGGATTTTAGGAAAGTTTTAGGAGCTTGGTATGGGTTTTTAGCAGAATTTCTAGTAGGCAGAAGGCTTAAGAGGTCTGTTGAAATGAGGTTGTAAGGGGTGGTATTTAGAGTGGATAGGAGGGGTGTTTTCTAAATATTAAATTCATTTGTTTATTTATGTCAGTCGGAATAAGAAATAGTGATTCTTCCAAGACTAAATTAATTAAAGAGGGCATGTGAGTTTTGACCAATGATGATTTACATCATCCATGTCTCAATCATGATTCATAAATTCATTTATTTAGCATATTTGTTAATTATTAAAATTCACTATTCATGAAAAAATCATGTATTTTAGAAAAATCTCAAAAAATTACCCTAACCATTTTTTGACAAATATAACTCAAAAATTAACTATATTTTATGAAAATAAACTTTTCAATATGAGTGAATTAATTTTTAATTAAAATAATAATTTACATGAAAAATACAAATTTTAAAATTAAAACATCTTTTATAACACATTGAATATTAATTGTGTTCTCATAAAATTACCATATAATCATAAGACATCAAAATAAATGTTTGTGAATACATTTAATGAAACTAAATTTAATGTAAAATTATTAAATTGATCATTAAATATTCATTACTTTGAAATTACCCACACAATGATATAATTATCGAATTATCACTTATATGATGGATAATTTTTTTATATTATCATTGTTAATAATCCTATTAACTTGGCTAATTTAAAATTCATAAGAGTCATATTACTATTCATAAGGGTAAAATTACTATTCATAATGATTTCTTACTATTCACCTAAATTGTTTTTCCCTATCGGACTCCAAACAACGTACTGATCCCAACTGTGTGTGTCATCTTTTCAAAATTCAAATCATGGATGTGGAAAGATTTTGTTTAAAGGACACATAGAATTTAGTAGTTCATTTAAGATTAACAAGAAATTGGGTTTCTAAATGTTATTTAATGTGATTATACTATATGAAATTACTATAAAATGGATAAATTGGTTTGATAAAGGTTTTGGTTATTATATAAAACTATTTAAAATATTTTCGAAAAAAACATTTGGGTGTTATAGGTTTCCTATTTGTTAACAATTCCCATATCCACTTTTACTAGATCCTTGAACATATGATCTTTCTCAATCCCCATTTTAGTTTCCAGTCTGTGATGTTTTATTCTTAATGCATCTTCTACATTATTTTCCTTTTCGGGGAGGTACTGTATTGAGAAATAATAATATTTGAGTAACATGATCCATTGAATTTTCCACATCTTGAGTCCATTATGTTTAAAGATGTATTTCAATCTCCTGTGATCTAAATATTTCTTCTATATATATCCATGTAGATAGAGTATCTAAATCATCAGAGTAATGATTACAACTTCTTACTCAAGATCCTAAGTTGGATAATTTTGTTCATGATTCTTCAGCTGCCTTGATGCATAAGCAATAACTTTATCATTTTTCTTAAGGACACAACCCATTCCATTCTTCAACGTATCACTCTATATCACAAAGCAATAATTTTGTAATGTAAGATATAATATTAATTATTGAAAAATATTATCTTCAATTACTCAAAATATTTTTTACATTATTTTGAACATAAAAACATAACCCCTTTTCATGAGAGCTTGGGTAGCATCTTATCCAATTAGGAAAAAATATTGAATAAATGCTGATAGTAACCTTATAAACTAATAAATCTATATACCTAATTAATTTTTATTGGAATAAGACATTCTTGGATTTCCTTTGTATTTGCTGGATCAATTGAGATTCCATCCAAAGAGATAATTTGGTCAAAATAATAAATTATTGGAAGCTATAATTCACAGTTTCTAAAATTCTCATTTAAATATTTTTATCTAACAGTCTTCAGAACAATCCTAAAGTAGTTATCATTATCCTTATAGCTTTTACAATGTATTAAGATATCATCAATAAATACCTCAACAAAAGTTTCAAGATATTCCTTGAACACTCTGTCCATTAGATCCATAAAAAGAAAGGGTTCATTAGTTATTCCAAATGAAATTAATAAAAATTCAAAATTCCCTTACATAGTTTAGAATGTTGTTTTAGTTATATCTTCCTTTTTCACATGTAATTTATGATATCTAGAACAGCGGTCAATCTTCAAAAAATATTGAGCTTCCTGGATTTGATGAATAATTCATCAATGCGGGGAAGAGGGTTCTTGTTATTTATTGTAATAACATTAATTCCTATATAGTGAATGAACGCCCTCAATGATCTGTATCTAGTATTCACAAATAGAATAAGGACTCCCCATGGAGAAACACTTGATAGAATAAATCACTTATTACTCAAATTATCTAGTTGTTTCATCATCTTTATTAATTCTACAGCTACCAATCTATGATGAATCATTGATATTGGTCTTTCATTAGGGATTAGATTAATGGTAAATTCAACTTCATGCTCAAAGGGTTACCTGGTAATTCCTTAGGAAATACATTAATGTATTCATAAAAAATTATTACATCCTCAATTATAATATTATATTCCTCATTACAAGATGTTTTTCCCTTCCACCCATAGAATTTCATTTAGTAGATCTATAGGTTATGGATCTAGATAATAATAAAATGGTGAGGATTCTAATATAAATATATGGTATTCAACATCTTTCTCACAATACTTTATTTCCTTCTTCTTCCAATAAATTTCCACATCATTTTTTGAAATTCATTTCTTACCATGGATTATATCAAATGAAATCATGGGTATGATGATAAGGTCAAAAAATAAAAAACATTGATGTGTCATAAAATGGATTTAATGACACATTTGGGTTTCAATGATACATCCCTTAGTTGTTTTTACTAATAACTCATTTGATAAATCAAATAGAAAATGTCTAGTTTTCATGGAATACAATGTAGATATAAATGTGTGTGCTTATCCTGAATCAAATGAAGCATAGGATCGATTTGAAAATATGATTAATGCACCTACCACCACATCAATGGTTACTTCTACTTCAGCTGTGGTGATTGCATAAGCTTGGCCACCTCCCCTTAGCCACTTTTATGGAAGATTATTCTAATTATTGGGATATTTATTTGAATAATTCCTCCATTAATTGTAGTTTAACAATTTAAAATCATTTATTTTTTTCCCATTCATTCGTTATATCAATGAAACTTTTCTCTGTAATTATATCAAACTGCCATACCATTAAATAATTTAACATGATGATTAATTACACGATTTTCTCCTAATAAAAATTTCTTTATTTCCTTCTTCTTATTTAAAGCATTAAATTTTCTATAGTTATTAGAAAACAGCTTCTTCACTTGACATCTTTTAAAGATATTGGATTTATCAAATTATTTCTACATTTTAATAGAAGTTAATACTATTTCATCATATGATGAATATGTTTGAGAATCTAGTTACCTTACAATACTTTCTCTAAGACCTTTAAATATGTTTTCAATATTGTTTTCAAAATCATTTATGTAATATATACCAATACTTTCTAGTCTTGTGATGGTATCCTCATAAACTAAAACACTCTCTTATTCACTTTTATTTGTGATAAGAGATTTTATCTTCATTTAAGTTTGTTTTTCATGAGGAAATTATTTTTCAAATAATTCTTCTTTAAATGTTATCAATTCCATGTCTTTAATTTCATCTTCTTCTCTAGTATTTAGGATCAATGATCACCATTGATCAGTGTATCCCATTAGAACACATATTATTGGCACTAACTTTTTATTTTAATTTCATCCTAATTATAGAATTACCATTTCAAGGGACTTGATTCATTGCTCATCTACCACTGGATTAGTTGATTCATGAAAATATGGGGGATTCTACTACATGAAACTGTCCAACATAGGTGTAGTATGGTTGTTCGTCATGACCTAAGTAAGTTATCCCGTTATGGTCAAGATCTTCTAAGATCCAACACTAACTGTGTTGAAGGTTTACTGGGTAAATTCCTACTATTTTTATGTGTATTGATTCATTTCTGTCCATTAGGATACATTTCTAAACAATGGAATACACTAAATTAGGTTATGAATCATAATGAATAATTTAAAACTATAAAATCACTTAACATAAATCCAAAATATAATCTCATAATCATTAACGTGTTTGTTTAATTTTAAATCCACAATAATGGTTTAAAAATAAAATTTTAATTATCCTAAACATATCCCTAGTAGTGTCAAACCAGGTCCACAGTAAGGCCTATTTTCGTGTACTGGGTTACCTCGAGTTAGGCATGGGACACCTTGTCTATGTTTATTACCTCATGGTACATCTGTTACAAAAATAAATCCACATCAAGTATCTAAATAGGGAATAATTTAAATAAAGTCCAATATAATATCTTCCTTGTCAAAATTACAAGATGTTTTTATATTAATATACTCAAAAATATTCCTTTGGGTCATGTTCCCTAAACTTTTATTTTCTAAATCTAATTCGCACAGTTTCTACTAAACTTATTCTGATACCAACTGTAACAACCACAACCCTAGTATCATTGATTCGATTGTCATTTTATTACAATGGAAAAGATTCAAGTGATTAAATCACCAAGGATCTATTAATTTAGTTGTATTCATGAAAATAGATACATACCTGGTTCCCTTATTTCATTGGTAATTAAAAATAGTACATAATAAAAGAAAATAAACTAGTTCTGGTCAATTATTTAAATATCTCTTCTTTGCAACCTGGAGAAGGAAAAAAATAAAAGTATGGGATAAATCACTCAGTAACAGATATATGTACCAATAATAAGTGAAAAAAGTTCAATTAATCATAGACATTATGGTAAGGCAAATAATCTAAAACATAATCCATCAACATACTAAGATTAAAATGAATATATATATTTATATCATAGTGAAAATATCATGGAATGTAATTATTGAATAATAAATGAAGAAAAAGATAATTTTGAAGTCATGTATCTGGGACATGAACCATTATACCATATGTACATTTTTGTTATGTGGGTAAAAACCTTCTTGATTCTGTTTGAAAAAAATCACGAAGGGTATGTCACTAACTATTTAGTCTCGTGAGACTTATCGATGCATTGAGGGGCTACAGCAGACCACACTCGTCACCACATGTCCCCCATCACTGCATTCCCAAATCATTATTAATACTTATATTTAATTAAAGGAAAATATTCCTTGTCAAAATATCATTATTGAGTAGATTCATTAATTATTCCCCAGTTAAAACATCATTCAAAATAAATGGTGTATGTAAAATCTTATAAGACTAAGAAAATAATTTCATACAAGATATAAGAATAGGAATATTAAATATAATTATTATTTAAAATGACATTTTATCATAAAGGGGTAGTATATTCACAAAATAAAAATTATTAGGTTCATAGTACCTAGTAAGTCTCAATGAAATAGAAATTGGGACAAAGTCCCTTACCGTATTTCTAAATGTGTTCTGAAATTGATCACGATGTCATGTACAATCATATTAAATCCATTAATTAATTAATAATACCCTTTTATACATGTATATGATTTATTAAATTTTATTATGTTAATTTATTCCTTTTTAGAGGATTTAAAAGATACAATTTTATTGTTCTGAATCATTTGTTTTCTTGGTTTTCATGGTTGGTTTACTTGTATTCATGTTTGAAAAAATAATGTAAAATAAGAATAGTTTTCTAGAATTAAAATTATATGTTATTAATGAACATAGATAATATTACATGGTTATATTTTTTATTCGTTTATATGGTATGAGGATAAATCATTAGATAAAACGTTAGTGATAATCATGACTATTTTGGCGTTTTTTCGATAATCATGGAAATTTTTTTTTATTAATTCATATCATTCTTAAATACTTGTTCTAAAACATTAAAAAATATATTATACCTATATTATAATATTTTCTAATAATAAGAATGTTTTTACCTACCTTGAAGGAATAATTGAAAAATGAGAACATGTCATCCACGAAGGTGGTAAATCGGCACCTCACAGAAAATAGTTTGATTTTTAGAATAAAAGAGAGAAGGGAAGGGGTTTGATGAATAATTTTCAACTATCATAATATAATACTAGTATATAAATTATACTACTATTATCATGAATGTTTGGACTACATTGGTAAGGATATAAAAATAATATATTAAATTAAATGAAATCGAAAGAGAACAAACAAATGATTTACCTCTTGAATTATTCTTCTTGAGAACCATATTAACGGACCCGGAAAGGGTATTTTTGTGAGACCAGAATGTTGGGGTAGATTTTTGGTAGAGGATATAGTAAGAATATAATAAATCATCAAGGCTTGGGATGTGTGAGGAGAAGGAGAGGTGTGGGGTGGTATTTAATATAGAGGATATGGGGTGTTTTTTGGAATATTTTCTTAATTATTTTATTATTTTGAATAAAGACAATAAATATTTATGATTCTTGTGAAAAAATATAGTAATTGGTTCATGTGTGTTCTAACCAATAGTTCTTACATCATACATACATCATCTATGACTTAGTAATTCATTTATTTAGCTTATATTGTAAATTAATGTATTTCATTATTCATAAAAATCATCTATTTTTTAAGAATCCCAAAAATTAACCCTGACTATTTTTCAATGTGTATATTTAAAAATGAACACCATTTTATGAAAATAATTTTCCAAATATGAGAAAATTAATTTTTAATTAAAATCATCATTTACTTGAAAATTACCGATTTTAAAATTATAAATGATTTTATAACACTTTGACAAAATTAATTAAGGCCTCATAAAATTATCTTATAATCATAAGTCAACAAAATATCGTTATATTATATTTAAAATTGAAAATAAAAATTTATGTTTCCTAAAAATACCAACACTTAATTTATCTTTTTTAAAATATTTATTTAATTATAATATGAATTAATTATATCATATTTTCATTTATAAGATTCATAAATCTTATTTATATTTTTTATTGTGAGGTTACTATTACATTAGTCAAATTACTATTCCTAATAGTCACACTACTATTCCAAAGGTCATGTTATAATTTCATTGGTATATGATACTTAATTTCTATAAAAAACCCACATATTTCATTCATTCATCATTATTGAGTTTATTTTTTGTTCTCTATGTGATTTTTTATGATTTATACTATTTGAAATAATTTTTTACACAATGTATGTGATTGAATTTATTGAATTTATTTTATAGGACACATACCATGTAATATTTGGGTTGTTATAATTGTGTAAATATATAATTTACCAATATAACAAACCATGTACTATGATTTCTTATTTCAAAACTAAAATGATTCACTCTATCTATAAATAATTCAAGATGAAGGTTTCACAAGTCATTTCAAAATTCAGGATACTCATGATCAATTCTCGTCTACTGAGTAGTTTCAACCAGGTGAAAAAGTTTCCCATATTTATTTATTCTATATGTTTGTGACTTCAATTTACTTATAGTCTCCTCACATCTATATAGGCACCTAAACCATCAAGTGATTGTTAAGTATCACACAACATTTATAATACCCAATTCATTTTTCTTTTATTAAGAAACACAACAAATTTTTAATTTTTTATGTGGGGTTTGGTCCATGAGAACCAATATAGAATCATTTGGATAAGAATGTATTCTTTAATTGATCATACCAATCAAACATAGAATTTTTTTATCATTACATTTTAATCTACTGAGATCATTATCTTCAAAGAGCATATCATTCAAGAGGCCAAGTAGTTCAGAAAAATTAGAATCACTCCATCCATTGCAATATTTTAAATTATAAATCATTAGTATGGATGAAATTTTTTAATATTTAGTACAAACAACATACCATTACGTCTTTAAACAACACATTAACTTCTCAGAAAATTTTAGAGAAGGTAATTTTCAACTGTCACTATCATTTCCTCAATACATTTTTCTTGGTCATTCACACCTATAATCACATCCTCGATATCGTCCCCTTAATTTTCCACAATTATAATCATATTATATGATCAAAAAACACAGTTATATCCTAGTAATTATCTATATTAACTTTTTCCCAATTTTTATTCCAACATTTATAACTTTGATCTATTCTGTGATAGATCAAGTATTCTTCCAACTAATCTGGACTAATTAATCTTGATTAACAATAGTGTAAAAGGATTTGATAAGGGTCCTACATATCTTCTTTTGAAAACTTTTTGACCTTTTTTACCACATCTTCATACTATTTTGTCATTTTATTTGTATCCATCAATTTTCTATTAATATCCATCATAATTGATTCGGTAATATTAATATTTAATAAAATAAATAAATACCAAAAAAAAAGAAATTTCAAATAAGAGGAACCCAATATTTGAATATTTCAAATGTTTTCATCACTATTTTAAGGTTATAGATAATTGAATTTAAGAAAATAATTAATCCATACGTATGAGATAAAGACTTCTTATATTAGTTCCTAAAATATATGTACATGTCTTGAATATATGGGGGACGAGTCTTAAGAAAAAAAATCTATAATAATAGTTTGGGAGATGAAGTTGATGTGTAAAATAGTTATTATTTCATTATTTTTCCTGAGACTCATCCACTTAGAAGCTAACAAAAAATTAGAGGGAATGAATTAATAAACAGGTAAGTGGTAAAGAAACTCTAATATATGTTTAATTGATGTTGTATCTCATGAATTGATTAGAATAAAATCTAAAGCATGAATCGGGGAAAGAGTATTTGAAATAGAGAATTAATCATTGAAGAATTTCTTTACAAATTAATAGTCAATGAGAATATAGTGATGGAACAAAATTTTAAAAGTAATATGTATTTACAGAGTGAAATCCATAAATAAAGTGGAATTATTCTTGATATTATTATATAAAACATGGTTTTTATGAATGATGCGTCTAAATTCCATGAGGGAAAAATTTCTGAAGCTGAAAATTCCTTAAATAAATTTCAGTTTTAGATTATAAATTCATTCAAGGATATTGGAGAACATTGTAAATATATGGAAAATGATGGTGTTTCCCCAAAAATTTATTGTTATTTATGTTATTTACGGAATCATTTCATGGATACTAAAAAAAATTACTTCAAGAAATAACATTATTTGGATGAAAGTTAAAAAAATAACTAAATAAAGGTGATATGCCTAATTATACATGACACGATTGTTCTAATAATAAAAAATTCAAGGAGATACATAAAAAATAATTAATCAGAGGATAAATTTGAAGGAAAATTCATTTCTATAGAAAGATTATATGAATAAGGAAATTAAAGAAAATTTATGGTTTTCAAATATATATAAAATACAACAAGATGATTCTGAGAATCAAAAATACAAAATGATATGGAGATTTTTGTTTCAATAAATATTTTTTATTAAGGTGTATGATAACACAATGAATATACATGTTGGTGAAGTATGTATTTTCCCTAGTCAATTAGATTCTATGAATTTAATGCAGATTCAAGTTGTGTTTATAATAAACTAACCATGATATCATCTAGGAAGACAGGTTATATGAAAATTTATTTTTGTTTCTCTTTAGAAAACTTATGGAAGGTGTGATCAACTCAAACATACCTACAATGAATATTTTACATTACCACTAGAGAAACTAAAAGAAAATGAAATCTCCAAATCTATCAAGAAAAGGACTGATTAATAGTATGCAATGGTGGTTAAAGAGGAATAAAAAACTAAAAGGAAAATATCCTTGGATCATGAATTTTTTTTATTATCCCACAATATGAAAAAACATATTCCATTACGTTAATTAATATAATTGTTTTTATTTCACTTTTAAAAACTATTTTTCACTTAAATTGGATGGTGTATAAAGCCGAAAAAAATTATAGTGATAAATTTTAGATAAAATGATATTATATTTGTTGATGGATTGGGGAACAATCTCTTGAGAATTTCACAATTTTTTTAAAATGTGAATGAAAAAATTTTACGGAAGGACTATTGATTCATTGGATGATTAATTGATCATACTATCATAATAATTGATTAAAGATCAATCGATAATTGATTCATATTTTTAATCATCACAAACATTTTTGAATGAGTATAAATTAAGTATAAAATCAAATTTACATTATAAACACTGATAAAATATAGATATTTAATGTAATATGGGAAATATAAAAAAGTGATTTTTTAATTGAAAACCATTTTATTAATAGAAAATAAAAATATTGAATATAATAAATAGTTCACTAAAAAATTAAATTATTATATTTTTATAATATTTTCAACATGGATAGTGAATTTATTAAAGTATAAAACTATCACACTACTAATAAATTGAGAAATATATAAAGGTATAAAAGTAAAAATTTAAAATGTATGTATATTTATATTAGTATATAAAATCATAGACGTACACATAAGTATAAAATAATATATAATTTATAAAAGAATATATATTTTAATTAAATACACATAATTTATAAATGTAAATAAATTTTATAAAACTATATAATAATATATATGTGTTATAAAAGTATACATAAGTTATAAAATTATATAATTTTAGAAATTTATGAAAGTGTAAAGGTATAATATATAAAATTATAGTTTCTGAAAGTATAAAATTATAATAATTTATAAATACTATAATGGTATAATAATTTATAAATATATAAAACTATCAATGTATAAATAAATAATAAATTTTTTCTTTAAAAAATATACATATAATATGATATACTATAAAATTAAAAAAATTTATAAATGAATAAAATTATAAAAGTACAAATATTTAATAAAAAAATATTATTAAATTATATGAGTATAGTTTTCTATAAATTATATTTTATAAATTATATAAATATATAAACATATAGAACTATAAAATTATAAATATTTAACAAAAGATCATAAATAAAATTTATAGGTATTATAAGATATACTATATAATTTATAGATGAATATATATGTATAACAAATTATATCTTGAAGTATAAATATAACAAAGTATACTTATAAAAATTATAAATTTTATTTGATTATTATTTATAAATTTATAAAATTAATAATTAACATTATAAAAATTATATATTTCTACTGGTTTTATGTATTAGTTGTGTGTGGGTGAGTTTTAGGTTTCTACAAAAGAGATGAAGAATTATTTCGCATGTGACTAAAACTCACAAAAAATATAGATATCGATAAATGCATATACCTCTACATTTTGTGTGTATATATAATGATGAAGGAGGTGATCAATTTTGGTTAGTGCATGTGTATCAGAGTGGAAATGAGGTGGAATCAAGATCTTATGATGTAGACAAAACAAAGAGTAGGGGTATTGGGTTTGTCCATTGTAGGGTGGAGGGAGGGAAGTCGATCCATATGGGATCTTGAAATAAGGAGTGTGCTGCAAAATGATAGGATTTAAGTGAAGGGGTGGTGCATCCTAATAATGATGAATGGTTGTTTCCCTACCATGGTGAGGCAAATAGTTGTTGGGCCTATTTGTTTTGTTCTCTAAGAAAAATTGAAGACGCACACAATAGAGTTCGGCGATGTGCAGCTGAGGAAATATAGTTGATGACAAGAAAAATCATAGCATGTACCTTAGATTTTGAGAGATCGATTAATCGAGAAGATGACTGAAGACACCAGTAGGATTCAGTGATAGCAGCGACAGAGGAAGAAGCGCGTTGGTTCCCTAAAAGTATGAATGCGTGAATGGAATCAGCCCTCTTCTATGCTTAATTTTATAAGAAACCTTATGAATTTTATATTATATTTTCAAAAAATGATGATAATGAAAATTTTTATCAGAGGTAAACTACAATGTTCTAATAAAGAAATTTCATTCAGCACTTTTTTATCATTGATAAATACAACACATTATCGTCACTAAAAAGGATGATAAAACGTGTCTTTATGAGTACTAAAATTCTACCACTCGTAAAGACACTTTTTATCAATTCCTTTTTAGCACTGATAAACGGGTATCTTTATAAGCACTAAAAAGGTTATATGAAGAGATAACATTTCTAGTGTATTTATATTATGATATATATTGTTTTAAAATAATAATTATAAATAAACATATCTATAAATATTTTTATATATTTATATATTTATAAAATTACATATAAAATAAATATAATTATTATAACATTATAATTATAAATATTTATATATATATATTATAATTATAAATAAATATTTTTATAAATATTTGTATATATTTATAATTTTTCAGTAATAAAAGAATTTAGTTTTTTAGTTTTTTTATTTATAATCTTATTATTAAAACTATATTGATATGGACCACTTTTATGGACTGTTAGGCCATTGGAAAAAAGGAAAAATATATGAACCAATGTCCCAAATACCTGACACACGCAAACTTACCCTCACCAACATCTGCTTCATTGATGGCACATAACATCCCACCTCACGTGGCTGATTGGCTAGCATTTCCCCATGCAGAGCAACATGTTTCCATGCACTGATGAAGGATTCCTTACCATCTCATTATTCTAATCTGGATAGATCTTTTGGTGGATACTACTGCTGTGATTCCTCATCTAGGGATTTCTCCCTTGTAGGTGTATCTCATTCCTTTAGCCTGAGGGCCTAGTGAACCAACATCCTTGGATGGCCCAAAGTCCCTACATTATCAACTTGTCCCAGTATTGAACACCTACCTGCATCATGTCTGCAACACCACCTACCTACAACATCCCAGCATAACATCCACAATATAAATCCAGCAAGGGGGTTAGCTTGAATTCAATCTATGGTCATTTGGATTCCAATCTAGATCTTTTACCACTCATGTTCAAGATCATTTAATTTTATTGAATTATAAGTATATTTAAATATTTACAAATTTATATAGTTATATATACCCCAAATTTTCACGGCTGATCATGCTCGGTCCTCAAATTTATTAATAAAAGAAAAGATAGGGAGTATGTGATGAGGTTACAATGAAATTTTATGTGGCACAAAAAATCCACTAAATCACAAAATGTAGAAACAAAAGATTAATCATTATTTTTTATGTCGACCTCCCCAGCCCCAAGCTCTACCTCGAGATGTCAGGTGAAAACCTCTCATACTTTGGGGGTTTGTCGATATCCTGTTTCAACGGTATCCACATATACCTCTTAAACTTCATGATCTTATATAGATTCATTTAGTGGTCTTGGATTCCAATCTAGACATTCATTGGAGATTCTTTCATAATATTTCACATGATGATCATAAGGGGAATCATCCTTTGGTGAACTCTTAATTGAGTTCTTAAAATAATCAATATTACTATCTTTATTAAGTAATGAGAGAAATGATTTCTCTTGTTCTTACAACCCTTCTTATCCAGAATCTCAAGTGAGAAATTATAAAATTCAATATATTGATAGAATCCAACATAGAAAAGAAGTTTGGAGAAATCCTTCCCGTTTCATTATCCTTGGGTGATTTTAAATTAGATTCTGAATAAGTTGAATTTTTCATAGAAGAACCATGTTTAAAATCAATATTACCTACATCATTCATTTCCCCATTTGGTTAATTATCAACATAATCCATATGTTTTTTCGATCGGTTGAGCAACATTCAAGAGGTTCTTCACCTTGGTAATATTCCCATTATCCAGTGTATCCCCTAATCATCACTTTGGATGCCTTTTTTAGGGACACCATTAAATGTATTCACATGTCATGGGATCTTTTTATCTAATAATGAGGTGATGTCCTTCCCTAAGTTGAAAGATGATGTATTCAGATTCTTCCCTAAATGATAAAATAGAAAGGCCCCAAATATTGAAATAGATTTCTTTCCCTTCATTCTCCTTGTTTACATATGAATTTCACATAGAATATTAGGAACATTGTGATTGAAATCCAAGTTTGTATCAACTTGATTCTGAGTAATAAATGCATCCTTCTCTCCTATCTAAAAATTAGTATTTGTGGTGTTTGAACAAGGGTTAGAAACACCAAAATAAACACCATAAAACACTACAAAAAATTTCCTTACGTGTCTCATCACATTGGATTCTGGAACATAATATAGACCAATGGAAGATGCACAAACCATCCACGTATTTCTTATAGTAGAAACCACATCTTTGGTTGGTAAACCGTTGAGCCTACCCAATTGGATTGATCCTAGAATATTTTCATCAAAAATATGTTTTTTGAATTTATAGTTCTTGAAAAAATCACCATTTATTCTGTAGTTAATTATTTTTAAATCATTATGAAATGATTCAATCAAATATCTAACGCATAGGCAGTTTCTATAGAAATCAGAAAATCACTCATACCCAACTGAGACCTCAAACCTGAATTCATTGGAAGCTAAAAACACATATTTAATGAGAGGATCACTAATATCTAATTCGACTAGAATTTAATCATAATGGCCATACCATCCAATCACAGTCTCACAATAAAATTTTATGGGGTGTCCCACAGTTTAATAAACTTCATAGAGAATTCATTGCTTCCTGAAAAACCAGTTATGGTTCTTAACCTTAAAATTATATATATATATATATATATATATGGAATTGGGTAATTAAATGTTAAAAATAAAAAATCATCTATTTATATTGATTATATAAATTGAAAACGTATTTTAAAATTTTAAATGTAATAAATAAAAACAAATAAATATTCTTCATATAAATTATATTGAAAATATCACTTGAATATATCATAAATCAATATATGTATATATAAATATTAAAAAATGGTTAAAAATATTTTTAACATTATTAAGGATTGTATAATAATTAATGAATAAATTAAATTATATAAAGATTAAAAATATTAAAAAATAAATTCGTAACATTTACATCAATTACAAATATCCTTATGTATACATACACATCAACACACACATATATATAAATACACACACACATACATACATGTTGTTATGCATGTACACATATTTGTAATTATTTAATATCAATATAAACATATATCTAACTAAATATATTCATTTATATATTATATAATTTTTAAAATAAAATATTAATGTACTGTATTTATATTATTTGTATAAACATTTATTAATCAATGTATTTAAATAAACTATTAATTTTTTTGACTAATAAAAATTAGATAATTTTTTATATTTAATATTATTTACAAATATATATGTTTCGATTCCAAGGCAGCCTATTTACAGGTTTGGAAATAATTCAAATATTGGTCTGACGGGTGATAAGAATCTGTCCATTATTATAGAGGCTTTCCTGTAGAAATCATTGTTTCTACTTGATTCACGTCATTATCCTTTAGGAGGAACTGGATTGACACTGTGGGGAATGGAAAGTTTATCCCTTCTGCATTATGAAGGATGTTCCATAGTCAAATGGTCCCAGTGGTTGATTTCATGGGGTTATGTATTTGTGCAATCAGTCCTTTTAATATATTACTTTCTAAGATGATCTCTAATGGGTTTATTCATGGAGCTAGAAACAACCAATGACCCTAGTATCCATGATTAATGGACCTACTTTCCAGGGGTCAGTGATCATTAGATGATGATTTTTTCAATGATTCTTATGGACTCTGTTAGTCGAGAGGATGGGAGGTCAGGCTCATCACACCCTTTTTGGGGAAACTATTTACTATTTCGAGTCTCTCTTATAGATATAAGTCATGTTAATATGTTTCTGAATACATGGTTCATTCCTAAATAGTTTATACATGGGCTACCTCATGTTTGCGGGATCATCATGGATATAAATTTATTTGATTCTATGGATGTAATTATGACTCAAGCCATGAAATAAGGTGCTCTGTATTTTATTGTTGTCCAGGAGGGACAGAAGGTTATTTGATGTTCGGATCAGGCCCATAAGATAGGCTTCCTACCTATCCTTGGGAGTGGAATCAGAGCACACGTAGTTTGGTTATCTTGGGGCTTGGACCTAGGAGGAGGCCCATTTATTGGGGGAATAATTGCGGCTGACCTATTTGGATGAGAACCCCTTTTGAGCTCAGGCCTTCAAGAAGGAATCTTACATATCCTTGTTCAACCAGGAATCAGATTTATTGTATTTCAAGATGGTTTAGTATTACTCATGGAATATGGCTATTTGAGGGGACATGATTGGGTGAACCATTTTTAAAGGGAACCCCTTTTGAGCTCAGGCCTTCAAGCAGGCATCCTATGTATCCTAGTTTGAGAAGGTTACAATATTATTGTAGTTTAATGTGGATTTGGTCATACACATGGAAGATTCCAATTTTAGGGGAACATGAATAGGTAGACCCTCTTTGAAGGGAACCCCGTTTGAACTTGGGCCTCCAAACAACCATCCTACATATCCTGGTTTGAACATGAATCAGAGTTCTCATAGTTCCAATGGGTTGATTGTGTGGATGTTTTGATCATCATATGTCTCTAAGACCACTTGAATCATAATTGGTGTGAGAAACAAGAGGATTCGAGAAATTCAACCAACCACACACCATCTCTACCACTTATGGGAGTGGGTGGGCCTACGGGGGAAGAGTTTGAGGTGATAGTGGAGGATGGTGTAGAGCGTTGAACCATTCAATGTTGGATGACATTGGAGGTCATGTGGCCCAGATCATGGAGGATTAATGAATTTCCTCAATGGGTGTGCCCCAAAATTACTTATAGTAAAGGGGAGGAATGTCACCTCTCATCAAAAAGTGGGGCGATCATGATACCTTTGATAGATCATTGTTCCTCCTTGAATGGAAAAGCAAGTGATCACCCATAATCCCAAGAACCGGGAGGTTCACATCAGTGTCCCAAGCATAGACTCAAGGTTTCCCTGGGAATTAAGATTTATTGACATCCCAGGACTATAGACCATTATGGGGAGAGCCTTCATGACAATGTTTACCAAGTGTACATAGACTTAAAGGGGAAAATTATTGCGCCTGATGATATGACCATAAGGGTTCGGTGGCTTTAGAAGGGACTTTGGCCTGATGTCGAGGGACTAGTTTGTGGAGAAGGAATAGAATATTGAATAGTAATAGAGGGAAGAGATTGGAGATGGAGGTAAGGACACCCAAATAATCCCCATTCTGCATACTTTTTATCCTATAGGATGGGGGGAGCTCTGCATACCTTAGGGGTATGAGGGTAGAGGGGTCATCTATATACCAAAGAAGTACACAGGCTTTGGTATGGACCATCGCGTACCAAAGTGGTATGTGGTCCTGGATTCAGTCCTCCACACTGCATCACGGTCCATCCATGTACCAATTCATAACACGACATGAGTTTCGAGCGGGATAGAGATGTATTATGAGAAGCACCATACTTTAGGAGCCACCTGGAACCTGTCATTCGTTGGGTGTTCGTCCATGAGGATTTTTTAGTTCTTCATGACACTAATTAGGTTCGCGATTTACCCAGTATTACTAAGTTCCTTATTTTTATGGTTTGTGGCTGGTTATACCTATGGGAACGTAGTTCACAGTTTTAACATCATTGATGATTTGATTCCAAACTCAGAATCCTCTCAAAATTCATTCTTCCAATCTCTAGGTTCTCCTTCATGCTTTCTTCATACATACTCTTCTCAATTCCTTTTGTGCTCCATTTATAGGGCACTAGGAAAATCATATTTAAGGTCATATGGAACCATTTCTGGAAGCACATTAAGACATATCTCAACCCCTGGAATACTCTTTTAGCCAGGGTTTTCAGAGGCTACGGATCGTGAGTCTTGGTTCACAGAACCCAAACAATTTGTTTCATCCACGAACATCCAAGTTCATGAGACAGTATGTGGATGGAATTAAATGTCTTTATTATGATAAAGATTTGGTTCATGAATTTTTGGGTTTGATAGTCGTTTCCCTATGGGACAAAGCCACACTGGTCTTTTCGCGTACTAGTGGTTTGTGATTCATGCATTCCATGAACCCTTCCTAGTGACGGTAGGTGGATCACATAAAACAATTGAGAAATTAAATTCCATCAAGTTTCTTCTGAGGTTTTCAATTCAATTTTCATTGATTATTTTTATTAGTCCTATAAGAATTATTTCTTCTTCTATAAATGTTCTTTTGGGAGTATTTTCTTCCCGTTTCGAAGATTTCAGGACCCTACAAATTCCCCCCATAGGAATTGGGTCCAATCAGATTGAAGAGGAGACTATTCTGATGTAGAAGTAGTTTTGAACTGAAGTGGTTTGAAGAAGAATATATATGTTCGGTGGGATGGGACCACACCTATTTATAGGGACCCAAGTCATTTTTCTTTTACAATTTTTTATGGTGAAGAGTGCTCTAGACTCTCCCTTAACTTTATCTGCATCCTTGTACCACCTCTTTTGTGAAATCTGTAATCGTGAACCACCTTTTACGTGTTGAGAACCGACCTCTTCATAAATAATTCTACCCGAAAAAAAAATTTCAGGTTTTGGAAATTAAATTTTGGACCACAACCTAATAAAATGATACCCAATTTTCATGTATTGTACACCAAAATTTAAATGGAAAAATGAAATTTAAGCCTTAATAATATGAACATAAAATCTTAATCAACATTCTTTGAATAAAATATTTACCAGGCATTGGTTCTTGGTTTCTTCCTTTTGTAAACCCTTATATTTACTAGCCAATCCTCTGCAAGCTAGAACCTCATAAGAAATTTTCATACAGCGGATTTATGCAATATATAGCTTTCATGTACCCCTGTAGTATACGAGAAATGGTTCTTGCATACTGTGCAGTGCACGGGAAATGGTTTCCACATACCATTTTTTGAAGAAGTAAGTGGAGCCCACTTTGTACCCTTTATTAAGTCCCTTGGACATTTTTGGGAACTTTATCCAATAATTTTCTCATTTTTCTGATATTTTATGGGCTTTTGGATCTTTCTGTGTAGGCTACAACTACTCTTCCAAAAACATTGATGAAATAAACCAAGATGAGGTAATCAATGGTTGAGGACACTGAGGACCATATTTGATCTTGTATTGTTTCTCATGATAGCTTCTTAAAAGATATCCTTGTACCAGATCTCCTTGATTACCCATTTTATATGCATCTTCCACATTATGGATTTGGTTATTTTGATGAAGTTCCTTTGCCATTGGCTTATCCTAATACTCATTTCATTCTCCAATAAGCACCACATTGTCATGATCAGGAAAATATTTCTTAAACAAGAGATTTCAAAGCTACACTGATTCAGGAGAATGTGTTCATATTTGAAGGCTCGGTGTTCACTCAGGGAAATATTAGGTGTCGCAAAATTGTGTTGAGACTAGTTTCCCAAGAGTACTCGTCCATTATCTACATTTCCTAAGAAAACAATAACAATTGGTGGAGCACCAAATGGGACCTTCTAGCCAGAAGATGCTTCTCCAATGAATTAGTCAAGGCCTTCTGGGAACAACAAGCATGTTTAGATTTCCATAATCAGTTGGAGGTAGTGAAATTGTATCAATTAGCTTGGGTTTCCTAGTTCGCAATTTTTACTCTAGGCGACATCCTTCATGAGTTGTTGAGAAACTAGTCTTCATGCACCAAAACAATCCATTTTTTTCTTGGGGACATGGGAATAATCTTATGCAACATCCACATATCTGAGTTCTCCCCATCCTTGGAAATATGTATGAATGATTTATTCTAGTAGTTTCTACTTCGGGTGATACCCACCATGTGTCCCCATTAACAAGGAGCCTACTATCTGTGGCAGAGGGATTACTTAATCTCCCCTCTAGGATCACTCTATAATCCTATATGATAATTGGATAGGGTCAATTTATTAGGTGAATGGGCCTAATCCAAAAGGCCACTGTAGTAGAACTTATCCAACCTTCCAGTCTCAACAAATTTGAGGATCATATTACGCCACCCTCGAAGCAGGATGATATACTGTCTAGGGGTATGAGCTTCAACCAGACGTGCCACCTGCGCTTAGATTAGCATGTTTTTTCCATGATTTTAGCATATGTATCTTCCCATTCCTTGATATATATATCAGGGTAAGGGTTTTCACTCATATGATAGAGGTTGTACTGGAAGAGGTTTGACCAACTAATCTATCCATTACTACTATTTCCTGAATTTATGAGTTTTTGGGGTAGATAAAAGAAGGTAAACATCCAAATCATCTCAGTAGACCATTTCAATTATTCTATGGGTGGATAGAGAAACACTTCCCTTGATATTACTATCGACATACTGTGAGGGTTCCTCACTCTGAAATTCAACCAACCCTTCTAAAAATCGTTGTTATCCATCCTATGGATTTATGAATTTGCGATGTCGTCGGGATGATAAATTACGCTTCTCGATTCTCATTTCCACCACATCATACCCCTCATAGGTCATTAAGGGGTGACAGGGGTGGTTCATCATAGGAACAGTCAATCATTATCTCACTTCATTATGGGATGCTCACTAATTTCATAGATCATGTGGACATTTGTGAGCCATATACCCCATATCAGTTTTCCAAGAAATTTGTGTGCCTTCAATAGACTATGCTTCTTCATGTCTTTTAGTTAAGGGGAAAATATAATCCAACAATTATTCACCAGTTATGGCTTATGATGATGTGGGAAGGTGCCTCTATGGAGTTTTTCATCCCTAATACAATGAGATCCACTTTTCTATTGCTAGAAAATACATAATAGTGGGTGGGATGTTACCCTAACCGAGTGTTTAGAAGACCAATTTGATAGGTCCAAAGTCATTAATAATCCTTCACCCCATCTTGGCCCCAATGGTAATGCCTTATATTCCTCCTCTTGTGGTGACTATGACAGATATGTCTCCTATTCCTACCTTTACAATGAGAAGACACTTGATCCACCGTCATATGCATCTAGAAGGGGATTCATTTGTGCATCCTATCTCAGTGGTGTGTGATTTAGACTGCTCCTCTCCTGTGGATACCACCAACAGCCCTAATGACACTGGCCCTAGAAGAGTGTCATAGGATACACCAGAAGTTGAAGTTATTCCTCTGTGTCCGACTCCAGTAGTCAAACCATCTGGGGGTATGTAGATCCTCCCATCTTGGGTAACATATAATAGGTCCCTTCCCACTTCTGTAATGAAATTTTATACCTATAGAAACATTGCAGTGGGGGAGGACCAAGGCCCTGGTGTTGTGGGGAGGCATCGGGTATTTAGAAAATAGGTGTGGCCACAGTTATGTGACATTTCTATGGAAACAACTCTTTCTATATTTACTGATGATACTATCAACTTCTAGTGGTTATTTATGGAGTTGGGTTCTGGTGGATTTGATTAGCAGCATAAACACCTTGTTTTCTATAATATTATCATACCCTGGGAAAACCTCGCATCTTGTGAGGATAAACATGCCAAATTCAATTCTTCACATTTCCAGGTAACGACTTTTCATGATGGTTCATAGGAAATCGATCACCTGACGGATGAAGAGGTAAAGGCTCATGATTTGGTGATCACCTAAAAGGAAGAACTGTGATAATTTGAGGCTTGTTTAGAAATGATGAAGGCTCCACTAGTCCCTTTGGGTTCCAATTATAATGTTGTCCAAAAGAAAGGGTGGGACCCTAAATTCTTTATGGAATGTGTGTGCTCGATGGTCAGAGGTGATGCAGATGAGATAGCATATGTAGAGACATCCCGCAACATTCGCAGCCATTTTTTTGAAAGGGTGATTCATGGATTACTATAACATTCTCAAATCATGATATAGTCATTTTCTTTTGACACTATGGAGAGACTCCAAACTGGTGATGTACTTCCATTATTGTTTTGATCATAATGGAAATAATTTTCCTTCAAATAATTATTCTATTCCTTTTCACATCATGTCAATTAATAACAATTAACCATAATATCATTATTCTGATAATGTTATAATTTTAAACTGTGATTCAAAACCAGAAAATTGAAATAATTTAACCAGGATCAGATTTATTCCGGTTTTGTAGGGATCAATAAGTATTGTTCGACTATTGTTGTGGTTTCATGGAAAACCTCACAACTTTTGGTGACCTTTTCATTATCAGTCTAATTTTTTCCTATGACATATTGATATGGGCTTATCAGGTATAAATTTAGTTTTCATAGGCTAACCTTTGTGGGTTTTCTACCAAACCAGATTTATGTAACTTTTGAGTATTTGATATCTCAATTTTTTTTCCTAAACCATACACAGTATTGGTTTAACGATGTGGTACTCCACTTTTATACATGGGTTTCCTTTTCTAATTTTCACTCAAGAAAGTATTCCATTTTTTACTATAAGATTATAGTCTTGACACTCAGACTTATTACTGATGTGTTCAGTCAAACATTTTTTACCAATCTTGATAATGAAGGGTCCCTAATTTGGGATTCATCAGCCTAGAATGTACTGATAATCTCATTGATGATTGATGGATTTTTCATAACCCAAAAACTGTGAGTTTTGGAAGTATATGAGGCTTGGGATCCATTTTAGGCATATGGTGGTAATAGAGGACTCTCATGAGAATGAATATACCTTTGATTAACGGTTGTCTTGAAAGCATCATATACAGAGACATTGGGGAATGATGTGAATAGTCAATCCAAGGTGTTCGTAAGACATTGGTCTCCCATATCTAATGGTCTAAGAGGATTTATAACACATTGGATTTGTTTTAAGGTGGGGTACTATAGTGGGTATCCTCTCTGAGGAATGATTTTTGAAATTATTGGGGGAATATGTATCATATTTGAATAGGAAACCACTCCCATGTGAGTTTTACATGTGTTAGGGAGGGCAGAGGAATGGTACAGTTTAATGTCATACAACCAGGACACCTGACACCTATTATGGGAGATCATTTTTCTCTAACCAAAGGAGAGTAAATGATTCATCAGTTAAATTAGAAATTTCATTCATTAATGGGTTTTTTAAAAGATAAATACATATAATCAATAATCAAGGGGGTTTCTGAAATTTGGGGAGTGAGATGGGACCTTAATGTCATGATGGAGTACGGAAATTCGACAGGAATCACCAGAGGAAGAATTTTCCATTGATTAATGGTCATTATTTTGGCGACATATGCAGATCCACTAGGTCCTGATGTGCATAGTCAATAAAAAGTGTCTGTAGTACATTGACCTTCCATATCCAATGGCCATGAAGGATTATGGAGATTGGGTTCTTCCTAAACATGGCATATGGTCTCTGAAAAATGGCACATCTAAGCATGAAAAGGGGGAATTTATTTGGATGAACTTTATATATATACTAGGAAATAAGTGGGGGAATTTAATATTCATGCGTGGATAAAATTATTTCATATATATGGGGTATCATCTTTTTAATGATGCCTCAATAGAGACCAATGATAAATTGGGACAAGATGTTCTAATATATCCAGGATGTGGGTAGGACAGAGAATATAATCCTTGACTATGAGGGTTCTTGAATCAGGAGGTATGTCACAAGTCTTGGAAGCATTCATGCGTAATAAGGTAGGAGAGGACTCTCTTGAGGATGAATTTTCCATTGGAAGATGGTTTTTTTAGGCTACATATGTAGAGCCACTAGGGCGTGATGTGAATAGTCAAACAAATATTTTCACATGAAACTAGCCTTCAATCTTCAATGGACATGGAATATTATGGAGATTCAAGATTACTCAAATCACAAAGTATGATGTATGACTGGAGTGTATCCAGATACATTAGAAACTTTCAATATGTGATTCACTCATGGGATCATGTAATCCTATATGTAAATTTGACTCATATGTAGGGAGATGATTTCATCCAATATTTATCATAACCTGTAGTTTAATTTTGTATAGCTAGGACCTAGGTTTCCTTATGTGGAAGGGAACTATAACATGCCTTGTATGGTCATGCTGCTAGGACCAAAACTCCTAGACTAATTCGCCACGAGGTCATGGTGGATCCCCTACTAAGGTATTTATGCCCACATGATCTATGATCAGTGTGAGAAATAATGGATTACAAAGAATCCATGTCACCAATTAAGAATATAATAAAAATTGATGGGATAATAATATACCTAAACAAATTTTTTGTTGTTTAACGTCATGCAGCAAGAACAAATTCCACAAAATTTAGCATAATTTGGGTTGGATATAGGGTAATCCTAACATGAAAGAAGAGAAATATGACCAATCCTAATAAGCGCTATAGATAGGAATTTTTGGAGGATTCTATACTTTGAGTTATGTTGTTCATAGAGAATAGGGACATTTCAATTTCTTCGGTGGTTGGGTCAAGATCGTATAGTTCGGATCCACCACACATATTCTCAGGGGGAAACCAAGTTACGTAGTATTCTTAATTGACATTCCATGTAGAGGTTTTTTCCTCACGTTCAAAGGGATTGAATTTAATTTGAGGATTACAAGCCCAGATAAGAATCTAAGCAATGCCATTGAGCAGTGTAGTTTGATGTCATTTAGTCAGGACACTTCTGGCCTTGTAGTTTAGCATTTTTCTATAAAGACGTTATATTGTGCAGTTTAGATTCATGAAATGGAGATATTATGTTTTGAAGATTGGATTCATGTAGTGAGGGAATCTTTTCAAAAAGAATATAAATAGAAATGAGATAATCACGGTTGGGATATTCTCACATTCCTTAGACCTGAGTGATGATAAATGGTGTAAACCATAGTCCCAGGGAGCTTTTGGATCTGGAGGAATGGAATGGGTTCTGGAATCCATTGGCTGTATAGAGGTATGAAAGGACTCTCCTAAGGGTGATATTGCTTTTGGATGATGTCTATTTTGTAGGTGACATATGTACATCTACCAGGGAAAGATAGCCATAGTTAAAAAAGGTGATTGTAGGACACTAGTCTTCTATCCCTAATGTCCTTGAATGTTTATGGAGATCCAAGATTTCTTTGAATATGGAGTTTAATAAATGGGAAGGATGTGCCCTGGAACATAATACATATCCAGACTGTGATTATCCATGAACTTATGACACTTTTACAAAGATATGAGTCATATGTAGGGGGAATCAAGATCTTTTGACTCATTATGAGTTCCAAAATTCAAATGTGATGTTTCCATCATCTCTTTTAATTTTTTGTGCAGGAAATTGGGGACTTGTGCAGTATATCATAACGCTAATAAAAGGGTTCCACATGACTCTTTAGGAACCCTGATGTTTAATGTCATCCAATTTAGGACCTTTCATGGATTCCTGTGTACAAGTCTGACATATGCATGGATAAAGGGGCATTGTTTTTTTGGGTGGTTGGACTAGGAAAAAGGATCTGGGTATCAGTTCATATCCTTCAAGGATAGGAATAAATCCATATGTAGTTCAAAATGTTCATTATACATATTTGACTCAGAAATATGAGAAGGGGCATTTTGGTTTTATGATCTACGGGTGTCGGGTCTATCATATTTCACTATAGTTTTTTATGTAATGGAATCCTTATCACTGATCCTAATCTCACATGAGTTATACTATACATGAGAAACATTGGGTGACAAATATTTCCGTCATAATATGGGGAGATATAGGATACAATAGAGGCATTTTTTCATTTTGGGGTTAGGCCAAGATCGATGGTCCAGGCATCACTACGTATCCCACTGATTAAAGTGTATCAATCCATATGTAGTTATTTGGGGACCATGCAATTAATCATTGTGCGATGGAGATGATTTAGGCTATGAGATTTATCACCTTGCATCTAGGACGCTATGATGTGTGGTGTAAAGTCATTTAGTAAGGACATTGGAATCATAGTTTAATGACATGTTGTAGGGAATAATACCACACTGTTTAACATCATTTTGTCAGGATGATAACTCATAGTATTTTGTCTTGGATTTTGGACCATATACGTCTTCGTTACTTGAAGTAATTCTTCAGAAACCTTACATTGGTGGAAGCCTTGATGAGCTTACCATCCATTGATATCAAGGTGTATACATCATTGGAATATAACCTATGTATGGAATATGGTAAAACCCACATTAACTAAATCTTTGGGGGTTTATTCCCTATTATCATCAAGGTTCTGAGGAACAACACCATCTCTCTTACATGGAAACACTAAAGGAGAATTTTTTTGTTGAAGGCTTGTGCAATCTGATTTTGGTTGACTTCCAAATGGTGAAAAGTGGGAATCCTTTTCTCATCCAACATTCCAACTCTTCAAACCATTTTTGGGATTGATTATCCATGGAAAATTGATCACAAATGGATACATGGAGTGGCGAAACTTGAATTTTAGTGGGAAAAACCACCTCTTACTTGTATACTAGTGAGTACGAGGTTGCCAAGGTGGCAGTGGGGGTCGTAGCCAGGTAATTCCATAAAGCATGAATGAGATTTTTCTTTCCATAATTTATTATCCTTACATACCATATTATAGGGTTTTTTGTACATATTCATGTTGAAATCCTATATCTATCAGTTTTCACTGTATGGTAGCGGGATGGATGGTTGGCTTTGATTTTGTTCTCTGGGATAAACTTGACCAACTCAATCGAAAAGAATTTGGTACCATTGTCTGTTAGTATTGTATGAGGGACACCATATCTGGTAATGATGTTGGCCCTCACAAAGCTAATAATTCCTTTCACGCTGACCTCTTTATGGGTAATGGCTTCGGCCTATTTGGAGAAGAATTCGGTTGCTGTGAGAATGAACTTGAATTTTATGGTTGTGGAAGGGGGATCTGGTCCCACAACATTCATTCCCCATACAAAAAATTTTAATGAGTACATAGCTATGTTAAGTATCTCAGAGAGTTGGTGAATAAAATTACCATGAACACGGCAGGGATAGAACTTCATGGTGAATGTGTCACAAACATGTATCATAGTGGTCGAATAGTATCCAAGCCTTCAAGTTTTATAGGATAGCTTGGTTGCTGATTGGTTTTCTCTACAAGCTCTAGAGTGAACTTCTTTCATGAAAGGAACAACCTCTTCTCCATCGATGCACCAGTGAAGGACTTCTTAAAGCCCTCATTTTTAGAGAACCTTTTCTTAGTTTGTGCATTTATACAAGACAAAGCTGAACACCCACATCTAGATATATTCCCTTCCATCCCTATCTGTCGGGAGTCCCCCCCCCTCATCTAGGTGTAATTTTTAATGGGGGTAATCCAACCGGTGGTGTGTCCTTAAGGATCAAAAACATGGTTAAGATCATTTATTTCTTCCATGTTCTTCTCTATAAATGGCATGAACATCCGATGGTGGGAAATGCTAAGTACTATTTCATCCTGAAATAGATAAGCTGAGGTTTTAGAAACATTTTCAAATGCATCGGCTTGAGAATGTTGTGACTAGGGGACATAGGTTAGTGTTTGTTCTGATGGGAATTATTCCGTTAGTTCTCGAACCTGGATCATAAAAGGTACTGATAAATCTTTCTTAATGGAATAGTCACCATTTACCTTCTTAAAAACAAGCACTAAATCAGCTTTTATATTTAGGTGTTTGGTTCGGGCATGAAGTGCTAGCTCTAAGCCTATAATGTTGGACTTATATTATGATTCATTATTTGTGAACCCCTATGAAATCAGGATGGAGTAAGGCAAGATGACATTGTATGGGGATATGATTATAACACCTAGGCCCACATTTTTGATCTTGGGATCCTCCATCCTTTCCCCATCGGTCTCCTAGAAGAACCGTCGAAGTATATTCCCCATTCCCAAAGACCCTCTTGGGAGGAGGATACTTATTCATTAGGAAATTTAGTATCCGATCTAGTCATTTATTTTGTGTGGTGAACCTCCATATAGTCTGGTAATTCCTTGCCATTGATGGATTTTTGGATCAGATTCTACATTTCAAACTATTTTAGGATTACTGGACACCATATTAAGAGTCCAATTAGCCTGGGAAGAATGAGGATTTACTTGAGCAGCTTGAAGTGGGAGAACAGATGGACCCTGTGGTGCCGCAAGTGATGCCTAAATTTCAGAACTGTGAAGATTAGAGCTAGGAAGTTCTTATTAATTCTTGAATATTGTGTCTCAACATTGATTATTTTTCGGCTGAGGTAATAGAGACATTTCTCGCTGCCATCATTATTTTTATGCATTAGGAAATCACCTAATGACCATTCCAAGGCATTTACGCACAAAATTTGTGGTCTCCCCTTAACTAGCGGCATAAGCACCAGTTGGGTTAGGAGATACATTTTAATATTGAAGAATTACTCTTGAAAATCATTATCTCATTCTCATGTAACCCATTTTTCATTAACCTAGTGAATTTAAAACATTTACCCACAAGGTTGGAAATGAAGTGTCTTATGTAAGCCATGTGCCCCTAGAGACCTCTCAACTCAGTAAGTTTGCAAGGTGGAGACATGTCGAGGATGGATTTTTTCTTCTGAAGTTCAAAATTGATGTTTTGATGGCGTATGATGAAGCCGAGTAATTTCCCAGAGTTAACGGTGAAATATCCTTTTAGGGGATTCCTCTTTAAACTATGATATCAGAGTTTGTGAAATATAGTTAAAAGATCTCTTAGGTGGTTGGAGCAATGTCGTGATTTAACCAACAGATTATCAATGTATCACTCGATGAATTTTTTTATGAAGGTATTGAAAATGTGATGCATGGCATGCGGATATATAGAGCCGACATTTTTCAGATTGAAGTGAATCTCCCTATAGAACAACACTCCCTAGGGGACCATAAAGTATTATCTTCTTCATATCATTAGTCCATTTTAATCTGGATTAATCCAGAATAGCCATCCATGAAAAAGAGGGCCTCATATTTGGTGGTTTCATCGATCAGAAATTCTGTGATTGAGACCGGGAAATTATCTTTCAGGAAGTTCCAATTGAGGTCCCTAATGTCAATTTATACTCTAATATGTCCATTTTTTTATAGGGACTATGTTTTCCAACCAATTCTGATATTGTACTTCCTAAATATTTTTAGATTTGACCATTTTTTTAGTCGTAGCCTCTATTATTGTATCATGTGTCGGGTGGGCCCTTCTTACTGCCTCCTTATAGCCACGATGGTCTTTCAGCAGACCCATATGATGAGTGGCGACCCCATAATTGAGGCAAATAATTTTTGTATATTTCAAGGAAAACAGTTCTTGATTCTTCTTTAAGGAGAAGTTATATGACTCTTTCTTCTCGAAAGGCATAGCCACAGTAATCAGAGTTGTCCGCGAGTCTTATACGGTGCCCAGGTTTATCTCCCTGTGTTCATCAATTGTGGTGGAGACACCTTCTTTGAATGTGGTAGGGGAATCTTTGAGGTCTTCTAATTCTTATTCTTCTTTTTATTCTTCCTCTTCTGATGGAGATAGGAATCTGGAGATGAAATCTCCAATATTGGATGAGAAACCATCATCTGCCTTAGTGAGTATGGTGGGAACTATCTGGGGTCCTAAGGACGGGCTGGGAGGATCATGGTTTAGGGTTTCCCTGAAATCATAGGAGTCAGTGTGATCTTCACTATCTCTGGACATGGTATATATAAAGAAAATTGTCGAAACAACTGAGTCTATATCTGAGCTTGAACATATTCATTCAACCTGGTTGATGGATAATATATACACTTCCCCAAGCTAATTGAGTGGATCGGGAGAGCCATTTACAATCCATTTGGGGTGGTGATCCAATCAACATCATCTGCCAAATACAGCTTCTATTTCAGTTCATAGAACCCTACATCGATGTAATGTGACTCATAGGACATTAATGGGGATTTTTTTTCTTGTAATGTACCATTTTACACATTGGCATAATATTTCATGAATCAAAGGTATGATGTTGGAATCATATTATATTGATGCAGCTAGGGCCTCTCTAATAGGTTGTTGAAGGAGATACTTTCCCATAGTACTAGAAATACGAAAGTAGGTCTAAGGTCTCCAATCCATGTTTTAATCTTGATTTTTTCCAATAGTTCTACTCAATTTTGTCACATACCTATAGAGTTGTTGTGTAGGGTGGTAGACTATACTCATCATAGCATAACCGAAAAAGTGTTCACAGTTCGATGATGTTCATTCTAGAGCCATTTTCGATCAAAATTCAATGAACATCAATGTCATTTATCGTTCTAGACATATATAGGGGTTTGATGCACCCTTGCATAATGGAGTCTACATCCTTGTTTGGGGAGGAGAAGATGGTATTGCTTTCTTTGGGATTGGTATCTGTCTGATACACTTTTTCCTCTTCTACTTTAGCTTCAAATTCTTGGGGACTTAGTAAGGCTTTGATTAGTACCCCCTAAGAACTATGGATATACTCAAGGCCTTTAGGATTGATATATTTTATAGTACTAAGGCTATTTTCTTCATAATATCATATTTCATCTCTAAATGTCGTCGCCTCTGGGCACAGGGATGTACTTTCATGGGAACTTTAGCGACATGAGCTCTGGATGTAGATGATCTAGCCAATATGAAAGGAGATGAGGGTGTTGTTGTGATTTCTGAGTATGGAAAAATTAGTCCACATACATGCCTTAGGCGATTGGACATTTGTTCTTCCTATGACGGATAATACAAGATGATCGAGCTCAGGTTTCATCTGGTGGGGTGAAGAAACACTCTGGTTCATATTGAGTCTTCTGAAGGGTTCTTTGGTAGGTTTCATCAACATTAACTATTTGATCTATTTCATGGCCAAGAATTTGAATCCTTCCACGATCATGAATTCCAAGAAACCGACATCCCATGCGGCCTCTTCCTCCATCTATTCAGATGGGCATGGGGAATTTAGGTTTTTGGTCGTAGTCTTCATCATAGAAGGGGTTTATAATGTGAATAACATTAATAGAGGTGACAATCAGTTCTTTATCCAACAATGATTCTGTATGACTGTCTATTCTGATGGTGTTGTTTGGAGAGGCGGTGCCCGTTGTCCCATTTAGCGGGGCGGTTCCTATTGTCCCAAGACTGCTAGCATGAAGTCTAAAAATGTCAAGACTTGCTTCAGCTTTGGTGACATCTCAACTTTTTTCTCTTGAATTCTTCCTTTGTATCCCTCATAGGACTGTGGGTATGATGATGATTGTTGTGTCATGTCATGTGTTGTTAGGGGCACAGTTGGTTGCTTCAATTGTGCCTAGAAGATTCCATGATCTCAGTTGACTAATTTTTGAGTCATCCAACTCTAAAAAATTTTCTACCTTTTTTTGGTGCCTGTTTTCCATTCCTCTTCCTCTCTTGGGTCTAAGGTGAAGACATACTCCATTGGTGATGGCGGTATACCCAACTTGACTAATCCGGAATCCACCATCATTTGCGGTAGATCATTGAAGATGAAGTTCTTCTGGATGGTGTTCCCCAATATCCATTGATAGGGATAATAATTTGGGCGGTCTTCGAAACCCACATCATCGACTCTCATTAATTCTGGTAACTAGATCCAGTTGCAATTCATGGTGTCTGTGATGTAGCCATAGACGTGGTCATATTGGAATGATTAGACTCACTTTTATCATTCCTCGATCTTATTTCTTTTCACACCCCTTATCCCTTATTTCTGATGTGCGGGTGACAGTTGGCATCATGGGGGTTCCTACATTGTTTGGTGGAGGGCTCACAGTTATAGCTAGTATCAGGGGTGACTTAAGAGTGATAGAATCTACTATATCTTTTTCGGTTGTATTTACGGGGGATGATGGGGCCACCAGTGACTTGATATTGGTTTGCTGCAAGGTTTCTTCTATCCATGGGGTAGTGGAGGGAAAATATCAAAAACCACTTGCGTACTTCACTATGATGAGTGTTGCTCACAATTTATCACGGAGGTTATTGATGCACAAAGCGAGCATTTAATCCTTGGGGAGTGGTCGGTTGAGGGAGTAAATTATCCCTTTCCATATATCAATGATGTCTGAAACTCTTTCATTTTATCTCAACATGCATTTCATGAGATCATTGACCATTGTCTCAGGCAATTTCAAAATTAAGTAGAAGAGAAACTATTGTCGGAGGTCCTCTAAGAATGTGATTTAGTTTTCTAGAAATCTATTATACCAAACGAAGGCTGAACCCTATAGGGTTCGCACGAAGAACCTGAGTTTCGCCGCATCTTTCTGCTCTGGGGTGCCCATAAGGGGATCACAATTAGAGGCGTAGTGCATTAAGAGCAGTTCTAGGTGTCTTAAACCAATGAAAACTGGGAATATATTTTTCTCATAGTTTGGCAGTGGCGGAGCGGTTCTCACCCAACTAGTGTAAGGTTTACACACTTTTGTGTCAGATCATGCCTCCCATCCATGGATTGTAGTCGAGCTATCAATTGATTGATAGTATTCAAGACCCCTTGATGTATATCATATTGGACATGATCTTGGGAAGGTGAAGTAGGGGGGGAGTTGGACATGATGTCACTACTAGAATTTGGGGTGGATATCCAGCTTGGGGTATAATTTTTGGGTCCACCTAAATATAATCCTGCTACTATCCCAGCCGAGGGAAGTCTTGATGTCCTTCTGGGGCTAGATTTATGTAGGTTGATGGTCCTACTACTAGACTGGACGGGCATCTGTTATTAACTTCATTTATCAAGATGAGTTCATGTGGCAGGGGAAATGCATATTGGAGCGCTTTTTGACATTTATCTTGAGAAATGCATGCAGAAAGATAGCTCCCTCATTGTAGCTCGACAATAAATCGTTCGAGCTCTTTCAATTATTCCTTATACATGGAGAATCTTTCTTTTAGAGTGAGGGACACATTCTTAGGGGGGTGGGTCTTAGACATGTTGGGATTTATTCTTCTCCTTGTTGGGGATTTTTTTACAAGGTAATGATGTATTAACTAATGGGGTGCCAAAATTTAGGATAGCTCTATGGTTCCATGTATGCCCACCATCAGGTTAAGTGTGGGATTCCTCCAAAAGGGAACCATATTCTCTTGTGTCCTCTCCCATTTTATCATTTCTAGTGAGATCCATGGGGTTTATGTTTACCATGTTCCCTAATTCATACCTCAATCGGGGTGGTGTACCCAGTGCTAAATGGTAGGAATTCTTTTTGAATCTTTTTTTGGACTTTCTCCATCCATTATGCAGTATTCATTAGGTTTCTTGAATAAAATTTTCTTGAAGGGAGCCTTGATATGACCTCACAATATTCCTTCATCTTTAAGGGTATGAACCATGAGATGGGGTGGAATGAGTTACCTCTCTTCTCATTATTCTTCCTAGACAGGAGAAGACGGACATCCGTTGTGCAGGATCTTAAGGTAAAAATTCCCCTAGCAATGTGGGTTGGGGTTTCTCTTATTCTTCCGCTAATGCACTAAATCCTGGATTTGTTGGTCTTACAATGGAATTTTGAGTTCAAAAGTCCCCCAACCCTATAGGTTGGGTCTATTCTTGTATATTATCATTAGCTTCTACTATTGCAACCTTTTTGTTTTCATGCTCTCTTGTGCTGGTGTGAGCCGAGTATGGAACATGATCCGTAAGGGTTTTATTAGAATTTTAAGACTTGGGCACTAATTTCTAGTTGGATTCCATTATATTGGAGTCATTTTTGATGTTCTTGTTTTCATAGATTATAAGTTTCTCAATGGCTTTGTCTCACTGGGCCTAATGCTTTTGAGACTTACTCCGGGCCGGTTTTTCATGAGTATTACATCTTTCATGAAAAGATTTTTCATTTGATTGAGGCATTTGGGTAATGAAATTTCTTTATTTCATTTCCAATGAGGTCTCTTATATAGGATGTTAGGTGAATTGGAGAGATCCGTGTTCTCCCCATCTCTAAATATAAACATCAGACGGGGTGACACCAATGAGGCAACACAACATGTGCTGTTCAAGGAGGGAATCTAGTTCAAGGTTTTTCTTTCGCCTTTCTGATCATGGTTCTTGTGCAGATGGGTGGGCATCAATGTCAATTAGATGGAGAATCTCTCCTAATATATTGACATGGTATGCATACCATTCAAAGAGAAAGAACTATTCTTTTAGCTGGAAAAGAGTCGTCAAGATATTGAGTTGACTTTTATGCATACCTTCCTCTAAAAACTCCCTTGAAATATCAAAGTGAGAAGTGTTCCTAGGACAACACATGACTAGTATATTATCCTTATTTTTTTTTCTCACAAGAAACATATCTTATTTTTGTTTATTTTGGGGACTCATCTAATTGATATGCCCATCTTGATTTCTTCTTAATAATTTGTTCCAAGCATCTGGGCTAGTAGGAGACTCAATGATATGTGATGGTGCGAGAGTGGCTCAAAAGACGAGCAAGGCCCCAAACCGTCCTCTGATTGAGAAATTATATCACTCATCATAGAGAGAGTTTCTGCTATGTTTGACTCAATCTTTCCAAGTGCTTCAGCATAAAAGGGATTTCTCACATTTTTTCCAGAAAGGGGGAGCCTTTTTTCCAGTATAGAATTTTGATTGTAGGGAGGAACTTTTCAATTGGTGCTATAATGGAGAGGGATTCCATTTCAACTTGATGCCCAATAGTACGGAATGTCCCAATGGCGTATACCTTGGAGAGGACCTTTAGGGAGGGCTAAATCAAGGGGTGTACCTTCTTGCTAGTTGATGTCACGATGGAGAGGACCTTCTTGATGACTGTTATGATGGTGAGGACCACTATCCCAGCTTTATATTTTGATGTAGGGTGAATTTCTGTAGTTTACATCCAAGGGAGGGCCTTCTCAATGTACTACAATGAGGGGAAGACAGTCATATTTCTTGATATTACTATGGGGAGGGCCCTCACAACAACTACCTCTACAGGGAGAGCCCTCATAATGACTTTCATCATGGATACGACTACCATCGTGACTCAGTGTCTAACTATAGGGAGAAGCATATCTACAACATATACCCTGGGGGCCATTAGGGAGGACGACAGAAATGGGGGGACCTTCCCGCTGTCTGATCATCAGGTCAAGGAGAGGTATGTCCTAACATGCATCAGAAGATAGGATCTCGTGATCGATCTTTCTGGTTCCACGGAGTAGCCCCCATGGCTACTCTGTGGAGGAAGTTCAGAGAAAACGGTAGCTACATTACTGGTAGGTCCTTCACATCTTCTAATTCCACTTCTATAAATTGGTAATGGATTGATAGGGTCATGATCCTTTATTGATATATGTTTTAGGGTGTTAATAAATCTAGTTTCCATCAGAGAAAGATCATGTATGTGCTCTTCATTTTCTAGTTGCCTTTGGCGCATTTCATTTTTGGGTAGTATCTTATAGGTTATCGGGGTCATCTATTGTTGCTAACAACCATCATATATGGATCACTATCTTGTTGATTCCTGGGATGCCACTAGGATACGTCGACAGGCATACTGAGTTTTGGAAGGGATATATGTCTACCCTGGAGTAGCCACCACATTGTATCGACATCCCAGAGTTTGAATGGGTATTTTTTTCTGATCTGGTTGTTTGTGCATCACATGATATTGCAACCGACCATCCTCAACTAGATTAAGGATTCCTAACTACTCTAGAGTGACTTACCCATTTTTCATGTAAGCCATCCCATTTGAGGGAATCAGGAAGTGGGAATGGTTCATGGCCTTTCCCACTGATTCACTGATATCATGGCATGTTTGGGGGATATGGTCGAGAATAAATGTCTGATCTTCCATCATTACAAGGATGGGCGGTCATACATATTTGGTTGGATCGGGTATGAAGGCACATTATGATGTCGATGCAGGAGATTGTGCTATCTTTGTTCATCCATATGTTGCCAGTAGACACTAGATGTTCTCCTCTACTGGGTTAGAGGGATGATTCTTTCACTGGTTGTCTTCTCTAGTTTACACCATATTGGACTAGTGGGATTCATATTCATGAGTTATAATTTTCATCTTCTCGCTTTCCATTTTATTTTTCTCATGGACTTGATATGCGTCCACAAGAATTTGACTCTACTCATAATTATTTTCCACCATATTTGGATGGTGGGATAGATATTAATTAGTATATAATTGTTCCGTCAGGTTTTTGGTTGCCATCCTATTTTAAAGATGCTCTTCTTGTATGTCAGAAGATATCTGTATCTGCAAAATTATTTTCCTCTCTGTCTGTAAGGCAGGACCGGCAAGCACTGGCTGGAATGTGCACATGCTCGTACTATGCCACCCAATTTCTTATGGTGGTCTTGAGTGGAAGGGAAAGTGTTATATGTCTTCCCGTTGAATAATTCTATATTTATATGGGGGAGTTACTCCTCAGGAATCATGGTGATGTTCTATTATTTATTATGTGTTTACTGTCATTGGTGGGTGGCCCGAGGGGCTCATGTATTTTGGACATCAGTAGGTTCCCCCAGAATAAGATCCTCTTTAGAATGAGGATGATGGGTCGTCCAGTGTTGGTGGCGACGCTATCCATCAGGGTCATGTTAGTAAGATCCCTATGCAGCTAAGATTAAGTAGTCAACATTGACATTATCTACCTCCCTAAGATAAGGGTGGTACTTTTTTCATGCTCCAGGGACAGACTCTTGAAATGGTCTGAGATTACCACTGAGGTCGCCTGATGATAGGGTGTTGGTCATAGGTCAAGAGGCAGTTGGAGAACTTTTCCATATGGGAGGGCATGTAGTGAAACCGCCAATACAGGGAGAGTACCATTTTGGTGGTTCTCTTTATCTACTATATTGGATACCCAGCGTTGAAGACGCAGGGTTAGCGAAGGGTTCCTACTCTTCATTGGGCCCCAACCACCTGAATGATCACTAAGGCACATGTCTTCATTGGTTGTTGAGATTCCATTTGGATTTATAGTTTCTCGGTAGGAACATGCAATATATATATATATATATGATATATAAAGACAAAAAAACCTCATTAAATTATCATCTCTTGAACAAATTCATATTTGATGATTCATCTCAGTCACCTTTCCTTTTTTGGTTAGGTGAAAGGGATTGTGTTGGGTAGAACTTCCACCTTGGGTAAGGATTTATATTGGGTTAACCATTTTTGTTTCTTCCCCAAGGTGGCGCATTTATGGGTTTGGGGAAAATGCAAAGAATGGTCTTATGGGTGACTATAATTTGTCCGTTATTATAGATATTTTTCCATACCCATATTTTTATCGACCTGATCCACATCGTTATCCTTTAGGGGGAACTAGATTGACCTCTTGGAGAGTGGGTATTTTATTCTTCCACATTATTTAGGATGTTTCATAGCCAAATGGTCCCAAAAGATTATTGCATAGTGTTTATTATTTGTGAAATTGGTCTCCTTAGGATATGACTTCCTTGGATAGTCTTCAGCAGGTTTATTCATGGATCCAGAGACACCCAAAAACTCTAGTATTCATGATTCATGGACCCTATTTCCAAAGGCAGGCACTCATTTGATGATTATTTGGCCCACAACACATAAATACTCCATTGGTCGAGAGGATGGGAGTTCGGGATCATTTCACCCTTTTGTTTGGAATTATTTCATATTCCTAGACTCTCTTATAGATTTATGTCATGTTAATTTGTTCATTAATCCATAGTTCTTTCCCAAATATTGTAACCATGGGCTACCCTTGGTTTATGGGATCAACATCTATATACATGGATTTGAGGATACAGAGGCAATTCTAAATCAACCCATGCAATTAGTCTCTCTAGAGTTTATCATCATCCCGGTGGGAAGGAAGGTGATTGGATGTTGGGATCACAAAAATAAGATGGGCTTCCTACATATCCTCAAGAGAGGAATCAGATCCCATGTTGTTCAGTATTCCTGGGGCTTGGACATGGGAGGAGGCCCATTAGATGGGGGAATAATTGGGGGTATCCCATTTAGAAGGGAACCCCTTTTGAGCTCGGGCCTTCGAGAAGGCATCCTACCAATCCATGTTAGACCAAGAATCATATTTCTCATAGGTGTTGAGGCATACACGTGGAACATTCCCATTTGAGGGGACATGATAGGGTGAAATATTTTGAAAGGGCACCCCTTTGTGGTTAGGTATTCAAGCATGCATCCTATGTATCCTAGTTTGACCAAGAATCATAGTTCTCATAGTTCAAGATGGGTTGGTACTTACACATGGAAGCTTCCAATTTGAGGGGAATATGATTGGGTGGACCCTCTTATAAGGGAACCCCTATTGTGCTTGGGCCTTCAAGAGGGCATCCTATGTATCCTAGTTTGAACAAGAATAAGAGTTCTCAATGTTCTAATGGGTTGATTGTGTGGATGTTGTAATCATCACAAGTCTCTAATCCCACGTGAGTCATACATGGTGTGAGAAACAAGTGGATGTGATATATTCAACACCCCACACACCTTCTCTCATGCTGATGGGAGAGCATGTGCCTACGGTGGAAGAGGCTGAGGAGATAGAGGGAAAGGTAATGCAGTGATGAACCATTCAATGTGGGATGGCATTGGATGTTATACAACTCGAATCTTAGAAGATTATAGACATAACTTAGTGGGAGTTCCCCAAAATTCACTCTGGAAAAGGGGAGGAATTTCACCTCTCGTCAAATGGAGGGGTGAGCAAGATTCATTCGAGTAGTCACCATTATTCATTGAATGGAAAAAAGTGATCACCCTTAATTCCTAGAATGGGGAGTTTCACGTCTGCATCCCACGGTTGGACTCTGGGTTCCCATGGGAATGTAGACTTACATACATCCCAGGACTCTAGAACATTATGGAAAGAACCATTGGGAATGCACTTACCATGGGTATGTAGACTCCAAGTGGTGAGCTAATGCGCCCAATGATCTAATCATACAGGTCCACTGGCTTTGGAGGAGGCTTTGGCCTGATGTTTCGGGACTAGTTCACAGAGGATCTATGGAGGACTGGTTAGTAATGGAGCGGCGAGATTGGACCCATAGGGAAGGACACCCAAAGACTCCCCATTCTGTGTACTATCTTCTCATGCGGGGTGGGAGAGATCCCCACACCGTAGTGGTATGTGGGTAGAGTGGTCGTCCATGTACCAAACTAGTATGCATGATTGGGCATTGACCACCATGTACCTAAGTGGAATGCGGTCCTGGATGTGGTCCACCAAGCCGATTTGTGTTCCATCTGAATCCTGATGCAGTACACAACGCGAGGATCATTCTGCATTGTGGAGTACTATGCATATCACCATATTGAAGGGGAATCCTGGAACCTATCACTCACGAGGAATTCATCCGCGAAGAATATTCAGTTCTCGATTACACCAATTAGGTTATCAGTTTACTCATTTGTGTTATTAAGTTCCTTATTTTTTATATTTTGTGGCTGGTTATACCTACAGAAATGTGGTTCGTGGTTTTAATTTCATCGATATTCAAAATTGAAGTTGGATTTCTTCCGATATCTAGGTTCTCATTCATGATTTCGTCATCTTTTCTCTTCTTAATTCATTCTGTGCTCCTTTTATAGAGATGTGGTAAAATATTATATATGGAAATGAGGCACCATTTACGAAATCCCATGAAGACATATCTCAACCCACAAGAAGACTTAGTCAACTAGGGTTTTCATAGGCTACAATTCGTTATTAATGGTTCACAGACACCTACAAATTTTCTTCATTTGGGAACATTCTTGTTCATGGGATAGTATGTGGATGGATTTCAGTGTCTTTATCCCACTAACGATGTGGTTCACAGATTTTTGGGTTTGTTGGCCAGTGCCTCGCGGGTCCTTCCGCGTATCGGTTGTTCGTTATTCATGTGTTTCGTGAACCCTTCCCAGTGATGGTATGAAACTCACCTATAACTATTGAGAAATAAAATTTATTTATGTATCTTCCGAATTTTTCAATTAAATTTCCATACTTTCGCTTTACTGGCCATGTGGGGATGATTTATACCTTCTACAAAGTGCTAGTGGGATTATTTTCTCCCCATTGAGATGTTTTTAGGACCATACAATATATTTATTTATTTATTTATTTATTTATTTTTATATTTAGATATAATTTTATTTATAAATAGATGTATATAATTATAAATATTTTTATATAATTATTAATATTAATATAAATATAAATATATAATTATTTCTATTTATTACAATATAAGTATACATAATTTTAAATAAAATAAATAATATAATTTGAAAATATTTATTATACTTTTATAATTATTAAAACTATATATATTTATAATTGTAATTATAAATTAATATAGTTATAAATATTTGTATATAAATATAAATACATTTATATAATTAAATATAATTGTATAACTATATATATGAACATATGTATATAATTATATATATTGTAACACCCCAAGCATCCATGGTACACTTCTCTTTGAATAATACAGTAGTGTGTGTTGTACGCAACTTCGAGTTCTAACACACACCACAACCAATTAAACTAGCCGTTATGAATTGTAATACCCACTGTTTGAAATTTTATAAATTTTATCTTTCAAAATGGACTTCATTTTTTGATTTGGAATATCAAAATTAGCCTAGGGTGTATTTTTTTTATTTTTCTGAAAAGTTTCAATTTTTGATGAATAGTGAAAACACTGAGTTATTGGGTAAAACCAAATTTTTATTTAAATAATTATTTCTTTTATTTAAATTTATTTTCAGTCAAAATAGATACGTAATACCTATATATGTTCAATGTAATTTATTGGAGTTAGTTTAGAATAATATTAGATATATAAAAATTTTATTGAACTTTTCACCGTCTTTTACCCACCTCCTAGGAGAATTTAGAAATTCACATAAAACATAATTTTACCACTTCCGTGAGTGGAATTTTGAAAATCTGAGAGGCACAGTTAATATCATGGAGTAAAATTTGGTTCAATGAGATGAAATTAAGTTTGGGAGAATAGTAACGTTTTACTTTTATTTACCACGGTTAAAAGTAAATAGGGTAATTATCGGTAAAAATGATATTAATATTAGCCTGGCACATGTCCTAATTCTATTGGACAAGTGAATCTCAACCAAAAACAACCTTAGGAATAAAATATTATCATTTAGGTCCATTTAGATTAGATTAGGACATTTATTATTATTTAATTCAATGATGAGTAAAAAGAGTAATAATCAATGTTTATTATCAAAAACATTTTTAATATAGGGTTATACAATAGATAAATTCGATTATAAATATTAATTATAAATCTAAAAACATTTCCTACAAAATGTTATTTTATTTATAATTTTTATAAATTAAATAATTAAATTTATTTTTGACACAATGGTGATGCAGTAATTACCTAATTAATGAAATATTAAAATAATTGATAATATAAATACCCAAATAAATGTAATTTGACACTTTTTATGAATTAAACTAATTTTTCAGGTTAATATGACATGTTAGTATTTATTTAATTGTGTTTTATTGAAGTAATCATGCTGTTATAATTTTTACAATAATCAAATACCCAATAGTGTGAAAATTGACATAAAAGTGTTTTTAAAACAAATATTATATTATTAATTGATTTTCTATTCCCAAAAATATTAGGTTCGGCCAAAGGACTTATATCATGATAGGTTTATAATTAATGGACCAGTTGGGGGTCTCTTTTATGTATATAGTATGTTTATTAACTATATAATATAAAAATTCAAAGAGACATGGTAAATGTCAAACTATTTAACTAAGAGTTAAATATAAATGATAAGGTTAATATAGTGACCCAAACCTGTCTAAAATCTATTGGTTGAAAGTATTTCGACCCATACCTATCTTATAATTTTACTAATCCAATTTGGAGCAATTAGAAATGGAATATTAATTTATTATAAAATAATACATTATGTTTTTCCTAATGATCCCCTCCTCTCTCTTATAAAAGGACGCCACTTATAACCAATTATTCACACCTTTAAAGCCTTTTGGTTCTTCCAAACCCTACCCAATTATTCTCTCAACTTCCCTCAATTCATTCTAGAGTCATTAGTTTTATCAGAAAACCAACCTAAGGAGCCCTTTTGATCAAATCAAAAGGAAGAACCCGAAGAAGAGGTAATGTTTTCACCACCCTCTTTCAGGTTCCTTTCTTCTTCAACTTCTTCTTTATTTGTTATTTCCATTCCAAAATAATAACTTCAGTATCATATATATAATGTGATGTTATTATAAATATGGTACAACCATATTCATCATTATATCCATCCTTTTAATGACATTTTACCATATGTGTGTCCGTACGGCCTACGATCTCCACGTCGTGGTGTAATTATTATTCAATAAATTATTATTTGGATGGGTATAATAATGATGTGTAATTCATGTAAATAATAGATATAACATTATAATGATTCTTTATATTAGATATACCATCCAATTATATATAATTTTAATATCAAAAGAATGATATTATCGCTCGTGCGTAAGTACAGACTACCGTCTCCATGAACGCGACGGGATTCATTCCCCATCATATCCATTCAAGACTAATTCTCATTTAATGTTTAAATATAATGTTTAAGGACTTTATATAATTCTGGATATGAATAAGATACAACCTATCAATAAAAAACATGGCTTATGTAACAAAACATATAAAATAAAACGAGTAAGTTTACTCCGGAAACAATGATAATACAAAGATATTATTAACAAATCAATGTTAAAAGATCATATATGATATAATATTAATTTAAATGATTCTTGTATAATTTAATAACAATTATTTCACCTTTATACAGGAGTTTAACCTACCCTCAACCAAGGAAAAGTACAAGTTAAGGTTTTATTTCACAATCTCTTCATTATCAGTGGTTGTTTATACGTAATTATCTTCGAGGACCTCTTTATCATCAACATACATGTTTCATAAAAATGAATTTCAAATCATTCTTACTATTTTACAGACTATGTGATAAAGTTATTTATACCCTTGTTTGACTTTTTATAAGAGTTTTATAAAGGAATCTTTCTGTCGTTTACCAAATAAGGTCCTTTTTAACCTTTTCGACCGAATTAAGGTAAGAATGACTTCTTTTTAACTTATACGGTGGGTGTGGCTATTTTCTGCAGTTATAAAATTTTCAAAGATTCCCTTACAAGATTATAAGAATATTTTTAAATTAAATGTTTAATTTTATAATTATGTGACTTTTTAATTATTAAAAAAAAGAGATATTTCTCTCAAATAGTTTTGATTTCATCTATGTCAACATCCTTTGATGGATTTTAAGTTTATTTGAAGTTGATTTATTATGATACAAAACTTCCATATTTTATTGAAGGTTTTTTGATATGTTTGACTGTGGATGTGTTATTTTTATACCATTCATGGTTTATGGAGAAAGTATTGACATTTCTAATGCTAGTTTTAATACGAATGTTTATGTTATGTTTAAACCTGTTCATATGAGGAATGCATTGGACTTAATAAGTGATGGGTGGAGCCCGCTATAGCTCCTTGATGCATCGGTAGGTATTATGAGACAAATTAGTGTCTTGACAAGAGGCCTTAACAAAATCTTTTTTATAGTCTTGTCACAAGGCCTTGGCTATGTGGTTATGATAGTCTGGCATTATTCATTCCATCATTATGAAAGTGGTTATTGATATTTCATTTGATTATTCGATTAGTATAATATCCATGTGAATAAGTAAATAGAATTATTTCATTTTATTTATTCCATATAATGCTGAAGTTAATGTTTAGAAGGATTTTGATTTAGTTATACATTTCCTTAAATGTTTATGTTTATTTATGAAAGTTTCTGCTATATTGTTATCCTTCTGAGCATCTGAGCTCACCCCTTTCATTTTTTTAATTTTTCCGAGGATGTGAAGAAGTATTTTATGAATAACCTGCAGGGAATGTATGAGGGGATATGAATACAATATGTGTTTAGGTTTTTTTACTTTATGATGTAATTTAAGACTTATGAATATATCTAGTGTTTCCAAAGATACTAAACTAATCGATTTTTCAAGACTTGATATTTTGTGATCATACCAGCGTTATGTAATAATGCACCGACTCTGGGTAACTAGGGTCGGGGCATTACATATATTTATATAAATGTATATATATTATGTTTCTATGGGTACAATTACAATAAAACTCTCACACACACCACACACATAGGCTGTGAAGGCAGGTCATAGCCCCCCAAGGGATAACCAACCCATCCAACGGCTTTATTTTTTGATAATTCATGACCATTGGAGGCCCATCAGGATTAAATCTAGCTACATGTACCCTAGGACCCTTATTACATAAATCATGTATCACATTCCCATATGTTTCCCATAGTCATCATCATAATCATCCTATCATGGACACTTCTATTGTGACTTCCACTGACAGTCGTCCTTGTAAACATCGCCAAAATAACCCAAGGTCTCGTCCTTTCTACATGTGTCCCCCTTTACGCCATTATGAATGTGGGAGGAAGTCTAGAATCCAAACACCATTCCTTTATTGGATCTATTATAATATGTGATTCCACCTCCCACCATTATCCCAATGTCGGTATATAGCAACCCCACCACATCGAGGAAGCCCCTCGTCACCTGAAGCTATTAGGATCTGACGTCTCCAAAACACATAAACTAGCATGATTCCAGTACCTATACATTATTAATGTATATATAAACATTAATTTTTAATTAATGTACATAAATAGAAATTCCATTTTGAATAATAATATTATAACTATATATATTAATATTATATTTTATTAAAAAAATTGTGTATTTTTAGTGTTGATAAAAATAACCATTATCAACCCTTTTTGATCGCACTAATAATAGTTCCTCTATTATCAGTACTTTCTATTTAGCACAGATAAAAGATAGTGTTTTGAATGTTTCGATCTATTGAAGTGTAATTAGAGTTTCTATAATTCTATAATTCAAATGAAATTGAATTATTTTGATTCTTGATTTTTTTCAATTTATATAAATATCCTGATGCTTATACAATCCACAATTCAAGTTATTTTACAAGAAATATTGGAATAAAAATGAGATTAAGGAATATTGTTCATTATAGTGAACTTTTCATATGGAATATTTGGAATTCATGATTTGGTGATTAATGTGGAAGAATAATAAGAGAATTTTGGTGTTATGATGAGTTGTTTTAAATATCACAATAGATGTTGTAATTCAAGGAATAAATAGATAAATTCAATCTATGGTATTCTCTAATGATTATTCTGTAACTTGGATCTCACACTAGAAAATCAGATATTCCATGTCATAGGAAGAAAATTTATGTTTCAAGAAAAATTATTGATGTTTAATTATAATATAGTTGAGTTAAATATTTATTTATTAATATTGTGGGAATATAATATAGATAATATAATCTGATCCTGCTATAAAATTAATTTAATATTAGTTGATCTAAAGAGGAACTCTTGGAAATTTCTATAAAGTAAATAATATGAGTTCAGTCTGGTTTATTTGGAAATTTGAGATTAATATATTGAGAAGAAGATAATGATGTGGATCTAGATCGTGTAAGACGACTAAAGAATATCTATTGGAAATTTTTTTTGAGTAATTGATCCAAAAAGAAAGTGCATTCTTATAAAAATATAATAGAATTTTTTGAGGATAAAACAACATTACTGCGATCATGGGATAACCTGAAAATGATAAATGTGCGGTAATATATAGAAGAAACCATATGAAATTATTTAAATGTATTTTCTATTTTTAGATATATAGAATATCATTCTCTATTGAGCTACGCATAAAACAAAAATTAATGAAAGGTAAACGTGATGTTTGTATCAAATGGAACTGATATCTTAATCTGTAGAGATGAATTGGGAACAATAAAAGAAAAAGGAATAATGATGATATAATATTTTTATTAAAAGATTATTACTTTATAATAAAAGATATCATATGATGGATAAGTATACCTTCCATATAATATCATATCAAGTGAGATGAAGTTATGAGATGAAGAAAAAATAGAGAGACCAACTATGTAGTACATGTTGTTGTTCATGGTATCAATATATTCAGTGAATTATGAGATATTGTATAGAGATCATCAGAGTTTTTCTTAGAGCTAAGAAACCCAGGTTATTAGTTCTTGTCAATATATAAAATGAAAATATTGATCATGGATTTATTTTCATGCACTACTATTGAAGACGGCTATTTATTCAAAGACCTGGTGATGGCAAGAAAGATATTATTTTGGTTGATGAAAAATAATATTGTGCAGACCAAGTGATATACTTAAAATTAGGAATATAAATAAATATTTTCATATATATAATAGAAATACATAGAACCTATGTGGTTTAGGGTATGCATGGATATCAGAGTGTGACACTATGACAATAGTGTGATTCTTTTATAATATTTATAGTGGGAAGTTGTTAATATAATTCATTGGGGATACATGAAATTTTAGGTGTGGGATGCATTGAACCCCTTGTAAATCCAGATTGATAAGAGTGGAGAATCATTGGTTGTGACGAACAACAACTCAGGTCAGGGAGAATGTATTTATATTGAAACTTGTAAATCTATTATGTTTTTCCATTATTTACTATACAATTATGGTAAGTTAGAGAGAAATTGGAATGTGTAGACCAAGACCCTAAAAATTCTAGGTGGTTGAATATAAATGAATTGTTTTTAAAATGTGACCACTTTTCCTCCATCCTTTATTAATTGTCCACTTATAACTAGTAATTTCAATTGATATAAGTGAAACCCCAAGTCACCTATGAAAATATCCTAGTTTCCTTTAAAAGATGTGATTTTTTTAAAGAAGATTCTCATAAAAATATTTTTACCTTATGCATATTCAATAAGAAGTGGAAATATCAGAAAATACCATGAAAAATATATAGAAGGAAGAAGAAAATATATCATCAAATAATATGAAGAAACAAAGGGATCAACCACTTTTTCAAGCTAAATAAATTCTTATGTTCTCATTTATTGAATCTATTTAAAGATATACTTTTAAATATTCATGTTCAAGTTGTGAAAAATATTAGGATCAAGAAGAGAGTATAGTAGGTAAATACTTTCACTATAATATTAATGTTTATTTGAATAAAGTTCCTATTTATGTATTACTTTACATAAAATGTTTTATGAAGTAACTATTTCAGGAAAAATCATATCTATTGGAAGAAGTTTATGTCATGGAAGATTAGGTATCTAATAATATTATCATATAAAACACCCTCACAAAGATAATGATAGTAAAGGATGAAAATATATCACCTTTTAATGATAGAAATTTTAAATAAGATTAATAATTATAAATATTAGATTGTGATAAGTAACAGTTTATGGTTTCAATTATCTATGTATTCAAAGTAGCGAAAGATAATTATAAAGTCATTGTAGATGTGAAATATGCACAGATTGATATTAATGATAATAAGGTAGGTAAAAATAAAAATTCAATTCTAGATGAATTAATGAAACATGAAAAAAGAATAAAAATTTAAAGATTAACTAGGAGATATATTTAATTCAGTTGAGGCTAAGTAATATTCCCATAATACTAATTGTTTGATGTTATAAATCAAGGTGAAAATATAGAATCAATCCCAACTAGATCATCCTAATGAAATAAGAAGAGAGAAATTACTGATCATGTTTTTAATGTTATTTTTTCCTAAATTGGGAATCACACAATTTTTTAATAGATATTGAAAACATTTCAAAGAACATCCACCTCATTCTTATGGAAGAAGGTAAGCCACTTTAAAAACAAAAAATCAATAAGAAAATATTTTTCATCAACAAATGTGTGAAAAAATACATATTCCTTATAAATGTGGTTGCCTAAAAATTATATGAAAGAAAATATATCATTATGGGTATATGGGAAAAATTTTATTTTGATTTCTCATAAAAAAATCCCAAAATATTACTTTTTCAACACAAAAATAGCATGTTGATTGTGAAAAAAATCATACATATTATATCAATAAGAAAAAATAATAGGTCTATAGGATATTATTCTTGTTTTTGTAGATTTGGATATATGTCCACATATTTTTGGAATAAAATTTAAACTCATTCAAATGGTATATGGACCAAATAAATGGGTTTAATGATAAAATATGAATTAAACCTATAGGAATGAATCATACTATATAGAAAAATTAAAAATATGTCCATGAAAACAATTGTGTGTTTTAATTATTTATAAGAGTTGTGAAACATTAGTGTTCACTGTTATAATGAATTCTTTTTAAAAAATTCTATGTATCATTCATTTATTATGGAGAAGAAGGAATCACCACAAACTGAGAAACATGTTAAGAAAGAACGAAATTATTCCTTGGGAAAAAAATTAAAAGATGAAATCTTAATCAAATATTCCCAATAAAACATGGAAGAAGGATAAGAATGATGTCAAACTGGTAGATAAGTAAATATTCTTATATTTTGGAAATATATTCAACATCATGGAACATTGTAAAATGGTCATGTGTCTTAATAAATAACTAAGAAATCCAAAAAAGGAAACTAATTTGGGAATGTGATTGTTGAAAAGTTTTATTAGTTAACACTCCTTCTGAATATGTTGAGATGCTTCCTAAGAAGGGAATGTAAAAATCTTATGAAGTTTTGTTATGAATGTGAAACATGGAAGGTCACATTAAAACCAATTGTATTAAATGGATTCTATAATAATAGTATTTATTGAATGAAAATGGGAATGGATATATGGATTCATGTTCACAAGCTATTATATCAAAGATGACGTTCTCATAGAAAAGGAAGAAAGAGCGTGAGACTAATGTGTAAAGAATTTTAATATCATATATGATGCATTGAAATATTTAAAATTATATTTTAGGAGTATTTTTTGGAGTTATTGTATTATTTTATCACCTATGCATTCTCAGTATTGATATATGAAAAATGATCAATATAATAAACAATGTGCAAGATATTTTTTTGAAATGATAAAATAACACTTTAATGGTCTTTCATATGAAAAAACTAATATTTTTATTAACTATGAAACATGAGTTATATCCTATGGTTGATATATGTTTTTTCAGCATTAGGCATTTTATTTAAGTACAGTTCTGAATAGAACATTCGATTAAATAATTAAAATAAATTTATTTGGTATTAATTACCTAATAAATGTTTTTAACTGATCCATCCTTTGTTAAATACCTCTTATATCTCCTATGTAGGGGTATCAGAATAATCTCACAGATTTAAGGTGAGGACTATGAAGGATATAATTGTTGGATAATGGTGGGACCATGGATCAACGATCAGAAAACTGCATGGTTTTTTGTTATTGAGTAAGTTCCTAGAACTCACCAACAACAGTGATGTAGAATCATTCTTCATAAGTGGAAAATTTGAAATCATCTTTGGGAATTTGATTTCACTAGTTATTTTACAATTCATGATTTTTTATGAGGAACATTAATTAATTTTTTAGATATTAATTGTTGATTGTATTTGATGAATTTCCCATTCATTTTTTTCATCTAAGAACTAATAATTGATGATTTATTCTATTTCCAAAACACTCATTGTTTTTTCCATAAATTATTAATGGTCAAGATAAATAGTGGAAAATATTATTTTCTAACTTTTTTGTTTTTACCCCCCACATCTATTCTTAATCCATCATCGACGTCTGATTGTCTCGTGATTTAACATTATTCGGGAACCAGGTTCGATGTGTCGTTTTCATTATTTAGTTTCATGTATGATTTTTGTTTAATAAAAAACATGGATTTTTGTAATGTAGGATATTATAACATTATTATGTAAGATTGATGGTTGATTAATAGTTTTCGTCTATCTGGGTTTTGAAAAGTGATACATTCAATACCTTGTAGGGAGTCATTTTCAGAGTAAAGGGTAACCGAAATGTTTCCATTGGGGATGTTATGGGTTGTGACAATGTGGTTTGATGAATTTATGAATAATATTTATATAATAGATGAGTATATTTAATTTGGTATAATAAACTTGTGTAATTTTTATAAATTTGTACAATTTTGGTACACACGGTGTGTCTCTCTAAAGAACACACACTGTGTGGACCCCACCATATAGAATTTAGGGTTAACACTAAAAGTTAAATATCACCCACTATGTGGGGGACCCATATAAAAAGTGGTTTTTATCCTACAAGATTAAAATGTATAGGTAGTACATGCATAATAATCCATGGGACCACATAAGCCTTTTGTGATGAGGCACATCCCATGCACTACATAGAGTACACAGACTTTGGAATATGAAACATCCTGAGAGCTGACACAACATCTTCACATATATCGTCATAAAAAACATCTCATGTATCTAGATAAAAAAATATTCTTTTTGAAAAATATACTTGGTTAGAACCATAATTAGTTACACACTCCATGTACCCCCCTTGTACCTTCTATATACTCCTTCCTGGGAAAGATAGATCCATTTCTCTCTTCACTATGGATTCTAATCTATTGGGTAAGTTCCTTTGGTTTTCCCCATTGATGGTATGGTGTGAAATCCCATAACAATCCAAATATATTTGATCCCATTTATGGGATATATATATGTTGGTATCCCTCTACGTAGCCTAAGGTGGGATCCTTTATCTCATTATTTTATAGGTATGGTCATGTATCCCATACCCAACACCTAAGACATTCGGTTCCCTTATTAATGGGGTATTCCATATAGAGTTGGGTACCCCCATAAGTCTTGGGTGTGGTCACCTAAAAATGTATCAGTAACTTATGACTTCTTGTTGAAACATTATTCGGATGTGTATGGGCTCTCAGATGATTAACATCATTTTTAGTGAGACCTGAGGAGTCAGTTCACATAGATGAGTTTTACTTTGGAGCCTTGAGAACAATCCTTTAGACAATAGTGGATAAAGACCACACCTTGAGACATGGATTATTCCTTTTAGAATATCTTTGTAATATTTTTTATTCCCCTTTATTTTGTGATTTAGGGAGGACTCCCTCTTTATTGATTTTTTGGGTGATTTCGAGGTTCTTATAGTGTAGGATTATATTCACCCATGAATGGGCTTGACCCACATGGTTTATGTACTATGAATATTATATCCCTTTTTATGGATTCCATGGTTTAAGGAAATTAGGTGGATCTTCTTTAAGCTACATGGGTTTTGTAAGGATCATAAAGTTGTGTTTTTGTAATAGTTTTATTTTTTTAGAAGGTACTAATCCTTTAATGTTGATGGTCTTGTATTTTTTCCCCAAATTTATTTTAAATATTTTCTTTTCATGAAAGGATGTGAGACTAAGTGTTAAAAATGAATTTACAATAGCAGTTATTTACTTTTCAACATTATACTGGTGTATATATATATATGTTTGTGTGTATACATGTACTTTGGGTTAAGGCCTCCGATGTGTATTATATTTCCACTTGATGCTTTTCACTAGACCCTAGCCTGTTTGATGGAATAGTGGGGAGGAACTCTTATATTGGTTTTTTACAGGTGTGTATTACTGGATTAGTTCATGATAGAGTGGTATTAGAGCCAAAGATATCTTAGGAGTGGAGTTTAGAGATAGTCTAGTTGTGGGGATTGGTTTAGAAACAAGGGAAACAATGGTAAAGTGTCTCAAGATTGGATCTCAGGACACGAAACCCTGTAATTGTGTCCTATCCAATGTATCCATTCACTAAGACTCTAATATTATTCTTTTTCACTTGGTATATATAGTTATTGTTATCATGGTAAACATTTTCATGTGCATAATATTAGAATGTGTTGTAGTTTCAATTTTCTTCTCAAGTAATATCCCCAGATATTCTCTAATTACTATGGTGTATCTTAGATTTTTCATGATTCCTTAACAGTGATAGCTATCTAGGATACCACTATAAGATTATGATGATGATCCTCTTATCCATGAGGCCCTGGTTAAGGGACTTGTGAAAGAGGCGGTTCTACTAGGTGGATTTCCAACATTACCATCACCATTTGAGCAGTTGATTACTCTAGTAGTAGAAAAATATGATGCATGTTGGTTGAGCATAGTTTGTGAGTTATATAGGTAGAGACCACTTAGGATATGGGGTAAGCTAGACCCCCAGATATTTGAGTATTGTATCAAGGTAGTAGATAATGTTTCTTTACTTTTTAGGACACCTATCAACCAGATGGCGGTCCTAGAAGCTTTCCATCTCCATATCTAAATTAGTTGATGGTGGATCATGATGTTGAAAATTCATTATGTGGTGACTCACACCTGGAAAGAGGATGAGAACCTCTTTATAGGGGGTTTTCATTCAGCAATGTTGCAGGTAGTTCATATCTAAGTGATTCTAGAGAACTTGTCAGGCAATATAAAAATCATTCTATTTACATAGTGGATTACCAAACTATCACAGTATCCCATGGATACGGTTTGTAACTTATACTCTCAAGAAGATACCTTTTAGTATGGCCTTCACCAACATAACCTAGTAGGGATGTTATATCTTTTCATCCATCATTATACCAGGATATAATAGTTTTCCTTGGTTGTGAAGAGCCTCTTATAGTAGCAGTAACATTGAATTAGATCTAGTAGTGGACACCCTGGAGATGAGACCTCAATTGGTGGTAGTCTACATCAATATAAATACCTTAAGCTTATTCGATCAATAATTTTATTTCAAAAAATATCTAATTTTATTCTATTCATGAATATAAATTTAGTTTTATAGTTTTAGTGAATCTATTAAACAAAAAACCCATACATTACAAGTTGTAAACATTATATTAGTATCATTTTCCAAAAATATAAGACTCTGAAAAAAATACACTGTCTTTAAAATAAATTGTTTTTTTGTTCATACGGATCTTTTAAAAACTTTGAAAAACATTTAAAAGCATTGATATGAGCAAAAAAATCACATTAAGGGACATATGAAATATAAAATAGTTATTCCATTTTAAAACCATGAGATGATAAAAGAGGGTTTCTATTTAACATGATAAACTTCAAACTCAACTAATCATTTACTTACACATGAAATCAGTTTTACTGCACAAATATTTTCCAAAAAAAATTCCTAATCAAATATAAATAAAAAATAAAAACCACGATGGTTTCATATAAAACATGTAAACTCGTGAAATTTATTTTCTTAAAAATTACCATTTTACTCTAAAAGGGAATAATCCTTCATTAAAAATATTTTATCATACCTTTTGAAATCAATGTATTTAATGAAAACTCATTATAAAGAAATTAAAATCCAAGTGGGTTCCATTAAAAATAATCTTTATATAACCCTTTCAATAATTATTAAAATTGTAATAACAAATATGATTGACATCCATCATATTTTCTAGAAAATTCAATCATCACCTAATGCATTACAGATCTATCTCTGGATAACCTATCACTATGAGTTATATCTGGACTAACCATCATCATGAGATATATAAAGCTCTCCAATAATACTAAATAATGTAAAATTATCCTTACATTTATGAAACTCATTAGAAAAAAATTCCATAATCGAACAAATACATATTTCATTTTAAACTAATAAGTAAAACATTTTTTGATAATGATATATCCATTTTTGGTTAAACCTATTTTTCCAAAATAATATATCTATAATAAATTGATGGAGAGTTTTCCATTGAGTAAAATATAGAATATTTTTAAGGAATGGTGGGAAATTTATTTGAAAATGTATATGATAAAATAGAACATTCCTTTTTTACTTTTTCAATGTAAAGTCAAAACATTCCATATAGAATAACTAAAAAGATTCCTTTTAAAAACCTTTGAAATAAATTTAAAATAGATATAAAATTTACTTTATATTTAATTTTTTGACACCTAAATAAAAAAATGTATGAATATGTACATGGAATAAAATTATTTAGAAAACAAATCTTTAAAACATTTCAAATGAGGCTTTCAATGTAAATTGTCCCTTACATCCAATATGACTCATCATATAAATCATTTATATTAATGAATAATAAACTCATATTATTTATTTAATTAGTTATGAACCTTTTTAATTTTTATTATTCCTTTTATTTTATTTACAACCATGTTATATTTAACTACTTAATCAATTAAATTCTCATCAGGTGTTTGGACTATACTCATCTCATATGTCCAAAATGACTTTGGTGGGTTGAATATGTTCAATGTTTTTATTATTTCACAATATACTGAATAATAATAATGAAATATTTATAATTTTAATACATAAATTCTACTTTTAAAACGGACCATGAAATATTGTTTCAAAAAATTAACTACATTGGAATCATTGAGATAGTATGGCATATGCCCACATGAGTAAAGTTTGCATTTTTGATAATACATGATTGAAATATGGTAAGTGTTATTTACTTTTTTTTATAGATGTTATTATATCATGAATATAATATAATTTATTTAAATGAACTTATATATTAAATCCATGAGATTTTTCTATGAAAGACCAATCACATTGCTTTATGGAGGTGGAAATCCACACATACACACAAACGAATTTACCATTTTTCAATGGATGGAAAGGTAAGAAAATGAATGATATATTGATTTTCAAAAATTATAATCATATCATGAATTTCATATATTTAAATTAAATATTTCTTTTTTTCCTTCATTTTGAGGTGTTAAAGGAAAATGAAATTAATCGGTTTGTGAGATGGTAGTGCTTTATACACATAAATAACGGTTTTGTTTCCCATTAGATGAAAGAGGAAGATTTATATAACTAATTATATTAAGATAAAAACATATTAGTATATATTATATATATATTATTTTATCATATATGAGGAATATATTAATTATGAATACAAATAAATAATATGAAAATATTCCGTTAAATGTTTTACCTCTTACTTGGACAACCTCCTTTTATTTACACCATAAGCCCTCTAAGGTTTGTATTATTACCAAACTAAGAACTATATGAAATGTTTATGGATGTTAATAAGTTTTTTAGTAATATATTTACTAAACTAAAAGGATCTTTAAGTGTAGATAAGATTGGAGAGGGATGTCCTTTCATAAGTGGGAGAAAGTACACACTTGGAATTATTTTAAAAGATTAAAATATATGAATGTATTACTCAGAACACATACATGGAAAATAGACCATTTACACTACTTATAAGATATAGGGTCAAAATATTTTTATACAATAGGATCTAGAGAGGGTTTTAGATCATTTAAACCCTTATCTATCTAGTTTAACCCCTGGTAAATCAGTTTTAGTATTAAATGAGGCAACTAATTTTTACTATTTTTACTATTTATTATAACAAACTACATAATAGAACTATGTTAAAAAAATTTAACTCATTATTAAAAATATTTCATCAATACTTCACAATTAAATTTTTAGAAATTATTTAATTTAATTTAAAATTAATCCGACAATGTTTGATGAAAAATGGTTTTTCAAAAAAAATATTTGTTTAGTATAAAATTGTTTCATTAAAAAGTTAAAGAATAAAATATATTTAAAAAACATAATTGGGTTTTTAATAAAAAATAACTTATGAAATTATAAAACTAATCCAAAATGGAATTTTACTTTTTAAATACATGAAAAAAATATAGTTTCAAATAGAAATTAGTATTTTCACTATTCATTGAAAAATAAAACATTTTAATAAATTATCAAAAATTACTCCAAAAATAATTTTGAAATGATTAATTTAAAAATGTTGTTAATTTTAAAAAATTAAAAATCAATAATTTGTAAAATTATATTTTAAATATAACCATATAATTCATGAAACACTAATTTTTTTAAAAGATAAATCTATTTTCCTTTTAAATGAAAACCAACCTAGTATTATTGAAATGGCAATAATTAAATAAAATATAATTAATTATTGGTAATAATATGTTAAAATGATCTATAATTATATTTATTTACATATTACATTCTTCCCACTTTTTCAAATTTCATCCTCTCAATTTTATTTTATAGTTATATAAGTGGGGATATCTTTCCCACATAGAATTCTCTAATTACCTTGTTACTTATTCCATCATATGTTATTTACAAAAAAACTAATCAATTGAATAACCTCATTCAAAAAAAACATTCTTAAAATGAGAAATAATACAAGTGTACTGTTCTTTATTTGAAAGTATTTTTCCAATTGAACTACTTTAGGGCATCTCTTTGGAGACATCTGATAAAATTTGAACTACTTCAGGGCTCAAAACATAATGTGCATATAGAGAATATTATATTAAAACTAAAACATTATATAAATTATATACCTAAGATAAAAACATATGCGAGGATACTATATAATAAACTGATCTAAATTTCTCTATTATTTTTTACGCTCTAATAAACCATTTAATTGATTCCTTTTGTACAGAGACATAAAACACATTTCCATATTGGTGCTTCAAGAAAAACATGATTTCCTAGAGAAAAAGAAATATCATTACTCTAATTATCTATATAATGTTTTCCCCACATTGAGTTTTCATAATATTTTTTTGATTTATCTTCATCTTCTCAACCATTCCTTCTACAAATTATGTCCCCAAAAACATTATTTTTTATACTACATTATAAAAAGATAGATTCTAGCACCTCATTCCATATAATTACTCAAAAGTTTCTATCTATATAAAAAAAATGAAAATTATTAATTTATGAAAATCCAACGAAAGAAATATATTCATCCTAGATTCCCTCACAACACATTAAATAAGATCAAATCATTTTTTTTACATGGTTAAAATAATCTGCAAGAACTATTCATTAAATTGATAATGAAATGTTGTACAAAAATTTAATTCATTAACCAACGCATTATAAAGGAAATTATAAAAATTAGAACCAAATAATGGATCATAATCAAATAAAATATATAGGGGAACTCCATGTATCATGAATATATCCCTGTTGTATAATCTAGAATGTTTATCATAAGAAATAGTATCTTGAATGGTAAACAAAATGTTATGATTTAGTTAGTTGAGAATAATAACCCAAATCACATTATTACATAGTTATTTCTTTGGTAATCCCACAATAAAATCCATGGATATATTCTCCCATTTCCATTCTTTCATCATAAGTGTATGAATCATCCCCAATGGTAATTTTAATTATTCTTAAACTTATTAAAAATTCAAACATTTAATTTTAAAGTAAAAAATTTCTCGATTCATTCCATCACAGGAGTAATACTCTCTAAGGTGTCTCTATATATTTTTCCTTCTAGGATGAATAGAAACGGGGAACTATAAGTTTTACTCAATAACTCCCTCATCAACTAGTATTCAAAAGGAACACATAATATTTTTAGAAATATGATAAAACGTTCTCCATAAATATTAGATTTTTTAAAATTACCTCTCTTAAAAAATTCTACCATTTCATATAAAACATGATACTCATTATAATATAGATTAATTTTTTTATATTGAATATTATAATAACACGTGAAACATAAAAAAATAATTACCTTCATTATAAATTTCTAGGTCAAAATTCATCAAACCATTAACTAAGGAGTTATGTTTCAAATATATCATGGTTAATATAAAATTATATTTACAACTCAAAGCATAATATACTTGGTTTTATTTTATAATATGGTAATGAATTTGAAATTCATAATCATTAATCAGTTTTAGGCATATTCCATGCTTCATGTTCAACTCATTATGATTGAATTTATGGTTCATAATTTTGGTATGAGTATTTATTTCAAAATATTCTCGATATAAATGATGCCTCTAAATTTTTTAAAATAATGCAATATTATATCCTTACAAATAATTTTTGGTTTAATTTAAGTCACGAGGTGTCAATTGACATGAAGGATAAGAAAACACCTAATCATTCTCTATTAGAACACAACAAATTCCATTTAATGACGTGCCACTATAAAGGAAAATTCCCCATTTCTAAAGGGCCAAGAAAAAATTGTATTGTTAACCAATATTAATTGTAATTATAAGAAAAAATCATTATTCTCTTTTTTCTAGATGTATTTAACCATTTTGAGTAAAATTAGTTAGTGGGAAAGATAATTGAGAATTTATTAAACAAACATCTAGTAATAACCCGATAATGTAAGAATGCTATGATTCTATGTGACATTTTTAAGTCATGACCATTCATAAATAACTTTAGTTATATAATGTTACATAGTTATTCCATATTTAAAAACAATATTCCTGATGAAATAAATATATTTTAACCAAAATTCACACTTACTAAAATTTCCATATGATACCATTCCTTTCAAGTTCTACAATACAATCTATTATTGTCCTTCATGATCCTCTTGGATTTTAGAATATACCAACCTATCATCTATAATAACAAATATAATCATATATAAATAGAAATGGAAAACTCTATTCATAATATCCATGATTATAGATTGTTTATTAGATAACCAAAAGAAAAAAACTAGGAACTCATAATGCCTATATATTTTCTAAAGTGAAATATTCAGAATATCTTTCTCCATTACCTTTAACAGATGGTACTTTGACCTGAGTGAAATATTTGAAAAATACTTCACACCCTACAGACAATCAGACAAATAAATTTTTTTGTTCTTTTTTGGTGATTGTGCCTACATAATTCCAAGCCAAAATTAGTTTTTCCTGTATTAGGTTACCCCAGTTCCATTTATCTGAGAAGAAAATTTTCCTTGTTTGTAGTCTTCCATCCTAGAGTAGAATTTTCTTATCTTTAGTGTATTTTAGGTATTTATAATGATATTTGTTCTTAGATCATTGTTTTTACAGTGGTTTTGGAAGCAATTATCAGAATGAATTTGGTGGTCATGCTTCTTAGTTCTTGTTTTTCCTCTAATCGATTATCTCCTACCATGTTTCAGTTCCTATTGTAGTGAAGCCCATTGTCATTTCTCGAGGTCTGGTGATGCTCCACGGTGGGTATTCTCTTTCTTATTGGACTGATTTGGCACTCAAGACATTGGTTTTTTCTAGTTTGATGTTCAATATGTCAAATTTTGGTTTATATCTTTCTGAATGTTCTGAGTTGTCTTGTTGATGGTCCTTTTTCCTTTTATTGAGATAAATTGATGGATGTTGATCTAAATTTTTTTTGTCACCACAATCCTTAGAGTGTTAATCTATTGTCCATGTCAATGATGATATGTTTTCTTAATAATATTCATATTATGATCAAGTACATTAAATATTTTTGAGCATTTTTGTTTCATTATGTTTGGATTAAGGTTTAAAATGTGATTCTAGTTTCTGTTATATTTGAGCTAATGTTGTGACATTGATGGATAAAATACCCAGAAGAGTCAATTGTTTCATAAGAGTGAATTAAAAGGATAATTTCTTCTATGATATTGGGGATTATATATTTTTTGTGGAATTTTTTCAACAACATTTTGAATTTGGGTATAGTGATTTCATGTTAGGTGATGTTATGACAGTTCTCACTAAACCCATAAAAGTGGTCTATATTGAAAATAATAAAATGGATCTTATTCAACTCTCTATAATCAATGGAATGTATCATCGAGGATTCTATATTTTTAAAAATATAATAGCATCACCCCATATTTATGTTCTAAGATGAATGAATCCTTTATCTATAATCTTTTATAATTTCATTTTCAATTCCAAATGCTCTACTTGAGACATTAGATACTGGGGTTATGAAATTTTATTAGTATTAGAAATTGAGTTAGCATTAAATTTCACATCCTGATCAAGTATAATACTAGGAGACTAATTAAGAAATAAATCCAAATATTCATTTCCTATAGGAAGATCGTCGACATGAACAGTCTCCTTCTTCTCGTAATCATGTTAAAGATACCTTTAATTTTGAAATTTTTCTATATTTTTTGAATCTTTATGTGTTATTGAATGTATGAATTAATTCGTACATAGAAATTGTAACTCATTGTAAAAAATAATTATCTCTATAATACATCATATAATGATAAACAAAAAACCAATCTGTAACTAGAATAACATAAACTTCTACAATTGGATGACAATAAGAATTGTAGGTAAAACCTTTCCACAGAAAAAACAGGAAGATTATTATAATTTTTTTCTTTAATACCACCCAAAACTTATTTTTCCAATGGTATGGCCTTACTTCATGAGTTGAATTTTCTAATTTATCAGAAAATTTCACAGAAATGGATGACTGTGTAGACCCCAAAGAAGTTGGAATAAATTTAATAAATAAATAATGTACCTGAAACCACATAATTTATGTGAAGTAATTAATTATTATAAAGTGACATTCTATTTCTATTATTTTATAATTATATTATCCATTATTATCATTGGACAAGAACTCACATAATGGCCAATATCATTACGATTAAAGCATCTTACAAATGACTTTTTATTATATTTCTGATTTTTTTTGTAGTCATGAGACAAATTCCCAAACATACCACATAATACACCTTATCAAGAGTTAATAAAACATTTACCAAGTATATTTTTACCTTACCTATCAAAAACTGGAAACCATAAAATAAATGATCATCATCCTACTCCATTTATACAATCTAAAAATTTCTAAAAAAATTATCATAAATTTTGAATCCATGTGAATTCAATCCCCTCATGTTTATTGGATACATTCCAATTTAAAATCTACTAATTTTACTATCAATTTCCTAGATAAAATATTACAAGTACCATTTCTATAGTGTGATGTTTTCATCATACATAACCACTAAATCATCCTCCTTCTACCTTAATTCCATGGATTTTTTCTTTATCCTATGTCAAACAACCATAAGCAAATATTTATCAATGAAAATATCATTAAATGTTTCCCATTATATGGAATCAATATCTTCTCTTTCTCTAGTATTCTTATCTATTTACCACCATTGTTCAGATTAACATTCACAAATTTAAATAGAAAGAGTTACATATTGATGATTTGAATAAACCATGACTATGAATATATTTTCACAATATTTGACACATACTTTAGTTATCATTGGTTTAGATGATCCATTGAATGTCAGTTTTTTTCATGAAATAGTCCTATATAGACATGTTCCTCTATGGTTTAATTGGTTTCCCTATCACATGGATACCACTAAAATTACAATACTTTGTCAACCAAGCCATTAGAATAATGAAATTCTCTATTCTAACTCTAACTATTTCAGGTTGCAAATTAATAAAAATATTTTTATTTTGGTACCTTCATACAGTATATTCTTTATTTAATCAGTGGAAAACCATTCTAAGTAGATATATTTTTTATGAATAAAATGGTAATATTCTAAATATATCATAATAACCATAAATTACAATATGTTAAGTGTACTAACTTCTAATATCCTAACCTATAAAATTATCTAAACTTTTTCTCAGATTCCAACTGTAAAAAAACTTTATACACTCCATAATTTCATTTTGAAATAAGAATTCATTTTCTTCCATTAATAAAGATATCAATAGGTTTATAGTTTTATCAATTTTTTTATAACTATTACATAACAAACTCATATATTTTATGTTGTAAAATTTTTATTAGTATCCATTTTCTATAATACATGGGTTTTAAATTAAAAAAACCAGAAAAATACTTACAATTATCAAAATGAATCCTTATTTTTTTCTTACTCATCCCCAAAACTTTTGAAAATCTTTTGAAAATGTGGGATGAGCACAAAAAGATTATTAAGGGACATAAAATTAATAAACAAAATAGTTAGTCCATTTCAAAACCATGTTATATTAAAAGTGATTTTTCTTTTAACATAGTAAACATTGAGATCAAATAATCTTTTACTTACACATGAAATCAGTTTTACTATCCAATGTTCTTCAAAAACACATTATAATAAATCATAAAATAAAAAATAATAATCATGAGGGTTTATTAAAATCTCTAATATTTTTTTTAGAAACACATTTTTGGGTTCAGTGTGTACCCTCAAATAAAAGCTAACCCTCCCATAAACCAGTAAAAACATAACATACAACCACACAACATTTAAATTGAAAACAAAAAAAATTCAAATCCAATATTTCAATTTCAAAATAAAACCAAATAATTATATTGTAATAGAAATTTACATTTTCATATTTAACTTCACACCATCTAAAAATGATTTCAAAATTTAAGCTGATTAAAAGGTAGGATTTGTAATCCCCCTTGATTCGTGCACCATGAAGATCAATACCATCTATTTAAATCCACCAACCAGATGAACATTCAAAAATTGGAATTGATGAACATCACCAAGTATCAAACTAAAAAATCAAATAGATCGATCCCTAAAAACATTCCTCTCATTGGTGAGAGCCACTCCAACAAAAAAATAGTAAATAAGCCCACCAATTATATAGAATATTAATGGAGAGTTGAAGGAGAGAAATCCCACACCACTTGAAACTCCTCGAATTCCATCATCCACTAGAAAAGATCCTCCCAAAACCTCATTATGAACCATCACACAACACCAACTTAGAAGGTTTTGTTGGACCTTGAAGTAATGGTAGAGATGAGTGGATGAATTTTTCAATAGTGAGATGTACCTTCATAGGAACCTCATCCCTTCCATTGGTCCCCTTTAAATTAAATAAAGACCACCATCATCAATATCAAACACATCAAATCCATGATCAATCACTCAGCATCCCTTTTTCTAGAATCATAAAAAAAATAGTCACTACTATTAATGCTGAAACCACCACCTCTGGACAAATATGTTATCTAAACTACCATCATATAACTATACCTTACCGAACAAATTGACAAAAGAACAAAAATAAATCACTGAATCAACATAAAAATGACAATCAATTGCATCATATTCTTTTTTTTAGGATTATACCAACTAAAAATGATTTTGTCCAACACAATCAAGATCATAAAAACCAAAACACCATTTTCAACATAATAAAAACCATCACCAATATATTTTGTCTCTAGAATAGATGAAAAATAAATCACCAAAAAAATCCAAAATAACTTAGGAAAACAACAACCAATCCTCTGTAAGATCTACTATCAACATGAAAAATTCTACCTGAATCCAAATATTATTCATGTCAAAACCATTCAAAAAAAGTATGCGGAACTCCATTAAAAAATTTACTAAAACCACATCATGAATAGAAACAATAAATAACAATAATAACCAATATGGGTTGTTTCTCTCGTAACACTAATGAATATCCATCCAAAACATCTCAACCCCCCCCATGTAATTCACAACATCTTACTGAAATGGATCTTAATTCAATAGATCTAGAAGTCATGGTAAAGGTTGAACTTGAAGGAGGCTTCTGAAATGAGCCACATTCATGAATAAAATAAAATAATGTGAATATTCCCCCCCCCATGACAAAAAAAATAATAACTGACTACAATGACTATCACATTTCAATCCCCCTAAAATAATGATAAGTATGACCAAAAAGGGGGTCCAACATGGTAGATCCCATCAGTAGAGAAGTCATGGTTTGTGGTCGAAGTCATAAAGTGTAGTGTCCTAAGCCTAGAGATTGAAATATAAGTAAGGGGATAACCCTTGAGTATAGGAAACGAATAACCCTTACAAGTAAGGGATACCCCGAACTGTTGTCTCCTCCTCCAACCCTAGTTCGTGTCTCTTCCCAACTATCGTCAGAGCTTCTTCAAAGACCCCTAGTAATCAACCTAACTCACTCTATGGAAGGGTTGATGGGGGTGGGTTGTATGTCTAAAGGTGCCAAAAAATATTTTCTTTCTTCTCTTTTATCCCTGCAATGACGGATTTTGATCTCCTTGGTACAAGGTGAACTAGGGTCCGGCTCTCGAGGGTTCCCCCGACCAAACTTAGGACTCTTTTAGATGAAATAGTTGGCTCTTTCAAGAAATTTTTTCTTACTCAAAAACTAGATATTCGTGATACTGGGACCTCAGGACCATTCACCCTCTCTAAATAAAAGGAGACAGAATTATTCGTGCCTTCACCTCTCTCGCTCTCTTCAATCCATAATGCTTAAAGGGCATACTATGATTATTTATCTTATCATATGGAATTAATATGGATTGGGGGCCCAATTTAAGAATGTTTCTGTTGTATCAGATGCCAGGAAATATAACTCTTTGATGGGGGCTATTCTGGAACCTAAGTATAATACTAACAAAGTTTCATGGTTGGCCAAAAAAAAGGGTATCTCTAATTCTTTGAATGGAGGCACTTCAAATTCATAGATATTGATATGTTGTAATAATAATGTCTCAGTATAGGTTTTGAGCCTCATTCCATAGTGTATCAACATGAGGATCTCCTACAGAGGGTTTGAGGTAATGTTTACCTTCATCTATGCAAGTACCGATGCACACAAGAGGATGGATTTATGTCATCACCTGTAGGAATATTACTATGATCTTTACCTTGGTTCATTGGCGGTGACTTCAACTCTATAGAGGACTTATCAAAAAAATAGGTGGATCCATCTCCAATCAAGGAGGAATGAATGAATTCTAGGGATATATGGTGAACATAGGGATTCTGGACCCAGTTTTCTCTGGATCCAGATTTATATGGTGCAACAATTGAAGGAGGCCAAATCGCATATGGAGTCATCTAGACTGATTCCTTACAAAAATCCAAGGGTTGGACCTTTTTTATAAATCTTTGGTCAACCATCTTACATGCTCACTTTCATACCATGCTCCACTCTATGTGAAAATTAGGCGTGAAGTAGTGGCTGGCCCAATATTTCACTATTCCAATACATGGAATCGGGATGCCTCCTTCATGCAACTGCAAGAAGTTTGCTGGAATAAGGATGAAGGGGGAAGGTGCTATAGAGGATTTTCTAATCACATCAAGAACCTCAAGTAGGAAATTAAAAAATAGTTGGCTAACAGACCAAATGATTTAGATGGTGTGGACATCATTCTGGACAACATTGATAGGCAGGAGGAATATCTTCAGAATGTTTGGGATTAAAACACCATCATTATACTATGTGATATGCAGAACACTCTTTCTAAAAAACTTTTAGAAATTGAGAGAGTTTACAAAGAGTGCTTCATTTTAAGATGGTTAAGGAAAGAAGACCATAACAATAAATTCTTTCATGCATGAATGAAGGAGATGAGGAGCATGAAGATCAACCTGAGCCACGGAAATGGGACCTTCACTTCTGATGTGGATGTCACTGGAAAAATGTCTTTGCGCAACTTCGAGGGTCTTATGACAGGGGAGGCCTCTTCTAATTTTAATAGGGATGTATCATATGGTGATGACATCTTGAGTTTCCTTTCTCAACTTGTGAGGGATGATAAAAATACCTATCTTACCACCCTTTCAATGGAGATTGAGATAAATAATCGATGATGGGTATGACACATGACAGTGCACCCAGACCAGACGAATTACCATCCCCCTTTTCTGTTACTTTATGGGAGGTGGTTGGCCCCCAGGTGGTGGAAGCAGTGCAATATTTCTTTGGCAGTGGGGTCTTAATAGGGGAATTTTCTCCTCAATGTTTTTTCTCATTCCAAAGACCAAGAACCCAACCTCCATTGACCAATACTGGCCTATTTTCCTCTACATTGTCTCCTATAAAATGTTGGCCATAGCCATCTCCAAGAGGCTATGTATTATTATCCCCAAGTTGGTTTCAGTGGAACCACATGGGTTTATTTAGTGCCAAATAATCAAAGGGGTGGTTTCCATTACTAGTGTACTTTTGAATGATATTCATAGACGTTCATTGCGTTCTAATGTCATCTTCCAAGTTGATATGAATAAGGAAAAATAAAATGTCGAATGGAGTTTAATCATTCATGTTATGAGGAGGTTTGGGTTCCTGGAAAGGTTTTATGACCACTGTTTCAGGTGTTATTCCTCTCTTTGGTTGTATTTCTCTGTCATGGGGAAATGTTTTGACTACTTTAAATTAGTTCAGGGTGTAAGTGAGGGGATCCATTTTTTCCAAGCCTCTTTATATTGGCTTAGTATTCTCTATCATGGAACGTGAATCGATGTTTGGAGGATGGAAAGATGAATCCTTTCTATGGGAGGCGGTGTATGGAGAGAATTTACCACCTAATGTTTGTTGATTATGTGTTGATATTCATGAATGGAAGGCACAAATCTCTGTTAGAGAGATTTTGTCCAGATACGGTCGCCTAAGACACTGGTGTATAAACCCTTCAAAAATACATGTTTTCATATCTGAAGAATTCCTATGGAGGAGGTGTAGAGGCATCCATGAAATACTTGATTTTCATCAAAATTATATATTAATCATCTATCAAGGTGTGTCGGTCTCTTGCGGCCTCATCAAAAAAACAACAATTTGAAAATATACTTGAGCGGCTACTAGGAATGATTGTCAGTTGGAAGAACAAGATATTGTCGTTTGGAGGGCGGTTTATGTTTATTAACTGCATGCTAACTTCTATCCTAATGCATGTTTTCTCCATCATAAAACCTCTGATAGGCATTTTTGAAAAAATAGAAATAACCCTCAACAAATTAATATGGGATGTGAAGAAGAAAAGACACAATCCCTATACATCTTGGAAGCAATTGGATAAGATAGTAGTCGAAGTGGGTGTAGGCATTTAGGACTTCACGGATACCATTCTAGGTATGAAATATCGACTAGATTAGGAGATCATATCTAGGGAGAATCTGTGGGAAATGTTTTTCAAGGCATGCTACAGACTCCATTTGGAAGCAGCTGGACTCCACGGTGCATTTGGATTGGAGAAGTTCATGTTCTCCCATATCGAGATTTTGTCCACCTACACTCAATGGGTCATCATTAGAGGAGAGGTTATCTTCTAGGAAACTATTTGGTCTGGAGAAATTCTAGCTTACATAGGTTTTCCTTCTCTGAACATTTATTTATATGAAGCAAGTGAATAGTATGAGTTCGTCTATGAATCGATGAATCCTAGTCAGATGAGTATCTTCAAAAGTATATCTATGAGCGATGAAGTGGATATCTGCTACTTCACTAGTTCATGTACTAGAAGGTACAACATTTGGTATTACATGATGTTATTTCAGCCGGAAGCCGCATCTAAAGAGTAGATGTCAATGGTATGTTGAAATTAAATTCAAATGAGAATGTGTTTTCTAGTTTAGCATAATAGAAACAAGGTTATCCCAACTGAGGAGAAAATCCAATGGAAGGGTATCTCCATGGGTTCATGATGGAACTGCTGCGAGAGTATGAAGGTGGAGTCGATACACTGTCTATTTTTTCAAGGCCAATGGGCCTCCTATCTATGGTCTTTCTTCACTTCCCATCCAAACACATATAACGAATCCCTATCTCTACAGGGATTCTTGACCGCATGGTTTCTCGGTACTGAGAATAGAATCATGGAGTGCACATCTCAGACTATCATTCTTGTGTCTATATGCTATACCATTTGGGAGGCACACAACCATGATTGACTGGGATCCAAATGCACTCTTTTTTATGCAGATACGGTTAATATCTCTTATAGTCGAGTAGTCTTCTATTATTAAAGGAGATAAAACATCAATCACAATATGCAACCTACTCAATCGGTCATGCATGCAGAGCAGGGGGAGCAAACGTAGGGTTAGATGGAAGCCTTATAATAGTGGATTGAAAATGAACATTGACGGCTCTTACATGGAGGGGGTTATGAGGGAAGGTGGGTTCTTTCGGATTCTTAGGGATCATTCCACCTTGGTTTCTGTGCTTATTAAGGTACGAGTAACTCCTTGGGTGTGGAGGTTCGGGCTCTTCTATCTATATTGATGGTATGTAAGAGGTGGGGATTACAGGTTACTGAGATTTAATCAGACTAAAAATTCCTTGTGAAGGCTTTATAGGGACGTCATGTGATAACTTGGGAGTTTATTAACCCTTTTTATAGATGCAATGTGGATACCAATCAAGGAAAGATGTTCCATCACAGTTGTATGGAGACTAACATTGCAGCAAACTCTCTGGCTCACATGGGTAGGCAGGATGAGGGGCCTATGATTTATGCTGGTATAGACTCTCTCCTTGTTGAGTGTAAGAGTGTAGTGCAAGGGGATTCCCTTTGGTCTAAATCACTTTCACCATCCTTTACGGGTATGTTCCATGCATATTTTCATTTTCAATAAAAAAATTACTTCCACCACTAATATAAATCTCTAGATACCATAATAATTACCTAATACATTGGAGAGTTATTTTTGGATCACCCGTCATCATGAGCTATATTAGGATCACACATTATCATGATAAATTTCAATATAACACATAATTTTAAGCATTTTCCAAGGACTATAAAAACCACGAAACACCCAAAATCACACATTTCAATCATCAAACTCATAAAAATATCCTTTTAAACCGATAATTAAAATATATAGAGATATTGATATATCTAATTCTTTTAAAACCCAATTACAAGAAGCACTAACTCAAAAAAAAAGGAAAAAGGGGTTTTATTTGAATAAAACATGTAGTATTATGAAGGAATAATAATATAAAATAATTGTTTTTGTGGCAGCAAAAAATCCATGATTTTGTATATGTTAATATAGAACATCCATTTTGTATTTTCTAAATAAATTCAAAAAGTTTCATATATAAAAAAATATTCATTTATAAAAACAGTTAAAAAATTTCTAAAGAGACATAAACATTCATTTATAATTATCATATTTCCATATAAATAAAAATATAAAATAAATTTATGATTATGGACTTGGAATAAAAATAGTTTGCGAAGAAATCTCTAAAACATTTAAAACCAGGGTTTTAAAGTACTATCTCGTACCTCGAGCATGAATCATCTTGTATGTACATTATTATCCTGAAATTTTTATTTAGGTTAATAATTTAATTTATTAAGAGAATTATTATTTTTATTATTACTTTTATTTTATTTATTATTATATAATATTTATTTATTTAATAAATTAATTCCATGTCAAATGTTTTGAAAATACCTGGAACATATGTCAAATATGAATTTGTTAGGAAGACTATGATAAAAGTGGTCGTTGTTAAATAATATAAAAAAATATTAATCAAGGAATAATATTAATTTTTTTACATAAATTATAATTTTAACACTCACTATGAAATATGGTTATGAAAATGAACTATTTTATAATCATAGTGACGGTATGTCATACACACGCATGAGTAATTTTAAAATTTTTCAACGAACATGATGGAAAAAAAGATAAGTATTATTTATATTTAAATAATTATTATTATATTATAAATATAATATAATTTCAATAATTACACTTATATATAGCACCAATATGACGTGGTTATGAAAATATAATCACATCATTTTTTAGGTGGAATAAACATATAAGCATTAATAAAATTATTATTTTAAATTGTAGGAAATGTAATAAAATAGATAACATTATTGATTTAAAGAATGATAATTATGTCCTGAATATAATATATTTAAATTAAATCCATCATTATAACCATATGTTATAGGTGGTGATGAAATATTAATTTCAACGGTTCGCGAGCCAATAGTGCATCGTACACACGAATGATGGTTCTGTTTCTCATTTAATAGAAGAATAAGATTTATATAAGTTATTAAATTGACATAATAACATCTCAGTATAGATTAGATACATAGTTTTTTATATTACTTTGGATTAATAATATTTGAAGGTGGTAAAAGATTAAATAAAATGAAAACATTTGGTTAAAATATATACCTTATATTCTGAAAACATCTTTTTATTTACACCTTAAGCTCTACAAATTAGGTTTTATATCTAAAATAAAACCTCTAGAATGTGGTAATAGATGTTATGAATGGATATTTTTAGCGACTGGCTAACCAAAAGGCACATTATGTTTTTATATGATAGGAGAGTGGGGTATCTTTTATAATTGGGGGAGAGGACACAATTGTTTTCTTAAATATTAAAATATATTAATTTATTACATAATCTAAATGGATAAAAATGGACCATTTCAATATATAATATGATAAATGTCTGAAATATATCCACATAATTGGATTTAATAAATTTTTTAGGTCATTTTAACTATTATAACTTTAGTTCAACCCCCTGGTAAATCAGTTTTAACCTTAACTGAGGTAGCATATGTTTACTATCTTTAATATTCATTATGGTAAAAATAAAAGAGAAATATTTCCCAAATTTGAACCTCATGATTAAAAATATAGATTCTAATTTTCATGATTTAATTTATATAATTGGAATAATTTAGTTAATAATTAAAACTAGAAAATGAAATCAAAAATGGGTTTTCTAAAAAAACATTTTAGGTATAAAAATGTTTTATACAAAATTATAGGATAAAATTCATTCAAAATACCAAAATTGGATTTATTTTAATCCTAAGGAATTAATTAAATTTTCTAACTATTCCAAAATATAATTTTAATTTGTAAATAATTGAAATGAATGTATAGTTTCCAATAAAAATCTGTATACCTCACTATTCATTGAAAATTCCAACTTTTTGAAAATTCACAGAAATTCAAAAGAAAATTTTTACATGATTAATTAATAAATCAAGTAATTTTTTACAAATTATAATTCTATATTTTATAATTGAGCTTTAAAATAAAGAATTAAAATGCCTAAAAGCCCAATTTGGTTTGAAATAAATCATTTTTCTATTTGACTGAAAATTTACATAATATTTCTAAAATTAATATAAATATATAAAAAATAATTAATGAATATTAGTAATAAATGAAAATAATTTATAGAAACTATTATTTGGTAGTTATAGTTAAACATGGGGATCTAGGCACGTAAAGCGGCTTCAGAGGCGGTGTCATGAAAAAGGTTCAGCCGCTTAAGGCTTTCAAGAATGTTCTAATAAGCTAAGGGAGTGGAGGTGATAATCCTATAATAGGTGAGGTCATATCATATGTTATTTAATAACATAATATGTTATGGATAGAGAGATGCTCTATGGGTCACCACGGTAGTGTTAGTGACTTGAGTAGGGAGTTATGTGGGGTGGTGGGTGCGGTGGAGGAGTAGGGGGAGATGTGGAATTTGGGATATGTTATAGTTTCATACCACCAATACCATAACATTGTGGACAATTATTTCCTTATTGAGATGAAATTAAGGAATGTGGATACATATATCCAGTAGAGGATTATGAATTTGAGGCTCTAAGTATGATCTGATGTATGATCAGTTTCATCTCTATGCTCATTACACTTTTGATAGACACATGTTAAAGACACTCTTTATTTATCACATACCTTTTCAAAGACTTGTAAATTCTAGTGGAGACTCTAAATAATAATATATTATTATAGAATAACACTAAGGGATAATCAATGATCACCCATTTCTTGAGAGAGTATGAAATCACTCATGGGGAAAATATCTTCGTATGAGATCTCTTTGCAGACTTGATGAGGCCTTAAAATTTTATCCTGGGTATAGACTAATTATCTAAATTCCATGCATATATTTATTATTTCATATTGAGGAATTATTGAATCTATGTATATTAGATGATATTTTCCTTTTTTAGTGACAAGGAATCAAAAAAATAGAAATATTGGATTGTATATTAGAGAATGCAACTTATTTATCATCAGTTGTATAGTGTAACCCTTGGATTAAGTAATGATGTGAGATTTTGGTTTTCTATAGTATTGGAAGAGTATGAGGACTTCTTTCCTGAGGGTTTTTCTGGTTAACCTCTATATTGGGAAATTGGCTCCTATAATGACCTATAGCTTGGGACTGATTCGATATTTACCTCAGCTTATTAGATGGACCTTGTAGATCTATGAGAGATGAATGTGATGTTAGAGGGTATAATGAAGAAGGGTTTAATTACACCCAATTTGTCAACATGGGAATGCATAGTGTTGTTTACCATGAATGAATATGATATATTTATTATATGTTTGGATTATCATCACTTGAACTCGGTCACTATCAAGAATAAGTATCCACTTAAAAATTTGATAACCTCTTCTTCCAGGTGAAAGGGGAAAAGTTGTTCTCAAATATTGACCTCTGCTCATGTTATCACCAGCTCTTATTTCAAGAGGAGGATATACTGAATACAGTAATTTAGTATCACTGCAGTCACTATGAATGAGTACTTGGTGATTCCGTTTAGTATAAATAATTACCCAGTAGTTTTCATGGGACTCATGAATAAGATCTTTCAGTCCTTCTTGGATTGGTTTGTGGTAGTCTTAATTGATGAAATACTCATATACATGTCTTTAAAAGAAGATCATTGAAGATATTTGATGAATTTCGTAAACATACTAAAATTACAACTATCTATATATGAATCTATCATACCATTAGTTCCATATTTGATAAGTTTACTCCCATGTAAATGTCATATTTGTGAAGGGAGTAGCATTATACCTAGTAAAAATTGAGCCAGTGCTAGCTTTGTAGACACCTAAGAGTGTTACCAAGGTTGGGATATTCATTGGTTTTTTACGGTATTACTAGAAACATTATCATTATTTCTATTGTATTATGTAACCCCTAGCTTCTTTTTCTTGAAAATAAAATACATTCAACCAGATTTATAAGTTTCGGTATGATTTATAAAAGTGGTAAAAATGGTTGAAGATCTCCCACATCTTGAGACTAGTAGAGGTGGATGTTGAGTATGTCGTGTTTTGTTATGCCTCTAGAGTAGTTGTAAGAATCAGGTTCTTCTCTTTGAGGTAGGGGATTCTTCTTTTCTCCTTTCCTTAAGTGTTTTTAATAAAATATGAAAAATGGGAAAAATCCCAAATTTTGGAACTACACGCCATGTACTTTTTCCACACGCCATTTACTTCTGGCCGTGTTGGGATGAGTACATGGGGCGTATAGCCAGGTCGGTGACAAAGGGTGTAGGAACTGACTACACAACTTGTAGTGGTCCTTTACACGTCGTGTAGTCAGTCGGCAGGTGAAAATAGTAAGGCGGTAGAGTAGCTGCCAGGTGGGCGGCAGTACATGCCGTGTACTCAGGAGTACATGTCGTGTACTCATGTCGGCAGGCGGACAGTGCCACGCTGGTGGGAAGCCTCTAGAGGAACAATTAAATGAAAATATTACACGCCATGTACTAGGAATTACACGCCGTGTACTTTGTTTTTTCGGCTTTAAACAGGAAGTAGCCTCCTCATTTGGCAGAGGAGGCATTTGAACCATTTTGGAGCCAAAGGAGGAGGCCGAACCTTTGAAGATCCTCCAAGTGATCGACTGGAATCGGTTTCCGCCTCAGACGATCCCGTTGGGACTTCACGGGTTAGGGCTTCCATCTCCTTGGATTTTACATACCAGTTCTTCTTCTAACGTACGTTATTTACATTTGAGCGGGTTTTGTTCTTCGTCAAATCTACGCCGTTCTTGGGTGTTTCTGGAGTTGACGTTCTGGTATATCGCTCATTGGCATATAAGGTAGGTGTCCTGGTGTTTAGTTTTCCAACTATCATGTGTTTTGTGCGTTTTTGTTCCATGGACGCATGTTGGGGTGTCCTGTGGCTGAGGTCGTGGCTATATTAACTACCTATAACTGTTAAGGTAATTGAATAATTTTTAAAACTGCTGTTTGGGATCATTGCTTGGATCTAGAACCACCCCGGGGGTGTGTTCCACTGTTTATCCGTTTGGAAAGGATACTCAAGGGTATGCCTTTAAAGTAGTAATTGTAGAATTTCCTTGAGAGGAATTTCTTGTTTACTGCTTGTTTACATGTTGGGCATGGCCCGATTAACTGTTTAGCTTGAGGGTGTGGTTGAGATTAGCCCTTGGGCACTGCACTGTTTAGCCCGAGGGAAGTAGTTATTTCAGCCTGAGGGAAACATTTTCTGTGCCTGAGGGCAGCTGATTCTGTTCCTGAGAGCGACACTACCTACGCTTGAGGACAAACTCTGTTATGCCTGACGGAAGATTCTTATGTTGGATACTCTTTACCTGAGGGTAGGAGTTTACGTTTCTGAGGACATTAGATGGTTTTTTAGAAAATTCCCTGTTGTGGTATTTTAAATTTAAAAGATTAAGTAGATAATAAAATGGCAATATAACCGGTAATTAGTTACTTTTTAGTATTGCTTACTTTATTGCATTTTATTACTGCACACTGTTGTTGCATGCTTACACGCAGTTAGGCACGGGCCTTTGGTAGGTGCCTACTCAGAATTTATTTCTCACACCCTATTTGGGTCACGCTTTTCTGCCCAAACATATTACGTTTCTACAGGTGTAGATAGGGGAAAGAGTCCCTATACATGTACATGATTTTTTCAGAGGAGTAAGAGGGCATGGGACCGAGCCTACGCTCGCGATGCCGCTGCCAGCTGTTTTTCTTTTTTTGTTGTACTCTGCTTTTGGTTGTACTGTATTGATGTATTACATGTTCTGGATATTTTATTAGAACTTGAGACACGTAGCATCATCATTTATATACTGTTGGTTATATCCACTGCTGTTGTTTATTTAAGTTGTGTATGGTTTACTGCTTCTGCTGTATTTTGTAAGTTTTATTTTGTAATCTGTTGTGCAACACTTTGACAAATGAGGGCATAGTTTCCCCACTATCAGACATGGTCCCTCGTTGCTAGTCAGCAGCCTCTGGCGTTTGGGGAAACGTGCTTGAGGTCATGTGGCAAACCGGGTTCGGGGCACCCATTGAGTGGAACCCGGAACCGGGACGTTAAAAAGTGGTATCAGAGGGGTTCTTTTTTTGACTTACTATTTGGAGACATATTGAGGGATATGACGAATGGTAATTGGTAATAAGTTGTTCCCGGGTGTAGCTAACCCGTGTTTAAGGAAAAGCCAGTCTACCTCATTTTTTTCAATTTACTGATTTTTCATTTTACAGTTGATAAGATTTTACCGTTGGGTGACGCACTGGAGATGATGTTGCTTATATTTTCTCCATGGGTTCTATTTTGTTGAAACCTGATTACATGAGGGTATTCCAACTCATGAATCATATAGGCACATGCTAGATATCACATGTCATGCATAGTTTCCACGCCATGTAGGTGCATTAGAAAAAAATTGCATGTTGTTGTGATAGTTTTGTGCAAGAAAAGAATGATGTTGTGATAGCTACACTGATAAAATACCTGCTATTTGATAGGGTAACTTTTGTGTGATCTGTTCATAGATTGGACTCCAAACTTTGGTTTTTGGGGATTATGGGCCCCCATTTACCAGAATTTGGTGGATCATTGACTGATTATTTTTTTATAACACAGACAAGATGTCAAACTTTGATTTTTTGGGAGTATGGGCCCTCACGGGTCAGAATTGGACACATAGGTGTTGTTTTTCAGTATTTTTTGGGTTCCGGAGAAGTTTCTGAGTCATAATGTCTGGAAACCCAGTATACACGCCGTGTAGTATTTTAAACACGCCGTGTATGGCCTTCTGTTCGGGAAGAAAAATGAACTTTTTAAATACACGCCGTGTAGTCTCTTCTCGTGTCACAAACTGTGTGGGCGACGACACGGAGTAGGGAAGTGCTTGGGTAAAACACATCGTATACCAGATATACACGCCGTTTAGTTTTGACCTGAATTATGGTCGTGTAACTAACAACACGGGTCGGTGAACTCCTTTACAGAACATTCCGTGTCAATTATGAACACGTTGTGTAGTGTGACATGGGGACTCGGCTGTGTAACTAAAAACACAGGTCGATGTCACCGTTCCTTGAACACGTCGTGTACCTTTGGGGACACGCCGTGTAGTCTTGTATGATGACAGACCGTGTGGAGTTAGCAGTGTGGCTGGGAAACGGGGTGGTGTATAAGCCGTGTGTGGGTGTAACATGTCGTGTAGTGTCAATCCGAATAGTCGGTCATGTCACAGACGACACGGGAAGTTGAAAATAACACCATACACACCGTGTATATGAAATACATGCCCTGTAGTTTTTGTTTAAATGGGAGCCGTGTGGATTAGCCGTGCCGAAGGACCCGGGTAGGGGAAGGGAAGTGAAGTGCATGTCGTGTAGTCTGTATACATGTTGTGTAGTCTTGTTTTGCCAATTTTGAATGCCTTCTTCATCCTTTTTTCTTTTTTGGTTTCATCATTTTTTTTCATTGATAATCTTGAATCTAAGGCGTGTTTTTGACCTTGTAGTGTCATGCCACCTAGACGACCGCGCGTTGTTCGCCAGGAGAGAAGCGATGACTATACTCCAGAGACGGTGGGCCATGGGCTACCAGTTGATCCTCCAGCAGAGCCAGATGCGGCACCAGCTATTATACCAGACACAGGCGTGGAGGTTAATTTCTATGAAGTCTTTTTGCGGTTCATGCAAACCTTTCAGGGAGCACCATAGGCTGCCACATCTATGGCCGAGCTAACATGAATCTTCCAACAGCAGCATCCGCCGACATTTTCAGGGGATGGTGGACCACAGGCTGCAGAGTCTTGGTTGGGGTCGATGCAGACTAATTTTGAGCATCTAGAGACGCCTCCAGGGCAGAGGGTCTATCTCACGACATACATGCTACGTGATTCCGCCAAGAGGTGGTAGGATGTTACCACCCAATCAGAGCATCACAGGGACATGGCGTAGGAAGATGTTCATGCAGTTTTCTATGACTTTTTCTTCCTAGAGACGCTGAGGGTAGATAGAGCTCGAGAGTTCATTAATCTTCAGAAGGGCGTTATGTCGGTGATGGAGTATTCTGCTCATTTTACAGAGCTTCAACGATTTGTACCCGTTCTAGTGGGTGATGAGACATTGAGGGCCGGATGTTTTGGGGATGGTCTTCGTTATGACATCTGAGTGCTGGTGAATGTCTTCAGGTTGCCTACTATATATGCTATTGTGAACCAGGAGCTGATTACATAGACGAACATTCGAGACTCTAGTGGTGTGGGCCAGGGTGGTTCAACACCAGTTACTGGTACTTTTTCTATTGGTAAGAGGAAGAGACGGGCGGACTTCTCTCAGGGCAGCAGTACCAGTCAGAAGAATGTTTCAGGTGGCCAGGTTATTTGCTACCAGTGTGGTAGAGAGGGGAACAAGAGACCGCAGTGTCCACTAGACCCAGTGGAGTGCCAAGCTTGTGGAAAGATGAGTCATCTGCAGCGCTTTTGCATGGAGTTTCCACCGATGGCTAGTGAGAGGGGTTCTGTGCAGACTCCGCGTGCGGCGGAAGGACAAGTGGCTTCTTACCAGTCAGGGGACTGTAATATGTCAGGGCGTGTAGGTAGAGATGGTGGTTGTGTCCATGGTAGCCAGACACCATGATCTCAGAGGTAGCAGGGCGGGCTGGCTCAGTGTAGTCAGGCTGTGTCTTAGGGCCATGGCACTGGGCAGGCATATGCAGTGCAATAGACCCAGCAGGAGCAGGATCCTGGACCTTCTACAGTCAGAGGTACTATTCTAGTATCTTCTATCTTATCTTAAGTACTTTTCGATATGGGTGATACACATAGTTTCATATTTGTACCCATTGTAGAGAGCCTCGGGCTCTGTGTTTTTACTTCTCCTAATATCAAGATGCTAGACACTCCGTTGGGAACTAGAACGGCTGGTGTGTGCCAGTGCAAGGAGTTCCCCCTTGAGGATGGTGGGTGTCACATACTTTGGGACCTCTATGTCCTGGAGATGATGAGCTATGACATCATTCTCGGGATGGACTGGTTGATTCCCTTTCGAGACTTTGAAGAATGCTATTGTCACAGGGTGCGTTTCACGTCACCAGAGGGTGGAGAGTTTCTATACAAGGGAGAATGGGATGTTCAGGCGAGTCGAGCTGGACTAGAGCATTGTGGGCAAGGTGGAGTCACGACCCAGATTGTGAGCTTATATATGGATTACTAGGGGACTCATCAGACGGATTTCTCTCCAGTGGTTGATCGTTTCAGGGATGTCTTCCCGGACGACTTTTCAGGTCTACCTCCAGAGCGTGAGGTGGATTTCTCTATCGAGATAGTGCAAGGAGCAGCACCTGTGTCCATTCCTCCTTATAGGATTGCTACACATGAGTTGCAAGAGATTAAGAGTCAGTTATAGAAGTTACATGAAAAGGGATTTATCTGACCCAGTACTTCTCCTTGGGGTTCGCCATTCCTCTTTGCAATGAAGGCAGACGATACCCTCATACTTTGCATGGATTATTGGAAGCTGAACCAGTTGATGGTTAAGACCCGATATCCCTTACAAAGGATTGATGATCTTTTTGATCAGCTTTGTGGAGAACAAGTGTTCTCGAAGATTGAATTGAGATCAGGATATCATCAGCTGTGCATTAGACCATCTGATATACCTCTCACAGCTTTCAGGAGCAGGTATGGTCTATATGAGTATACGGTGATGTCGTTCGGACTCACAAACGTGCCAACAGTTTTCATGGCTCTGATGAATCATGTGTTCCATCCATATCTTGATTATTTTGTGGTACTATTCATGGACGGCATCTTGGTGTACTCCCACACTCAACACGTTCATGCCACCCATCTTGAGACCATATTGAGTACACTGAGAGAGCATCGGATATATGCTATGCTCTCAAAGTTCCACTTTTGGATAGACTAGATTAACTTCCTAGGTCATATAATCTCTGAGGAAAGAGTTTCAGTAGACCCGGAGACGGTGAGAGCAGTGATTTTCTGGGAGTAGCCGAAGAACGTGTTTGAGATATGGAGTTTCTTAGGGTTGGCTGGTTACTGCAGATGTTTCATACAGGACTTATCCCGCTTAGCAGCACTGTTGATGGGCTTGACTAAGAAGGGTGTAAAGTTCGCTTGGTCAGAAGCTTGCGAGGAATCCTTTTAGGACCTGAAATGAAGGTTAACATCAACACCAATCCTGATACTCCCAGAGTAGGGGAAGATCTATACAGTTTACTGTGATGCATTAGGTATTGGGCTGGAAGTAGTGTTGATGTAGGGTGATCGAGTTGTTGTGTACGGGTCTCGGCAGTTGAGGCCACATGAGAGGAAATACCTGATGCATGATCTCGATTGGCTGCAGTTGTTCATGCGTTGCGCTGTTGGAGACATTATCTATTGGGGGAGCATTTTGTGGATTTCACCGACCACAAAATCCTCAAGTATATCTTTACACAACGTGACTTGAATCTGAGGCAGAGAAGTTGGGTCGAATACCTTCAGTAATTCGATTATGAGCTTTCCTATACACCTGGTAAAGGTAATGTAGTAGCTGATGCACTGAGTAGGAAGACTTAGATACAGGAAGTGCAGGAGGCCAGTGGAAAGTGGTAGCTCATGGCTTTGTTCTATGAGATGCAATTGGAGGTGCATGAAAGGAAGGGGCGGGCTTGTCTTTCATCTTTAGCTATGACTTCTACCCTCCTAGATATATTGAGGATGAGGCAGCTATCTGAATCAGAAGGAATAGTTCTGCGGGAGTCAGTGGCAAGTGAGGACCCTCCATCTGGTTGGACGATAGGCGATGATGAGTTTTTGCGTTTCCATGGACGAGTATGGGTTCCAGGAGATATACGTGAGGAGCTGATGCAAGAGTTTCATGCTTCAGCTTGGGCAGTTCATCCCATGGTTACCAAGATATACCACAACTTGAGACGTCAGTACTGGTGGCCGGGTATAAAGAGAGATGTAGCTGGTTTTGTTACGAGGTGTTCCACCTGTCAACAGGTGAAGGCGGAGCATCAGAGACCAGCTGGGCTGTTATAACAGTTACCCATTCCGGAGTGGAAATGGGATGATGTCGCGATGGAATTCGTTACTAGTTTGCTGAGGTCGCCTCATGGCAATGATTTCGTGTGGGTTGTTGTGGATATACTCATGAAGGTAGCACACTTATTTCCAATTAAGGAGACCTTCGCGGTTGATGAGCTCGGAAGGCTATATATCTGAGAGATCGTACGTCTTCATGGGGTCCCTCGTTCTATCGTTTCTGATAGGGAAGCCCACTTTACATCGCGTTTCTGGCAGAGTTTTCAGAGTGCACTGGGTACACAGGTGCTTCTGAGCACATCCTACAACCCTCAGACTGATGGTCAGTTAGAGCGTACGATACAGGTACTAGAGGACATGCTGCGAGCATGATTCCTAGACTTTGGGGGCTCTTGGGAGAAGCATATACCCCTGGTCAAGTTCACCTATAACAATAGCTTCCAGGAGACTATTGAGATGGCACCATACGAGGCTTTATACGTTAGGTCGTGTCAATCACCTTTGTGCTGGTTAGAGGCAGGTGAGGCAACTTTGCTGGGGCCACAGCTCATGCAGGAGACTTCTGAGCAGGTTCAGTTGATTCAGAAGCGGAAGGCTACCGCACAGTTTCGTCAAAAGTCTTATGTTGATCGCCACAGGCGACCTTTGGCATTCGTGGTCGAGGATCAGGTTTTCTTGCGTGTTTCGCCGAGGCTGGGACACAAGAAGATTATGAGACATGGTAAACTTTCACCACGGTATGTGGGGCCATTGGAGATTCTAGAGAGAGTCAGGCTGGTTGCTTATCAGTTTCAGTTACCGCAGCAGTACCGAGCCATGCACGAAGTCTTCCACATATCTCATTTGCATCGCTATCATTCAGACTTGTCTCACACCTTTCATCCATAGGAGGTTGATCTGGAGGCAGATTCGTCTTTTGAGAAGCATCCGATTCGTATTGTTGATAGGAGCACGAAGGTTCTCCGAGGCTGGTCAGTTCCTCTCGTACGAGTGTTATGGAAGCATGGCCAGGTGAAGGATGAGAACTGGGAGTGGGAGGCCGACGAACGAGATCAGTGGACGGAGTTGTTCACAGATATATCTTCACCACCCTTGGAAGGGAAATTCGAGGACGAATTGCTATAAGGGGGGAAGTTTGTATGAACTCAGTTCTTCTCTTTGAGGTATGAGCTTCTTCTTTTATCTTTTCCTAGAGTGTTTTTAATAAAATAAGGAAAATGGGAAAAATCTTAAATTTTGGAACTACACGCCGTGTACTTTTTCCACACGCTGTGTACTTCTAGCCGTGTTGGGATGAGTACACGAGGAGTGTAGCCATGTCGGTGACAAAGGGTGTAGGAGCTGACTATAAACCGTGTAGTGGTCCTTTACACGCCGTGTAGTCAGTCGGCAGGCCAAAATAGTAAGGCGGTGGAGTATCCCCCAGCTGGGCGGCAGTACACGCCGTGTACTTAGGAGTACATGTCGTGTACTCATGTCGGCAGGCGGACAGTGTCTCGCTGGCGGGAAGCCGCCAGAGGAACAGTTAAATAAAAGGAGTACACGTTGTGTACTTAGTTTTTTAGCTTAAAACAAGCATTAGCCTCCTCGTTTAGCAGAGGAGGCATTTGAGCTATTTTGGAGCCAAAGGGGGAGGCCAAACCGTTGAATATCCACCGAGTGATCATCTGGAATCAGTTTCTGCCTCGGACGATCCTGTTGGAACCGCACGGGTAAGGGCTTCCATCTCTTTGGATGATTCTTACCAATTCTTCTCCTAACGTAAGTTATTTATGTTTGAGCGGGTTTTGTTCTTCGTCAGATCTATGCCCTTATTTGGTGTTTCTGGAGTCGACGTTCGGGTATACCGCTCGTTGGCGTATGAGGAAGGTGGCTTGGTGTTTATTTTTCCAACTATCGTGTGTTTTGTGCGTTTTTGTGACACGAACCCATGTTGGGTTGTTGTGTGGCTATGTTCATGGCTATATTAACTACTTAAAACCGTTAAGGTAGTTGAATAATTTGTAAAACAGCTGTTTGGGATCGTTGCTTGGATCCGGAACCACCCCGGGGGTGTGTTCCACTGTTTAGCTGTTTGGCAAGGATACCCAAGTGTATGCCTTTAAAGTCGTAATTGTAGAATTTCCTTGAGAGTAATTTCTTTTTTACTGCTTATTTACATGTTGGTCATGGCCCGGTTAAATGTTTAGCCTGACGGCGTTGTTGTGATTAGCCAGTGGGCACTGCACTGTTTAGCCAGAGGGCAGTAGTTATTTCGGCCTGAGGGAAACTTCTTTCGTGCCTGAGGGTAGCTAATTCTGTGCCTGAGGGCGACACTACCTATGCCTGAGGGAAAACTCTGTTATGCATGAGAGCAGATTCTTGTGTTGGATACTTTTTACTTGAGGTTAGGAGTTTACGTGTCTGAGGACATTAGCTAGTTATTTAGAATATTCATTGTGGTTGTATTTTAAATTTAAAGGATTAAATAGATAATAAAATGGAAATATAATTGGTAATTAGTTACTTTTTAGTAGTGCTTACTTCATTTCATTTTACTACTGCACACTTTCGTTGCATGCTTACACGCAGTTGGGCACGGGCCTTTGGTGGGTGCCTACTGGGAATTTATTTCTCACACCCTGTTTGGGTAACGCTTTTCATCCCCAATAGATTAAATTCCTACAGGTGTAGATAGGGGAAAGAGTCCCTATACAGGTACATTATTGCTTCTGAGGAGTAGGAGGGCTTGAGACCGAGCCAAGGCTCGCGATGCCACTGCCAGCTGTTTTGCTTTGTTTTGCTGTACTCTACTTTTGGTTGTACTGTATTGATGTATAACATGTTCTGGAAGTTTTCTTATAACTAGAGACATGTAGAATCATCATTTATATATTGTTGGTTATATCCACTGATGTTGTTTATTTCAGTTTTGTATGGTTTACTACTTCTGATGTTTGTTTTATGTTTTATTTTGTAATCCGCTGCGCTACACTTTGACAAATGAGGGCATAGTTTCCCCACTATCAGACATGGGCCCTCACTGCTAGTTGGCAGCCTCTGGAGTTTGGGGAAACGCACTTGAGGTCACACGGAGAACCGGGTTCGGGGCACCCATTGAGTGGCACTCAGAACCGGGACGTTACATTAGTTATTTGATTAATTATAATGAAGATATTGGTGATGATTTCTTAAGGATCTTAGAAACTAATGCCCTATTACTAGAATTACACAACACCCGATTTGGATATGGTAGTATATAAAGGTTGAGAAATTGATACTAGTGAGTTTATCCAAACCCCGTGAGGTGTTTAATTTGATGTGTTATGGAATCTTCTTTCATTGTTTATGGTAATTAACAATAAAAAAGAATCCAAGAATCTATCATGGTAATCATAGACAAACTCACCAAGTCAACCCACTTCCTAGGGATCTGAGAGAATAGTTAATTAGAGTGTTTGGGATGATTGTACATGCATTAGATAATCTAGATTCATGAATTTCCATTGATAATAGTCCCAAAACATTTTTTTATATTTATGTATTAATTGTAGTGAGGATTACTGAAGTATTTTTGAACTCATTTTTAGAAAATAATGACATTCTACGACCTGATAGATGTCCATACATAGTAGGCCACTTAGTTTTAGGAGGACTTATTACATGCTAGTGTGAGGGATTTTGACCATAGTTGGGAGGATCACCTACTCTTGTTAATGTTATTTTACAATAATATATACCATTCCACCATTGGTATGGAACCATTTTAGGCCTTGTATATGAGACCCTATAAGTCATCGATGTGTTTGAAAAATCCTGAAGAGATAAACCATATGGTCCTAGAGTTGCTGTAATTGACATCAAAGAAGGTGAAAATCATCCAAGAGTAGACGATGGCTTCCTAGATCCTCCATAATTTATATAAGGACCAGTGATAGAGGAATTTTTTGTTTGATGAGGGAGACCATGTTTTTATGAATATCTTACCTTTGTGAGGACTATAGTGATTTGTTTGAGCTAGATAGATAAATCGGATTTCCATTGAACCTTTCTAAATATTTCATAGGCTTGGTGATGTGGTGTGCCACTTATCCTCAACATAGTTATATTGGGTACATGATGTTATCTACATGTTGCTACTGAAAAAATATGTCAACAATTCATCACACATTATTGACTTGGGTGAAAATACATTTAGGATGGATATACATTTTGGAAGTACCTATTTTCCATTAAGGAATGACTCGATAAGATCCTTTATGGGTGAGTGGCTCCCTTGGTGTGGGTCCATTGGTAGCAATTGAATCTTCAAGATAGAACCTAGGATCGGAAAAACTAGATGCAGGCTCAGTACCCTCACATGTTTGAGTTGGATTTCCATGGACTCTTTCTAGACTTTTATAGGATATCGAGGTGGGGTGTTTGATTTTCTATTCATTAACCCATTCTTGATTTATTATGATGAATACAAATTAATTATTCTAGTGACTAATTTATATATTTTCTGTATTGAATTTATGATTGATTATTTTAATCCTATAATTAGTAATTAATGAATTGAGACAAAACAAATGGTGGAAAAAAATTCATCATTTTTTTGTTTCATGGTTTTCACACTATATTCATCATTCATTATCATGGTTTTATTGGACACGGATTCAACTTTATCCATTAACCCCGTTAAAAATTCGATTTATATTCTTGGGATATGTTGATTATTTTTATATAATCAACAACTTGGATTTTTTAAATGAGTAATATTGATGATGATGATGAAAAAGGATATGATTTTATGGTTTTTTTATACATGGGTTTTGATGTGTGGGACATTTGGGTTCTGATGGAGAGGCATTTTCTAAGAAAAGGTTGACCATAATCCCTCCATCTGTGATTTTATATGTTCATTAAACATATGTTGTTAGTGTTCAGACCATTATTATTGTCACAAGAGGAGGTTACTTCATAATATACATATCCATATAATGGTTCTTCAAGTCTACAATATTTCAGTATACACGATGTGTAGTCTATAAAAAAGACTCAATGTGGGACCCTTCATGTGGGGGATATGGTTTACGTAAAATGTTAATTATCACACTCTATGTGGGGGACCAATAGGCTATGTCATCTTCATCTATCCATCTCAGCATGTATAGGGTGTACACACCCAAGAATCCATATGACCCCACACATCATATGTTATGAGGCACACCCCATGTACTATGAAGTGTACACAAATGTGGGTATATGAAACATGCTTGAGTGATAGCCTAACCTATTCCCATTTTGTGTCATAAAAACACTCCATGTATCTTGGAAAAAACATATCATGTGAGAGGGAAAGAAACTGGTATAATTAGACTTATTGAGACATGTCTTATACCCCCTTGGACATGTTGTGTACTTCATTTAAGGTTAGTTAAATCCCCCTATATATTTTTTACAAATTCTAATTCAGTTGGTATATTCTCTTAGTAAAATATAATGAGGATATGGTGTGGAATCACATCCTAATAATAGGATAAATAATCCCCACTATGGGTTAGTTAAAAATAAAATCAAGTATCGCTACAATCATCCCAAATTGTGATCCTCTATCTCATTTTCCCCTGGGTTGGTTTAGGTATCCTATACCTGACCCCCATGATGGGTGATATCCTTCTTATTGGGTTACTTAAGATAGGGTTAGGTATCCACCATATACCCTTGGTGATATTCTATACATGTGAATTTAAATATTATGAGTTTTAGTTGTTAATTTAGTATGGAAATGACCACTGATTATGACTTCTCATATGAGTTCCATTAGTTTTAGCAAGACCTATGGAGTGAGTTCTCTTGGATGAGTGTTACCTTGAAGCCATGAGTATAATCCTTAGGTTGGTAGTGAGGATAGACCTTACCTTGATACTTGAAGATTTCCTTTGAGTATATCTAGGTTATCTTGTTTGTTCCACTTTATTTTGTTATTTAGAGTTGAGTACCACTTTGATAGTTTTTTTTGCTATGTGATCTTGAGCTGTTCTAATGAGTATGATTATTCTCACCCCTATAGCTGATCTACCCATACTTGTTTTATATTATACAATCGATATAAATGGCCATAGATTTCTAGGTGGAGCAAGAGTAGGTGAATCTTAGTTGTGTTGGGTAGGTCGTGGACTGTTCTCGGAGTTACATTTTAGTTGTTGTTCCATTTTATTGGTTTTTTAGACTCCTTTATAGTTTATGGGCTTATATTTGGCCCCTTTTTGATTTTACTTATTTCTTAATCAAAATTTTATATGGGATTAGATGTTATCAATTAATTTGTAGTATCATTTATTTACCTTTCTTAATTATACTTGCATATTTAGATGTATGTATGTGTACATATACTTTTGGATAATGCCTACCATATATGGGATATCCCTACTCAATTCTAGTCTCTAGCCCTTGGCATACTTGAGGTAGGCCTGGGGTGTGAATCTTAGTTTAATGACTTTTAGTCAGGCCTTTGTGGGTCAGGTCATGAGATAATTATATATTTATTATATGTCCAAAACAATTGATAGTGTCAAGAAGGTTTTACCTAGTTGAAAAGAATTAAAGTTATTTTTTTTCTAAAGTAGATAATGTTATTCTAGCTAAAAATAAATTACATGAGTTACCGAATCCCATGATTACATAACTAAAATAGATCTAGTGATCCAAATTTGGTAAAATCATGATGAGGTGTATACATTTTATTCCACTAAAGAAAGAAGTTAATGGGATGACAAAATGGTTTAGATTTATTGCTCAAATTGAGAAACTGAAATATAACCCACCATATTCCTAAACCTTTTATAATTCTGATCCAAATATAGGAATTAATTGTGAGTAATTTTTGAGAGCATCCATTGATGGGTATATTTCAAAAAGTGTGATGATGCTAGGGAGGTATCATTTTCTGAATAATATTTAAATCTATGAATCCCAAATAGAAGATAAACATTAAGTTATGATTTTCACTCTCCTAACTATGATTGAAACATAAATTGTTTTATTTATCAAGGTATAGTAATTATCAAACAAATGGGGTGATATATATTTTATGAGAAATATTTTTATTCTTGTATTCATGTTTATTAGAGTCATTAAATCATCGGGAAAATGAATTTTAGAAGCCCATATCTTTTGAAAGTTGGAAGTGGTATCAAAAAATGAATGATTTTTTGAATTAGTTGTTATATAAATTGTAATATAATATTTAATACAATTATTTAGCCTTTATAAACCTAGTGTTGGTTTTTTTATGGAACATTTTAAAGAAGTTTGGGTGCCACGATTCTCTAAAAGATAAAATTGAGCATGATGGAAGTGAATAGAAAAAAATGGAAGAATAAGATTCATAAATTTAAAAGAGTTAGAATATATGATAATACCTTCCCATGGAAATAGTAATTGGAAGGAAGAAGAGATTGATGTGGCATTAAATTTTTTCAAAGGGTGAGCACATTTTCCCTTATAATTTCATTGTCTATTAGGTGGTGAATAATGACATTGACTATTTGAGAAAATTTTTAATTGAAAATAAATAATAATGGAAAATTTTATGTTTCATTGGCTTAAATTTGGGTTTTCTATAAATGATACTATTTTTATTCATTAATTTCATCAGGGAAAGGTAATATCATCGGTGAAGTATTTAATTATCCATCCAAAAAATGATGTGATGCTTCCCATAGATACATGGGTAATGGAGATTTAAGGAACTATATACTAAATATAAAGATCAATCTAGGTAGATTCTAGGATGTGGATAACATATCACATGATTATGTTTTTTTATCATATTGACGAATCAAGATAAGTGATGAAGTAATAACTCAATCATTATCTAAAATTTTTTATTGAGGTTTAATGTGTTTTATTCAATACATGAATTTGTGGGATATTTTTAATGATGTTAAAAGGGTAAAAAAATAATTATTGAATACATGTGTATTAAGTTAATACATCCTTTTGTGATGTTATGTTTTACTATTTAAATCAATTCTTATTTATACATGAATAGTGTTTAATTATCTTTATATAGAAGCTAGAGTTTACAGGGTGTGAGTGCATTTAAATAGTCAAACTTTATTATTTCATATATTAATAGTCCTTAAGAAGAGTTTTAAATAGTTTAAGAAAGATTTGTAAGTCTCAAAATGTTTTTTATAATATTTTAATGTGATTTAGATTAGTTATTGGTAGTTTGAGGGATCCCTATGCTTAATTGAAGATGTTTCATATTTTGTGTTTAAAGTGAAATATTTGAGTAAGTATTAAAAATATATGCATCATCTTCCCCAACGTTGGTGTCATTATACTTAACATATTTTTGACCCATGTTGATTGTACGTGTGATTTTATGTTGTTTACATGTCATATTCCATTTTACGAGTGTTAAATTAGATATTCTATGTGTTAATGGGATCGTTGTAGGTGCACAACCCATTAGTCTATGTATCATCTTCCCTAAAATATAGGTGGAAAGTGTTAGTATAAATTATATTGGTTCATTATATGTGTTGATCAATTGATTATTTGTTTCATAAAATACCAACATACATGTGATCCAATACTTAGAAAAAAGTAGATTAAGAAACATAATAAGATTTTTGGATTTATGAATCCCATAATCTAAACATTAAAATTATTTGAAATGACTATAGTGTTACCCTTAAAATTTTTAAACATTCTAAACACACAAATGGGGTTTTTATCCTATTAAAATAAAATTTAGAGTATTTTATCCTTATTCATTGAAATTGAATATCTAATCCATATGATATATGTTGTTTCTGTAATTCTCCAATTTTAATGAAAGTGAAATATATTAATTCTTTAGTTATTATTAATTTTTCTAGATATCATGATTTATATAAGATCCATGATCCAATTCTTTTATAAGAAGGATTTTATTAAAAAATGAGTTGATGTATTATTTCTCCTTATATTGTCATTTGCGAATAAAATATTTGAAAATCATCATTTGGAGATTAAAGATGAAAAAATATGATGATTCTAGAGTCAATATGAGATTATCAAAATATCATAAAGATGTAGTGACTCCTTTAAAATATTGAGAATGTGTATCTATTCTTTAATGATCAAGCTATAAGTTTGATCTCATTCTAAAAATTCATACATTCTACACTGTAGATAATTCATGCCAATAAATAAAGTGTTTTTTTGTAATTCTTATATAGATGTGTTAAATATTTATTTTTTTATTATTTTGAGAAGTTGAGAAGGAAAATAATATATGAACCTAATATAGAAGTACTTGGATATCGATTTAGTTAAAGAATAAAAATTGTACGATTTTACATGATTATAAAGATGACTTCATCCTAATTCTATGAAAAATATGAGATAAGTATCTTTAGATGAATATAAGTAAGTGTTTATAAATCCAATATAAGTGTATAGGGTATCTAAACTAGAATATTTTGGAAAAATAAATATAAAAATAAAGAGTTTTTATGTAAAACAGTATGAGGCATACCTTGTGGAGACAAGAAGAATATAATGATCATGGGAAACCCATTTTATAAAATATTTATCGTAAAAGAAGGAATAGATCTAGGGAAATTTTTTTAAATGGAAATTATCTTTTTTAAATATTGGTAATATTAATAACAATTGACATGTATATAAAAATATAATGAAATAAAACGACACTAGTTGTTTTAAACTGTAAGAACCAAGAGCATGAGCTATAGAGAATAACTAAGAACTCTTGAAGAATAAAATCAAATAGGATATGATATTGTACTAAGAATACAATCCCTTAAATATCAAATTTATAAGTATAAATATAAGCTAGAAATTAATCTATGATCAAATCAAGTGATATGAACATGTAAGAAGTAGAAAAAAGTGAGAGACCAAATGTTTTGTGGATCTTATTATTATTTGTGTTTAAATGTTCATTGGATGATGATATATTTTATTTATAGAGATACTATAAGTTTTTTAGATCTGATAATGATAAGTTATTTCTTCCAATAATGATATATGAATCTAATCTAGTACTTGTATTGAGTTTCGTGATCTATTTTAATGAAATAATAGCGTTGGAATTCCTTGTGTTGATCTAAAGGATATTATTTTTGTTGATGCAAAAACATCTTGTGAAGACCAATTTATTAACTTCAATGTAGGAGGAGAAAGAAACCCATATATATATATGTGTTTTGAAGCCATATAACATGTTAAACTTAGAGTATACATGGAGATAAAATTTCAACTATGTGATTTTAGTGAAATGATATTTTAATAATTATGACAGGAAGATAAAAAATGTCTAGTTGGATAAAGGAAATTATAGGCTCGGGATGCACCAAAACTATTGTAATATGAGACTGATTATTGTGGAGAATCCTTGATTGGGGTGATGAATCAAGAATGGAAAGGAGTGTATCATTCTACCAAACCATGTAAATAACTTTTTTTCATACATTTTTTTATTTCTCAATCTGGTTAATGTTGAGAGACATGAGAATGTGTGGATTCGGACATTAATTATTCTAAGATGTTGAATTAAAAGAAGAAGAATTTATAAAAAGGTAGCATATTTTCCTCTATCGCCTGTCAATGGTCCTCTGATCTCGGTGAATTTCAATTCCCATTTCCCCAAACTAGGATGCATGATAATTCATTTAATCCTGATGGATTTTAAAAGTGATTTTTTTGTATTAGGGATGGTGGGAAAATTAAATTTAATATAAAATGTCAAAAAGAGTAGGTTAAACTTTTGATTATAATGAACAAATATTCAAGAAATTATAAGAAATGTATAACACTTAATTCCACTAAATATAATTCCCATACAATTTTATTATTATATGGTTCATGAGACAGTGAATTTAGAATAATGAATGAAAATCAACCCTCATTATCCTTATTTTATTTAAGTCTTTTTTTTAATTGTTTTATGCACTTATTTTTTTTATGTATAGTTTTTTCATATAATAAGTTTTAAAGAGAATGAAAGAAAAGTGTGATTTATTGAATTTGAATAATTTCTGTTACTTTTTCGAGTTCCTAAAATTATGATTCCACCTATAGTTCCCATAACATGTAATTCCTCTTAAAAAATAAATTTATCTACCCCCATACTCAAACAATAAGTAGTCCTAAAAACTATAAAGAGTGAAGGGTGTGTAAGGTAAATAATGGATATTAATTTGTCTTATAAATATAAGATGTCTTATAAGTAATAAAATATGGTTTATGAGAGGATATTTTTACAGATAATGTGGAAAGGGAAATAAGTGCAATAATCATTTTAAATGTTTTTCATGAAATCCAAATAATTGAAAGGAAAAAAATAAAAAATTACAATTTTTATAAAATAAAATTGTTTCTATCATGAAAGTGAGGGAATTTGAAAGATGATTTAGAAGTGGTTTAGAAAACATCTCTGGATAGGGAAACTTTTTTGGTTCAGTTCTCATTATAATTGATTTTGAAATTTGATTAAACTCAAAAAAAGGTTTGAAAATAAAAGATAAGGAAATTTTTTTATCAAGGAAAATTTAGAATCCAATTATTAACTAATCATGAATAATTTATCATTATTAAATCAACTTTTAATGATCAATTGAATATTTATTTAATCTAAATTTTCATAAAATAAACTAATAAAAATAAAAAATATACATTAAAATCCAAAAAACTAGTGAGTAATATTATCCCATACTCATATTTTACAACCATATATTTAAGATCATGTGATGCGAGACAGAGAAATAAAAGAAAATAATAAGGACAGATACCATCTAGTTATATCCCAAATCATGAATTAATATTCTAATTAAAACCATATGAACTCTATAGAGAAACAATAATCCTAATAAATGTATTCAAAAGTAATAAAACCAAGAAAATAAAAAATTAAGAGATACAAGAGCCTTGGTTCATCACCATAGTAGTTATATTTCATTACTACCTATAGATATGAATTTCTAGTTTATTAACAACATTCAAAAGGGGGAGTGGTTTCCTTAATAGTAACCACCACATTTTATTTCTCCAAATTTCAATGATTACAAATTGGGAGTGTAGAACACATAAAGTAATAAAAATATCACATACCCTAAATGAACAATTAATTGAAAATAGGGAGGGGGAGGGAAATAATGGTAGTGATACTCTTTATCATGAATGGAAGTGTCCTCTTATAGTAGATAATCTAGCTGATGTGGATATGTTAGTCACACCACTCTCCTAATGGGCACTTCTTCATCATCAATGAAAATTTCTTGGGTGTTGACATTTTAAATCTCCCAAACCATATTCCCATCAACGAGTGGGTTTTCTTCTTCTTCTTCACCCTCCAAAAAAATAATGGATTAAATGATCCAAAAAAATAATAAAAAATATACATTACAACCCATTATTGGAAAAGTAATGAGATATTATTATTCTTGAAGTTCCACTAGGAAAGAATCTAAAATGAGTGGGTGATCTGGGTTGTAAACTCCATCTTATTCCACTATGATTTCATAATCACAACTTAGAGAGAAAATATCATCATGTCTATTGAAAAAGTATTTATTAAACATAGGTAATTACCTCATAAAAATGATAATATATTTATCCCAAGCATTAATATATTATTCATTTAGGTTCTGTTTTAGATCCTAAATTATCTCCTTAAATTCCACCTCTCCGCAGCTAATAATTTAGAATCCCATTACCTATAGAGAGTGTAAAGAAACAATCTATTCCGTGGGTAAGGGTGAGTTAAAAACTATTAAATTTATTTTAAAAATTAATTAAAACCAAAAAAATTACAAAGTGTATAATGAAATTATATTACCAACCAAGATCCCTAACAAAGGTACTAAATTAATGTAGTACCAACCACAAGGTCAATCAATATAATTATAGAGAACTCCTATTGTGGTATATATCTAACCGAGGTCTTTTCCCAAGGATGTCTATTAGTTACTCAAAATTTGTAGTTCATTTATTTTCTAAATATTTATAAATAAAAATATATAGTGTTGACATTTATGTGTGTGTGTATAAAGTGAAATAAATGATAAGAAAATCAAAAAGTAATGTAATTATAAAAAATAGACTGAATGGGAAATGACCTTAGGGTAAAATTATGGAGTTACTCCATTGATTAATTTTTTCCCTTATATATTTTCCATTAACCGAATCAATTTCACATATAAGTTTTATCCAAATACTTATAGTATGGGAATATAATGGGTTTCAATGGCCTTCAAAGCCCATTAAACCCGCATCTCCCCATTTTTGTTTAATTTTTTAATATATCGACCCACCAAACTCCACTGTATATTGGATGATCCATGAGAAGTTGGGGAGAATTAATCTAATAGTAGAATATGTGTGGTTATGAATATTGGAAGAAAGTGTAGAAACAACTGACCAAGTCAACTCACTCTCACTGCCCACCATGAATTGAGATAAAGACACAATGTAAATGAAGTGAAAAACATTATAACTCCCATTTCCTCCCAAAAAATAAATCCCTTGGTTATTTTCTTATGACCATGTTATAATATAAACACTTGTGGTAGAATAAAAAAAATATGGAAATATAATCTGGTATTATATTAATATTTTTAAAAAATGTAATACATAAATAATATTTCATGATACTTCATAGCTATAATTGAGAGGCCATAAGTATAAACCCCTTAAAAGAGATGAGACAAGATGAATTTATAGATACTAGTAGCACTATATATTTTATGGATTAATGCCACATAGATGTGGGAATGGGGATATTTTTTATGTTGAAGGACTCTAATTACTTCTCTATGGACATAGATCAATATTTTTAATGAACTAAAATCTATGTTTAATCCTTTACATGGATATATCAATAATTGGGTAGCTTGTGAGAGCATTTCCCAATTTTGATAAAACATTAGTATAATATTATTATATCTATTTTGAGATTCATCCATGATTTCCATGTTTTATATGAACCACCTTTATTATCTCTATTGATCATCAAAGATGTTTTCAAGACTTCTAGGTAAAATCCAAAAAATTGATCACATGGGGGCATGATTCTCATTGGAATAGATTTAATGGATGTTCATGGATCAATATTTATAATTAGTGGTAACACTATATATGTCAGAGTCATAAAAAATAATTCTTCGATAATAAAATGTGATTGAACCCAGAGTGAGTGAATGAAGTAATTCCTATAGTGATTTATTCTTAAGTTGGTGAAATACAACAAGTGATTACATATAAATTATTCTTATACAGAAACTCATCTTAGAGGTTTATCTGATGTAGAAATGTACTTATTTTATTAAATCATATATAGAAGGATTTATCCATGATTAATTCATATAGAAATTCTAGGTGGGGAATTTTGTTTTGAGACACGGTGGTTTTAATAAAAAATACTTTTATACATTATGTTATAATAGCATGTAGTTAATAATCTAGACAAGATGATTCTGAAATGACATGTGTCTCGATTGAATTTTTCATATACAAGTTCTAGTGTGATTGTGTTAATGTAAGATAATATGGATTCTAATCTAATTCTGGTGTGAGAATGAGATTTTAATCTTATGAGAACAGTAACCCTTCTAATTGATTCATATGTAGCTCCTTTTATAGAATCTTTATTATTTTATAGTGATTTACCCAACCATTTTAATCTTATGTATCATACCCCACCTGAATTTATTCTAAGACACCACTTATATATTTCATTTTAGTCACATGTCAATCCTTTTTCTTCACATTTATCCTTAAGTAGATCAAAATTTATAAAGATAATCGCATATATCCCCTCAAATGATTCTTTAAATATCACAAAGCCAGCATTTTAATGTTTCAATGTCCTATATAACATTTAAATAATAATTTTTAAAAGTAGGATATATTCTAAATTAATTCCAAAATTTATAAAAAAATAAAAAACAAATGTGATCACCTTAGCCATTAAATTTAAATTTATTCTAAATATAATAAATTGGTATTAAATCCCTAGTATTAATTAAAATGCATGGATATAATAAAATGATAATTCAATAATTTGATTTTGAAAAATCAGGCTCCCGTTATTGATTATAAATATTTAGATCATTATTATTTATTCATGGATGTTTTTCTCCAATAAATAATGAAAAAACACCATTAGAATAAGAATAATTATAATAATATAGATAATAATTGGATTCTCATTATAATAATCACAATTAGAATAAATTAAGTTCATATAATTATAAAAAAATTATCCATAATGATCATAAAAAATTAAAATTAAAAATCCATGAGTGATGAATATAAGGTTAAAGAACAATGAAAAAAAAAGATGCAACAAGCTTTACTTCATGGAAAATAATCGATGATTCAATGGATAATTAATATAAAAACCCATAAATCCATCAAATCCTTGAAGAAAACAAATATCAAGACCATAATCTACTATAGTTTTGTTAGAAAATTGGGAAAATATAATAATTAGAGGATTATATATGATCTTTATATTACTAAAATAATGTCAACCTTGGGGAATTTTTAAACTTCTGATACATCATATAGTAGGGCCTAAAAACCAATCAAAAATTTTTCCTTTCATAGGAATATCCACTCATCCTTAGCACAACCTATGTGTCAGAATTCCCATCTAGGAATAAATTTAGGATATAAACATTATTTATCCCATTAAAATTCACACAACCTTAAAAATAATATATTTAAAAAGTACAACATTTCATCAAGATCAAGTCACAAAATTATAAAAAAACTAAATTCATGACCTTTAAATATAATATTATCACATGATATGTTTGTATTTAAATAAATAAATTATTTCATTACAAATGGTAATTTTCAAGTACTTTATAAGTCACAATGGTGACTACCTCCACTTGTTTTTATCCACACTCTTAATCCACCTAGGTAGAATATATGTTTCCATCAATAAGAACGGCCTAGTCACCATTAGAATACTTTTAAAATACATTAATCACATGAACAAGGAATGTATATATTAAGAATGAGACAGATTAATTATGTTCTAATATTTACTATCATTAAAGGAAAGGGAAAAATCAAATCAAGTAATCTTGGAACCCCCGTGTAATCCAGTGTAATGTCATGGTACCTATAAGAAATTATAAAAAATATCCCATCAACTAGCTTCATATAATTTACACCATATTTGAGTATGTTTGTGTGTTTGTGTGTGTTTATGTGTGCATGCATTCATGTGATTCTGTGAGTATGAATAAAACATGAATACAATTTTCAAATGGCATTTTTCATGATTCAACAAAAAAAGGCATGACCAGAAAGTATAATTTAGTGTAAATAGTAACATGTAATATGAAAGAATAATTGAATGGAAATAAATGCACAAATGAACCATAACTAGTTTAATATTTTTGGTTTTGAAAAAAATGATTTTATGAAAACCCATTATTTTTTAGGAGGGGTCATAACTAGTTAACAAACTAAATCATAACTCTATGATCCAGAGGAAGAATTTATATCACTACCTTAACAATAATATCATACTAGAGGAAAATAGAAAATTATTATTTGGTAATAACCTATAAAAATAAAAAATATGGAATGGAATATAATAAACATACCATAGATTAATTAAGGACTAACTCTAAAAAAGATTGATTAAATAAGAATAAAAGTAAAATATTGAAATCAAATCCTGGATAAGAAAAATATGGGAGAACACATTACTTGCATGAAAAAAAATATAGAAGATAATACGGGGCTCCAACATTATATTCGTTGAAATTCATACCTCACAACAGCATAAAAAAATAACCTGAAAAACAAAATTGAGCTTGGATCAAGGAGAAATGGAGATGGTTGGGGTAGAGGCTCTAATGGGAGTATGTAGAAAAAAAATAGGCTAAAATTATGAATGAATAGGTTAATTGGATATTAATTGATAATATTTAATGACCATACTGCATTTTTATTCAAAGACACCAACTTGGTTCCGAATGAGAACCTAGTATAAGGCCATTTTATACTTGATGTCTACACTAGAGGTATATTCAACCCACCAAACCCAAGAATGAACCTTGTTCCCTTCCACTAAGAACCTGGTGCTACTCTAGCACCTTCACCACATTTCCATATCTACATTTATTCCTCCCTCAATCTCAAATTTATCTTTAAATCAGAATTTCATTAGTTTATAAATAAAAAAACATGAAATTATAGATTAATATTAACCCAAGATAATGGGGGACATTAAAAACTCACCAACATTGAGATTTACATATCTAAGAATCCTTAATGTGCTTCTTGAGGAAACATAATTCGTTATTGAGATTTCGTCTCATATTCCCTCTCTTGGGTTATATCATGATGTTTCCCTTATTTATATAGAATGAAAACTTGATGAATAACCTTTCTCCACATAACATTGTCAATTTTCTCAACAAATGATATATGTTTATCCAAATATGAGTCATCATAGATAAATTATACAATATTGAACTGAATCACATGAGTAGGATCAGATATATATCTACTTATTTGTGCGACATATAAGATATTTTGAATTGTATTTAATAAATTAGGGGAAAATTATATAAGATGTATTTTTTATATGTTACATAATATCAAATGATCCCAAAAAATAGGGTGCTTTTCTTCCCTACTTTCTCATTCATTGTTGGAAAACTATGGAGAATTATAAAGAAACAGACTGTCTACAACCCATGCTTCCAAGGGTAATTTCTTGTGATCATTATGAATATTTTAGAAAGTTTAAGATGTTTTTAATTATTTTTGGATAAACTATAGTTGTTAAGTCATCTCATTATCTCTTTTAGGTATAATAAAGGAATATACTCTAATATCATTCAACATAGTAGATATTGGATGTAAAGACACGGAAATTTCAAAGAAATTTTTTTTCTTAAATACTTTGGAAGGGATTTTAATGGGGGTTTATGAGAGTTACGGGATGTTAAAGGTTTTAGGTCACATGTGGGCCCCACCACACAAATATCCTCTCATTGGAGGTTATGTGGGTGTGGGACCCACCTCTAACTCCCCTTGGGAGGAAAATAACCACCATCCCTACAATAAAATTGTGCTACACCAATTTTATTTATTTTAATCTAATTCCCCAAATAATAATTCTCAACCTACTTAAAACGCAACTGCGGTAAAGGTTCACCTAATAAATTACCGACGCTGTGAGTTCATCGGTGCCCTCATATTTCAATTCCAAACACCGGTTCAAAAGATATAAAAACTTTCTCATTCATTCCCTGAACATACCTGAGCTAAACTTCGAAAATAGATTCCGGACTCACCTGGCCTCGGAATCAAGTGTCGTCAAAAGCCACAGACTCATAAAATTCCAAAGTATTTATGAAAAAATATTCCTTGAGATTTCCGACTCATTACATTGGAAATTTCTTCTATAGAGAGCCTCAAATAGACATATTTGTATAGATAATTGATAGATTATATTATTATAAAACACTTCTAATGAAAGGTAAACTGTGAATTTATCAAAATAATAAAAAATATAGGCTCCTAACATATAATCTAGTATACAAATAATTTTCTCTAACTAGATATTAATATAAGGATGATAAGATATACTATGTTTTAACTATGTATCAAGATCATTCTTCAACCCTTATCAGAACCTAGAGGTGAATATTTTGGCACAATAAAAAATGATACTCGCTAGCATCGCATTATAATTTATTATCTACTGGAAATATATTATTTCTAGGTCCTCAATAAAAGAAAATTTCAGAATAGGTTGAAAATGAGTTGCCTTGGTTAGGTGATCAGTAATTGCAAAATCCATATATGGTGATTTTGATGATCTTAATAATATATTAATAAAATTCCTTATTATCAAGTCCCATTTTTATTCTAGTAGTGGAATATTCTATAAGAAATATATGCATCATTGATGTTCTCCCTTACCTTTTTGAAAAGCAAAGATTCCAAAAACAAAACTAGTTATCTACTTATTCATGTTAGATTGCGAAAATCTAGATTTTATATTATGATACATCTTTGTAATATTTGATTATTGAAAACCCATCTAGATGAATCATATTCTTTCAACACTTTCTCTTTCATGATGGGTGGAACCAAAAGACTACCATGAACATTGATAAAATATTTATTATCCTATGACCAATCAACTATCTATCCAATATTAGTTATTTCATAAATAATTATACAATCATGATATGATATATAAAATTAATTGTATCATTCTATAAATGATGAAGTGAGATCAATATATAATAAGTGTATCCCATATTAATCCGTGGAAATATCTACATAAATATTTTCTAATATTTACATTAATAATATTCTTTCTTTTAATCTTGTAAATTATAAGGGTGTGCATTCTTACTAAGACTATCCACAACTACATTAAAATTCCATGGTTCATAAAAAGTCTGAAAATAAAATTATATTATGTATTGAAATAATTTTTCAAGACACAGATTTAGATATCATTGTGAAAATATATACTTGATATTTTTTTGATCAGTGAATACCAAGAACCACTAAAAGGAAATATAGAGCCTCCAACACATTCAAACAGGCACTATGTTAGTTAATTGAATATTTTAGATTATATATTTATTATCATGTGTTTATAGATTCATGAACCATAATTTACCACCTAATGATCCCATGTGAGCATAAAACCATGTCCCATAGATGTATCATCACAATAAATATTCAATCCTTCTCATAGATAAAGGAATATATGGATATAGGTGTTGGTTAATCTATTCTCTAACTCTGGATATGAATTCTCACACTTCTCATGCCACAAACCCCCCCCCCCCCCATTTTGTTTAAGATATATATAGGTTCCATTATCTTGGAAAATTATTTTATAATTTGATGGAACAATACTACATTCCTATGTTATATTTGATCTCTATGAAATTTATAGGTACATTTTGGTTTATAACTCCTTAAAACATCTCAATATCAACTAAGATTCTATATTTAAATAAAAAATGCCTATATAAATTAATATCACTATTCCCTAATGAAACTTTTGAAAACATATCATATGTTTTTATCTCTCAATGTATCTGATTCAATTTAGAATGTATATCATTCTTCTCTTATGATTTAGAATATATGGATATATAATTCACCAAGAACACCTTTAAATAGTCTGTGAAAAGATGAAATGTTCCCTTAATTAGAGACCTCAATAATAAAGAGTCATTAGTTAACCTAAACCACCTAACAAGATACTCAAAGTGGATACTATGTCTTCAAAACCCCATCTTTGGAAAGACTTATAACTTGGATAAAAAAATTTGATAGTCCCAATGTAGATGAATATTTTAAAAACACATTTTCCCATTTATATAATCAAATAAATATATAATACATGGTAATGAATAGTGATTCTTAATAGTTACCATGTTCATCATTCATTAATCGCCACACATCTCATATTTCCATCACCTTTATTGTTAAAAAGTATAAGATCACCCCAAAGATATTTATTGTCCCTGATAAATCCATTTATCTTGATCTCCTCTAGATAAATTTTAAATTCCATTATCTAAGTATTTCCTATATAATATAGTGTATTGTAAATTGACTATATTTCTAGAAATAGTTTAATATATTATTTAAACTCTCATTTAGGAGGTATCCCCAAAACATCTTCAATAAATACATCTAGGAAATAGTATTTTATCAGTGGTAAGGGATTTTCTCTATATAATCAACTATTATAACTATAAAAAATGTCGTTTTAGTAGTGATAAATCCAAATTTAACCTTATCCAATCCCACTATAACAGCTTGGAACCCCCATTATCTAATAAATGTATAGTGAATACCATTCTTATATAAGATAGAAACTCAACATCTATAGTAATAAATATGATTTAGTAAGTAAGTTAACTAGTATATTTTGAGAATAAATTCAATAAAATTCATTTTATAAGTAATTAAATCCAAAATATTACCATAAGGGTTTACTATTAGGGCACAAGATAGGTATTTCCTACTCTAGTTTTCATGTTTTCCAATGGGAGTATCGATACTCATAAACATCAATGACATCTCAATATTCATCACTAAAATTGAGATTATTTTATCAGATGTAAATTAATTAGTTTCCTCTCTGTCAAATAAATTACATGAATATGAAAATCATAGTAAAATATTTGCAGTCACTATAAAATGTCATTTTCTAGAATTTATATTAGATTACTCTATTGTATAGACTCATCTTGCACCGTTAATATAATCTTGTAGATAAAAATCCTATCAAGTAGGATATATAATATAATATAAACTTCAGATACATTTACTTATTCTATAACCAATTTAATCGGTAGGTGGTTGACTTCCCCTCATCGACTACCAACCAAACTAAGCATGAAATTCTTGAGTATGATGAGGTTATTACCCAATACTATTTGATTGGTTCATCCTATAAAATATATAAAGAAGCTCATATTGACCATAAAGGTGACATTATTAACTTCATAGGCCTCATGGGGTTTATTATTCCTTGGTAATTATCATTGAAAACATCATACATGATGTTTCTTTATGTTAATATTTGATAGAGTATTTCGACATGATGTAACTTCGAAAGGTCCACCCATTCTCATCTCTTCAATAGTTTTCTTCTATCAACTAGGTGATCCTTCACTCATACTTTGACTATGAGTTTTGCCACTTAATCATTTTACTCTCTCTAAAACCATATCAAATACAATGAATTTCAACATTACTTTAGATAATGTACTAAGAATAGCCCTAATTTATTAAATTTCAAGGGGTTCACTCAATCTAATTATGAAATGGTAGGATGTTGATTCCTTATCCCTACTCAGTTAGGGAGTGAAATAAAGTAGATCATAAACATATTTATATACTCTCTCACTATCATAATTACATACTAACGTTCTAAAAATTCCAAATCTTTTACCTAATACTAATTATTAGGGTATAATTATTCATTGAATTACATTTCGACTCCCTTCTATAATAGATATCAGTCATTAATATCTTCTTACATGACATACCAGTATTTTTGGATAGCCTCTTCAAGAATAAAAATGTCCAAGAAAAATATATATTACTCATGGGTCTCAATTTAAAGGCCCAAACATTTATAAATGAAATTAACATTTTAGATGAGATAATTCATTATTAAAAAATTAATTATAGAAATCACAGTCACTACTTTAGTTGTTTTAGACAACGATATGTTATATCCAATCAAATTTAAAATACTTATAATCATCATTACCAATGATAGTATATTAATTATATAGTTCTCAAATAATTTTATATTTATTTATATAATTATTTATGACAAATATTTTTTTTCAAAAAAAATGTAAGTGATGGTCTTGACTAGTAGGATCATACCTTACGAATCCCAATTATCAAATATTCTGACAGAGATAGAATCACTGAGATTCTCAATTGACTAACCCCCAGATGAAATTTAGAAACTAAATCATGAGTTAAATCACTTAAGGGATAAGTTCTAGCTCATCAATATCATGACCCAAATCATGTTCATCAAATATCCCCAACAAAGTATCAACATCATACACCTTACCCTTACATCATTCAAATGTGTAATAAAGTGTTATGTATCTATACCCTAATACTATTAATTAGTATTTTTTTTCAATATAATAGAAATTATTTTTATATTTTACTATTACTTTATAATTATTGGAATCTAATTCTAATAAAATAATATTTGGATACGACGGAACAGAATTCATATTTTTGGGAAATAAATATTTTCAATCAAGATAATCTTTTTGATGTGTTTAATTTTTTTTGAAATAAATGATATTTTAATGTAATATTATTATAAAATAATATTTGTTAAATATAAACGATAATTTAATTTTATGATTTCTAAATTAATTTTTATAAGATTCATAATAAAATTTATTATAAAAACCAGGTATTTTTAATAAATATGGATTTTTATTAAATAGTGTAAATTCTCATATTTATGGAATTATTTTGGTTAAATAAATATTATTTTTGAGATCCTCACATTTAAATTATCCAATAATTTTTTTCAAAATATTATAAGATAGTATATTTTGGGGTATAAATTAAATACCATATAAATATATTTTTTGTATATGACATCCTAATGATGGAAAAATGATTTAAAATGTTTGATAAAATGTATCCTTGATAAAAATTATTTTTTCCCTTTAAAATAATTTTTTTCTCAAATTATTTCATTAATTGTATAAAGCCTCAATGAATCCTCCAAAACCTATATTATATTTCATTGTTTTAAAATAAATTTATTATAAATATGAATATCATACACATCAATAAAGTTATTAATTTCATGATTTCAGTTCTTAGCCTTATAAAATATATGAAAAAATCTACTTTTGTTGAAACCATGGGATGGTTTATGGATTGTATTAATTTACCTTATTGAGTCAAAACTGAAGATTAGATATAAATAATGAATTATCCGCTCATTTTCAATGAAAACCCCACACAAAATAACTTTAATATTCACTAAACACTATTGGACCATGCCTTTACTCTATCGTTCCCTCTCTAGAGTCATCCAAAAATTTCCCCCAATCTCTTAAGAATATCTCTTGAGAATTATGAATCACCATCTCAAGGAAAGTGATCACATCCTTCTCCCCTTTATTCAAACAACTCATTTATATTATGCAATTTGATTCCAAATTATTCAGTTTGGGGTATGTTTTTACACATAAATATTATTTTACTTATGATTTCCAAGAAATGAGGGACCCCTTTCACTCTCATCAAACGCATCCATGAATCATTATGTACACCTATTATGGTGTCGAAATTATCCTGCAATTTTTAAAGGACAAACATTTTATTATTTAATACACATCTATATTTCCACTCATTTTTATTGAACTAGATATAAGTATCCTTAGTTTATTGTATAATTACATTAATGTGACCCAAAATCGTCAATCATGCGATTAAACACCAAAAATATTATTTTCTGTTTAATTATCTATGTCGAACACTTATTTATGTACATAATATAAATGTAAAAGGTGGGACCAAAATTATATATCTCTAAAATGCATTGGGTAGTGTTTTCATCTCATGAGATTCCTTGTATGGAACAATGTAGTTATTCCAAAAAAAACATATGTTATAATTTCATATTGTTTATCCTTGACCTATGATTATAAAATCATGTTTATGTTATTGCTACATTCTAATGATACCATTATGTTATTATATTATACCATGATTCAATATTCATGTTTATGATTATCACCCCTTTTATGTTATCATGATATACATATTTGATCCCATGTGATGCTTTACCTTATTCCATTCTTTGATTATTCCATTACTGGGATTTATAACTCACCTATTTCTTATGAATGTCCTAGGGTTTTCCATGTTGTTTTGGAAGAGTAATATATTTTTAAGAACATGTTATAAGAGGCTTAAATATTGTTATTATTTTTCTATTGCTTGTTTTTATTTTATGTAACTAATTACCAAAAGACACTAGACCACATCATATTTTTTGGTTGTATTCATTGTATCTTCATGCAATAAATCATAAAACAAATTTTTTTATATATATGGGTTGTTAGAGTTGGTATCAGAGAATATTCTTGTTATTTTTATGGATTAAGATTATAAAAAACTACTGAAATCCATATGGATAATACTAAAAATAGGAAAACATCCCAATTATTTTCTAAATTATAGAGTCTGTTTTTTAATGGAAAATGCATTCTTGTCTAGATACTACAAGTAGATTTGGCTCAAGAATAGTTGTACCTAAAAGTAATAACTTTGAAAAGGGTACATTATGATAGACTTGATCATCACCTAGTTCATGAAAATAGGAATTTATACACACCTATTTTGACACTCTCTAGGGATATGCTTGGGAAAATTCACAATCCCTTTAAAACCATTATGAAGGGAATATAAATTACCACAATATTATATATTAGGAAGTTGATCATGGAGAACGCTTATTTGATCCAATAGATTCATAAGTTAAGGAATATATTTCATTGATTACTTATCCATTCAATGTTCATGGTTTCCATTTATGAGTATAATAGTTTAAAAAACTCATCTCTAATTTGGAATTTACATTTAGTTAGTGGATGAAAATAGTAGAAACTTATCCAACAACCAATGTGAGGCGAAATATGATGACTTCCCAAATGAGATTTCCAACCCAATAAGATTTATATTTGGAAGCTTCATAGAATTAAATTATCAATTAAATAATGTTTTGATCTAAAATAAGAATATATAGGAAATCATGACCCACCTCCCAAGAAAGTGTAAGTTTCAAATTAGACCATTATGTGACAAAGTCCTTTTAATTTCAATGGATCTACCGATCCCTTAATCATTGAGAATATGATCATCTCCATTGAAAATATCACCTTAATAGTTTAATTTTATTATTAAGAGAAGGTCATTATGGATGTTAATCATATGTAATGAGAATATGATCAATGGGGGAAAAAGAATGAAGGACTAAGAGGAGATCTAAGAAGTGGAGTGAAAATAATTCTAGAAAAAAAATAAAAAAAAATTTCATTGCACTCTATGAATTAAAATACATAGGCATTTACATATCTTCATGAAAAAGGATGACCAATCCATTTGGTCATATAAATAAAACCTCACAAGATTTTCATGAAACACCTCTTTCTTATTCATATCTATAATAATTAATATTGAGTGATTATTCGGTGGGATAAAGCTGAACCTATGAAAACATTTCTATCTTTTTAAATTTTAAAGCTAGAGGAAATTGTTTAATGTTTCCACAAATTTGAAACAGATATCATAAATTCATAAGGGTCTCATAGTTCTGGATACAATAATAAGAGAATGAATTTTTTAATATCAAGAACATTTTGAAGATGTCTCATAATCGTTGTGAGGTATTATTTTACCCTTTTTAACATTATTTTTGTGGGTATTACATTGCGGTTATTTTGGATGAATTTTGAGAAATTTTTAATCCCATTGGTATTTTCATGGTTGTTTCATGGTTAGGAAAGACAATATAGTTTTTCCAATGAAAACATACACCCCCTTTTGAGCCATATGAGATGTAGAATGGTTTCACCAAACTATGTGGCCAACCACCAAAAACTGTGCACCCTCAAATAGTAGGGGTATTTATATTTGGAACATTTTTTTAAACTGTGTTCCCACATATCATTAACCATGAACCCAAAAAGTAGGGGCACACTATTAAGGAACTGGGATTGAAAAATCATGTTCCTTGGCTAGAAAACCCTGCATGTCGGGTTTTAACCACCAAAAATTCTATTTAAAAATTCATGATGCCATGGATTATATCCATAATCATGGAATTTAGACCTAATATGAGTTCCATTTCTCTTGGAAGCCCCTGAGAAGATTCCAAGGCCCCTTGATCCACTTTATATGTAAATCAGAGATCCAATGGAAGGATCGACCTCTCTTCTAATATGCGATCTCTTCTCATTTAGTCTTATTTCAATCTTGTGTTTCTCTCCCCTTATTAGATATATTATTTTATTATATTGTTTATATTTTATATCTAGTTTTTTATTAATCATATTTTGTTAGACCAGGGTCCATGTTTTTAATCCTAGATATCCTCTCATATTGTGAATTTGACCATTATAGAATGAATTAAGGGTTACAGTCTGGAAATAATTTTTCATCTATCATGAGCTAGGGGGTTTAATAGATAATTCACAATTTATTTTTATGATCATGTGTATATAAATATATCTTTTCATTTCAACAATGTACAATTAAATTTAAATTGAAAGTTTGATTTTAATTATATGAAATTTAGAAACCCCTCACAGATCCTGTTGGAACCATTAGAAATAATTATACCGGATTTAATGGAAACACATAGGTGGTTCCAAAATATTTTAATTGATGATTTATTGAATTTAAAAAGGGGGATAATAGGTTAGTTTAATTTAATAAAATCCTAATTTCATGTTGATAATGGGAATAAAATGGTTTTGGTGGCCAAACCTTGAAGGGTTAATGAATTTTGTAATTAAATGTTGATAAATTATTTGATGGGGAAATTGTGCATGTTATTCATTTTGATTAAGTTAAATAACCTTGATTATTATTGATAAACTAAATGGTGCACAATTATTTTAATGATTGGTAAGAAGGATAAATATTTTGAACCAGGATATGTTTATGATATTTATGATATTTGGGATAAATTGATAAATGAGGTGTGGGGTAGGGACTAATGAAAAGGTGTTTTTCTCTTAGCCCCTAATTCAGGCATCTGAAAATGATTTCTATGATAGATGTAGATGCTCCAAATACCTATGGGGTGCTAGACTGATTCTCTATGCCCCAATGATATTGGTAGTGGACTGGTGTTCCTAGTGACCGTGATATTTGTACTTGGATTGATGCTCCAAGGTATAGTAAATGAAATTGTAATTATAGGAGTAATGAAAGACAATTAAAGAATGAATTGAATTATCCCCATGGTATATGGTTTAGACTCTAGCACAAGCCAATGAAAGTATGACGTAGTTGAATAAATAATAATAATTTTTTATCCTCTTTACTTTTTCTTTTGATCATTATTCTCTATAAAAATTCAAACACTTTTATATATAGAATATTTATTTACATGTCATTTTTGGTGAATTACTATGTTATAATCACACTCTATTCAGACTAACTAATCGTTACACAACTAGGTTTTATGTTTATATGACATGATATGGGTAAGATCCCTATGATAGATGGATGAGTGGAGATTTTTGATGGAGAATGGATGAGCGAACCAAACATGATTTTAGGACACAATTGAGAGATAATAGAGTGTATTTATTTTGGGATTTCATTAGACCATTGACAATTTTATGGCATGAAATATTTACTACTTTGGTGTATGGCCATCTATCCTTATATTGAAATAATCATGAAATGTTGGTCTTTATTGGTCATTATTCTTATCATTTGGTATTTGTATATTGATTTAAATGGTTTTTCTACATTGAAAAAGAGGGTATAGTCTTCTCAAATTTTATATTAGATCCTAATTTCTATTTTGAGCCCTTTGGAATATGAGGAGGCATGCCTGAGGTCATGTAAAAAACCATCACAAGGCAACGACATATGGAACATGGATTAAGATGTTAAAAAGTTATATTAAAGGTATGGCTTCATTTCCTCTCAGTGGTGTTATTATTTTGAAATCATAGAAATAATACTAGGATGAGTCGAGCATTTGTAACGATCTCATGCATGGTAGTATCTAACCCATTTGTAGGGAAAACCCATGTACCAACTATGGGATTATTATTCTTGATGTTCAATGTTACAGTTGAATGTTATTTTTTCTTGGGTGATGCACTTGATGTGTGGTGTTATCATTTTTTGAGATTTTCCTCATGGCTCAGTATGTAATGGGAGTTGAGTATACATAAATTATTCTATGAATTATGATTTTTTTATGACACTCGTCATTTTAGGAATACATGGGAAATCATTTTTTTGGTGAGTTTTTGAAATGAAAATGGTTTCCATTACTTGTGTAATTTAAAAAATTGGCTACTAATGATGAATTTCGGTGCCTAAAATGGTGCTAAATGCGGTAATTTTAAAATTTTAAATTGGGTGTCTAATAATAAACATTGAATTGTGAATTATTTTCACCATATGTTTCCATGTCACATGTTAGGGATGGTTGAGAGTATTGATAGGGTCATTGTATTAAATTCATTGTAGTGTATGGGGTTTTGATGATTGATACACTATTAGGTGTATAGTTGAAGGAAATATATCTATTAAATGTTTATTCCCTTGAGGTTAGTGATTATCATATCCTTCTTTATCTTTACATTTTTGAAATTTATTATTCTACCATGATTTTGGTTATGGATTAGATGGTATCATAGAGATTCCCCATAGATTATTACTATATGAGAGTGATATTGGAATCTCCTGAGGGTAAAAAATATGTACATCATGGAGAATGGGATATATAGGAATTTCATGGAGGGATATTTCATTATCAACTAATGAATCTCACCACCTATGTTTCAAGTATTATTTTGGGTGATAGGGGTGTAAAACATTGTGTCTTTCCACCCATGGGGGATAGATTTTAGGATATATTTCTTGAATACCTCAAAGGGATCCCACCTTAGATTGATGTTTTTTTAACAATTGTCTTAATGTCTGGGGATAAAATAGTATCCATTAAACCTTGTTGAATGTAACTAAAAAAACTTGTATAGATTAATACTCAGTTAGAGGATATGATGGATAATGGATTTATCTGTTCAAGTATGCTTCTCTAGGGTTATCTATTAATGTTTTATAATATGTATTATGAGATGTTGCATTTATGTAATGATTTTTTATAGTTAAATTGGATGATATTGAATAACCATTATTCTCTTTCTTATATCAAGGACATATTTGATAAAATAATATGTGATTATTTTTTCTATATGATTTATTTGAGATTGGAATATCATCAGGTGAGAGTGGGAGATTTTGATATAGCATAGACTACGTTCAAGTTTAAATATGGCTGGTATATGTTCATCATGATTTTTTTTATATTGATGAATGGTCTAGGTGTGTTTATGGAATTGATAAACCAAATCTTCCACCCATACCTTGATCAGAATATGTAGTCTTTGTGGATGAAATTTTAGTGTACGCCAAGACTCATGACGATCATATCCTAAAGATTAACATCATCCTTACTACACTGAGAGAGAATATGCTATAATCCAAGATGTCTAAGTGTAAATTATGTATTTATATGGTATATTTCTTGGGACACCTCATCTCATAAGAAGTTGTTTTAGTGGACCCAGAAAAATTTCATTTGTTATTTCTTAGAAGCAGCACAAGAATGTTTTTTATATCCAAAGATTCCTTAGTTTAGTGGGTCATTAATATATGTTTATGAAGGTACTTTTCCACTATGTATCACCAATTTTGGGATTTAGAAATATAGATATCAAGTTTTAATGGTCTTTATAATAAGAAAATTCTTTTCAGGAGTTGAACAAGCAATTGACTAGCAAACCAATTTTAATCCTACTCAGGCTATGTGAGGAGTATACCATGGTTTGTAATGCATCCGGAGTCAGACTTGGATCATTTTTTATGCATGGGGGGTGAGTTTAGGATTTTTTTTCATGATAATTTAGGTAACATGAACAAAAATACTCAACTCATGATCTCATGTTAGCTGTAGTGGTTTATGATTTCATGTATTGGTGACATTAACTTTTGGGAGAATGGTTTATTTTGTATACCAAGTACAAAATCATAAAGTATATCTTTTCAAAATGATATTTCAACCTAAAATAGTGTCTATTTGTTGATTATATGAAAACATTTTGTTTTGATCTATCCAATACACCAGGAAATGGAAATAGTGTTGCCGATTATTTAAGAAGGAAGACATAGAATCAAGCAACTCTAGCGTTGAGTTAAGCATGGAATATGATGGCCTCAGTAGATGAGATTCATATTGAGGTCTGTGAGGGATATGATAAGTTTACCATAATATCCATATTAGTGGATTATAAACTTCTTATCTATATCAAAGAAATACAATTTGATGATCTAGAGTTCCTAGACATGATGGAAAGCCTTTAAGGTGGGGAGTCACCTTCTAATTGGATGATAGTTGATGATGAGATAATATAATTTTGAAATTTTTTCTTCTTCTTATATATATGTGTGAGGTGATGACGCATGAGTTTCATGCATTGAAGTAGTCAGTGTGTCTTAGTTTGAACAAAGGTATCATGTCATACATCAACAATATTGGTGGCCAGCCATGAAAATAGAGATTTTAGGCTTTGTGACATGATGCTACACCTGTCATCATGTAAACGAAACACATTACTAGACTAGTGGTTTTATCAACATGATTCCCGTTTCATAATAAAAGTGGGATCATGTTACAGTGGAATTTTTTGTGGGTCTTTTGATTGTCCCTTGAATGAATGATGTTATATATGTTATTGTGGAACAGTTGAAAAAATTAACCCATTTATTTCCTATCTAGGATACTTTAACAGTGGATAAATAGGAGGATATATATATTCAAGAGATAACATGTTTTAAAAAGGTGCCCCAAATCATAGTTTTGAACCATCGTTCATGTTTACTTAATTCTTTGAGAAAGGCTCTCAAATGTCATTGGGTACCTAGTTACATATCAATATGGATATCCACCCACAGACATATGAGAAATCAGAGCATCCTATCTCGGAGCAAGAAAACATGCTGAGAGAATTCATCCTTTATTTTGGTGGATCATAAGAAAATAACATAATTATCATTGAGTTCACCTACAAAAAAAATTTATTAGGTTACTATTTAGGTTCACCATATGAGGAACTCTATGGTAGTCCATACAAATCACCCATATGTTTGATGAAGGTGGGTGATTAGAGTTTATCATACTAATTATGATCCAGGAGACATCAAAACAAGTTTAGTTAATTCAAATAAATATGGTAACGTATTAGATTAGGAAGAAGTCATATGTTTATCGACATCATCGACCCCTTGAGTTTATCATACGTGATCATGTATTCTTTCAGGTGTCGCCATGATGGGATCTCCATCAGAAATTTAAGTAGGGAATGTTGGCATGGATGTTATTTGGATTGTTTGAGATTGTAGAGAGGATTATACTATTGATATATCGATTGGATCTTCCATAGAGATATAATACTATGAATGATTCTTTTAGTGTGTTCCATCATTGGTAGTATCACCCCCCAAAACCTTTCATATAATTGATGTTTATGATGCTGAGATTGAGGATGGATAATCCTTTAAAGAGAATTTGATTCTTTTTATGGATCATAGTGATAAAGTGTTTTCGTGAATGATTATGTCATTAGTTTGAGTGTTGTACCATAATGGATGTACTTAGATTCGGAATAGGTGAGAAAAACTAATATGGGGGACCAGTTTTATACCATTTTTACCATGGATGTTTATTCATTCTTGGGAGTACATCTTGAGGATGAGTTTTTATAAGGTAGGGGATATTATTAGATTCAAACCTTTTTTAAGATGCCCCATACTCATTTTCGAGTATTTTTTTACCCTTTCATTGATTATAATTTGGTTGGGTATTTCTTTGTAGTTGTTTCATGTGAATTTGGATATATTTTGACGCCTTAGAGGTTGTGCATGTTTGGTATGAAGTTATAGAAAATCATTTAGTTTTCCCCAGGAAACAGTGTGACCCTATTTGATCAACATGAGGTGGCACATAGTATGACCAAACCATGTATCCCCCCCACTAAACTATACACCCTAAAATAGAGGGGGGTTTCATGATTGGTGAAGGGTTTGTGAAATTTTGTGCCCACCTATGAGTAAGAATGTAACCCATATATATGGGTTCATGGATAATGAATATGTTTGTGAAAACCGATAACCCCTCCCAATAAACCATGTTCATAGTTTTTTAAACCCTAGAAATTTTATTAAAAATTAATTACTCCCCCATTTTTTCTCCCTAATCACCCTATTTTGACCTTATATCAATTAACTCTCTCTTTGAGGCTCCTAAGAGGATTTCAATGCTCTTAAAACCTCTTTAAACATGAATAAAAGATATAGTGGTTGGATTAACCACTCTTTTAGTATGTGATCCCTTCTCATTTAGTATTCTCCCCCTCTACCATATTTATCTCACCTTTTTTGAAGTATGATTTTTATCTGATATTGATGGTTTAGATATAGGTTTTGATGGATCATTTTTGGATATCATTCCATTGTTTTTATCATATATTTCCACCACCATTGTGAAATCCGCCATTCTACATTAAATTGGGGTTACATTTTGGTGAGAAATCATCAACGATCTTGAGGTTGGTGGAAAAAATTAATAATTTCTATAATATTATTTATCATAATCTATATGTAATTGTGTCCTTGTGTTTCCATGTTGCACAATTTCATTTAAATTAAAAAGAATTATATATATATATATAATTATAAAACTCTTCATGGATCTCGTTGGACCCATTGGAAATTGTGAAACCAGATTAGATGGAAACCCATGGGGTGTGCCAAAATAACATAAATAATGATTTATAGACATTGAAAAGTGGAATAATGGGTTGGTAAAATTGAGTTAAATCTATGTTTCATGTTGATAATGGTAATTAAATCTTTTGGTTGGTTTTACCTTGAGGGGTTAATGAATTTGTTTAATAAGTGTTGATAAATTGATTAATGGTGAAACTACACTTTTTATTCCCTATGATTTAATTATGGAACTAGGGTTGTTATTGGTAAATGAAATGATTCGCCATGATTTGAATTATTGATAATAAGGTTAATGATTTTTAACATTGATATATATGTGATATATGTAATATTGGTGATTAATTGATAAATGAGATGTTTTCAGGGACAAATGATTAAATTACCCATAGGGTGTCGATTGATGCTCTAGGCTTGCGAGACATTCATGTGAAAATTTTGTGGATGGCTAGGGACTAATGCTCTAAATACCCAAGATGTGACAAATTGATTCCCTAAGCCCCCAGGATATTGGAATTTGACTGAATATATATGTTCATGAGATATTGGTACATGGATTGATGCTCAAAGGTAACTTAAATGAAATATTCATTAAATGAATAATGAAATCCCATGAAATAATTAATTGTGATATCCCAATGGTATATCATTCAAAATCTGTCATGGTACGAAATAGGTATGATTCAATTGATTAAAAAACTATAAACATGTAACTCGCTTACTTGGAATTTTGATATTTACTCTTTATATAATTGCATAAAATTTTATAGACTGGGTATTGTTTTAGATTTCATTATTGGTGTCTTAATGAGTTTTACTCACACACTACTCAGGTTTCCAGATCCATACCTGGATAGAATTTTTGTTTTCAGGATAGGATAAGGGATAAATCACTACGATAGATGTTTGAGTTGGGATTTGGTATGGATTATACATGATAGAACCATACATGTTGTGAAGCCCCTCTTTAGTGATGTTAGTGTGTCATTATTTTTGTTTCTCATGATACACTTTCCACTTTTAGGAACTGACATATTTACCGTGTTATTTTAAGGTCATTTTCTTTATTTTGGATTACTCATGATATATTTTTCATTATTGGTTATTTTTATTATCATTGGGTATTTGTATATTTATTTTTTATATTGTGATGCTTTGATAAAGAGGGTATAGTATTATAATGATACATATTGGAACCTCCCTGCAACATGATATCCCCAAGGGTATGGGGAGGTGCGCCTGAGGTCACATAATGATCTAGCATTGGGCACTGACATGTGGATCTCAGGTTGAGGCCTTGAAACATTAATTCTGGTGGTGTGATAGAGAAGTATCATGGAGGTAAGAAAATAAAACATTTTACTTTTCCAAGTTGTGGGAAGAAACATCATGGAAATTGACTGAAGGGGACAATGAAATGATTTAGGTGAGAGAAGGAATTGAACCAACAAACTGATTGATAACAGGAGAAATCCACAGTTGTGATGGAAGAAATAAGTTCTGCATTCAACCCTTAGCCTATTTTCCAATGATTCAACTATAAGGAATAAGGAAACTATGTGAATCAATGCACTAAGCCATGGGTTTCTTAGGACAGATGGTGAAAACAAACTCAAAATCCTAGAGAGTAAGGTCAATCTTAAGACATCAAAGTTACAGAGGTGGATCTTGAAAATGATGTGGTGATAGCAACGCTACTTTTTTATTCAATAATAGTGAATGAACTATATGATTCTAGTTTTATGCATCCTCTCTTTTCACACAAGTTTAGTAGAACAACTAATGTACCACCATAAATCAAATAATTAGGGGTATTTGTGAAAATGGGAAAATGGGAAATTAATTCATCCCATGTATATAACTCCACATATCAAACTTCTTTGCTTTAATTTTCTAGAAAACCTTATGAAACTAAATTTAGAGGAATTCAATTCTATTCTAGTTATGGATTGACTTTCCATATATATATCTAATATATATTTATGATAGAAGGAAATCACCCTTAGTATCACTAATCATCTTCTAATAATATATAAAATAATGGTATAGTAAAAAATATTCATTAGTATCATCATATCAAGAATTGATAGTATCTCCTTATGATCAAGTGTATCTAGATAAAATTATTGAAACTAAGTAACATATCATCATTGTTGACATTCTCATTCTAGGGAATTCGTCGATGTATTTACCAATGATTCATCTGGTCTTCCTCCTAGCCTTGAGATCAATTTCTCAATTGAAATCAAATGCTGATCTTTGATAATATCCAATAATCCATACTGAATAGCCATTATTTAACTTGAGGAGATAAATAAAATAAAATAAGAACATCTAGATATATGTTTTATACTCCCAAGTGGATAACCATGGTGTTCACCAGTCCCCTTCTCCAAGAAGAAGGATTGGATGATGCACCTCTGAATTGATTATCATGTTCTCAATATGACCAAGATAAAGAACAAGTATCCTAATACCTAGATTTTTGACTTGTTAAATTAGATATGTGGATCCAAATACTTCTCTAATGTGGATCTTTAGTCCAGATATTATCAAGTAAAATTGAAATGGGATGATATAACCATGAATTCTTTTCATATAATGGATAGGGACTACATGTTTTTAGTGATGTAATTTGGACTCATTAATTCTCCAACAATCTACATATACATGGTGAATATATTCTTTAGGGATTACCTTGAAAATTTTAGGTATTAATTATATATTATATTCTTATCTACTCCAAAAGCAAGGAGGAACATGGGGAGGATTTGAATGTCATACTACAAAATTTTCAAATGGAAATTTTATTTGTGAAGAATAAAAAATATGAATTTTGGATGAGAAAAGTAACCTTATAATAGAATTTCATCACCCACAAATGGATATATATTTAACCTTCAAAAATAAAGGTATTTTAAGGGTCGACCAAAACAAACCCAGTGATTGAAATCTACAGTTTCATTGGATTTTATGGGTACTATCATCCTTTTTTGAGAAACTCCTCAATGTTTTTAATCCCACTAAAAAACTCTTACTTGGAAGGGGTTATTTATTTCATGAATTATGAATGGGATGAAATTATATAAAAGTGATGAAGAAAGGGCTAATCACTACACATGTGTTGAAATTACCCACTAGTAGGGAACGGTTTATGATCTACAATGATGGATATAAAACGAGATTGGGTTGTTTACTCATGAAATATAAAAACATGATAGCCTATACCTCTCATAAATTAAATATTAATTGGAGAAACTACCCAAAACGTGATCTATAATTGGTTTCATTGATCATTGCACTGATGTTTTTCTAAAATTGTATCTATAGGGAGAAGTATGACATATATATAGATAATAATACCAAAAATTATAAATTCGCAACAAAAGTATCTTAATATGAACCAAAGAAGGTGTTTAGAACTGGTCAAGGATTATTATATCTCAATCCATTTCCATCCTTGTAATGAAAATAAAGCAATGTATGCTCTAATCCAAAAATATCATGCAACCCTATCCATGATTAGGATGTCAAGTGATCCAATCTTCTTGGACATGAAAAGGATGGGCATGGGAATAATAAAAGGATTATTACCCTACCAAGATCAAATAACAAAACAAACATCCATTCTTGAGGGGATCAAGGAGGCCTATAAATATGATAGGGTGATATAGAATAAGGTAGAAAATATTATAGAGTTCTAATTTTCTAATCCTGGAGTTGTAAGATTTCAAACATAGATATGAATCCCATAAAACCAGAACAGAAGAGGGAACTTCTTGATAATTTACATATCACATCCTTCTCTATTTATCCAATAAGTAATAAGATGTGTAGATATTTAAATCAAAACTTTTTCTAGGATAACATGAAGCGGTATACTGCATAAATTTTTATGTCCATGCTTTGTATGCAAACAAGTCAAAGCCAAATGAAAAAAATTATGTGGTTATGATACAACAATTACCCATACCACTATATAAATGGGAAAACATAACCATGATTTTTTATTTGAATCCCCAAGAAACATAAATGAAATATATCCATATTGGATGTAGTCTATATCTTTTCCAATTTTTTTCATTTCATTCCAATCAAGGAAAATTTATCTCTTGACTAACTCATCATGATATACATAGGGGATGTGGTAAGACATCATGGAGTACCACTCTCTATTATATCTAGTAATGATATGAGGTTTTACATGATGTTCAAGAGATGCCTTTAGCAAGAGTTAGATACAAAAATAGGCTTTAGCATAACTTTTCACCCTAAGATAGATGGTCAGTCTAAAATAACCATTCATACATTAGAGGATATGTTGAGATATTATTCAATTTATTTTCAAGGATTTTTGGATCGATACCTTACCCTATTAGAGTTCTCATAAAACTATAGTTCCCATTCTATAAATAAAATGGAAACATCATAGGATATGTATGGGAAGATGAGTTATAATTATAAATAATATGGTATGTTAACAAAAAGAATAATTTTATGGGACTTGATCATATCTATTATTTCATAAATAAGGAACAAACGCTTCAACTCTTTATGAAATACACTCAAATATGATAGAGAAGATATGAATACAATCATCGATGAGACCATGAGTTTTAGGTAAAAGAAAATGTATTCCTTCGTATATCTCCCTAGTTAAAATTAATGAGGGTTAAGAAGAAGGGAAGTATTAGTCAGAGATACATCATCCCCCTTGAGATACTTGATCACATCTAACTTATAGACTATCAACTAACACTCCCACCCAAACTATATTATGTTTATGATGTGTTCCATGATTCCCTATTGGTGAAAGCACATACTAGACCCCTCATATTTACTAAATATTGTGGTTGTACCATTGGATAATGACCTTTCATGCATGGAGAAGTTAGCAAAGATCTCATATCATAAGGACAAATTTATATGAAATAGTACAACTCATCGGGTCAATGTGTTGTGGCTGAACCAAAAATATGAAGAAGAGACATGGGAACCATATGAGGAATTGAATTCCAAGTACCCTTGTATATTTTAATGTATGAATGAAATTTCATTTAAATACTTTTTGAAGGGGGGATAATGTAATGAACCAACCATTTATAAATAAAATTCACTTTTTATAAGAGTGAGCGCATTATTTAGAAATGAAATTATAAAAAATAAATTCACAACTTTGTTTATTTTCACCCATTATAAGTTATATCATGTTGGATATAAAATACCGTTAGGCATAATAACCATTGATATTATATAAACTATAAAATTATTTTATGATTTATATATATATATGTTTATGAAAAATCCCTTTCAAATAGACAAAGGATATGATGGCCTCAACCAGTATGATCGTGCCCTATGAAGCCCAATTATTAAACCTTCTAGGGAAGATAATGTAGTGACCCAAATATTGACGTACATGAACATTACATTACTTTTTCAGAATATTTAATACATAACAAAAACAGACACACAAGGACAATAATAGTTTAATGTCTTTGGAAACTCATAATATAATCTTCTAATCGTTGTGATAGATCTTCAACATCTCCCATAAAAATATTCCCCTTTTTTTTCTTACATAAAACCTCTCTTTATATCCTAGGGAATATAAAACATAAAAAGGGTGAGCTCAAATTCTCAGTAAGGGTAAGCATGGAATAAATAAAACAAACCGTATACATTTGAACATAAAAACATAACCATAATGTTTAGACATGAAAATCTTGAGCAATGATATAAAACATGGAAGTACATAAGGCATAGATTTTAATGGAACATCAATCATGATAAAATAGCATGGGAATAAAACTTTTAATTGTGGTAAAACATTATTCACATGATATTATTTCCATAGTAGCTAAGGCATTGCTGCCAAAACCATCTTAGTGGACAAAGTTCCTTACTGAACTGGGTTTACTTCCTGTTCCAGCCCTATATTACTGAACTAGATTTACTTTCCATTTCAACCATGTCTATATCATGAGATATAAATCTTTACCCAATTAATTGGTGGGAGATATAGGTCACACCCATCTCATAATGAAATCATTCTTACTTGTGCCACAAAATAAAATTAAAGCATTCATCATAACCCCAAGAATAAAATGGGTTTCATAAACATCATCCCATCATCACATAATCCATATAAAAAAATGGATATTTCATCATAAGGAAAGTGAAACCATGTAAATCATAGAGACATTATACTGGAAACAAACCCATTTGAGATAATGTCATCTTAGATGGAAATTTTGTTTTATAAAACAATTGAAATGAATTTTTGAGGAAAATATACTATCTTCTTCAAAATCAATTTCTTTTCCCAAAACGTCATGAAATTTTAAAAGATAGAGGTTTTTTTGAAAATAGTCATGAAATATTTTGGAGGATTCTTCATAAAAATAAGTCTCTATAAAACCATAAAAATCCTTTCATGGCGTATATGTTAAAAAACATTCTTCTCGTACTTTTTCCAAAAAAGTCAAAAAGTACCTCATATGGTAAAAAAGAATAATTCCATACATACCATGTAGTAAAAGTCAAAAATGGGTAAAAAGGACATTAAACATACATAAAAAAATTAGAAATCATGGTCTTGGATGATAAAAATAACCCCAGTAAATACTTACAAATAAACAATCTTGGATAAAAACGAGATTGGAAAAGTTATCCCTTACCTTAGGTCCTATATGCTTCGTACGTATCCAAACCTCCTGTATAATGATTTAAATAATGTCATTAACTTATTACAGAATCATATTCATTTTTATGATATCATATATGGTTCACTATTGACTTTATATTACCCGTTCTTTTGTAAATCTCATGGTAAAGCAATGTTTTGGGTAAAATCATCTTATTTATTATATGTGTTTGGACTTGTTGTTCTTGAGGTTATTATTACTTATATCATGATTTACATACTTCCAAAATGTGAATAATTATTTATATATCATATATATTCATTATATAACCATCATATACATGTATTTATAATATTACGTAACATATGGAGGTAAGAAATGAAATGCACCGTTCATTGAGACGGTAAGTCGTACGTACGCATGCACACTTCTTTCATTTATATTTCTTATTTTAATGTAATTGAAACTTAATGATACAAAGGTATATTATAATTATAGTATAATATCATATATAATATCATTAACCACATCCTTTATACATCCCACATAAGTTATTAACGAATCACATCACTTTGAGGGGGCGGTAGTCCGCACTTCCTCAAATGAGATTATCGTATTTACCGACTATGGAAATCATAAAGGCTTGATATAATTGGGAATTAAAAAATCATAAGGAAATTATAAACATAATATATATCATATATGAATACAGTGTCATCATAATGACCACCATGAGAGGCGGTAGGAGAAAATTGAACAATCATCATTTCGTGATGTGTTAGTTTTCCATCCACAGAAACATTATGTTCTTCATCCATTAGATGGAGGTGTGTGTAAGTTTAGTTCGAATACTTCTCATAAAAATATCCTAGTTTATTTAGGATATTTGTGTTGTTACAAAAGAAATTATTAAAAAGATTTTAGGGGTTGGAGAAGTAGAATAAAAGAAAACAACTTAAGAGAATTCATTACCTTTAATTTGGGTAACTTCCTTTGGTTTGAACCAAAAGGACTTCTTGAAGTGACTTCTACCTAATGTAAGGATTTTATAGGGAGGATATGGATGTAGAGATCTTAATTGGGCAGAGTTTGGATGATCCAAATGGCTTGAGAGGTGTGAGGATTTGGATATAAATGGTCTCCTTTTATAAGGGGGAGGAGGGGCTCTTTTGGAATGTGTGAAAATATTATTTTATTATAAACTTATCTTCGGTTTAAAAAGGTCCAGAAATCATTAAATATGATGATAATATGACTGATGGTCGAAATAAAATCATCCAATCAGAATTAGACATGTTTTGGATAATATTGTAATCATTATAATCTTATTTATTTAAATCGTTTATTAATGAGGTAAATACTTCATCGTTATTGTGTCATAATTAATTTTATTCATTTCATGTCTAAAAATTATGAAAAAAATTTCATGATGTATGAAATATTTTTATCTTTATAATTAATTATTATAGTATAAAATATGACTTATATAACACCATATAAAAATTAATTTACTAAAAGATTTATGTTAATGTTAATTTTGACTTTACATTAAATTAATTAATCTAATGTGTCATTGTCTTTCATAAGTGGCTCCATAGGGTCCCCAAATCGACCCAAGGATTCCCAAGGTCGGCCATTACTCATCCAATAAGGTTTGGACAAGTGTTAATGTAATTTTGAATTATTATAATATTCTTTTAACCTTGAATTATCTTATTTACTTTTAACCGTTGTAAATAAAAGTAAAAAAGTTACTATTCCCAAAAAATTATTTTTATCTTATTGAACAAAATTTTACTCCTTGATATTAACCGTGCCTCTCGGATTTTAAAAATTCAACTCACAGAAGCGGTAAAATTTAGTTTTACGAACAATTGCTAAAGCTCTTAGGAGGTGGGTTAAAGACAGTGAAAAGTTCAATACAATTTTTATAAATAAAAAATTATTATAAAATGACTCCAATGAATTTCATTGAAATTATATAATTATTATGTATCTATTTTGACCTAAAATTAATTTTAATAAAATAAATGATTATTTAAATAAAAATTTGGTTTTAACCAAAAACTCAGTGTTTTCACTATTCATCAAAAATTGAAGTTTCTCAGAAAAATACCAAAAATCCAGCCTAATATATATTTGATATTCCGAATTCAAAAATTATGTCTATTTTTTCAAATTCAAAACATATAAGTGGAATTAATTAATTTTAAAAGTAATTCCCGTTATCAAAACAAATAGCCTGTTTTTAAGAAACAATAACCATCAAAAGATCGACACTTGTTTTTGTCCAAATTCAATGTGAAATTAATTCCAATGACAAACATTGGATTAAATGGTCAAAATATATTATAATTAAACTTTAAAACAATTAAAAAGATAATCTAACCATATAAATGATTGAGATGAAAAAATTTGTTTTTAATTAAAATATACCGTGTTTTTACTATTCATCAAAATATGAAAGTTACCAGAATAATATGATAATTTTATCGAAAGTCAATTTTTATTTCATGATTACAAAGAAGAATTTTATTTTGTCAAATTGAACTTATAAACATGTCAAAAACTAGATTTAAAATTGGTGTTCCTTCAAAAGGCGGTAATACTGCAATTTTTGAAAAATACTTCTTTTATCCGAAAAACTGATTTTGTTTTCATACCTCATTCTAGAAAATGTATAAGATGAATAATAATGTTATAAAATTCAAATTTTAGTTAATAGTATTCATAATGTCTTGTCCATAATAATATTATAACAATATATCATTGTTTAGTGAAACCCGGTATTGCGTACGACACACGCTATCGAGGAAGGTCGCGATTTTGTGTAATGCAAGCCAAGTCAGAGTGAATTATAGTGAAAGACTCCTTTATTGTTCCGTATAACAAAAATACAACCATAATTCATTTATACATTAAACAAAATCTATACTTAATGTTACGTAGAATTATTTCTACAAAAAAAAACATGAAATTGTGTGTAACACGAGCCAGGAATAGTGTTGCGTATACTGCAAGATAATACAGTGTATCATATAGCACAAGATAGTCTTGGTGTAGCATAAAACACATGACATGAAATAAATTAAATAGAATACTTATAAAAAAATATCAGGTTGTTACATTTTACCCCCCTTAAAATGAATTTCGCCCTCGAAATTCGTTGGGGTTATAAATATTTTACTACTTGAAAGTTTCTTTCATAGAAACTCACATCGTAAAAAGGAATACTAAAACTTTATTTTAAAAAGGGAAGTTAGAATCATAACGGTCACCCAAAGTAACTCAGCACGGGGATTCTACATAGTAAAACATAAGTGAAAATATGGATATGGAAGAAAAATCTAACCATCATGTTCTGAGGGAGAGTGGTAGAGAACATGGCTATGAAATAGACAACAATCACAAAGCCATAGATTTGTGATGATATAAGGTATCATCTGATTCATCAGATATAAGAGTACTAGGACAACATTTTTGGCTTTCAAGATAATTTCCCTAATGTTGAAGAATTTTTGAATTAAAAGAAATTCTTACTTGATTTTGGTACAATCTCATTGTTGTTCATGTCTTGAAAAATTTCCACTTCATCTCTTAAAGAAATGAAGTTGACTTTGTTTTCCATGAAGTGTTAGTGGATCATGCGATAGAATTATAGGTCATTTCATCTATCTCAAACATAAGGTTAGAAAAAGTTATATACATAAGTCCATCTATGGTGATATTATTCGTATATGGTTCCAAAAATGGACTTATACTTCATCTATCATACCGCTTAATAAAATAAAACTAGTTTATACTAACCATGGACTTCCTGTAGGCCAGTGGTAGGTGATAAAGGCCTATCTCACATCAGTTGTTGGTTTGATTCGCACTGCATTTTCCGACGCGATGGGTTGCCGCCCATCCTATGAGTTTTCCTTTTTCTAAAACTACACTATTATAACATTCCTACAATAATATAGAAAAAAGTTATAGTCTTAATCAATACTATCTTATGTCTAACTTAATTCATTCCAATCTTTAGGCTTATCCAAAATACATCTATCCAATCTGATAGTAAAAAGAATACAATTACTAGAAATGTCGTCTACCGAGCATGTGAATACCATCATTTATCCCCGATATATCTTGTTGATCATATTCCAATCATGTGAATACCTTAATCATGTATTCTCTTGAAAAAAAATACCCATTGAACCTTAGTGAAAACATAAATTTTGTCAAAAGTTAACTCGTTCCACATCCCAAAATTCCAAAATTTCTATATACTCATACCATGATATCACTTTTTCCTTATTTTATTCATGAGCTCAGGATTACTATCATATTATTTTCTCTTTATCCCTTCATTATGCGCATTTCATCTTCTTTACAAAAATATTTCAATCAATTTTTCATGGTTACCAGTACCATATAATTATTGAAAACCAATACATATATATTTCAAAATTCCACAATACCATAAATGAGATTCCATGATACTATTTTGAAATCCCATTAAACAAACACTTAATCATTACACAACATCATTTTCATACTCTACATCACAAATAGTGATCGCATGAGACTTCCCTTTATCCTTTTCCTTAAGAGGTTGCTCACGTTGATCATCATTAACCCTTGGATTAGGGCATTTATTAGCATAATTCCCCATTTCCTTTCACTTGAAGCATTGACGTGTTGGTGGAGAGTTCTCTTTAGTATGTTCTCTATTCACATCATTAGCAACCTTTTTCCCATTACTTCAACAATCAACTGCTCGATGACCTTCTTTTCCACACATAAATCATTTTCTAGTACCTTTTAGGCAATCTCCACCATGCTTCTTTCCACACTTTGAGCATAAAGAAACATTCATCTTCTTTTCACTATTTTTCTGAGATTTCTCCTTGAACTCCATCTTTCATTTCTTGTCAAAACCATAAGATGGATATGTAACACCAAATTCCAGTTCTACCTTGATAGCACAATGCACAATTTATTCATAGCTACTGAAGTCTCTTATAGCTAATTCCCCTCTAAGACTTCGTTTTAAGCCACTGGAGAATCGATCAACTTTACTTTTAGGTTGGATGATAAATCCAGATCCATTCCTTGCAAGCCTTATAAAATTCACCTCGTATATACCAACAGATTCATCATCCTTTTGCTTATGCTCAAGGAAATAATTTTCCATCTTTGTTTGAATAATATGAGGGAAGTACTTATTGAAAAATATGTTCTTGAACTCATCCCATTCCATGGATTCAATTTCATCTCAGGGCATTGTATTCTTAATCAGAGTCAACCACTGGTATGCTTCACCTTCTAAATGGTAAACAGCCAAAATGACTTTTTCATGCTCTGAACAGCGAAGTATGGAAAATATCTTTTCAATGGAATTGATCCATTGTTTAGAAAAAAGTGGATTAGAAGACCCACTGAAATAAGGTGGACGTTGCCTCATGAAGGACTCAATAGAATATTGTTCCCTTATCTACTCATTTGGAAGTCCAGAATGATTCATAGCTTGTGAAAGTATAGAAATAAGATTTTTTACTCCATCTCCCATCACATTTGTTTGTTCAGGAGGAAAATCATTGCATTGTCCATTACATTGATCAACATGGTTCCTTCGGGATCCAGCCATCGTCTAAAACCCAAAAAAAAAGTGTGAGAGGCAAAAATCATGCTAGGGAAAATAGAATAATAAAGGCGGAGTACCTTAAATATCTAACATCTTAGATTAAATTCTAAGATCGTTACCATAATTCTAGGATTATAACCTATACTTATACTTAACCTTAGGGACATCCCTAGACATACCTTAGAAATATCTCTAGGGATCTCACTAAAGTTTTCACATCCTAGTTTCCAAAGGATAACTAAACCTTTCCTCTGATACCAACTGTAGAGATCCAAGGCATGATGTACATGAACATTACATTACTTTTGCGGAATACTTAATACATAACAAAAACAGACACACAAGGACTGTAATAGTTTAGTGTCTTTGGAAACTCGTAATATAATCTTCTAATCGTGGTGAAAGGACTTCAAAATCTTCCATAAAAATATTCCCCTTTTTTACCTAAAACGTTTATTTATATCTTGGGGAAAGGAAAACATAAAAATGGTGAGCTCAAACGCTCAGTAAGGGTAAGCATGGAGAACATAAAATTAACCGTATACATTTGAACTTAAAAACATGACCATAATGTTTAAACATGAAAATCTTAAGCAATGAGATAAAACATGGAAGTACATAAGGCATAGATCATAATGAAACATCAATCTTGATAAAATAGAATGAGAATAAAAGTTTTAATTGTTCCAAACAATAAACACATGATATTATTTCCATAGTAGCCAAGGCATTGCTGCAAAAACCATCTTAGTTGACAAAGTCCCTTACTGAACCGGGTTTACTTGCCGTTCCAGCCCTGTATTACTAAACCGGATTTACATGATGTTTCATCCATGTCTATCTAATGAGATATAAATCTTTACCCAATGAATTAGATGGAGATATAGGTCCCACCCATCTCATAACGAAATCATTCTTACTTGTGCCACAAAATAAACATAAAACATTCATCATAACACCAAGAATAAAATGGGATTCATAAACATCATCCCATAATCACATAATCCATATAAAACAAATGGATATTTTGTCATAAGAAAATTAAACCAATTTAAATCATAGATACATTATACTGGAAACATACCCATTTGAAATAATGTCATCGTAGATGGAAAATGTTTTTGATAAAACACGTGAAATGAATTCTTGAGGAAAATATCGTTTCTTCTTCAAAATAAATTTCATTTCACAAAACGTCATGCAATTTTAAAAGAAAAATATTTTGTTGAAAATAGTCATGAAATATTTTGGAGGAGGCTTCATTAAAATAAGTCTTTATAAAACAGTAAAAATCCTTTCATGCCGTATAAGTTAAAAAAATATTTTTCTCGTACTTTTTCCGGAAAAGTCAAAAAGTACCTCATATGGTAAAAAAAAAGAATAATTCCATACATACCATGTATTAGAAGTAAAAAATGGGTAAAAATGAATTTAAACAAACATAAAAACAATTTTATAAAACATGGGCTTTGATGATAACAATAACCCCAGTAAATATCTACGAATAAACAATCTCGGATAAAAACGAGATTGGAAAATTTATCCCTTACCTTAGGTCTGATATGCTTCGTACATATCCAAACCTCCTGTATATTGATTTAAATAATGTCATTGAGTTATTAAAGAATCATATTCATTGTTATGATATCATATATGGTTCACTTATGACTTTATATTACCCTTTTTTTTGTAAATCCCATGTTAAAGCAATATTTTGGGTAAAATCATCTTATTTATCGTACGTGTTTGGACTTGCTGTTCTAGATGTTATTTTTACTTATATCATGATTTACTTACATCCAGAATGTAAATAATGATTTATATATCATATATATTCATTATATATCCAGAATATACATGTATTTATAATAGTACATAACGTATGGAGGTAAGAAATGAAATGCACCATTCATGGATACGGTAAGTCGTACGTACGCATGAATGCTACTTTCATTTATATTTCTTATTTTAATGGAATTAAAACATAATTATAAAAAGGTATATTATAATTCCAGTATAATATCATATATAAAATCATTAACCACATCCTTTATACATCCCACATAAGGTATTAACGAATCACATCACTTTGAGGGGGCGGTAGTCCGCACTTCCTCAAATGAGATTATCATATTTACCGACTATAGAAATCATAAAGTATTGATATAATTGGGAATTAAAGAAGCACAAGGAAATTATGAACATAATATATATATCATGTATTAGTAAAGTGTCATCATAATGACCACCATGGGATGCGGTAAGAGAAAATTGAACATTCATCGTTTCGTGAGGCGTTAGTTTTCCAACCACAGAAACATTATGTTCTTCATCTATTAGATGTAGGTGTGTGTAAGTGTAGTTATAATACTTATCATAAACACATCCTAGTATATTTAGGATACTGGTTTTGTTACAAAAGAGAATATTAAAAATAGTTTAGGGGTTGGAGAAGTTGAATAAAAGAAAACAACTTAAGAGAAACTGTTACCTTTAATTTGGGTAACTTCCTTTGGTTTGAACCAAAAGGACTTCTTGAGGTGCCTTCTAACTAATTTAAGGCTTCTAGGGGGAGAAGAGTGATATAGAGAGATTAATTGGGTAGAGTTGGGATGAGCCAAATCGCATGAGAGGTGTGAGGAATTGAATAAAAATGGTCACCTTTTATAAGGTGGAGGAGGGGCTCTTTTGGAAAGTGTGAAAATATTATTTTATTATAAACTTATCTTCGGTTTCAAAAGGTCAAAAAATCATAAAATATGATGATAATATGACTCATAGTCTAAATAAAATCATCCAATCATAATTGGACATGTTTTGGATAATATTTTAATCATTATAATCTTATTTATTTCATCATTTATTAATGAGGTAAATACTGCATCATTATTGTGTCATAATTAATTTAATTCATTTGATGTATAAAAATTATGAAACAAATACCATGATGTAGGAAAGATTTTAAGATTTTTAATTAGTATTTATAGTCTAAAATATGACTTATATAACACCATATAAGAATTAATTTACTAAAAGATTTTTGTTAATGACAATTTTGTCTTTACATTAAATTAATTAATCTATCGTGTCATTGTCTTTCATAAGTGGCTCCATGGGTCCCAAAATCCACCCAAGAATGCCCATGATCGGCCATTACTCGTCCAATAATTTTTGGACAAGTGTTAAGGTAATTTTGATTTATTATAATATTCTTTTAACCATGAATTACCCTATTTACTTTTATCTGTGTTAAATAAAAATAAAAAGTTACTATTCACCAAAAATTATTTTTATCTTATTGAACCAAATTTTACTCCTTGATATTAATCGTGTCTCTCAGATTTTCTAAATTCAACTCATTGAAGCGGTAAAATTAGTTTTTACGAACAATTACAAAAGCTCTTAGGAGGTGGGTAAAAGACGGTGAAAAGTTCAATACAATTTTTATAAATCTTAAATTATTATAAAATGACTCCAATGAATTTCATTGAACTTATATAAGTATTATGTATCTATTCTGACCTAGAATAAATTTAAATCAAATAAATGATTATTTAAATAAAAAGTCAGTTTTAACCAAAAACTCCGTGCTTTCACTATTCATCAAAAATTGATGTTTTTTAGAAAAATACCAAAAAATCAGTCTAAGCAATATTTCATATTCAGAATTCAAAAATGATGTCTATTTTTACAAAATCAAACATATAAGTGGAATTTATTAAATTTAAATGTAATTCTTGTTATTAAAAAATAGCGTGTTTTTAAGAAACAATAACTATCAAAAGACCGACACTTGTTTATGTCCAAATTCAAGGTGAAATTAATTCCAATGACCAACATTGGATTAAATGGTAAAAATATATTATAATTACACTTTAAAATGAATTAAAAATATAACCTAACTATATAAATTATAGCGATGAAATAAGTTGTTTTTAATTAAAATATAGCATGTTTTTACTATTCATCAAAATATGAAAGTTACCAGAATAATATGAAAATTTTTACCAAAGTAAATTTTTATTTACTGATTCCAATGAAGATTTTTATATTGTCAAATTTAACTTATAAACATTTCAAAAACTAGATTTAAAATTGGTGCTGCATCAAAATATGGTAATACTGCATTTTTTGAAAAATACTTTTTTTATTCCGAAAAACTGATTTTGTTTTCATACCTCATTCTAGAAAATGTATACGATGAATAATAATGTTATAAAATTAAAATTTTAGTAAATAATATTCATAAAGGCTAGTCCATAATAATATTATAATAATATATCATTGTTTAGTGAAACGCGGTATTGAGTACTGCACACGCTATCGAGGAAGGTCGTGATTGCGTGTAATGCAAGCCAAGTCAGGGTGACGTGTAGTTCAAGACTCCTTTGTTGTTCTGTATAACAAAAATACAACCATGTTTCATATATACGTTAAACAAAATCTATACTAAATGTTACGTAGAATAATTTCTATAAAACGAACTTGAAATTGTGTGTAACACGAGCCAAGAATATTGTTGCTTATACTGCAAGCTAATACAGTATTGTGTATAACACAAGATAATCTTGGTGTAGCATAAAACACATGACATCAAATAAATTAAATATAATACTTATCATAAATACTCAGGTTGTTACAGATAACATCATTATGATTTTACCTTGACCAATCCATTGTTTATATTTAATAACTAAAGCACTTGTTAATCTATTTATGGGAGAAGTTCTGGTTCATTGATAGTACAACTCATACCATGTTTGTTGAACCACCCCTAGAAAATCTCTCCACTGAACACCATACCCTTAGGTAATTCACTAGTGTAATAAAGGATTATGTATCTAGAAAATAATATTATGACTTTTTATATTTTATATAATAAAATAGTGATTATATATAACTTTTATTATTAATTTATAATGATTAAATAATGATATTGATAAAAATAAGATTTTTATTTGATGAAGCAAAATTGTTTTTTTTGGAAATATATATTGTTTCAATAAAGACATTGTTTCTGAAAAATTTAACAATTTTTGAAATAAATGATATTTGAATGAAATATTATTACTAAATAATATTTATTAAATAAAAATGATAATATAACTTTACAATGTCAAATGTAAAATTTAGAATTGTTAAAAAATGTTATTGTAAAAAAACCCAACTTTTTCAATAAATGGGTAATTTGATTTAAAAGTGTAAAATATAATATTTAGAGAATTATTTTGATAAAATAAATATAATTTTTTAATTAAAAACATCAGAATTATCCAATAGTTATTTTTTAATGATTTTATATGATTTTTGATTGTTTTGGAAAAAAGTACATATGGTATAATTATATAATATGTATTATAAAAAAATAATTGACCAAAAGTGATGTAATTTATTAAATAAAATCTATAACTGAAACAAATTATGTTTCAAATTTAAAATAATTTGTTTTTATGTTTTTTGATTATTTTTATAAATACATAATGGATCCCCCAAAACCAATATTATATTTTATTGTTTCAAATTCAATTCACTATAAACATGACTCACATCCACATAAACATGGGTATTATATTAAGGAGATGTTTTCTTATCAATATAAAATATTTAAAACCAGTCTAATTTGGTAGAAACCATTGAAATCAATGGTATTTTTTTAGGTTTTGGATTTGTTTAGAAATTTATAATGAATTCCCCTCCCTATTTCTACATAAACCCACCCAACCTCCCATTCTCCTTTACATAAAATTATTTGAGAATTAAATTAATCTACCATTACCTCTTTATTTATATCCAATGGTTACACCAAGATCTTAAAAATCCACCCACTAAGCCTTAAGAATCATGATCCCAAGGCAAGGAATCATCTCCTTATCCTCGTTATTCACACACCTTCTTTATATTATGCCTTTTGATTCCCAATTTTTCATGTGCAGGTATTTTTTTACACATCGTTATTAAAATAATTGATATTTAAAGGTGATTATATAACCCTTTCACTCTCATTAAAACCTTCCGTGAATATTTTTATACCTCATTACGTTGCTGACATTGTCTTCTGATTTTTCTATGTCAAACATTTTTGTAGTGAATATTGATACTCATTTCCACTTAATGTTATTCACCTATATTTAACAATACTTCATTGATTGGGGAATTTTATGTATGCATCCCAGACTCCATAATCGTGGGATTAAATGTGTTGAAAAATGATACTATATTGAATCATTTATATGGAACACTTATGCATGTACCTAATATAAACCTGAAGGGTGGGACTGAAATTATAGATCCCTTGAAGGCATAAGGTAATGTATTTATCTCAAGATATTCCCTATATGGTATAATGGAGGTTATTCTAAGAACTCTATGTTATGATGTATTAGTGGTTATCCTTAATTTAGGATTATGATGTCATGTTTTATATTTTATTACACTCCCTGGTTGCCTTTATGTTATCATCTTATACCAAAAATTGATGTTTATGTTTATTATTATAACCCCTCTTATGTTATCTTGAAATTAATCTTTAATCAATTGTACTTATTTACATTATTAAATTCTTTTATTATTACATTATTCTTCTTTATTTCTCACCTATTTCTTATTTATGTCCCTGGGTTATCCCATGTAGTTTTAGAAATGAAATGGATTTTTAATATCATGTTAAAGAAGACTTAAATAATGTTACAATATTTATATTGAAATTTATTATTATATACTTAATTACCCAAAGAAACTATAACACATATCATTTTGGGGTTTTATTAAGTGTATCTTTATATAACAAATTCTGAAATAAATTGTTTGGAGCATATGGGTCTACATACTCAATGGTCTTAAGTATGGAATGAATATGAGGAATTAAATACAGTACATCAAAAGGTGAAACATTATATCAAAATATATAGTGATTATGGATCTAAAAATACAATATTTTTCCAATAATAGAAGGCTCCCACAATGGTGCTACCTAAACTATAGCTTGAATGATCCATCCAACCCCCTATAGAATATATGTAAATGATTGGACTAATTGTTGGATCAGTATTTTCTACCCATTTTATTTCTATAGGTGCCCTTTAACAAGACATTATCAATATTAACATAGATAAAAAAATTAAATACTATTTCCATGAACCAATAGTTTATTTACATAAGTAAAACATTGAAATAATCGAGATAAAACCCATCACCTCTCTCACATACACTTTTTCTTTTCAATATTTCTATTCCTTAAATAAATATGAAAACTAATTTAAAACACTGATTTTTAAAAATTAACATGAAAATATATCACAAAATAATATTAAAACTTTTTTTGGAATTCAAATAAATCAATTGATTATTTACATTAATATAATCATCACTTATAGATTTTTGGAAAAAAACAATTAATTTATTATTGATGTTTATTTAATATAACTCTATAATTGATTCTAATAGTTAATTAAAAAAAACTTATATAAGAAAAATCATGTCATGTTTTCTCACATGTACATACATATAGACGCCTACTCATGATACATGTGGCTTGAAGGAATAATTATGAATCAAAAAGAGAATCAAAACCAAAACCAAACTACCTTCTTAAATCAATATTCAGCCATAATTACACTGGTCAAGCATATTTATGGATTAATTATGAAGTCTTGATTGTCCAATATCAAGGCTAGTCCAAAACTAGATTACCCTTGGTAAGAACTGATGCCATTTTATAATAACCTATTTTAGATATCTCATTAACCAAACATGGACTTCCAAAATACCTGACTAAGATCAATCATAAACCCAACATGATCAACCAAGAAACCCTATAAACCCAACATTATATCATAAAATATAAGTTTTATTTAGTTATATTGAGAATATATTTTCCCTCATACAAATTTACCAATGTAATTAATAGATCATATCAAAAAACAAGTATAGTCTATTCATACATGGAAATTTTTAATATCAAAAAAGAATATTATATTTCATTAGAAATATAATCGAATCTATATATATATATAAATTCTAAATCAAGTCATATTTATAAACCATGTAATAGAAATAACTGTATATAACTAACATATATAAGGACAAGAGAGACAAAATGACATCATTGTCAAATAAACAATGATTTTTGCATGTATATTACACAAAAGAGATCCAAAATCATCCCAAGACATCCCATTATGAGATATTTATTCAAAATTATTTATGTCATATATTTCAAGTGCCACCAAGAATCCCATAAACTAGTCCAAATATATCTCATGAAGAGTTATTTCCACTTACCTAGATCCTGAACGAGTTGGTATGCATGCTTCCCATAAGGACACATATATGGTGTGGGTACACCATATATAGTTGGAAGTCACAACCTAACCCTTTCCTTTTTAGTATACAATCATATCTATGTTATATGAGAAAAAATGGTAAAATATAATTATGAAAACCATATTTTTCATGCATGTTATTAATAAATTAAATAAACTATTTTACCAAGAATAGTTATTATTAAGTGCATAAAAACCCACAATAGATACTACCACTACATTCATTGATCCACACATAGAATCCATGCTAGTACAATGTAATTTTTGGTTAATGGAAAAGAAATTAATCACAATTGGGATACTTATGAACTAAATTAATAACATACACAAGACATATCTATATTGGGAAAGTATTAAATTAATCATATTCCAATGTGTACACCCATATAGTTAATGGATATTATGTATTGACTACATTTGGAATAACATGTGCCATTTTATGTAGCAACAATCAGTGGTATGGGTACCTAAAAATAATTATAATATAATTTTCACCCTTCCAACAACTTTAAATTTTTTAAAATCCTATGTATATATATATAAAGAAATACAATAAACACATTACATATTTCATCACTAAAAACAAATACGTATGAAAACTAATATAAATCAAGTATAACTAGTAATATGTAATCTCACAAAACATAAATAATGGAATAAAAATTATATCATAACCAAACCATATCTCAAAAAAAATTATTGGAAGAAACGTTTTCTTAGATGAAAACCCCATATCTGGGTTCATCCTTCCACCACCAGATGATATTGTAAAATATAATCCTTAATATTACATGGTAAAGGAGGGATCACCAACTGATTACCTTCCTAAATCGTAACTCTGGAAAATAGATACATGAGGCATTTTACCACATTAAAAACTATTGAAAACTAGAGAAAGGTAAAATTAGTGATTTATATGTTTCCATGAGAAATAAAAGAAATATAGAAAGCTAAAATTATAGTTTTATCATATATTTGTTGTGGATTAATTCATGTGATCTCTTAATAGATTAATGTCCAAAGTAAAAGATGGATTTCAAAACCAAGATAGGAAAAGATTTGAGATTCCATAGCTTCCATGAAGGAAAAATGAAATCCATAAGATAAGAAGGTGATCCAACCATAGCTTCATTGAATGGCATGAATGAAAAAACATTGATAATGAATCTATGGTAAGATTTATGCTTGTATTAAAGGGGTTTGAGAGTAATATGAGAGAGACTATCATGGGATGATTTGGGCAATAAATTATGGTAAAATATTGAATGGATGGTTTAAAAAGTTTTTAATTTTGATATAAAATGACCATTGGTTGGGTAAAATATGATCTATAGTACTATTTTGTAATAGTTTATATACAAATTTATTGGTTTTTTGGTTAACTAACACATTTATGTATGGATGATGAGAAACAATAATGAGTGAAGGGGTGTTTGTTTTGTAATCATGTAACAATTAAAAGTAAGTGTGGTTTTTTTATAATAATTTTTTTCAATGTGTGGTATAAGGAATCTATCATAATAGTATTAAAGAAGAAGTATTATTAATTAAATATTTATATTATTGGAGATCTTGTATTAGGGGACAACATAGTAAATAAAATTGAGTGAATTACCAATATAAATTCATTAACATGATCACAATTTTCCTACTCCACTCTCATGGTAACAATAGACATACTAATAAAATTAAGAGACCTGATAAGGTTTCTCTAATCCCTCATGATTAGTAATTTTAGTTCAAAAATCATATATTAGGTTTCCATTATACCCCTTGAGCTCTCACTCATTGGGATATAATGATCAATCCTTATTTCATGGATTAGGATCAAACTCTAATTACATAACCCTATCAGTCTATCTATTTAACCATTGAAATAATTTTAAAAATCATTATGATTAAATGAATGATTAAAAAATACAAATTTTAAAATGATAAAACACAAAAATTTATTATATCCCTCTTATATCCCACATATAATATAATAATAACATGATTATAACATTTGATGAAAATGGTTAAAGATATTATACCTCATAGATGTGCTACTTTTCATCCTTTTCTCTTTAAGAAATAGTTTTTTTCCTCCACTCTTCCATTGGTGGATAAATAGGGAGAATATGACAGTAGGATATGGTTTTCATATATTGGGTGAGAATTAATTCTATAATTAAATTGCAACTAATGACTATTAATATCAAATACACCATCTTAATTTTAGGATCCACTGTATATGGTGAATCTATATTTTCCAATTACATTATTCCTCTTGGATTGAGATGCATCTACATTTAATTCTCTCCATGAATTTAAAAAGATTATAGGAGAATTTTATTCATTTTATCTAATAAAATGTAAATATTAATGGTTATTACATTGTCTCTCCAACAAATTTCCATCCATATACAAATATATATAATTGAATACCTAATTTGGGTAAATAGGAACTACTAGAAAAGGGTCTTATCCCAACGGATCTATACCCACAGTTTAAGAGAACCATGGGTATAGAGGTGCCTGTCAAGCCAATAAAAAGGGTTTTTTAAAAACTATTGGTATATGTTGGTTGATACCACCATTTTTTTTGAAAGCATTGGTATAGGTTTCGAAATATATGAATCTTGTTATGGATCCTCCCCCATCCTCCTCATTGAAGCCTCACATCCCTCATGTGAATTCGCATGTCCCCCATCTCCCCAAGTAAGCTTGGACAACTTCATGACTCCACTTCAGTGATTTTAACTCCCACATTACCCTCCTCTAGTGACTTTAGCTACCCCATTTTTCCATCAAGTTATTTTGGCCACCCCACTACCCTCGTCACGCAATATTGGCCACCCCACTCTTTGTCAAGATATTTTTTGATGTGTTATATCAGAGGTAACACATTAATCTCTCATATTAATTATTCTATGTAGTTTTCTAATACTTTTAAATAGTTTTATTGATTTATACATGGTTTAGATGTATTTATTGGTCAATTTTATATTACATTCATTTATATTGGTTTTTTCTCTTATGGAAGATGGGTGGAATTTTCTGATTGAAATGGTATCTTCATGGGAAGTGGTTTTTTATAAACTCCTAATATTTGATAAAATTGTATGATTTTTTTCATAATGAAACACACATTTTTTTAGTATTATAAATAAACTGAGGCTTCCAAAGTGGATTAATTTTTTGTATCAAAATAGGGATTTAATTTTTTGGTTGTATTTTTGGATTAAAAATTTTAACAGAGTTATCCCAAGAATTGTGTGGTAATAATTGATGATTAATATTGTTCCTTTTGTAATTGTGTTGAAATATAATGTTGTTTTGTTAAAAAATTTCAAATTCTGTATGTTGTATCTATTAACGTGAAGGCCCAGTTAGCTCTTTGTTATTAGTTGATCAATTATGGTGATCATTTTGGTACACATTCATTTTATTTGTGGTTTTTCTTTTCCAAGTGATGGATTCTTGGTTACATGATTCATGTTGTGATTTTATGTTGGGGTCATATTGATGGTATTATAGGAGGTGGGAAGGATATGAAAATATTTTTATCCCTAGTGCCATGTTATTTTCTAGTGATGATGGTATTGTATATAGTCTACCTAAGTTATTATTCCTTGAGGAGACAGAGATTTCATGTGGGTATTTGTGGGACATTTCTATGAAATTTAAGGTTGTGAATTGGATATATCCCCCTTAGTTGTATGTAAAACATTGATTTTTGGTTTTTCATGTAGGAGACTACATAAAGTGATCTAGTGGATAGATGTATGATTGTACCCTACAGACAACTAGGTCAATGTATTTATGTCTAGTGTGGTCATGTTAGTAATCATGATTTCACATATACGCCAAATGTAAAATTGTATAAATTATTGATCCATAACATAAATACATCAATTTCCCTATATCCCTAATGGATAATATGCATATTAGCCTATCAAACAATTGGTCATTAGGCCAATAGGATTATTATACATTAGGGTCTTTGGATATTAGACTTATTAGTCTACAGGACAATTGGACATTAGGCCAATAGTCCAATTGGACATTATGCCTAATAGGCATATTGGATATTATTCCATTAGGCCTATAGGCCAATTAGACTTTTTTTCTAAAGGCTAATTGAAGAACACTGTATCTTAAACATTTTTTCTCCAATTAGTTTTAAGTGAAAATGAAAACAAATTTTTCCACACATTGTATTCAAATTTGTTTCTATAAAAAATGAGTAAATGATACTCATTATGGTATCCCAATACATTCTTCTCATGCCCAAAAATGTGGTGGGACATCTTGTATATCTATTTTAACTACTTGTTCGTAGATTATTTCCTAGAACCTATGTTCTTGTTTTTTACCATTTTGTGCGGGTTCACATAGTGGTTCATAACTATGTTATTATTATTTTTGTGTGGTTATATCTCTATGTTTTGAAGAGTTATTATAATGAAATTAAAAGAAAGAAAGAGAAAGTGTAATCATATAGTTCTTTCAAACAATTTTGTAAATGATATTGAGTGGTTGTCTTCCTTAAGGTGTCAGATTTTGTTTCCATAATGGTTTTGTAATAACATTCATAAAAAATAATGTTTTTTAAATTAAACTATGAGTGTGTGTTGCTTTTAAAAACAATGTTCTAGAAAATTTTTCCATGTTTTAACACACTTTTGATGTGTTTTAATTTCATCTCATAAAACATTACAAAAAATTATTTTTTTTCATTTCAATCTAGTTTTTCACACCACTTTATTTTTCTAGGAATATTTTAGGATAGTGACAATGATATTGAATTATTAAATGTCACAATACCCATTGTGGTTCATTATTTGTATTCATCACTTATAAAATATGTTAATTTTATTATTATTTGTTTTTCTAGCTACTAGTATGATTTAATGACATTAATAATAAAATTGGGTGAAATGAATTTTTTATTATAGTATACATTTCTAATTAGAAGATACATTTTTTCCTTGTAATAGAATGGATATAATTTGGATGTATCATATCGATCGAATTTCAACTGGGATTCAAAAGAATTTGGAAAAAAAATCAGATTTTTCATTTCATAATGCTTAAGATGGAAGCTTTATGAAGTTTATATTCTATAATTGTGTTGAAACCTCATGTTTAAGAAATGATGAAGTTATCTACCATATAAAAAATATGGATATCATACAAACTATTCTATTTGGTATCACCATGGAGAGATGGGACAATCTTATATTGTTCATGAAATATAACAAAGAACTGATATGGATAATTTTATATTGGAGTGATTTCCATTTGCGCATCATCTTGAGATAGATAGTGTATTAGTACAAGAAGACAATGAATTAAATATATATGAGGAAAATATTGAATATGATGATGTTGTGAGAGTGAAAATTTTAATTGATGATTCCAGAACTCTAGTATAGATGGAATACACTAAAATGACCAAGTTGAGATTTTTAATGTGCTTATATCATTGATAACCAATGTTTGGAATATCTAATACAACCATTAGTTATATTATTACATTTTTGAAGTACATTATTGTTGATGGTATAGAATTAGCATAATATCTGGTTCCATAGAAAGTCATGTGGCACCTTCCATTGATTCAAGACATCAATATCTATTCATGTTTGTGAAAATGTCATCCAATATGAAATGACATGATTCTGAGACATTTAAAGGAAATGATGAGTTGTTTTATCATGACGATAGATTATCATGGCGAAAAAATTAATGCACAACATCCAAATTTTGTAGTAGAGCTGCATAATGTGATATTGGTTCAATCATGTGATGGTTTTAATCCACATGGTCATATGCTTACTGCTCACAACATGTGGCCAAACAAATTATTCTGTTAGCCCTTATGGCCAATTTAGCTATAGGTATAATGGAAGAGTGACCTATTAGGCCTAATTTCATAATTTACAATTACACTATAGGCCTAACATGCAATTGGGCTATAGGTCTATGGGACAATTGGCCATTAGGCCTATGGGAAAATTGGACTTTAGGCCTAATATGCCAATTCAACCATTGGCCTAAATGCAAATTTTCCGTTAGGCCTATAGGTGAATTGTCTATTAGGACTATATCCCAATTGTCCCTTATACCTATAGGTCAATTGTCCATTAGGCCTAACATCCAATTTGGCATATAGGTCTGACCAATAATTGGCCTCTATCCCAATTGGCCATGAGGCCTACTAGATAATTGGAAATTATGACCTTAGGCCTATAGGCCAACTATCCATTAGGCTGAATGGCCAATTGGCCTATAAGTATAAGGGCCAATTGAACTATAGGCCTAAAGTTCAATTTCCTTATGGTCCTAATGGTAAATTTCCTTATAGGCCCCACCGACAATTGTCCTATAGGCCTAATGAAAAATTGGCCTATTATGCATAATGGACAATTAGCATAGTGGTTTATTGGACTATTGGACTATTAGGCCCAATGGCCAATAGGTCCTTGGCCTATTAGAACATTGGTCTTATTCATATAGGACAATTGGCCCTTATTCACAATTCCAAAATATCTTATTGGCATATAGGACTAATGTCCAATTTGACATTATTCCTAATGGAATATTGGTATATAGGTGTAGATGCCAAAAAAGTCCGTAACTCCCAGAGGAAGTTTCGAAATGACAAAGCGAAGTCATATTCGGAATCAGAGGCCCAGTCCGGAGGCCTGGGAAGTGGTGTGCGAAATAAAGGAGGACTTGCACGAAATAACGTTGTGTGCGCGAAGCATCCCCGGGATTCGCGGAATCGAGCCGGTGGTGCGCGCAACTTTTCTCTCCCCGGTTCCGCGCGGTGAAGCTTTTCACGCCAATGGTTCCCGGCGTGGAAGATTTCACGTGCCACCTGGATTCCGCATCGGCCGATGCCTATAAATAGAAGGCGACCACAAATGGTTTGGGGTTGTGGAATTCATAACGGCTCCCATGCACACAATTCAGACTCCCCACGCGGAATATGACTTTTAGGTAATTCCTCTTTTCGCGCAACCTTTCCCCGGGGTTCGCCATTGCGCACAACTCCACTGGCTTAAGTGAATTCACACACTCCTCCAGGTTCTTCCCTTATGCGCAATCCTTTCCCCATGCACGCAATCCCATTCTTTGCGCGCAATCCCATCCTTTGCGCGCAATCACCCATCCACGCAATCACCTAGTCCTATTGCGCGCCATCCCGGTGTTCTGCGTGCAAACCTTCTCTTTGCGCGCAACACCCAGGACCCTTTACCTTGACGCCCCTTGGCTGCCTCTCCGCGCCAACACCTGATGTCTTCCCTGTCGGGCATGCGCTCCATGCATTGTTTTCCCGTACGTCCTTCCAGGCTCATATGAAGTAACCTCAAGGTCCCTTGGGCTGTGTTTCCCATTGCGTTGCTTTGCCTTATGCTTCTCTGCATAGGTGCGCTAACAGAAATTGATTCTTCACATAGCCACACTAACGTGGACCCCTCAATGGTTCGCCTTGCGGCCCCCCTTCAATACGGCCTTGTCGATGCCTTCCCTCCCACAATGGGTAGAGGGCATTGGGAATGTAAGCCCTAGGGGTGTGGATCAAACCCACCTCGTCCAAGCTGCAGGATGTTAAACTACTAAGCACCTCATCCTTAACACATGACGTTAAACTGTGGTCCGACCCCATGCTTCGCATGTAGGTTCCCCCCCCCCATCTCAGACATTCTTTACACCTCTCGTCTCCATGGGAATGGAATCTTCCTCGCATGGAATGAGATCCTTCTTGTCGGAGTGGCGTTTGTCCACGGGGGAAGGGATGCCTCAGCGCGTAAGCCCCAAGCCTCTCTTACGGAAGGTTTCACCCATGTACCTCCGTACTTCTCCCCTACCAAGGCCAGTGGAGTCCCTTTCCCACTGCACTTTGTCGCACCACGGGCCTCCAACCTGGAGTAAGCCCCAGCACCAAGGGCCGCTAACCACGCGTAAGCCCCTATTTCCTCTTTGGTCCTCTCAACGTGTAAGCCCCTTTCCACTTCTCACAGATGCACCCTTTGCGATGTGATCGTCTGGTCCCAGCTGCCTCTTGTTTCTCACACCGAGCATCACTCACGTAGTCTTAGAGCGCTCATCGACCATGACATCCTTTCATGGGCCACCTCAGAGCATAATCCCCATCCCAGCGAACTACGTGGACTTTGAGCCGTCCTAACTCATGGTACATAGGAAGCCTCCACAAGGTTAGAGCCCACCAACCAGTTGTTCCGACCTCTCTACTTCGGTTCCCCGACAACCATGGGCCACCTCAGAGCGTAGGTCCCAAATTCCCTCATCCCGCATGATGTTAAACTATATATCGTCCCACATGACGTTAAACTGTATCCCATCATGCATGAAGTTAAATTGTATGCCCTAAACTACGTGGACTTTGATTCCCTACCATGGGGATACATAGGAAGCCTCCACAAGGTTCAAGCCGATCACTCCATCACCCATCCTGATCCTTACCCGGGCTGCCACATCCCGGTGAGATCATGCCACCCCATTCCACTCCATGGTATCTAGGAAGCCTCCCACATGCTGGCCCCAACATCAGTGTTCCCCTAGGGGTTCCTTCAGTCTGATCCATCCTTGCAAGACGTTAAACTCGCGGCACACCCCGTGTTAAACATGGGAAGCTAAGAAAAACCTCTGATGGTACACATTTACCATGTTTGATGTGGGATGCCTTGGGCTTCTATGCCCTCGAGAAGCCCTATGATAAGGGACAGAAGATAGACATGTTGATCCCCAGTGTCAAGACATGCCAACGACACCCCAACATGACTATTCTCATCACCAAAGGTTGCTGCCCCGACAAGACCCCTTAGAGCGTCTCGACAGAAGTAGCGTAATTAATTGGCGTCCATGCAGATATGGCACCGGGAACGAGCTTCACGAACCCGTCTTAAATCTATGAGGGAGACCCGGACTATGTGACGAGCTCCGAGGAGGAATCCATGGACGGAAGAACCGACATCCCACCATCCTGGTTTCGATCAAGGAGTAGACGTTCCTGAACAAGGAACGGATGTCGCCCGCCTTTGTAAAGAAGGAATGAGGGGCAACAATCCGCGCGTCCTCCCATGCGTGATGGACACATGCACACACCCCAGTGTAAAAGAATCAGAAATGGAAAATGGTGAACCCGACGTGAAGCTCTTCTCCTCAATATGGAGTCAGGTAGCGTTCGGGGTATCAGAAGATTAGCATGTCACCAGGTCCGAGTACCTATCACCGGGACGTGAAACCCGCTAGGGGTTGAGGCAGTCAGGATGTTGAGCACTCCGTTCTGTGATGTCGTCAACATGGATCCCTCTCTCCGACCACGAAAGACGGAATGATGTTGGGCTATTGGTTGTTGATTTCTTTTCCGGTTAGTACTAATGGGTTTATCTCCCTGCTTCCAGGAATCAGATCGTTGCATCCGGAGCTCGATCTCCACCTTCCCACCTGCACAGGGGTTGGGGCAGTACCAACACAGCTACCCCGCATGGTCCCACATTTTCCATAGTCCCTCTATCTCTGATTGCTACGACTGTCGGGCGCTCACACCCCCTCTCCCCGTCAGAAATCATCTAGAGAAGGGTGATCAACGACGTGGTTCGTAGGTACGATGAGGAAGGGATCATCCCCACCAGGGGCATGGCCCGTTTGGATATATGGGCGGTTGAGCCTCACCATTATCGCCGCCCTCGAGGGATACGCAGGGAGATGCCTCCCCCCACTCCGACGTTCAACCGCTTCGGGAGCCTATCCCCGGAGGGCCATGACACATCCCTCACCTACGCCAATGAGGTGGGGGATGTCCGGGTCCACCCGATCGGAGACTCATCCTAGGGGTTAATGACAAGATCCCCATCCAGGCTGTGTCGACGCCGCCACCCGACTCCCCGGCCTGAGGATCAGGAAATATTCATGCCCGCACCACCGGCTCCAACCCATCTGACCCGACACCAGTGTCGGGCGTGAGAAGAAGAGAATGCCCATCCTGGGGCACCAATGTCAGCAACCACTGTGGCCCGAGCCACAACTGACTCCTATTACTAGACCCCCGCACACGTTGAGTATGGTCAGTCACATGACCAACTGGGATCGAGGCCCCGACCGCCCTGCAGGCAGGTTGCGTCGACTCTCTCGGTCGTGGGCATAGGCAATGGCCACCGCGGACCAATCCAAGGTAGTGCCACCCACCATGAAGGCTCATTCCATGAAACTGATCTAGAAAGCCGAAGGCTTCTTCACGACAGCTATGCACCATGTATGACTCTTTCCAGCACCCACTGCACTGAGTATGAGGTCACTCCCCCTACCGTTGGCCGTGAGTATGGAGCCGTTGCGTATCAGGTCTCTCACTCACATGGAGGTCCTCCCCATGTTCTTTTCGACAACTGTCCCGGTGCATTCTCACACCATGGCCTTTGGTCCCCTCTGCCCCAGCACTATTGCTGCCAGGGGACTCCTTCAAGGAAATCATCCTTACCATGTGGAGCCACCCAGGGGCAGGAAGGCGGGGCACAGTTGCCGTAAGAGGAATTTCCGGGGAGTCCGGATGGAAATTAGACTAGTCTGTTTCTCGGACTCTAAGGTGGAGTATGACTCAACGATGGAACCTTCCCCCCAACCCTTTGAGTCGAGGGCAGGGGTGGGGATGCAGCGCGTCAGTATTGTACTCCCCGAATGCGAGATACATATGATTCCCTCCTCCCTCCGAAGGTATATCTAGGAGGACGAGGACTTGGAGTACCCCTAGGGGTCAAACCCGCAGTTACCACTAGCCTCCCCAGAAGCACCTTCCACCTCAGTCAGGGAGGGTGGGGAACTTTTCTCGGGACTGATGGAAGAGTCAAAATGTGACACACCCTCGGAATGCACCGACGCTGTGACAGGAGCCCCATTCGTTGGCCCATCCTATCGCGACGTGGCATCCAGGGTACTGAAACCCTTGGAGGACGACTCAGGGATCGGTGACCAATCGGCTTGTTCGCCATATTCCCCACCGGCCAGCCGACCGGGCCAGCGGCCTGCCTCAGCGTCGTTGCCAGCTCCCCGGCCATTCTCGGTTGATGAGCAGCGGCAGTAAGGGCCGGATCCCGAACTAGAGTCGTGGAGCTTCTGGACCATCCTCACAGCGGGCAACTTCCCCGAGAAGTTTCCGCCGGTCGGAGGATCGTATTTTGATATTCTAGAGTCACTCACCCCGGGAGAGTTTGAATGTTTCCTCCAGACTCTTCGGGAGACTCACTCCCATCTTCTCCATCAGCTAGTGCCTTATCCTGGGAGTCAAGCAAATCTCGAGGATATCGGTGAGCAGTGTCATCGGGTTGACCTAGCTACACTCCCCATGGTTCGGCACCCCGAGTCACTTGGCCACCATAGGGCCCTCCAGCAACAATGTGTCCAGAGTTTTCAAGTACTCCTCAAGTTTATTGAGGAATCCACCACCCACGCGCACGTCCGCGGATGGGGGCAGTACGCTGCCCTTATTTTCTGTGTGATCCGCCGACAGCTCGATTCACTGGGCGGCCCTAAGGGTATGTCACGAAGGGAAGTGGTGGTCAACATGGCTGACCTTTTAGATGAGGGAAATGGTGTGGAGCTCCTAGATGGGGACTCTCCCCCTGAGGAAAAGCCGCTACTGGACCCATCTGGGAGGATTACTCACTAACAAAGAAGCCTCCTTGGTCTCCCTGCACCCACTGAGGCACTAACACTGAGCCAAAACATCGGCAAGGGTAAAGAGCACGTCGGGTCTGTCAAGCTTACTGACATATCTGCCTCGGTACAGAAGGAAGAGGAAGATCCCGAGAAGGCCACGCTACTCCAACACCTTTATGAGAAAAAGAGGATGGTTGATGCGCTCTTGGTCGAATTCATTGCAAAGCGGCGGCCTGACTACGGTAACCCTAGTCCAAGATAGTAGGGGCAGAAGCACCTGCCCCTTGACGAGATTCCCTCGGGAAACCGTGACCATGTTGCATTCTCCGACAGGGGAGAGTCCAGAGCCTAGAGCAAGAAGGCACGATATGTCTCGTCGAACCCTCCTGAGCGGCGGGATCACCTAGGGGTCCCTGCTCAGTTTCCTCCCGCTTCCCTGAGAGTCGCTCCGCCAGCTGCCCCACGAGCTGCTAAGCTTGACTACCGAATTGAAGAGCCCGACAATGCACTTGTAGTTATAGATCCTCGTCAGGTCAGGAATTTGCGTCCGGATGATATAATGGAAGCACTAATCGCCTGCTTAGAGGCCCTGGAAACTCGGCAGGTGGCAATCCCACCAGATGGAAAGCCATACCTAGCGTGGGTGGATGATATGTCGGCCCCGCCGGGATTTGGGAACACAACTTTCGCCCCCTTTAACGGGACCAGAGACCCTCCACAACACCTGGCCCACTTCAACTCGAGGTGTGGGCCTATGTTAGGGACTCCAGTGCAGCAGGAGGCTGCCAAGCTCTGTTGCTTCGTTCAGACACTGGAAGGACCAGCATTCGTCTGGTACAGTCATCTCCCTGTCAGATTTGGGACTAGCTGGGAGGACCTTTGCCGGAAATTCCTCTACCAGTTCATTTCCACAACCCAGAAGGTGAACATCGCAGACCTCTTCAGGTGCAAACAAAGTCCTGATGAGCAGGTCATGGACTTCGTCGCCCGGTGGAAGGGGATAACGTACTCCCTTGATATGCCACTAACTCAGGAGAAATTACTAACAATGTGTGTAGGGAACGTCAAAGCAGATATGGTTCCTTTTATGATCACTCATAATTACCCCGGAGGGTTTCGGGACTTCTCAGACAAGGCTCAGCGCCTCGAAGAAGCCCTGCAACAGGTCAGTCAGGCACGCCCACTACCTCCTGTAATCCCTGTAAGGAGAGCCGCCAGAGCAGAGCCCGCTGTTGTGGCCCAGATAGAGGACCCCATACAGCTAGAGTTGCTGCCAGTACGTCTAGATCAATAGCCCCCTAGGGGTCCACCCCCACAGGCACAACCTCTAGCCCAGCAACGACCGCCTCAAAATCGGCAATCACCTCCGTGTAATGCACCACCACCACCTAGGCGAGATAATCAGGCTCTTCCACCTCGCCATGCTACTCTGGCCCCTGGTCATGGTCAGCCTCCAAGATCCCCCTTTCCAGACAGAAGTAATCAGACTTACTTGTTTGAAGAGGCCCAGGTCCGTGGTTATTTTTGTAGCGCCTTAGAGTAGAGGATCGTGCAGCTGCCTGAGTGCCGGAAGCCAGAAGAGGCGTGTCTCACTAATCACCCTAACTACTACCTTTATCACCGGACCCTGGGGAACACCATCCATCGATGTTATGTGTTTAAAAACTAGCTCCAAGACCAGATTGACAACAACATAGTCAGGTTGGGCCCAGCCCCAACACAAGTGGCAGGTGTCTTCGTGAGATAAGATGGCAGTAGTGGAAATGAGGATGTGTGGCAGCAGGTTTCCGAATGTGGGTCCCGGAAGTATAACGACTGGATGGCCCGCAAGACGATCACCCGTGCCCATGGAATCATCTGCACCCACCTGAGTCAGCCAGAGCCCTCAGAATCTGCGAGCGTCGCGTTGGCATCATCGTCCCATCCTACCTCTTCCCAGAAGAGCAAGCGGTGGTGCAAGAAGACAGAATGTGCCCTGCCAATGTCATCATCATCCAGCACGCTTGGTGATTTTATGCCCCCAGAGATGGGGATCCCTCCGAGACTTTATTCGGTAGTGGATGAATCCTCGATTGAAATCCGGGGGTATGCTTCGTTTAACACCGTAGAGTTGGTAAATCCCTTTTTGACGCCCGATGATGAGGAACGCCAGGTGGACCTCCCCAATGTCCCCAGTCGTCGCCAACGTCGGTGGAGCCGTGGCTACCTGAATCGCCGGGGAACGGTAGTCGTCACCTCTAGTCAGGCCATGCACACTAATGAGACCAGGCAGCAGGCCCGATAGAGAGATTAGACACGCGGACCCCTCACCCGGTGTCAACAGGTTCGCCTCCACCACCGTTTGTGTTGCTGGATCAGGCGGGACCACCTCGGCCATGCCACAACCAGCCCTGCCCTGCCACCAGTTGGCTATAGCCTTCCGGTCCTAACACGGAAGCCACCTCCCGGGCTTCGACTAGTGAACAGTAAGACGTGCCTATACCAGTCACTCACTGGTCCCACCAGCAGGGCCCGTTATACCTCCAATCATAGAGCGGCCTTCTGTAAGAAGAATCATGCGTTTGGCTCGAAAGTATGATGTTCTGAAGCACCTGGCCGGAATTCCAGCAAGGCTTTCTATCCTTGAGGCTCTTCGTCTGTCGTCTGAAATGTGTGAGGTGATCGGTGAGGTTCTAAGGATCCCCCTCCAGTTTGAGACAGTGGTAGAGGCCGCAGAAGGCTTCCACACTGAGGCGACTGAGGATGCCTAATGTCAGGAAGTTATGTCATTTTCCGGTGAAGATGAAGACCTTCCCATACAGGGGCACATTTTCCCGCTGTACATCACCGGCCAGTTCAATGGCGTGGAAGTCTGCCGCTGTCTTGTTGACACGAGTTCCAGGATTAACCTAATCCCAACTCAGACGCTGCGGAAGATGGGCCTATCTGAGGATGATCTAACTCCCTCTGACCTCAGGATCTAGGGGTATGACAGGACCGAGAAAACTCCACTCGGCAAGATTTGTTTGAAGACCCAGTTCACCGGCCTAATTGCCAATACTGAATTCATGGTTGTCTCTCAGGACACCGCCTACAACGCGTTGATGGGAAGGTCGTGGCTCCACCTTCATGCAGCGGCCCCCTCATCATATCACCAGTTCCTCAAATACTCCCTTCAGGGTTGAGTGGGCATGCTCTGAGGAGATGTGTCTCATTTTTCCTCTTGTGAAGCCCGTTATCTGGACGCTGACTATTAAAAGAGCAAGGAAAAGCAGATTCTGGTAGGTGAGGTTGAGCCCTCCACTATCACGAGTGATCCCTGGGTAGGTTTGGATGACGCATATGTCTTCCCAATCCATCGGTTGGAGGCCATGGCCCCCGACATGGGTTAGTTCTTTGTTGTTTCGGGTACCATAGGAAGACATATTTACAGGTCCAAGGGACGACAGGAAATCACCTCGTACTCTTACACCAACTAGGTTCAGGTGATCCCCTGAGCCCCTACCCCTGTACGATATCGGGACGTTAGGCTCATGGAAATAGCAGTACGTCATACGCGTATGTTTCGCCAAGCCGGAATCGACTGGCTCAAGCCAACGCGCCACTACTTCTTTGATGTCATATAGCATGGCCCCATGGGCCGAAGGCCAGATGGTATTGGATCAATTGCCTTTGTCTTTATGGTCTCCGCAGTGCATGAGTCTCCTGATGTGAAGACCTCTACCACCCAAGACAGCACCAGCTTCCCATCAGGGTCTAGAAGCCCCGAAATGGCTCCCCTCGTGGATGATCCCTCCACAAGAGAAAAAGAGGACATGGAAGATTCTCCTCCTGCATTTTTGGAGGGCATCCCCACCACGGTTGACGAGTTAGTGCAGGTGAACCTCGGTAGCAAGGCGGACTCGAGTCCCACATTGGTCAGCGCCGCTATGCCCCCCGAGGAACTGTAATAGTACGTAGACTTCTTCAGACAGCACCTTGATGTGTTCGCCTGGAGTTATGACGAGATGCCAGGACGAGATCCCTAGGTTTTCGTCCACTGCCTTGACCTTCCAGCAAACCATCGCGGGTTCAAGAAGCCTCCCAGAAAGATGCACCCCTCTCATTGTGCCATGGTTGAGGCCGATGTTGATAAGCTCATCAAGGCCAACGTCCTCAAGGAAGTCCATTACCCCTGGTGGCTAGCCAAAATTGTGCCAGTCAGGAAGAAGAACGGGCAGATCAGGGTCTGTATCGACTTCTGCGATCTCAATCGCCACTGTCCGAAGGATGATTTTCCCCTTCCCGTGATAGAGTTGTTGATCGATGCCACGACTGGGTTCCAAGCCCTCTCCTTCATGGATGGGTACTCCGGGTACAACCGGATCTGGATGTCCCCTGAGGATAAAGAGTTCACTACCTTCAGGGCCCCCCCATGGTACTTTCTGCTACCAGGTTATGCCCTTCAGCCTAAAGAATGCATGTTCCACCTATCAACGAGCTATGCATCGCATATTTAAGCCGATTCTCGGAACACTAGTGGAGTGATATGTGGATGACCTGGTGGTTAAATCTCGTCAGCGCCAGAACCATCTAATAGACCTTGAGAAAGTGTTCAGCATCCTTCGTTCTCGCCACTTGAAGATGAACCCATTGAAGTGTGCCTTCGGGGTCACCTCCGGAATGTTTCTTGGATTCTTTGTTAGATATCGAGGCATCGAGATCAACCCAGAGAAGATCAATTCCATCAGTCAGATGCCTCCCCCAAATAATATTCTGGAGCTGAGAGGCTTTCAAGGCCACTTAGCCTATATATGCCAATTCATTGAGAATCTGGCCAGTAACTGTAAGCCCTTTTCTCGGCTCATGAAGAAAGGCGCCGCCTATGAATGGGACGAAGAGTGTCAGATCACTTTTGAGGAAATCATGCAGTATCTGCTCCAACCTCCGGTTTTGATGCCACCCATTTTCGGAAAGCCGCTGGTCCTTTACGTGACCGCCCTGGAGCGATCCCTCGGTGTACTTCTCTCCTAGAAGAACAACAAGGGAACAGAGAATAGCCTCTACTACCTCAGTCGCATGCTCCTCAATGCAGAAATTAGATATTCTCCCATCGAGAAGAGATGCATGGCACTTGTATTTTCCATGCCGAAATTGTGGCACTACTTGTAACACCACGAGGTACAGCTAGTCTTTCAGGTAGTTCCATTGAAATACATCCTAAACTGACCTATATTGACCGGCCGATTAGCGCGCTGGGTGGTGATCCTCCAACAGTTCGACATCAGGTTCGTACCTCAGAAGGCCGTCAAAGGAAAGGCATTGGAAGAATTCTTATCTTCCCACCCATCCTCTGCAGACCATCCACTGAATCTAGGCTTTCCTGATGAGGCAATCCTCTCAATCGGCCATGCCATCCCATGCTGGCAGATGCACATTGACGGTGCCTCCTAGATCCCCACCGGTATAAGGTTCAATGATCCTAGGCTCAACAAAGTGGGCATGGGTATCATCTTCATCACCCTGGAGCAAGTTGTTCTACCGTATTCATTCTTTTTGTCAGAAGGTTGCACCAACAATGAGGCAGAGTATCATGCCCTCATCACTGGCCTCGAGTTGGCTCTTGAGATTGACGTACCCCATCTGTATGTAAAAGAGGACTCTGAACTAGTCATCAAGCAGGTCAATGGTAACTATGCGGTCAAAAAGACAGAAATCATGCCATTGATGGAGTGCACCATCTGTCTAATGGCTAAGTTCTCCTCCTGGCCAGAGGTCGTTCACATTCCCCGGTCGAAGAACAGTCAAGCAGATGCTTTGTCCAGCCTGGCCGCATCACTTGCGGAGCCCGAACAGGATGACCTAATTATCCACGTGGCGCACCGGAGAGTCATTGCTCCTATTATTTCGGAGGGCGATTGTGGCCTGTGAGTGAACCATCTCACCATTGGTTCCCCTACGTCAGGATCCCCAAGGGCTTCATGTGCGGTAATCGAGACAGTTCCTGACTAGAGGATGCCCTTGGATGAATATCTCCATCACAAAAATCTTTCGTCGGACCGAGCCGAGCGAGAGCGAATCCGATGTCATGCGCCGCAGTTTACCCTTCAGAGCAGTCCCGACCTTGAGCAGCTCCTTTATAGGCGCGGATTTGATGGTGTTCTCTTCTGTTGCCTTCAAGGAGTCTAGATCCCACAGGTCATGCAAGAAGTGCACGCTGGTTCCTATGGCGCCCACCAGGTCGGGTCGATGTTTTCCCACCAGATTCGGAGGCTGGGATACTTCTGCCCCTCTGTGATCTACGACTGCATCGACTATTCCATGTGGTTTCATGCATTTCGAGTTCATTCTAACTTTGTTCATCATCCAGCAGAGCCTCTCCATACTACCAAGTATTCTTGGCCCTTTGCAGTCTGGGGATTGGATGTCGTAGGACCTTACCTGCCAGCGATGGCCCGCCATTGTCGGTTCATCTTGACCGCTACAGATTTCTTCTCCAAGTGGCCAGAGGCAATCCCGCTAAAGGAAGTCAAATCATGTTCTATCACTAACTTCGTGGGCCCCAATATCATCTATCGATTTGGAGTACCTCATTCTATCCTCACGAATAACAGAACCAACTTCTGAGTAGCCGAGCTGAATATATTGTACGCCAAGTACAACATTAGCTCTAACCACACCTCCTGCTATCATGCGCATGAGAATGGATAGATCGAGGCGTTTAACAAAACCCTCTCTAGCATTCTGCAAAAGTTGGTTAGTCAGAACAAGAAAAGTTGGCCGGACAAGCTCCCCAATGCCCTCTGGGATTATAGGATGACGACTTGTAACTCCACCCAGGTGACTCCGTATTCCCTAGTATACGGAGCTGAGGTCATCCTGCCCATCGAGATTCAGTTGCCCTCATTGCGCACGGCAGTCTACGACCAGAAAGCGCCGGATAGATTTGCCGAAATCCATCTATCCGAATTGGAAGCACTGGATGAAAGTAGGCTTCACGCTTTACATAAATTGGAAAGGTATCAGACCAGGATGGCTCAAGCTTTCAATAAGAAGGTTCGCGTTTACTCCTTCCTGCAAGGTGACCTGGTGCTGCCTCTCAGAGCGTCAATGATTTCCAGTAGGAAACCACCCAAGTTGGAGCCCAAATGGGAGGGGCCATTCATTTTCCATAAGTTCTTTCCCAATGGCACGTACTCCCCGGTGACTACGGATGGAGACCGTGTAAATCCTCTCACCAATGCCAGGTCCCTCAAATGGTATTTTTCCTGACCCCTTGGTCTGAGTTCTAAGACCTTAAAACTAAGATCCTACGGTCCAGCATGACCTTAAACTACATTTTTTCCTACATCTGGGCTCCTCGGTCCGAGTTCTAAGACCAGAAAACTAAGATCCTACGATCCAACATGACCATAAACTACATTTTTTCCTACATATGGGCTCCTTGGTCCGAGTTCTAAGACCTCAAAACTAAGATCCTACAGTCCAACATGACCTTAAACTACATTTTTTCCATCATCTGGGCCCCCTTTGGTTCATTTTCTAAGACCTTAAAACTAAGATCCTTGCCCCATCCCACACGAAGTTAAACTATAATTCATCCTATATGATGTTAAATTGTGTCTCAAGAACTATGTGTGGCTTGATTCCCATCTTTATAGGATACGTAGGACTGCCTGAACACTTAAATTTTAGGTCCAGCCCCGTCTCTCAGGAGATCCCACGATCTCCCGGTTGCCTCAGTCTTTTGGCCTACCCTTCCCTCAGGAATCTGCCATCTTTTGGATGCTCTCACACTGAGCCCCTCGACCATTTCCAGTGGTATGCTAATGTGTTCGGAGTACTCTGGTCTAGGACCTGGAGTGTCAGTTCTGACTGAGGAATGTTTTCATCCACTTGTCAAGCTTTGTGTTCCCCTTCATTTGGGCCCCACCATCTTTCATAGCTGGAGGGACCCCCAAGAACGGCCTGGATACAACGCCTAAGGGCTCTCCTACCTTCACGGGCCAATGCCCCCGAGGGTTTCAGGAAAAAAATTGATACAAATCCCATGTTGCGAATGTGGTCAGTGGTTGATGCTCATTTGTTTTCCCCTACCTCTAGGATAACGCGACAGGATGTTGTGTTGCGAACATGGTCAGCAGTAATCCTCAGTCGTCACACCAGCTTCTTTGGGCCCTGAATGTTGGTTGCATGATTCACATTATGTTCCGCCCCACCGTGTCAAGGTGGAATCTCGACACTGCTTGTACTAACCCTTAGTACACCCCCACACGTCAGACGGACCAACCTACATAATAGTGTCTCTCGAGGCCCCCGTGATCTGAGCGCTAGAGTATGTGCTTGGGTTTCTTCTTTATAGGTTTCGTGCAGCTTGACTCTCATCCCCATGGGGAACGAGGAGTTTCCCAGGCATTGCATTTCGGGCCCATCATAGCTGGGAGGTAGAATCTCCTACCCCCCTGATTGTTGAACCCTCGTAGGCCCCTTTCTCCTGAGGCTCCTCTCTCAGAATCATGTGCGGTGCTGGTATGGGATTACGCCCTCACCCGCATCAGGTATGCTTTATCGCATCATGTGTGTTCCCCCAGGTCCAAGCCATACGACCTTAAATTATGTTGTGAGTTCCAAGCCATACAACCCTAAAATGTGCCACCAGGTCCAAGCCATACGACCTTAAACTCTGCCGCCATGTCCAAGCCATACGACCTTAAACTGTGCTACCAGGTCCAAGCCATACAACCTTAAACTGTGATGCCAGGTCCAAGCCATAGGACCTTAACTCTGCTGCTATGTCCAAGCCATATGACCTTAAACTATGCTACCAGGTCCAAGCCATACGACCTTAAACTATGCTCCCAGGTCCAAGCCATACGACCTTAAACTGTGCTGCTAGGTCCAAGCCATATGACCTTAAACTCTACTCCCAGGTCCATGCCATACAACCTTAAACTGTGCCACCAAGTCCAAGTCATACGACCTTAAACTTTTCTACCATGTCTAACCACATGACCATAAACTGTGATGATATCATCCCGTTAAGACGATACCTCTCAAGAACTACGTATGGCTTGATTATCATCCTTGTGAGATACGTAAGAGCACTTGGAAACTTCCCCACAGGCCCAACCTAACTTTTCGTGTTCGGTCCCTCGGCCTAAACGCGTCCCTAGGAGCACATAGTAAGCAGGGATTTTCCCCATTCACGTTGGGTTTTCCAACCGCTTTACCGTGTGTCTCCCATTCCCCTTATCCTTTGGTCTGAGTTTTAAGACCTAAAACTAAGATCCTTTCCTTGGATTTCCACGACTCAGTCTCTCTTGTGGGATTGTACGGTGTGGTTCGGGATTATGTCCTCATTCACGTCAGGTTACTCATCGTGACATGACTATCCCCAGATGAGATGTGTCCCCCGTCCCACACGACGTTAAACTGTATTTTGTCCTACATGATGTTAAACAGTGCTTCTAGAACTACGTGTGGCTTTATTATCATCCTATTGAGATACGTAGGAACTCCCAAACAATTCGTCTTGGTTCCAGCCCCAGGGATTACCAAATCTTATCCCTCCTTATTGTCGACCCCTCGGCCTGAATTCTTGAGAAGGGGTGTAATCGTGAAATCTACCCCGAATAAGTTCGAGATGCCCCATAGTAATAATGGTAAGCGGAAGTTCTCTCACCAGAGAGGTCCTGTCTGAAAATTGGGATGATCCGTGATCAGGTTGGTACGTCCGCCTAATGCCCCTCCACCACGGTGGTACAATTTTGGGAGTGTTGGACTCTGTTCGAACAAACCACTGCTCTACATTCCACGCATTGTGTGCCCCTTTATTCGGATCCTCATTCTCTTTCATGTTTGATGGGACCCTCTGAAAGTATGGATGATAGACCTATGGTCCGCCTACTATCCTGGGCCAACGTTCTAGAGGACTGGTCATGTTTAACGGGACCACCTAATGATATGGATGATAGACTTTGGTCCATCTACTTCCACAATATGGATGATAGACCTTTGGTCCACCTATTGTAGAAAAATGGATGATAGACCTATATTCTGCCTGCTATCCTTGGACAATGTTTCAGAAGACTGACCGACGATATTTGAGTTAGGCCCCATGTAGCGAACATAGTCAGCGATCAGCCCTCATTTATTGTCCCCATTCTAGGCCAACACGATATGAATGCTTTATTTCTATCACGGTTAACAGTTATCCTCCATCGTTGTGCCCCAGAGTGTTCTGAATTCGGGTATCATGATTCTCCTTTCCTTTCCATCTCCCTATGTTCGGATGGATATCAATGCCCCCAGTATTTCCCCGCTCGTGTGTCAGAACACATTGAGAATGTGATATATCAATCGGTCTGAGGTCTTCTCCTTATAAATCCAGGCCCAACTTCGGATGCCTAAAGCTTGTTTAATTCCCCACAGTTGGACGAAATGATAGCACGAGTATCCTTTTCTTCTCGCGTTGGGTGTGACCCACAAGAGCTTAGGGGTGGTTCGTTATTAATTTCGGAATTATGGTTGATCATATTAAACCAAAGGTACAAATAAATGTATATTTCCATGTATTGGGTTAAAATGTTGAGCAGTAAAAGCAAAGAGTTCATGAGATGGACAAAACAAAGCATCATTCACCTTTCCTTTCCATCTCTCTATGTTCGGATGGATATCAATGCCCCCAGCATTGCCCCACTCGTGGGTCAGAAGACATTGAGAATGTGATATATCAATCGGTCTGAGGACTTCTCCTCAGAAATCCAGGCCCAATTTCAGATGCCTGAAGCTTGGTTAATTACCCACAGTTGGATGAAATGATAGCATTAGTATCCTTTTCTTCTTACGTTGGGTGTGACCCACGAGAGCTTAGGGGTGATTTGTTATTAATTTCAGAATCATGGTTGAGCATATTAAACCAAAGGTACAAATAAATGGATTTTTCCGTGTATTGGATTGAAATTTTGAGCAGTAAAAGAAAAGAGTTGATGAGATGGCCAAAACAAAGCCCTTAAGGATCAGCGTGATGAATTGATCATTCCTACGCTGCTACCATTTGGCTGGTAGCCTCCAGGACTACTTTTCGCTCCTTGAATACCCTCTCTTCATCAGCAGCCGTAGAGCGTAGCTTGCCAACCCTAGCTTGTGCCTGCGCCCGCTCGGTTTGAGGTACGGTCATCTGGTGACTTGCCTCCATCATTAGCTCCTGGGCATCAGAAAGCTGGGTTGTTAGCTGTTCCATGAGCTCAGAGCACGTTAAAATGAAGGCCTCCTTCCCTACTGCCTTCCCTTCGAGGTGTTGGACCTCCCGCTCCGCCCTCAGCAATGCTCGGGCACTCGCTGATCGTTCCTGACACTGGGCAATGTCGGTGCACCGGCTCCTCTCGTGTATCTTCTCAGCCATGTAATCACGGACTGTCAGATGAAGGTGCTGAGCATCAGCCCCTCCGACGCACAGGAAGCGCAGCCAGGTCTAGATTGATCCTATCCACCTCAGCCAATCCGACTGGGGCTGTTTGAGAAAGCATTGGATACACTTCCACCCTTTGCGCTATGTCATTCCGGCTCTCCTCGGCTGCCTCTGAGTCTAAGTCGTCTATCTCCTCATGGTCAGCGGGTCTGTACATAGGGAAGGCAGCCAGCAGGTTAGCAGCAGGATCTGCCTCAGGGATGTCTTCGTGAGGAATAGGATCCTCGACGTCTGGGAGACCTTCCTCTCTCGCCCCAGCAGCGATGGTGCCTCCGTCAGCTTCCAGCCTCACCTCAAGAACAGCGCCGCTGATGTCTGCTGCCCCCTTCTCACCAATTGCTGGGCCGACTCAGTGTAGGGAGCATGTTTTGAATGAGGTGGTATGTCCGCCACTAGTCCGCTCACGGATGGCCCGAGCTGTGCAGCCTGACGAGCCTCCAATGTTTAGATAACTGCGCAAGGCGTACGCTGATTATTTGGGATATTTTGATAACAAGCACCAGCAGTGAAGCGTGATACTTACAGGAATCCAGAGAGTCGGCCTCCAGTGTTCTGGCCGCTGCAGGAGCCGCCATGATGGGAGACCTCTAAACGCTTGTCAATTCAATGATTGGTGTCGGATCCCCATCCTGTCCCATCGGTTCCCTTCCTCCCTCCTCTAGTGGGGATGCCAGAACAACACTTAGGCGCTTTTGAGTGAGGTAGAGATATGGTTTGGAATTTGAAAAGGAGAATGGATGAAGAAGGTAAATGAATGAGGATAGAGACAAACCTCGAGTATCCTGGTTATGTCGAGATCAGAGCCGACAATCTCGCCTCTCTCTCGGAGACTCCCTTGGTAGGTCTCCCCCTGTGACCCCTCACCTTCGGGTTCTCCTTCTTCTTCATCTTATTTTTCTCCTTCATCTTCTCCGGTATCCTCCTCCCCCTCCGACTCCTCGTCACTGTCGCCTTCTCCCGGCGGCATCACTTCCGGATCATGCTCCTGGCTGAGCATCACTTACACTAGGAAAGGTGGCTCTGCATGCCGACCCCTTTGGCGCGCGTATGTGTCCATGGCTGTCAGATAAGCATGTCATCGATGGAAGTTTACCCGGTCGGTAACTCGAACGAGCCCGACCTCTGGAAGTTGCATCCCGTTTTTCTTTATCTTCTGCCAGATGGCTTCAACGCTTAGTGATTTCCGCAGGGTCATCCAGGCCGACCACAGTGCTAGGAGGATTGCATCGTGGGAAGGTTTGAGCATGTATCTTATCTGCTTCTCGGGAAGCTCCCTGGCCGCCTCATGTGACCCCCCTACGGGCAACGAGGTCGCGGCAGAACTGTGTGATGTTCCCGCTGCTGAAGTCCTGGCCTGCACAGGCCTCGCTGCCTGACGCACCCCTGGTTCCCCCTTCCAGCAACAACTTTCCTTCTCCCCAGATGCCCGGTTTCTGCACAGGTAGCCTCGAGTTGCCGGACTCACTTGCGTAAAATCCCCTCAGGGTACGCGATGGTCCATTGCTCGGCATACTGAGTTGCTAGGCCAGCGTCAACCCCGGTGGGAGGAAGAGTAATGACGTCGTCAGAGCTGAAAGTGGTAAACATCAACCACATCTGGTGTAGAACGCATGGATTCTTTTCTTTCCAGACAGTCGTGAATGCCTTCTTCGGCATTCGTTGGAGGCACCCGAATTGCCTGGAAAATCGGGATGGCACGTAAGGCTCGCAGATCACCTTCCCGTCGGTCCGAGCCATGAGCACTCCGCCCCGAATTCTCTGGAAGTACTCCTGCTGTTCCAGTGAGCGTCACCCATTGTCCACCATCTGGCCGACCAGGGTGGGGAACTGGATGAAGTGGAAGTTGGTGTGGTTACCAATGCGGATTCTCATGCCCTCCTCATTGAGCATCATCGGCGCCACCCCGGCGATGTTCAGCAGGGACGTTCGCAGGCCATTGCCCGGAGGACGGATGGCGTTTGGGAAAGTGTACCCACCGAGATGAGCCGCCACCCAGCCATGGAAGATCTGAAAGGGGCCACACACTCTTCGAGGTGACCCCCCTTGTGAGATGTGTCCCAGGATGGAATACCGCTTGTCCAGAATGGGGACCCCCAAGTTGAACCGTTTGTTGGAATCCATGGTGCTCGCCATCACCAGTGTTGCTGGACAGATGCCCATCCTCGCATCTCGCACCAGCAGGAGCCACCCGCTCAGGAAGGCGGTGAGGAACCCAGCGTATCGGACGTTCGGGTCCTAGGAATCAATGACGGGGTAGCCCTATGATTGGTATTTTTCCACCTCCAGGGTCCTCCAGTATGACCCATCCCTACTCCTCTGAGCCGCGGTTGGGCACCGTTTACCCCGTCCTGGCATCTTGATTGCCAAATCCTTCTTAAGGAACTGGCTGAACTATCTGTTGTAGGCAATGTCCTTCATGAAGTCCTTGACCCCCAGCCTCTCTTTGGCCAGCTCCAGTAGGTGCCACGTCAGCATGGGCATCAATGACCTATCTTCCCAAGTGTTTTTTGGAGGAACTAACTCATCGTATTGGTAGCCCTCCAGTGGGATACCTTTGATGCAATGAATGTCCCAGAGACTAATGCCAACTTCCTCATGGTGAAGGTGGAATGTCTTGGTATCAGGAGACCACCGGGTGAATAGCTCTGGCCCGAGCTCAGGTTGACGGTGGAAGTATAACTGCGACGTCCATACCACTTCGAACAGGCCAATATGCCACAGTTCATCCCCAAAATGGTCGCAAGTATGGCAAACCCAAAATGCACATGCCCACTCACTGGTGATGTTTCCCCCGGACAGCAGGTCCAAATCCTTTAGACATCCCTTCATGTCATCTGTGACGCTCTGACATAACATGCTCACGTAGAGGGCCGGAGAATTATCTACGACAGGCTCATCCCTGGTAATGGTCCTGGTCCTCAGTTTCAGGACATATACATCCATATGTCTGGTTTCCCTGGAAGGATGGCCATTGTTGTCGATGTTGTAGCAAGGAAGCTTGTCTTCCCGGGTCACCCATGACCGCGGTGTGTCTACCTCGAAGCCCGGCAGGGGCACCTCTAGGATGCCAAAGTTCCAGAGCGGGAGGTTGGCAGAGAGGGGATACGTCTTCTGGGATGGAGTCAGCAGATTGAACAAGGTCAGGTTGTTGGAAACGATTACTTTGGCGCCATAAACCTCCTCGTTCATCGCCATTTCGGTCCTATGAGCAGCGGTGTCACACTCATCAACTCGCTTGGCGGCCATCTCGAATATTTAGAGAGTTGCACAAAATCAGGATTTAGTGTGCGGAATTGGAGAGTGATGCACGAAATCGGAAGTGGCGGTGCGAAATCTGGGAGTTGGGCACGCAATCGGCCCGGTAGGCAGGGAATGTCCCGAGTAGGCGCGCATGTGCAGCCAAATTTCCGAAGGAATTACTTGTTGACAGAGTGTTTTTACGCGCAGCCATGGGAGTAATTTCACGCGCGAGACCGGTCAGACTGTCACGCGAAAAATCTTGATTATGGATTTGGTACCCAGCGCCCCTTTTTATAGGCGAGGCCAGGGTTCTACGCTTCATGGAAAGAGAATTCCGTGCGGATCCGTCATTTTTCACGCCGCGTCAGTTTTTTGCGCGCTAAGTGCCCAAGAGAGGCCCTGCTTCGGCGTTTCGGAATTTCCCTCGGAATCTGACCGTTGCAACCTCTCACCGATCCAATTTCGAGGGGGGGCATTTGTAGACACCAAAAAAGTCCGTAACTCCCAGAGGAAGTTTCGAAATGACAAATAGAAGTCATATTCGGAATCAAAGGCCCGGTCCGGAGGCTTGGAAGTGGTGCACGAAATAAAGGAGGACTTGTGCGAAATAACGATGTGCGCGCAAAGCAGCCCCAGGATTCACAGAATCGAGCCTGTGGTGCGCACAATTTTTCGCGCCCCGGTTTCGCGCGGTGAAGCTTTGCGCACCGACGGTTCTTGGCACGGAAGATTTCGCTCACCGCCTGGATTCTGTGCCAGCCGATTCCTATAAATAGAAGGCGACCCCAAATGGTTTGGGGTTGAGGAATTCAGAACGGCTCTTGTACGTGCAATTCGGACTCCCCCGCGCACAAGATGACTTCCAGGTAATTCCTCTTCTCAAGCAACCTTGCCCCGGGTTTCGCCTTTGCGCGCAACTCCACTAGATTAAGTGAATTTGCCCACTCCTCCGGGTTCTTCCCTTGTGCGCAATCCTTTCCCCATGTGCGCAATCCCCTTCTGTGCGCGCAATCCCATCCTTTGCGTGCAATCACCCATCTGCGCAATCGTCTGGTCCTTTTGCGCGCTATCCCAATGTTTTGCGTGAAAACCTTCTCTTTGCGCGCAACACCCAGGACCCTTTACCTTGATGCCCCTTGGTTGCCTCTCCGCGCCGGAACCTGATGTCTTCCCTTCCAGGCATGTGCGCCATGCATTGTTTTCCCGTACAACCTTCTAGGCTCGTACGAAGTAACCTCAAGGTCCCTTGGGCAGTGATTCCCATTGCGTTGCTTTGCCTTATGCTTCTCTGCATAGGCACACTAATGGCTATTGTTTATTCGCATAGCCACGCTAACTTGGATGCCTCAATGGTTTTCCCTGTGTCCCCCCTTCACTACGGCCTTGCCGATGCCTTCCCTCCCACAAGGGGTAGAGGGAATTGGGCATGTAATCCCTAGGGGTGTGGAGCGAACCCACCTCGTCCAAGCTGGAGGACGTTAAACTGCTAAGCACCTCGTCCTTAACATGTAACGTTAAACTATGGTATGACCCCGTGCTTCGCACGTAGGGTCCCCCCCCCCGTCTCGGACATTCTTTATGGCTCTCGTCTCCACGGGAATGGAATCTTCCTCGCATGGAATGAGATCCTCCTTGTCGGAGTGGTGTTTGTCCATGGGGAAGGGTTGCCTCAGCGCGTAAGCCCCTAGCCTCTCTTACTGAAGGTTTCACCCATGCACCTCCATACTTCCCCCCTGCCAAGGCCAGTGGAGTCCCTTTCCCACTGTGCATTGTCACACCACGGGCGTCCAACCTCGAGTAAGACCTGGCACCAAGGGCCTCTAACCACGCGTAAGCCCCTGTTTCCTCTTTGGGCCGCTCAACGCGTAAGCCCCATTCTGCTTTTCATGGACGCACCCTTTGCGACGTGATCGTCTGGTCCCTGCTGCCTCTTGTTTCTCACACCAAGCATGACTCACATGGTCTTAGAGCACGCATCGACCATGACATCCTCCCATGGGCTTCCCCAGAGCATAAGCCCCATCCCAGCGAACTACGTGGACTTTGATCCGTGCTAACGCATGGTACGTAGGATGCCTCCACGAGGTTCAATCCCACCACCCAGTCATTCTGACCTCTCCACGTCGGTTCCCCGACCACCATGGGCCGCCTCAGAGTGTAAGAGCCAAATGACCTCATCCCGCATGACGTTAAACTGTATCATGTCCCGCATGATGTTAAATTGTATTCCCTGAACTACGTGGACTTTGATTCCCTTCCATGGGGATACGTAAGAAGCCTCCATGAGGTTCAATCCCGGCACTCCACCACCCATCCTGATCTTTACCTGGGCCGCCACATCCCGGTGAGATCATGCCACCCCATTCTACTCCATGGTATCCGGGAAGCCGCCCACGTCCTAGCCCCAACATCGGTGTTCCCCCTAGGGGGTCCTTCAGTCTGATCCGTCCTCGCAAGACGTTAAACTCACGAAATACCCTCATGTTAAACATGGGAAGCTGAGGAAATCCTCAGATGGTACACAGTCCTCGCGTTCGATGTGGGATTCATCGGGCTTCCGCGCCATCGACAATCCCTACGATAAGGGACAAAAGACATACATGCTGATCCCCAACGACAAGACATGCCAACGACACCCCAACGTGACCATTCTCCTCACCGAATGTTGCTTCCCCGACAAGACCCCTTGGTGTGTCTCGACGGAAGAAGCGTAATTAACTGGCGTCCATGCAGATATGCCACAGGGAACGAGCTTCACGAACCCGTTTTAAATCTATAAGGGAGACCCGGACTAGGTGACGAGATCCAAGGAAGAATTCATGGAAGAAAGAACCGACATCCCATAATCTCGGTTTCGATCAATGAGCAGACGTTCCTGAACATGGAATGGATGTCACCCACCTTTGGAAAGCAGGAATGCGGGGCAACAAGCCGCGCTTCCTCCCATGCGTAACGAACACGCGCGTGCGCCCCAGTGTAAAAGCGTCAGAAACAATTGGCCTAAGGTCCAATTTATCAATAGCCCTAATGTCCAATTGTCTTATTGGCCTAAGGTCCAATTATCTTATTAGGCCTAACATTCAATCGGCTTGTAGGCCTAATTGAGAATTGGCCCATAGGACTAATTTCCAATTCTTCATTAAGAATATATGCCAATTGTCCATTAGGCCTAATGGGATAATGTGCAATTATCCTATAGGCCAAATGTTCAACTAGAATATAGGCCTAAGGTTAAATTTTCCTTTCAGTCTAAATGTAATAATGTGCAATTGTCATATAATACTAATGGTCAATTGAAATATTAGCTTAATGGATAATTGGTGTATAGTCCTTACAGAAAATTGGCCTTTAGGCCTAATGGAAAATTGTCCTATAAGGCTAATTTTTATCCTTCCTATAATCCTAATAAATAATTGGCCTTTTAGGCCTAATTTCATAAACTCCAATTGGAATATAGGCCTAATGTAAAATTTCCCTATATGCATACTCAATAATTGTATTGTTTTTTCTAATGGCCAATTGGCCTATAAGACGAATTTCCACCTAGCCTATAGGCCTAATAGGATAATTGGAAATTTAGACTAATAGTCTGATTGTCCATTAAGCCTATAGTTTAATTGTACATTATTCCATTACTCTTAATTTCCAATTTTCATGTAGGCCAAAAGGCCAATTGTCTTATTAGGCCTAATTTCATAATGTCTAATTGGCCAATATTACTAATGGATAGGTGGCCTATAGGCCTAATGGCCAATTGGACTATAAGACTACTGGGAAATTTTCATGTAGCTCTTTAGGCCTAATATGGAATTGGCCTCCAGTCCTAATGGCCAATTTTCCTCTATGCCTAATAGAATAATGTCCAGTTTTCCTATAGACCTAATAGACAACTGGCATATAGGACAAATGTCCAAATTATGATTAATGTTTATCATATTAATTATGATTTTTTCATTTAGTTAAATGTTATTCTATTTTATTGTTAATAGATATTATAAAATGTTTACATTATAAATATGTGTGTACTAATCAATGTCATTTTAAACAAGATATATTGGGAATCGAAGGTCATCTTCCTTGAGTTAACTTTTTTTCTCAAGTAGGAAGAAAAATGAATGAAATGGAGTAAAATCAAAAACTTAAGAAAATATTTTATGTTTTTTTACTTATATTTCAAATATTTATATAATACTTCTAATCAAATATCTTGATTATACTTTCATCAGACTAGCCTCGAACCCCACAATGATAAATAACATGAAAACTTCAGGTCAAATGATCATTTGGGTTAGGTTTTAGGTGATGAGAACCAGGGTATATTCTGATGTCGACATGATAAAAAAATCATCCCCTCTAGGTATTGGTCATCATCAAGTTTCTCTCATGGCTCTCAGACCATTGAGCTAAAAAAGAGCTCATGCAAAACCAGCTGATGAAAAAAAGTTAACAGGAGAGTGAAAGTAGTAAGACGATCCCCAAAAAATTCTTGAAAGCTATATGGGTTATCAATGAATCAATTACATCAAAGGATTCCAGTATTATTTATTCATATATGGAATTGATACAATGTTTAAATGATTCCCTATGTCATTCCAATGATTTTAATAGTGGTTATCTAGCTGAAGGTGGGGGTGATGATGTTACTTGTCCAGATGATGTTGTCGGTGAGGATATTGATAATGATGATGATGATGTTTTGTATGGTGGCGATGAGGATGTTGGTGGTGGGGAAGATTTTAAAACCCTTAATTTTTGACTTATTAGGAAAAAAACTTGTGTAGTTTTGTAATAACTTAAATTTATTTGTTTTGTGGATAAATATGTATATTTTAATATTTTATATGTTTCAAAAATTGTTACATCTTTTGGGTTGGTTGAAAAATATATAAATTTTTTATGTGATTTAATGTATATTGTTTTGTTTATTTGATTTATAGGTTTATGTGTTTGGGGAATAAGGTAGTACGGCTGCTACCAAGTACTGGAAGAAACTTATACCTATTATTTTCTATAACCAATTGTATTGGTTCTCTGATGGAATACATATACCAATAGATTGAATACCATGGGTATTGAGATATAACCATTGTTCATTGAACCCATGGGTATATAAAAATCGATCCCATATATTCCCACAATTTCTATAGAAACCGTAAGTATAGGTCTATACCAATTCCTTAACTGGACCCAGTTTTCAAAAAAAAGGGGTACAGGAAATACCCATGGTTTTGGGGGAATACAAATGGTTTTAAATTGTCGGTATAAGCTCATTTTTCAGTACTGAGAATGAGAAAATAGGATATAATTTCCTATATGTTTTCTACTTGTTTAAAATATTAAATCCATGGATTTATTCTTGTTTTATATCCCCAAATAAATTTTATTTTATCAACTACATTATAGTTTTTATATAATTTTGACTAAAAAGTTGGAGACATGAAGATACATTGGCCTCCTTGAGAAGTTATTGTGAATTATGTATTGAATTAGCCTGTTTTGACCGGATATGCCACATGGAACATTCTGCAACAAGTACTGATGTATATCCCCAATTACCATATTAAAATGGTAAGAAAAAAGGTATAAACTAATATCCAGGTGAGAAAAATTTCACCCATGACTAATAATACACAATGAGTATAATATACCATGAATTTTTTATGGTGCATCAATATATTAGACTTCCTTTCATGACTAATAAATAAATAAATAAAATAACCAATCTAAATGAATAATAAGAAACATTCATTATTAAATGATTTATTTTAAATATGAATGATTCAATCTATTTTATATAGTTATAAAACATCAAGAATAAATACATCACCAGTGTTATCCTATAGATAAATTAATTTTGACACTATAAGAGGGGTGAATTGTAGTCACAAATATAACATATAATTTTTTACCCACTTGATTATTAAATTAATTATATTTAAAAAGTGTCAAAAACATTAGATTAAAGTGTGTTAATATGTTTTAAAAATAATACAATCTGAAATTAAACTAACTCATCTAATATATATAGGAGAAAATAAAGAATTTAAATAATTCAATGAAAAATAAAATATAAATTATTTGATAACAATCCAAATATTATATTAAAGGATATTTATTACCAATATAATTCAATCACCAGAATTTATTCATGGAATAATCACATTCTACCTCACATTTAAGTTCATGTAACTCTCAAACAAGGGAATAGTTTAATGAAGTTATTCTCATACTAAGAAAATTCATATTTAATATATTATTGTGAAAAAATTTCTTGAAGTGACGTTAGGATGAAGTGGTGTTGGTTTTTAATGAGACTTGTTGTATTTTCCAATTTCATGATACAAAGGTAAAATCATGGGTGATAGATTGGAGAATCCACCCAATGAATTAATTGAAGTTGATCATACATGCATGGGTAAAAGAGAAAGAAGGAACTGGTTACTACTTATAATGATCTGGATGGACAACTTCTCGGTTATATATAATAAATCTAATGTTTTTTTATTAGTATAATCAATTCAAGTGATAAAATAATTATTCTACATTTCTATATAATATTTTTTAGTTTTTTGATGTTCAAGTTGACGTACACAGCATTGAGGGATCTTATTAATGTTGTTAAAAGGCTAAAAAATTGGAATATTGAAGACCCTTATATTAAGAGGAACTATGCTTGTGTGGTGTTGTGTTAGAATGATGAAATAAGTGTCTATTTTCACTTGAATATAGTTATTTAATGTGGAAATTGATGTTTTATTTTATATGTAGTGAGTTATTTTAATACTCAAACATGAGTTTTTAATATTATACATGTCCTTGGGGAGAGTTCAACAAATTTTGAGAATGTTTCATAAATTTCCAAATATGTTTTGGAGTATTTTCAAGTGATTTATAATAGTTGGGGGAATTTTAAAGTATCCCTATGATTAATTGAAGATGTTAAAGATTTGGTTTTTGAAGTAAAAATTTTCACGATGTCTGCCCAATGTATGTGTCATCTACCGCAACATAGGTTTCATATTAATCAATTTATGTGTCATTAATGATAAGAGTATGTGTGTTTTTAAGTACTTTACTTATCATATGAATTTATGTGAGTGGAAATTAGTTTACATATATATCAATGTGATTAATATATGTTCATATGTTCTCAATGTAGGAATCACATGCCATATTGTATGTCTCAACTGAGTGAGTGTACTTTCGATTGGATAAGTGTATGTGTGAATCTACTTGGTGTATGTGTCATCATGTCCCATCATATGTGTTATCCAATACATTTCAAAAATAGGATGAAACTATGTACTAAATATTATAAATTTCTATATTTAAAAATCTGAAGATGGTTTTTTTTAGGATGACGTAAGAGATGTGAAATTTTTTATAAAAATTATCAATAAATTCAATGGATTTGTGATCCAATAATGAGAAAATTAAGAGGAGTTTATCTTCATTCATAGAAAGTGAAGATTAAATAAATATGATAAATTGAGTTTGTATGATTCATTAATTTTAATTAAAGTTAAATTTATTGATTCTTGAGTTGTTTCTAATTAATCGAAACATCATTATTATTCTAAGATTCATGATTCAAAATATTTATAAAAAATATTGGATGATAAAATGAATCGAAGAATAAATTTTCCTTATATTTTGATTTTCAAAAGGAATATATGAAAATTAATATTTGATGATAAAATATGGAGATGAATATGATGATATTGGAGTTATGTCAATATAATATAAATATTACAAAGGATTTTATAATTCATGGAAGATATTGAGAGATTCAAGTTGTGATATTATCTAATTATCACTCTATAATCTTTTGATCATGCTATAAAATTAGGGATTCCACATCATTAGAAGATTATTTGTTCTCCAAGTTAAATTATTATTTTGTAAATATTATACAGTAATATTAAATGTTTATTTGTAGATTATTTTTACAATATGAGCCAAACCAAGTAAAATGTATCTAAATATCATTAATTATAAGGATGAACTGTATAATGTTTCTAAATGTCGAAGAAATTGAGTTCAGGATGGTTTAGTGCCAAAAATAACATGACTGAGAATAAATTGTGGACTAAAATCTTGATCCTTTAAGAAGAGTCTATAATTACTATTGCCCGTGAGTTTTGATAAATTAATTGAAAAGGTGAGCATATTCCTATAAATAATAAGATATATCCATTGGAGAGAAAATAAGAATATAATGATTAGGGGAACACCCATATTTTAAAAATGTTTAGGTAAAAGAGAGAGAAAAACATGGTAAATGATTTGAAGAAATTTTTAGAATTTTAAATAGATAGAAAGTCATTATTTATTGGTTTATGTATAAATGTAAAATAATTAAAAGAGATACTAGATGTTAAAATATATGATAACCAAGAACATGATCTAGGGATATGAACAAGAAGGATCTTATAATGTATGGAGAAAAAGATCACTTTAGTATCAAATCTAGAAGAATTTGGAGAAGCCACCTATAAAAAATTCTTAGATAATGTGGGATGAAAACACGAGAAGAATAATAAAGTGAGATAATATTTGTGTTCTGTATGTTTTTATTCCGTATGTTGAGAAATTCATTAGATGAGAAGCTACATGATTCATAGAGATATCAGAAGTTTGTGTTAGAGATGATAAATCTAGGGGCTAGTTTCTATTATGATTTGTGAAGCTAAGATAAAATAAGGGCTGAGTTTTATAAACTGATTTTGAAGACTTATTGAAATTTAAGACCCTATTAAATAAATAAATCAGTTTTTTTTATGAATATGTATCATGTTCGATACATATGTTCTAATTCATAGGGGAGAAAGTAACATTTTTATATACATGGGGGGAATCCATATAACTTGTATGTATTGGATAATGTAGGTATATCATATAGAGATTATGTTAATATAGTGTAAAAATATCATATAATTTCTATTCGGATGCTAGAAAAACAAATCTAATGAAATATAATAAATTTTAGGTGAGAGATACATTAAACCCACTGTAATCTGAGACTAGTTATAATTTAGAATATTTGTTTTGTGTAAAAAATCAAGGCCTGGATTATGTTATTTTATCAACCTTGTATATCATCTATGTTCTTACATTTATTTACTGCACAATTTCAGTAAGGTTTAATGAAAAAATAATGATCTATCAGGTACATAACAAGTCTATATGATAGAATATAAGAAAAATAATTTATAAAAACAAACCAATGATTCACCTCTCCCATATATTTGGTCCTATAATCCCTTGGAATTTTAATTGGTATCATAGAAAACCCAAGATCTCTCATAATAGGTCCTAGATTCTATAAGAAAAAGTATAGATTTGAGATATTTGAAAACGATTATCAAATAAAGAATTATATTATTATTATTATTTAATTAGTAGTATATGTATTAGAAAATAATTTGAATAATATATAGAATAGTTTTTCCAATAATATAAGAAAAATATTATGATGTAAAAGGATAAACCACTTATTAACAGAGAACAATGTGTTATGTGATAATCTACCGAATCTTTTTATAATGAAATTTTTTATGATTTAAGTACAGTGTATAGAAAATATGTGGATTATAAAGAGATTATAACATTTATATACTTTGAAAATAATGTTAATGTTAATTTTAATAAGGTTCATCATGAATTATTTTATTACATACTTTGTATTATAAAGGATTTATTTAATGAAATGTGACATATTGAGGAAGAAAAAAATGTAATAGAAAATATATTAGCTAATAAAATTGGCATATGAAACACCCCCAAAATGATTATGATAGATAAAAATGAGACTATAACATCTAAATTATAGATATTTTTATTTAATTTATGATATATAAAGAATATTTTTTGAGATGGAAGTGTTTATGATTGTTTTTAATAAATTATTCCATGCATTCAAAAGTATTAATAAAGTCATAGGGCATGTCAAAGATGTATTGTTGCATGATAAAACTAATAAGGTAAGTGAACATAAAAATTTCACTTATAAATTCATAAAATAATAATGATTAATATAATAAAAATTTTAATAGTTACTAATAAAAAAAGAGAATAAATTTAGATGAGGGTGAGAAATATTCCCTAAAAATTATGTTTTTGGAGTATGAAATCATGCAAAAAACTATAACCCATAAAAATTGAACCTTCCGAAAGAACTGAGAAGAGATATTATACTGATCAAGCTTATAATAAGTTTTTTCACTAATATTGGAATCATAAATGTCGTTAAGATAGCTTTAGAACATGTGGAGGAGCATCCACCTCATTCTCATGGAAGAAGGTATCTTATTTCCTGCATAAATAAATGAGTTTTAAACTCATTTTGTCTATAAATTCCTGATAGAATTCAAATGATATAAAAAAATTTGTATCTATAACTATTGGTAAACCCACCATATTATCAATGGATTATATGATAATTTTTGGGAAGGGTCTCTCCCCAAAAGAATCCCAGAATATTGGGGGTTCAGTTGAAAAATAGCATGGTGTTCTAGAAAACAATTCTCGACATATTAGATCAATAAGATAAAAGTACCAGGTTTATAAAATATATTTGTGTTAATGGAGGTTTGGGTATATGTCCATTGATTTTTGGAATAACGTTTAAACTCATAAAAGTTTTATAAGTCCATAATATATAGGGAACAAATCCAGAACAAGAAACGAACCAACTATAGTGAATAAAACAGTATAGAAAAATAATAAAGCATCCATGAAAAAAATAGTTTAGTGTTTTGAAAAATTTAATTAGTTTCTCTATATTGGTTTTCATTATTATAATAAAAATTCACACAACCCTCTAGGTATCATTCATAAATTTAAGCGAAGAATGAATCACCACAGATTGAGAACTATGTAAATAATAAAATAAATTATTCCATTAGAAACAATTAAAAGATAAAATATAATTCAGTTATTCCCAATAATAAAGTGAAGAAGGACAATAAGGATGTCACACTAGTTTATAAGTTAATATGTTTGGATTTTAGAAAATATTTCACCTCATGATCCATTAAAAAATGTCCATAAAACTCAAGAAAGAAATGGGAAATCTATGAACCAAAATGGAACAAGATCATGAAAAATATAATTGATGTTTTATGGTTGTTAACACTCATTTTAAATATTCTAATAGATTTCCCATGATGTTAAAGTAAACATATGGTTAAGGTTTTTGTGGATGGGTTAACCAGTAAATTCATATATTTATAAAATGTATGTAAATATTTCCATAATAGGAGAAGTTATTGAAATCAAAATGGAAGAAGTCTATGACTTTATGTTCACAATATTTTACTAAAAAGAGGAAGTACAGATAGAAAAAGAAGGAAGATAATGATACTAATTATAAATTGATCTTATGGCCTGAATAGATGGAAGAAGCTATAATGTTGGAGTAATATGGAATGAATCCAACGATTTGGAAGTAGGAAAATATTTGGAAAGAAAATGATATTGTAAGAATGAATAGGGAAAGACACTTTAAATAGTAAAAGAAAAAAGGCATTGAGTTGAAAAACAAGTCTTATTCCCACTACAAAAATTGTGATTCTGGTGGAAAATCCACCTATTCCCATGTCTTTTGTAATTATGTTTCAAAGTTGGGAATTGAATGTGGTGAATTACAAAGAGAATCCCTTTGGGGGTTCAAAAAGGTTTGTGTTTTCTGATATTTAATGATAGATATTTCATTAACAAAATAAAATTCCAGTATATATTTAATACTGGAGTTATCATTTCACATTGGATAGGGTATTTGAGGATAGTATTTGAAAATAAAATAATATAATAGATAAGAATGGGGATTTTACCTCCTTAATATCATCTCCTTGAGAACATCCTTAAGGAAATTGGGTTTGGTATTTTGTTGAGACATAAAGATCTTGGATGTGGGCAAGATGCTAGAAAATGGAATTGGGAAAACATTTGGAAATATTATTGGATTTTTAGGTGTGATAATAAGAGGTGGTGGAGTGGTATTTATAGGGGAGTATTGGGGTGTTTTTTGATTTTTTATTCATTTGTTTGCTAATTTGGATTATGAATATTGATAGTATTGATTCCCATTACTAAATAAAGTTACTAGGGAGTAATAGTTTGAGTTAATGGTTCTTACATCATCTATACATCATACATGACTCGAGTATCCATGTATTTATCTTATATCATAAATTTATGTATTTCACTATTCACCAAAAATACAACTATTTTATAAAAATCCCAAAAAATTACCCTAAACGTTTTGTTAAATATATATTTCCAAAATTTACTCCATTTTAAAAATATGATTATCTAAATATTATAAATTTACTTTTTTTTAATAAAATCACCATTTATTCAAAAATTTGTAATTTTAATATTATTATCGATTTTTTACCCATTGAGAACTTAATTGAGGTCTTATAAAATTATCTTATAACTATAACAAAAAAAATATTTGTTTATCAATATATTTTATGAAATTATTTTTCTAAATTTATTATATTAACTGTAAAACTATAAATAAACATTAACGTTTAACAGAAATATCAAACCATAATTTATCATTTCTAAAACATTTATTTATTTATACCATGATATAATTATATCATATATCAATTCACAAGATGCCTAAATTTTAATAATATTTTCATAGGTGAGGTTACAATTATATTATTTAGATTAATATTCTAAATGTCCATATTATTATTCCAATGGTCGGGTTACTATTTCATTAGTATAAATTCCTAAACTTCAAAAAATACAAGACATATCATTATTAATTTATGAGAAAAATGTTCTAATTGGGTTATATATTTTGTGCATTAATTTTATAAAATAAAACATAATTCTAATATGTGAAATTCCATTGATAAAATTATAGTTCTTTACATTCTTCTACCCTTTTTGAAATTTCTCCTCTGAAATTTTATTTTGTAAACTAAGGGGAAAAGAGGTGAAGGTATTTCTCTATCATCTCTTCCTTAGGTTTCCATGTTTCTTATTCATAATTATGGTTCCTGCACAAAATATTTACATGGTAAATCATCCTGTGGCATATTAATTTGTCTCTATGATCCAAGATCTTCACTGGATGCTCTTCGAAGGAGATATCATTCTCCGAAAATACCTCCTCTGGATTCAGTAGATGTGACGGGTCAGATATGTACTTACTCAAGATAGATACACAGAACCTATCATGACTATGAACCATATTTTGGTGGAAGTTTAAGATAATTTTACACTACTTCTATACACTCAAGGATCTCAAAGGTTCCAAGCATCCCTTTCTTCCAAACTGCATAACTTATTTTATAGTGATACTTGATGGAAGACTTTTTCTACAGCATTTAACTCCATTTCCATTTGATGGTTGTTAATATACCTCTTTTATAAATCTAGGTACCTTTTATATATTGTTGGATGACTTGATCAGGTCCAGTTAGCTTTCGTTCTCTAACTCCATCCCATTATGTTCGTGTTCTATGTCACTTCCCATATAGAGATTCAGATGGATCGATCTAAAAACTGGAGTGGAACTATTTTTTTGGATGAAAACCCCACCAATTGGAGATAATTATACCATACTCATTTGATATCCATTTATAAGACTCTTATCATAGACACAAGCATCTTAATTTTCCTTTCATATTGGCCATTAGTTTGGGGATGACAGGCCATGGTGAAATTAAATTCAGTACACAAATCATGTTGACGAATTCTCCAATGTTTAGATGTAAAACATGGATCAAGATAGGATATGATTAAAATTAGAACCCTATGTATCCTAATCAATTCGATCACATATATCTTGGAATGTTTTTTAATATTCTCTAATAGAAATAAAGTGGGTAGTCTTGGTGATTCAATCCAACACATCCCATATTTCATTGTTTACTTTGGATGTCTACGGGAGACCAGTGATAAAGTCCATAGTGTTGTCATCCCTTTTCAATATAGTTATACAAAATGGTTACATCATCTCTTTAGAATTTTTTCTTTATTATTTATCTTATGGACATACCAAACACCTTGAGATATTCTCTAAATTCTTCATATTCATATTTTAAACCAGATGTTCTCTCACAGATCACGGTACATATTGTTATTTCAATGGTGGGTGGAGAAATGTGAGTTGTGGGAATTATCCAACAGATTGTTTTTTATCTCAAGTAATAAAGGCACAAAAATCCTTGTTCAAAATCAAATCAAACCATTTTAATCAATATTGAACTCTTATAGCTTCATTTCATTTATCTCATTCAACTTATATTGAAGCTCCTAATCATCCCTTTGTAACTCCTTGATCTTCTCTTGAAAATATTTGTTTTAATAAGTTCGGAATGGTTGGACGTATTCCATACCATTATGATTTATAAATCCATCATTTTTATATCCATGAAGTTAGTTTCTTTCTCAATCCACATCATGGATAGATAAGTGGGTTCTTTTCATCTAAAAACATCAAAAACCTTGTTCGACTAGACAATATAGAAATGAATAGAGAATTCATACTTATTGGTTAGATATAACCATATTCTCTTTCCCATGTTGATCTACTTCAATTTGAATATATAATTTACACTTTTATGATTGGAATATATGTCAACCTTATCATATAGATATTGTGCCACCATATTTTCAAAGAAAAATCATAGCTTCTAGCTCCAGATCATATTTTAGGTAGTTATTCTTATGGATCTTCAACAGTCATGAGGATGAGGCTATCAAATTATCATTATTAGTGAGTAAAAAACCCTACTATTTCTTTGAGACATCATTGAATATCACCAAACCTTCTTCCCTCATTGTTAGTGTCAGTAAAGTTTTAGTTATTATCCTCTTATTGACCTCCTTGAATCATTTCACACATTCTTCAATCCATTTATATTTTACCCCTTTCTGTGTTATCTTATTTATAATGTGATAAACTAATGATAAATTCCTCAAATACTTTAGTAGTACCCAACTAAGACATGAAAAAGAAAAACATTAAAGAGAGTAGAGGGTGTGGGCCATTCCTCAATTTATTTTTCCTTTGAAGGGTCCCCAAAAAATCCTTCAGTTTTGCTCATGTGGCCTAGAAATTTTACCTACCACATCTGAAAGTCACACTTGCTGAACTTGGTGTATAATTTACCCTTTTGTAATGTCACCAACATAATCCGTATATTATCTTCATGTTCATACTTTATCTTAAAGTATATCATAATATTGATAATAAACACTACCACAAATTTATCATGGTGGTTTCTAAAGACTACATTCATCAAATCCATGAATATTTTAGTAAATTTAGTCAGTCATATAGGATTCATAAGGAAATTATAATGAAAAAACCATGTACGGAAAGTATTATTATAAATATATCCCATATTCTCCTTCATTTTATGATATCCAAAATGAAGATCCGTCTTCATTAATTATTTACCACCTCGCTGTTGATCAAAAATTTCATCAATTATTGGAATATGATACTTGTTAGTTATGGTGATCTTACAGAGATCCTGATAATCGATACACATCCACATTGATTCATCCTTCTACATGACAAAGTTCATTGTCCCATAGCAACATGATGCATGATAGTGTATGAATCCTTTATCCAAGTTATCTTCAAGCTATTTATTTAACTCTTATGGATCGATAAGGGTCTTCTTGAAGAGAAATTTTGATATAAGAGCGGCTATAGGTATAAGTTCTATCGATAAATCTACCTCATGATATGGGGGAAGCCTATGAACTTATTTGGGAAATAAATCAGTTTATTCCATCATAATGGAAGTTTCCAGAATATTGATTCTTTCCATTAATACCACCATTTCGTCAATATATGCTCCTTCATAGGGTATCAAGACCCACACCATTGAGGGATTTAACAATGGATATTCATGATCTACCTTTTATTTTTAAGGGATAGTGGGATATTTTGGAATATGAAAAGATATTTCCTTTTCCCAAAAATTAATGTTTGATCTATATAACGAGAGTTAATCCTTTCCCATTATAGTGTTGCATTTCACCAAGGGATGTATTATGAGATTCACTAGAATATTCTTCCCACATGCGCCAAAAGGATAATAATTCAACACATGTATTTCAATGATCATACCACTAGGTGTTTTTAAGGATATATCAACTTCAATGTATCAGGGATTCGATTCAATTGTTATAGAAAACATACAGGTTATAAAGGAATGCTTATAATGAGAATCAAAAAATAATTTTCCCATTGTTGGGTGAATAGGATGTGTACCCTATACAACTTCATTTTTTATCTCCATTTTTGAAGTAGTGAAGGAATAATATTTCCCTTTCTCATTTGGATTTGGTGGCTAGTGAGGCTGATTACCTTCAAGGAATAATGGTTTAGTTCACTTGATTTTATAATTCTATTTCTACCTATAGTTTAAGCATTCAACCATTGGTGCTTATCTTCTTTCCTCCATCACATTGTCTAGATTATTCATATCACTTCGACATTTATAAACCTTGTCGACTTATCTTCCACACTTAAAAAATCATTTACTAATCTCTTTGAGGTAATTGTAATCATTCATCTTCCCACATTTTTGATATGTGGGTGGTTTATATTTATTTCCTCCTTTGTAATTAGATCCTCCATGTTGAAAATACATCTTTCATTTATTATCTCAATATAATTAAAAGCATTCCCCAAACTACATCTCCACATTTATATCACATCAAATAACTTTTTCATGAATCCCTAAGTATCTAGTGGATAGACCCTTTTTAATGTGTTGTTTTAAATGAAAAATTAATCTATCTTTTTTCTATCATTGTTGATGAAAAACGTGAGGCATATCTTGAAATCCTTGTGAATTTTTCTTCATATTTTTTGATAGACTCAAATTTGTTTTTCTCTAGCTCAATAAATTATCTCCCCATATTTGTACGAAAATTTCGATGGAAAAAGTTATTTAGAAATATTTTCTTAATGCCTTCCCACTGTATCTATTCTATTTAATATTTCAGTTGGGTGTTCCTTATCAATTCCCACTATTGATCAGCCTCTACATCTAAATGATAAATGTTTAGAGTCACCTTATCCTTCTTAAAATATTGGAGCACAAATAATATCTTCTCTATTGGGATAAATCACTATTCCATGACTAGTGGATCATAAGATCGACTAAAAGTCAGTGGTTATTTCACCATAGAGGCCTCAATGGGTAGATAATCATTGTGTGAATATGGACGTTAGGAATGGTTTAGGTAATTATTCATATCATTAGACAACATGGTAAGTATTTCCATGATTATTCGATCTCCACCTCCCAAGGCATTGGGGATGTCATTCGGAAAGTCATTTTGTTGTACATTTCAAGGGTTGATTGCTTAGTTTCCCCTAGTTTCCACTATTTTCTAAAATTTAAAAGTTTTGAACAAACTGTAAGTCAGCATATCATGAATTAGTAATTTATTTTTTGGTTTAATTAACACTATAGTCATGCATTTTAGGATGCATATGTTTAACATTTTTCGAAAAACAAATCATCATGTATTTTTACATGTATATATAATTAACCTAAGGTTTTTTACTATCGTTCCCTAATCCTAATTCTAAAATTAACTAAACCATTCTCTAATACCAAATATAGAAACCCTTATTTTTATTATATGATGATTGCATCATTTTAAAGATAAACATATTAGCATTACAAAACTAGGATCTTAAGGATTAATATCTTGGTTTCATTGGAACCATTCATAAATTATGTATAATAAAACATAAACAACAATTTAAAAACAAATTCTTTATCTTTATAAATTTCATGTTTTCATTATTATATGTAGTCACATGAGGATATACATCAAATAATGGGGTGATAAAAAAGCGTAGTAAGAGGCTTAATAAAGACATGAATCAATAAAACATGGGTGATGATAATGGAGTGGAGGCAGTGTAGGGGGGAGGAAAGGAGCTATCCTTGCATGTGGATGTGGTGGAGCATCCGGTCTGAGACAGAATTGTCGATATTGGTGTGGAAAAAGGTGCTTGTGATGTCTATGGACCAGGGGGTCCTCATGGTCAGGAATGGGAGGGATCTAACCAGCAGTCTCAATTTGGAAAGGAGGCTGAGCCATCTGTCAAGGCTGTGTAGGGGAAATAATTTTTGCATGCAGCTACAAGCTCTCTCCACGGTCAAGGAAGGACGGACGGTCGAGGAAGGAAGGAAGGGGATAGCGTATTGGGTCCTCTTGACCCAAACACGCTCAGTTTGATTTCCTCCTTTAAGATGACTGGGAGCGAGGGGAAGAATAAGAAGGATTTGGTGGTCGAAGCCGGAATGTTGGATTCTTCGGGTAAGCCAAGGGCTCTGAAAGAAGGTTCGGGGGTTGAAGTGAAAAACCAATTTGAAGGCCTGGCAACTCAAGAACAGTCATTGTCACAAGAGGATGAGGATTCAGGTGATGATTGTTTTAGCCAACTCTCAGTTGACAGCCTCGACCAGTTCCAAGGGAAAGGTCCCCACAGTCCAAGAAGGAAGAAGGGGAGAAAAGGAAATTGTGACTCGGGGAAATGCATAGTGGTTCAAGGTAAAAAAAACCCAAGGGGCGCAAAGACTACTCTAACTTGCCGAAACCAATGGAAACCAGGTCGTCCAAGAAATGTGGAAGCAAGGAAAGAAAAGGCCTTCAAAACGGGGAAAGTGGGGATCCATGTAAAGAATCAAGAGTAATAGAGGAAGATGGAGAGGAGTGTCTAAGGCTCATCTTCCACTCTAAGGAAGAGATGTTTGAAAAAGTACTTCATCCAAATGCATAAAATGAAGAGATTTTTAGGATTTATGAAAGATGCTTGCGGACTGAGGCCACAGTGGAGCAAGAATCGTGGATAGACGAGCAAGACCGAATCATCTTCCAAAGCTTCAACCAAGGAAGAATCAACATGGAAGAATTCATCCAGATAATGGACAGAATGGTTTCTCACCTTGAAGTACTTATTAGGGAGGATACAGACATCCAGGTTAGTACTTTGCACTAGGAATTATATAGAGAATCTGACTCAAATAACCTTAGTCTTGTGTTTAACGATTCTGTGAGCTCTTTCAGCATGTAGTCCTTATGTGAGAACTTTGGTTTCCCACTTGTCCTTAAAGTGGCTTAATAAAAAACTAATGGATGGATGGAAATACAATACATAGTTGTGAAAAAAGGTCTCATCATGTCCACGTATAACATATGTGCATGATCATAAAATCATATTTTTAAAGAAAATATAGCATCATGTTCTCACATAATACACATTATATCCTGATAAATAGTACATTGCCCAATGTTTTGGAGGTCAATATAATTCTAGGCCCACCTATCACATCATAACATTTATATAATCATGCATGCCACATAAAACATATATCAACAGAAGTCGTGAAGTATAACATATAGAGGAATGGGTTCATTAGTATTTAATAAATAACGATTTAATGTATAAACTTTGGGTTCCAAAATGTAAAATGGAAAGGAATATATTTGGTATAAGAATCATCATTTTTTAGGGAAGAAGAAACAACTTAAGAGGAGTCAAGTTTTGTTTCTGAAAGAATAGTTCTATTGGAAAAGTCATTGTATTGGTCATAAATCATATTTGAAACATGTATATCCCCAAAAAGAAAAGGGAATAATAATGAAAATATATTTAAGGAGAGTTAAAATAATATCCACACAAAAATATGGATGTAAATAAGAATAACCCAAGGGAGTTGGGTTTGAGAACCCCCTTACCTAATGTCTGAATGTGTTATACACTTGCACTTAATGTCTCGAAAAATAAAATTACATTTGTTAGTCAATTAATTCAGAACCTATTATAAATTTATTTGATTTATTATACTTTTATTAATTTCATTTATGGTCATTTTTATGAGTTATAGATTTCAATTTCGTCTTTCAAGGAGGTTCTATTTTCTTGGTATGCAAGATCGATTCACTTGTATACAAGTATGTATGTTTGTGTAAAATGGGAAAAATTATAAAAAATACAAATTATATTTTATTAATGAAAATATGAAGTTAAAATAGTCTTATACATAATTTTTACTGATATGATGATGATTCGTTCGATTAAATTTTAATGAAAAATGTCAATTTTATGTTGTCAATTTTTATGACCATCACAAACTAGTTTTATTTTATTTAATATTATGCATATAAATTAGTTATATAAATTATTAAATGTTTATTATCAACATATTAATATCATTTTTATCCATAATAATGGTTTCATAAACATCCTTGAAGGTGGTAATGAAAAATGAAACATCATTGTCCATGATGGCGGTGAATCGACACACTACAAATGATTTTTTTGTTTTTAGAACAAAAGGAAAAGAGAATAGAATTGATGATGGATATTAAATTAATATAATAAAATCCCATTAAATATTTCTTACTATATTTCTCATTCCACTTTGTATAGGGGAGGTAAGGAGAAGATAATAAAAGAAAAGCAATCATTAGCGGAGAAGGTTTATTTTTCCTCTGGAATATCGCCTCCTTGAAAACCACATTACAGAACGTGGGATTGGTCATCTATTGAGACCATAAGATATTGTAAGTGGGTATGAAGATTTAGGATGGAACATGGAATATTATAAATATTCTTGATTTATTTTTAGGTGTGAGTAGAAGAGGTGGTGAGGGAAGGTATTTATAGAGGAGGAGGGGTGGTTTTTTATTCATTTGCTTATTATTTATTATCAAGACTATAAATAGTGTTCATTATCAAGACTAATAAAGTAAATATGTTTTTATAGTTTGAGATAATGGTTCTTACATCATCTATACATCATAAATTACCAAAAAATCATGTATTTTTCTTATATTGTTAATTTCTCCATTTCATTATTCACCAAAAAATTCAACTATTTTAAAAAAATCCCTAGATTTCACCCTAACCATTTTTAGATATATAGATTTAAAAAATGGAAATTATTTTATGAAATTTATTATAAAATTTTGATAAATTATATTTTTATTTAAAATCTTCCTTTTTTAAAAAAATACTGATTTTAATATTGTAATTGATTTTTGACCCTTTGAAAAATTAATTATGGTCTCATAAAATTTTCTCATAACTATAATAAAACCTAATATTAATTTATGAATATATTTAATGAATATAATTTTTTTGAATAATTATATTATTTATAAAATTTTGAATAAACATTTATAGTTTACAAAAATACCAACCCTTAATTTATCATTCTTTAATGATTTATTTAAGTTTACCATGATATAATTATATTATATTTTCATTTATAAGATACATAAGTTATATTTGAAATTTAATAGGTTAGGTTAGAATTATATTGGTTAGATTAATATTCTTAATGGTCATATTACTATTCCAATCATCAGGTTTCTATTCCAATCATCAGTATACTATACCATTAGTATTGGTTTCTTAATTTCATTAAAAAAACTTATTGTTTTCTTCATTTTTGATAATGATGTTTTTATTAGGTTATATATGTGATTAATTTGTTTTATTATATATAAAATAATTATAATAATGGAAATTAAATTGATAAAATTCTGGGTCGATATAGATACAAATAGTGTATACAATAATAATCCCCAAGATATTAACATCATCAATGAATGGGAATATTGGGTGCTCACTAGGAATTAAAGTGAAATAGTATTAAACAAGTAATTATAGAATAACTAATTGAGAATATATTCTCTTCCTAAATGATATCAATGCATGAATAAATTTTATTGAGTAAAATCTCCAGGTAAGGTAACAACCTACACTAGGGGTATTTTTAGTTGGAGAAAAACATAAAAAAATATAACAAACTAAATCCCTCCATTAGATACTATGGGTTTCCATGGCATAGACAAAGTGGGGGTGAGAAATAAACAATTAATTTAATCATCACATGAATGAAAATTTAATCAAAAAGAATAAATCTCCTGTCACATCTAACATCATCTTAAAAAACATCCCATTTTTTACATCATACAAGCTTTAGGCGGTAATATAATCCTTCCAATAAGAGGAAAAATTCTATACAATACATTATATAAATGGAATCAAAACTGAGGGTATTAAAACATTAATACAAGCTTTTTATAAATTTTCCAAATGGAAATTTAAAATCAAATGTAGGATGAAATGTTATTTTATTATCCATTAAAAAATTTAAAATCAACACCTCCATTTGAAACATTATAAACTCTATAAACACATTTAAAATTAAGATTTTCCTTCATTGGAAACCAATTGAGAACCAACATATATATTTAGTTAAAAACAACACTTAAGACATTGGTTAAACTATTTAGAAACCAAAATCAGTCTAAAACTCTTCTTTAGACTTTAAATTCATTTCATAGAGACTCTTATGAAATTTTAAAAACACTTATCATGCATAATATTTTAGTTCAAAATGAATTCATGAAGTTTATTTAAAATTATCTTTACCAAATATTGAAAACATTGAAAATAAATTAGAAATATATTAAGGGTATTATTGTATTATATAACTTCATAAGAAATTTGATTTTTAAATATCAAGAACTTTGTGACATGTTAGATAAAATAATTTAAAAAAAAACCCCATAACAAGAAAAAACCACTCTCATTCAATAGGTATTTCCAAACCATTGAAGGGAATGGCCTCAATAAACCCTTTAAAACAAAATCCAAAAATTACAGACAACCCAAATGTTATGTTGTAGAACTATTACCATTAGGGTTCATGGGGGAATAAGAAACATATAAGATATAGGGAATAGATAAATAAAAAAAAGGAAAAATGATAATTTTATCTTAGTAACCCATTTCAAATTCACAAAAGAGGGGATTGGAAGTTTGGAGGAGAAGACGAAGAGTGTTATAAATGGAAAAAAAATTAAATGATTTAATATTTTAAGATATTCTTGGATTGAAATAATTTATATAAGTATACAAATTATTATACCACATGGTATGATATGACATCATCATAGAGTATAATTGGGGAATTCATTTATGATAATGCATGCATACTTTTAGATATTTCTTCTTATGGTTTTAGATTAATTAATAAATTAATGTGATGGATTTTTTAATTTTATTTTTCACTTAAATCATTAATTATTATTTTCATTTAATATAAAACTCCAAAAAATGAAATGGTCAACTACCGTGGCATTCTGACACTGGGGGAATTCTTCATTAAATGAATAATTCCTATAAAATGAAATTATCCACCCTCTATTGGAGACAACATGATACTTTACTATATAGCTGATATTATCTTCCTTTTTTATTTTTAGTTACCATTATGGTAGAGGTTATATCACCCCTTTAATGATTAGGGGTCCTAATGAAGGAATCTAGGACACAAAATCCAGTGTAATACACTCATAGGTAGGTAGCCAATTGTTTGATTCCCATGTGATCATCATCAAACAAATCTATGATGAAAGGGGATATTTCTTAATGTTTATTGGTATAGTATTCTTCGATAAACATTTCATATTTGATTCTGGAAGAAAAATTATCCCATTACATGGGTTTTTTTCACTATCATTGATCATTAGATAATCCCTTTAAACAGATCATTGGTATCAATGATCATATCTTTATTGATTAGTTATTTAATATTTATAGATTTTTTAAAGAAATATATATCTCATAGAATCCATAGTCATAACATATAAAATTATATTTTGAATTCTTCTATTTTGATCTATCATAAATTATGATAATTATATATAATATTGTATGATATATATGTGGGAATGATTTCACCCTCAGGTAATAATAAACCAATTTTGGAATCTATCAAGAATCCGATATGGTGTAACCATACATTAAAATTTACACATGATAAATAAAACATAACAAATAAATAACCAAAATAAATTAATAATAAGAAAAAACCACAAATAAATGATTCATAATCAATTTGATTAATCCAACCCATTTTATAAAAATATAAAACATACAAAATCAATACATTAGAATGGCCAAACCATGAACGAATAGAAGTAAAGTACAACTCTCTAAATTAGACAATGAATAATAATCCAAAAATAGAACCAATAACTTAACCCACTAATCAAAAATATTCTTAGGAAATTATGAAAGGTATAAAATGTGAATTCACAAGATATTCAACCATAAAAAGTAGGATCTTACATCAAATTAAAATTCAATCTCCACATGATAGGTGCAACTAACATTCCAATCCACCTTTGATTAATGCACCAATGTTTATGAAGCATGAATAAACCTTAAGTCATAATGAAAGTATCTATACCAAAAAAGAAGCATAATAATTCAATCAATGAAAAGTAATATTAAGGTAATTAACACTTTTGGATTTATTTTCTTTGGATATTCTTCCTACATCCCTGAGAAAAAAAATATTTCTCAAAAACTAAAAAATATTACAACCTAGTGGCTTGTTATCCATGTGGATCACTCATAGAAATTAATCATTTTTCACCCCCAATTACACATCAACATGTGTTCCCGCCCTATATATAGTGGGGTCCAAAAAGTCATCTTGTTTCCAGGACATCCTACTTCCATAGGCCTCTATCCATTTGATATAATAACCACTGATCTCTTGTAGAAATCCTCAAGTTTTCTAGATACAACAAATAAAATAATTACATCACTATCCACTAGATAATTGACACCATTGAGTGATCCAACTTCCATTGAACTGTTGCACCAATCATAACTCCATCCACCCACCGATCAGTCTTTTATTAGTTAAAGTCTTCACTACCGCTATTTCATTATTGATAATTGAATATATATATATATATATATATTAAGAGTCTTCAAAATCCTAAAAATATCCTACTTGAATATTTCTTTATGAATTCCATAGAAACCATGAACACTTATATAGATGAAAACATGCATCCTCCTTGCATATTCATTCAATTATCTTCACCACATTATAGCTGTAACACCCCAGGTAAATAAAGAGTACGAAATTTTCACATTTATCCATATTTGTGAATAAAATATTAATATAACTTTAATGGGGACGCTATGCTCGATGGCGTACCCAACACGCAACAACGAGATTCTTGGGAATCTTATGTTGCACTCTAATAAAACAATAATACTATGGTAGTTAACGCCTAGCCGTTGTAATGGCGGGAATTAAAAGAACTAACTAAAAAATGATTATATATGTTTTTCAAATATTTTTACTTTTTACAATAAATGTTAGAGGATTAAAAATGCGAATGAATCCAATTTTAAGCTTAAACATTCTAATATTCTTTAAAAGGTTGATTAACCGCCTTTTGATGGCGAAACTCTTTTAAATCCACTTTTTTAAAATTTTATGTGTTATATTTGACATAATAAAATTCTTCATTAGAATCGGGACATTAAAATGTACTTTGTGTAAATTTTTGGTATTTTTCTGAAAAAGTTCAATTTTTAATGAATAGTGAAAAATGTTGTATTTTAATTCAAAACCTATTTTTAATCTAATTTATTATATGATTAGATTATCTTTTGAATTGGTTTTAATGTGAAATTATAATATATTTTTACCATTTAATCTAATAGTGGTCGTTGGAATTAATTTCACTTTGAAATCGGACTTAAACTAGTGTCAATCTTTTGATACATTTTGTTTCATAAAAACACGCTATTTGTTTTGACAGCGGGAATTAATTATTAAATTAATTATTGAAACTTATATGTTTTTAATTTTTTAAAATAGACATCATTTTTTAATTCGGAATATAAAATATAGCTTAGGGTGAAATTTTGGTAATTTTCTTAAAAACATCAATTTTTGATGAATAGTGAAACCACTAAGTGGTACTTATAAAAACAGATTTTCCGTTTAAATGAAATTTTGCCATATTTGTGTTTTAAATTTCAAAAATCCGACATACATGGTTTTAATTAAGAAGTAAAATGTGGTTCAATGGGATTAAAATAATTGTTTGGTGAATAGTAACTTATTATGTTTTTAATCGCGATTAGAGGTAAGTAGTGTAATTTATGGTAAGAATAATGTTTTAATAAAATGAAATAACCTAGACACATGTACTACCCTCATTGTATGTGTCATGGCTGACCAAGAAAATCCATGGGTCAACTTGGGGACCCCATGGAGCCACTTTGGTTGGAAAATGACATAAATACCTTTTTATTTAATGTTAAAGTAAAAATGAGACAAACATGAAATGTTTTACTAAAACAATTTTTACATGGGGTTATACAAGTCATAATTTTGACTATAAATATTAATTGGAAAAATAAAAAGGGTTCCTACATTATAGTATTTTTTTCTAATTTTTAGACATTATATAAATAAAAGTATTTATGACATCATGATGATGCAGCGATGACCTCATTATTTAACGATTTAAATAAAATGGAAAGATAATGTAAAATATAAGATCTACACATGTCCAAAACCTATTGGTTTGATGGATTTAGAACCCTTATCACCTTATCCTCGAAACACATCAATGTGGGATCATTGAAATCCGAAAATCATTCTACAATAAAGTAACATTTCTTTACATTCCAAGAGTGTCCCTCCTCTCCTCTTATAAAAGGCCCCCACCTCTACCTCCTTACCCACACTTACAAAGCCTTTGGATCGGCAAAACCCTGATCATTTTGTATCTCCACATCCCTCTCTAACTCCTTTAAGCCTAACTTTGGGCAGAAGTCTTCACAAGGAAGCGTTTGAGCTCAAACCAAAGGGAGTTACCCGATTTTAAGGTAATGTCTTCACTTGTGTCCTTTTGTTTTATTTTGATTCTCCAACCCCCTAAACTCTTTTTATTAATTTCTTTTGTAAAAACTACATTATATTAAATATACTAGAATGTTGTTATAAGAAGGATTCGAGCTACACTTACACACACCTTCGTCTAATGGTTAAAGAACATACTGTTTCTGTGGTTGGCGATTTTCTGCCTCACGAAACAATGATTGTTCAATATTCTTTTAACACCTTTAAAGGTGGCCATTATGATGTCACTGTATTTTATATATGATATATATGGTATTTATGTTTACTATATGCTTCTGTATTTTATATTTAAACCATACCTTTATTCTTTTCATGTTGTGTAAATTCGATAATTTCATATGAGGAAGTGTGGACTACCGCCCCCTCAAGTGATGTGACTCGTACATGCAATACATGGAACGTATAAAGATGAAATTAATGAACATATGTGACCTATATAACATATATATTATACTGTAATTATAATATATATATATATATATCATTATTTTTAATTCTGTTATTATGAAAAAGAAAAAATGAAAGTAGCGTTCATGCGTACGTACGGCCTACCTTCTCCATGAACGGTGCTTTTCGTTTTTTATCTCCAAATGATATGGAATAGTATAAAATGAACATGTACTGAATATATATGATATTTTAATCATTAATACTATTCTGGAAATTATTTACTACATGGACAATCATTTTTCAAACAAGTTCATTTTTGACTCATGTACCAAACATCGGCAAAAATGTATGATATGAACTAACATTATTAAACAATTATTATAACATTATAATATGTGATATGAACTGAATAATAATATTTAAAAGAGGTCCTTAGGCAATTATAAATTGACCAAAGTTTATTATTCAGTAATATAAAGAAACAAACAAGACAAGTTGGACTTGATGTAAGGGATTTGACTCCTCTCTTTCTTTTAAAGTACACTCTTTTATGTCATTCCTGTTAAAGCTCATCTTTCTTGTTATTGGGATATTCTTTTATATTACTTTTACTGTAATTTTTATGTTCATATGAAGAGAGACCCTATTCTCTCTCATCAATCCATTTGGGAAGTTTTGAGTGGCGCCGTTAGGCTGTCGAATTTTCGCAAGAGATCCAACCTCTCTCTTTCTTTTTAAGTACTCTCCTTTATGTCACTTCTTTTAAGCTCCTCTTTGTTATGTTTGGGGGTGTTCTTTATATTCCTCTTTCTGTAAACATTATTTTTATATGATTAGAGACCCTATTTCATCTCTTCAATCAATTTTGTAAGTTTTAAGTGGCGTCGTTAGGCCGCCGAGTCTTCGTAAGAGATTTTTCATCTCACTTTTATTCCCGTGAGATTTATGCTACATTTGCCACAATTTCCTTTGAGTGGTGTATTTACTGCACATTATTTTACTAATTGTGTAATATACTTTCATTTATGAGTATTTACATCAATTTTGTATTGTCCTTCTTTCACAGGGCGTATGTTTCAAAAGATACCCATGTCGGTAAGGGAACCTTTCACCCTCCTCTTTTTAAAAGACTTCTTTTGTTATGTCTTTTAATTCACATACTAGTATGTTGGGATATGTCCTTATATATCCTTATTGATTTAAATTTTATTTCCATGTGATGAGATACCCCTTTTATCTCTCATCAACTCATTTTCTAAATTTTGTAGTGACGTCGTTATGCTGTCAAATTTTTGCAAGGGAACTTCTTATCCCAAATTTGATTCTTTGGGATAAACATGTAGTTCCTAAATATGTCGTTCTATGAATATGTGTGAATATCCTCTGATTTTTTTACACGTAATATCCACTTATATTTGGTGTATTCATTTGTCACACATAATTATGTAATTGATTTATCCATAAACCAAGGATACCGTCTTTATAAGGGACTTCGTCTCAATATCTTTTCATTGAGGCATATTTTGTTTTATACACAACTTTCTTTTATACTGTGTATAACCCCCTTTGAATTTAACATTTATCCAAAAATAATATTTTTATACGAAACATTTTACAAAACGACAAAAGGGAATGTTTTTTTCATACGTATGTGGCGACAATGACTTCTCCACCACTGTGACCATTATTTGAGTTTTGGCTTCCTCTACAAGCCATAACTTCTTTTTAAAAGAAAAATAAATACCATGTTTTACTTTTCTTTTATTTTGGCATTGAAAATGGTTTTCATAAGGTTTATTATATCAATGTGTTTTATTGATATCTTGTGATTGAAATGTGGAAATGTTATGTTTCCTTTATGCATGTATTATGTGGTACGATTATGTTATGGTTCTTGGGATTTTTTATGAAGACGGGTGGTTCCGTGATAAACTAAGGGTGGGTGAGCCCGATATAGCTCTCCAATGCATTGGGTAACGCGAATGAGTGAAACGTTATGGTTTCTCTGAAGATATTTAGGGAATATACTGTGATGGGTATTCCAAACGTAACCAAGAGGGTTACTCCCTACGTAAGAATGTTATGAATGCCTCAAGTTACTTTTATGTCTTATGATTTCTATGATTTATTCATAATTTGGATGAGGTATGTTAAAGTGCTTACGTTTTATGGGTAAATTATGATTTCATTCTTATGTATATATATACTCATGTTTCCTTTCCATATTTTTATATCCCTTACTGAGCTTTTTATGCTCATCCAAAGTTTTTTGAAATGTTTTTCACAGGTCAAGGGAAAGGTACATGATATTATAGTCTCAAGGAAGTGTCAAGGAAGAATACATGTTTTATTTTAAATATGTTTCCATTGATGGGAAAATGAACTATCTTTTATGTAACCACTTTGTTTAAATGTGGAATGTAATGAAAGTTTTATGTTCTAATTCTCTAAAACACTAAACCTGAAAATATCCTCAAGGTGTAATCTTGTAATAACTCAAGATTAAGTAAGGTTTAAGTATGGGGCCTTGTAGTTGGTATCAAAGGTCGGTTTAGACAACTTTAGGGATTAGGAGTTTTTGTTAGACACATGGTTAGTCCCTATATCTATTATTTCAGTTAAATCCTTATTTTATAAATTTTTTTCAGGACAAGTAAAGTCAGTTACGAATGGAAGGAGAAGGATCTCAAATGACATTCCTATCTCTTCCTGATGACATGCTTGCAATAATTATTGCAAAGTCATGTTCAGATGATTGTGAAACTTTTTCTAGCATACAACTCACTTGCAAGCAGTTGTTTGAGATATCAAACACCTCCTCTATACCTCGTTATCATCGTGGATCATGGGTTGTTTTTAGAAAAATACTATTTTCACAATATTCTCATATTTTAAAGAAAGGTAAATATTATCAAGATATTTTCAAATATTTTACCTTTTCACAAGAATTTGAAGCATATTATGATTTTAAAAATGGTGCTGAGGAAGGAGACCCTTGCACAACCTATTTATATTTTCTTTTAAAATATAGTCTCACAGCACATACTTATGGTATTTTAAAAGGACCAATAATAGAAAGTTTCAACTCAATTTAGGTCCTAAAAATTTATAGAAATCATGTTTTATCAGATGTTTTGGACTTATATGTCATACATGATTATTTTCCAAAACTGTTTTTCTGTGAACACCCATATGACCCATGTTGTACGAGGTGTATTTGGATGGAGGAAGCAAATGATTTTGAAGGATCTCTAAATCATTGTTCTAATGCATGGGACTTCTACCTACGTGAACAAGATGACGATGAAACTGAGTGGACGCCATGATCAAGGTATGATGTTATTCATTTTGGGAATCATTTTTTTATGGTGGTGAAATAAGACTTCAAGAATTAAGATGTTGATATCGTAACGAATTTGGATGAAAACGAGAGGTATAAGGAAACTATTGAGATTAAAACATGTTAGGGTTATTTTTGGAGTTTTATAAAAAGGACAACACTTAGACCGTGTGACAACCCGTCGCGTCGAACAAAGCTGTGGGAATCGAACCCACAACCAAAGTGCAAATGGTATTTATCACCTACCACTGGACTACGTGAAGTCCCTGGTTAGTTTGACTAATTCTTTTTAGTTATATGATTTTAGGAGTCAAGAGTAATTTTATTTTGGGTTATATATGGAAATGATTAACCTATCATCGAGGATATGTGATTAGGTTAATTACTTTTCAATATGAGAATTTAAGAGCAACTGATGTTATCTGGAGATAAAAGTTAATTTGTACCTTGGAAGACTATGTGACTAAATCCTTCAAATATTTGGGTTTCAATCTTAGTTTGGTTTACTTTGGAGAATTTTATGGAAAAATTTTTTATCAAATGGTCCTCGTTGAACTTTGGGTTTTGTTGGACAAATTTTGGAGATTAAGAATAGATTTTCTTTTTATAAAGGGTTATCCTTTTCTGGATTATCTGATCTTGTAATAACCATTTTGGTTTTGGTTTTGGTTAAAGTCTAAAGGCATGGGTAGTATATAGTTATCTTTTGTGGATTAGGTGATTCTCTAGAAGTTTATTATAGTACTCTTAATGTGAAGAAGTCTTCTTAAATACTCGTCTTTTGGAGAAAATATGAGTTTGTGTAAGGAATCTAATAAAAGTTGAATGTCAACATGATAAGTGATTATGTTTCCTTATGAATAAATTACTTAATAAAAAGTAACTTAAAACAAAAATGTTGTCTATTAACATTTCCAACTGGGGAATCAAATACTGTTTAACCCATCACAAGTTTGTGATTTTCTTATGGTTAACTTTCTCCTAGACATGTTTACTATAACTCTCCATCAAAACATGACCCTTTGTTTTTTCCTCCATGTCCATATTTTCATACTTGGAATCCTAGTATGGGTTAACTCGGGTGACCTTTGTACTTATCTTTATTTATTTTAAAGTGATTGTTTTACTGACTCTTGTTCTGATGTGGGATTTTCAATGAAGTTTCCAAGCCCAATTTTAAAATTGCGAGGACGCAATTCCAAAAAGGGGGGAAGGATGTAACACCCCAGGTAAATAAAGAGTACGAAATTTTCACATTTATCCATAATTGTGTATAAAATATTAATATAACTTTAATGGGGACGCTATGCTCGATGGCGTACCCAACACGCAACAACGAGATTCTTGGGAATCTTACGTTGCACTCTAATAATAAAATAATATTATGGTAGTTAACGCCTAGCCGTTGTAGTGGCGGGAATGAACAGAACTAACTAAAAAATGATTATATATGTTTGTCAAATATTTTTTCTTTTTAAAATAAATGTTAGAGGATTAAAAATGCGAATGAATCCAATTTTAAGCGTAAACATTCTAATATTCTTTAAAAGGTTGATTAACTGCCTTTTGATGGCGAAACTCTATTAAATCCACTTTTTGACAATTTTATGTGTTATATTTTAAAAAATAAAATTCTTCTTTAGAATCGGGACATCAAAATGTACTTTGTGTAAATTTTTGGTATTTTTCCGAAAAAGTTCAATTTTTAATGAATAGTGAAAAATGTTGTATTTTAATTAAAAACCTATTTTTAATCTAATTTATTTATATGATTATATTATCTTTTGAATTTGTTTTAAAGTGAAATTAGAATATATTTTTACCATTTAATCCAATAGTGGTCATTGGAATTAATTTCACTTTGAAATCGGACTTAAACTAGTGTCAATCTTTTGATACATTTTGTTTCATAAAAACATGCTATTTGTTTTGATAGTGGGAATTAATTATTAAATTAATTAATGAAACTTATATGTTTTAAATTTTGTAAAATAGACATCATTTTTGAATTCGGAATATCAAATATAGCTTAGGGTGAAATTTTGGTAATTTTCTGAAAAACATCAATTTTTGATGAATAGTGAATCCACTAAGTGGTACTTATAAAAACTGATTTTCCGTTTAAATGAAATTTTTCCATCTTTGTGTTTTGAATTTTAAAAATCCGACATACATGGTTTTAATTATGAAGTAAAATGTGGTTCAATGGGATTAAAATAATTTTCTGGTGAATAGTAACTTATTGAGTTTTTAATCGCGATTAGAGGTAACTAGTGTAGTTTAAGGTAAGAATAATATTTTAATAAAATTAAACGAACTAGACACATGTCCTACTCTCATTGGATGTGTCATGGCCGACCAAGAAAATCCATGGGTAAACTTCGGGTCCCCATGGAGCCACTTCGGTTGGAAAATGACATAAATACGTTTTTATTTAATGTTAAAGTAAAAATGAGACAAACATGAAATGTTTTACTAAAACAATTTTTACATGGTGTTATACAAGTTAGACTTTTGACTATAAATATTAATTGGAAAGATAAAAAGATTTCCTACATCATATTATTTTTTATAATTTTTATACATTAAATAAATAAAAGTATTTATGACATCATGATGATGCAGCGATGACCTCATTATTTAACGATTTAAATAAAATGGAAAGATAATGTAAAATATAAGATCTAAACATGTCCAAAACCTATTGGTTTGGTGGATTTCGAACCCTTATCACCTTATACTCGAAACACATCAATGTGGGACCATTAAATTCCGAAAATAATTCTAAAATAAAGTAACATTTCTTTACTTTCCAAGAGTGCCCCTCCTCTCCTCTTATAATAGCCCCCCCCCCTCTACCTCTGTACCCACACTTCCAAAGCCTTTGGCTCAGCCAACCCCTGATAATTTTGTCTCTCAAAATCCCTCTATAACTCCTTTAAGCCTCACTTTGGGCAGAAGTCTACCCAAGGAATCCTTTGAGCTCAAACCAAAGGGAGTTACCCAATTTTATGGTAATGTCTTCACTTGTGTCCTTTTGTTTTATTTTGCTTCTCCAACCCCCTAAACTATTTTTATTCATTTATTTTGTAACAACTCCAGTGTCTTCAATATACTAGAATGTTTTTATAAGAATTATTCGAGCTACAATTACACACACCTTCGTCTAATGGTTAAAGAACATATTGTTTCTGTGGTTGGCGATTTTCTGCCTCACGAAATAATGATTGTTCAATATTCTTTTAACACCTTTAAAGGTGGCCATTATGATGTAACTGTATTTTATATATGATATATATGGTATTTATGTTTACTATATTCTTCTGTATTTTATATTTAAACCATACCTTTATTCTTTTCATGTTGTGTAAATGCGATAATTTTATATGAGGAAGTGTGGACTACCGCCCCTCAAGTGATGTGACTCGTACATGCAATACATGGAACGTATAAAGAATGAAATTAATGATCATATGTGACCTATATAACATATATATTATACTGGAATTATAATATATATATATATCATTATTTTTAATTCTGTTAAGATGACAAAAAAATGAAAGTAGTGTTCATGCGTACGTACGGCCTACCGTTTCAATGAACAGTGCTTTTCGTTTTTTATCTCCAAATGATATGGAATAGTATAAAATGAATATGTACTGGAAATATATGATATTTTAATCATTAATACTATTCTGGAAATTATTTACTACATGGACAATCATTTTTCAAACAAGTTCATTTTTGACTCATGTACCAAACATCGACAAAAATGTCTGATATGAACTAGCATTATTAAACAATTATTATAACATTATGATATGTGATATTTACTGAATAATAATCTTTAAAGTAGGTCCTTAGGCAATTATAAATTTACCAAAGTTTATTATTCAGGAATATAAAGAAACGAACAAGACAAGTTGGACTTGATGTAAGGGATCCAACTCCTCTCTATCTTTTAAAGTACACTCTTTTATGTCATTCATGTTAAAGCTCATTTTTCTTGTTATTGGGATATTATTTTATATTACTCTTAATATAATTTTTACCTTCATATTAAGAGAGACCATATTCTCTCTCATCAATCCATTTTTAATGTTTTGAGTGGCGCCATTAGGCTGTCGAATTTTCGTAAGAGATCCAACCTCTCTCTTTCTTTTTAAGTACTCTCCTTTATGTCACTTCTTTTAAGCTCCTATTTGTTATGTTGGGGGATGTTCTTTGTATTCCAATTTCTGTAAAATTTATGTTGATATTATGAGAGACCCTATTTCCTCTCATCAATCCATTTTTGAAGTTTTAAGTGGCACCGTTAGGCTGCCGAGTCTTCGTAAGAGATTTTTCATCTCACTTTTATTCCCGTGAGATTTATGCTACATTTGCCAAAATTTCCTTTGAGTGGTGTGTGTACTGCCCATTATTTTACTAATTTTGTAATATACTTTCATTTATGATTATTTACATCAATTTTGTATTGTCCTTCTTTCACGGGGTGTATGTTTCGAAAGATACCCATGTCGGTAAGGGAACCTTTCACCCTCCTCTTTTTAAAAGACTTCTTTTGTTATGTCTTTTAATTCATATACTATTATGTTTGGATATGTCCTTATATATCCTTATTGATTTAAATTTTATGTCCATGTGATGAGATACCCCTTTTATCTCTCATCAACTCATTTTCTGAATTTTGTAGTGACGGCGTTAGGCTGTCAAATTTTTTCAAGGGAACTTCTTATCCCAAATTTGATTCTTTGGGATAAACATGTAGTCCCTGAATATGTCGTTCTAGGAATATGTGTGAATATCCTCTGATTGTTTTACACTTAATATCCACTTATATTTGGTGTATTCATTTTTCACACATAATTATGTAATTGATTTATCCTTAAACCAAGGATACCGTCTTTGTAAGGGACTTTGTCTCAATATCCTTTCATTGAGGCATATTGTTTTATACATAACTTTCTTTTATACGGTGTATAAACCCCTTTGAATTTTATGTTTATCCAAATGGAGTAATTTTATACGAAATGTTTTACAAAATGACAAAAGTGAATGTTTTTTTCATACGTATGTGGAGACAATGACTTCTCCACCGCCGTGACCATTATTTGAGTTTCGGCTTCCTCTACAAGTCATACCTTCTTTTTAAAAGAGAAATAAATACCATATTTTACTTTTCTTTTATTTTGGTATTGAAAATGGTTTTCATAAGGTTTATTATATCAATGTGTTTTATTGATATCTTGTGATTGAAATGTGGAAATGTTATGTTTCCTTTATGAATGTATTATGTGGTATGATTATGTTATGGTTCTTGTGAATTGTTATGAAGACGGGTGGTTCCGTGATAAACTAAGGGTGTGTGAGCCCGATATAGCTCTCCAATGCATTGGGTAACGCGAAGGAGTGAAACGTTATGGTTTCTCCGAAGAGATTTAGGGAATATACTGTGATGGGTATTCCAAACGTAACCAACAGTGTTACTCCCTACGTAAGAATGTTATGAATGCCTCAAGTTACTTTTATGTCTTATGATTTCTATGATTTATTCATAATTTGGATGAGGTATGTTAAAGTACTTATGTTTTATGGGTAAATTATGATTTCATTCTTATGTATATATGTAATCATGTTTCCTTTCCATATTTTTATATCCCGTACTGAGCTTTTTATGCTCATCCCATGTTTTTTGAAATTTTTTTCACAGGTCAAGGGAAAGGTACATGATATGATAGTCTCAATGAGGTGTCAAGGAAGAATCCATGTTTTATTTTAAATATGTTTCCATTGATGGGAAAAATGAATACTATCTTTTATGTAACCACTTTGTTTAAATGTGGAATGTAATGAATGTTTTATGTTCTAATCCTCTAAAACTCTAAACCTGAAAAGATTATGAAGGTGTAATCTTGTAATAACACAAGTTAAGTAAGGTTTAAGGCTGGGGACTTATAATAGCTACACTAATCCCATTGAGTAATAATGTTTCTTCACACATCTATAGATTATAACCTTAGTTAACATGTTAGTTGAACTCTATCATATAAAAATTTACAAAAGCTCAAACTCTCAATCCTTAAGGAACATCAAAATATAGTGTCATTTTAATTTAATATTTTTTCACTATAATTTAACATAGGAATTTTCACCAAGTGAATTTTACTTTGGATATCATAGTAAAGTAAACCACTTTCTTTATTCCTCCTAATTTCAACTAATAAATATATCAAATAAACCATATCTTTCACTAAATCAATTTTAGCCACATATTCTACATCCATAGAAGAGATTTAAATTAAAAACTACAACATAGACATCTAATTGATTTGATGTCATCCAAATTAAAACCCAAATCCATCTATACTAGTGTGGAAATCAACCCTAAAATCTACATTAATATACCAATTCAATGGTTTGGATAAAAAATCATAATTTAGAATCTTTAATATATTTTATATACTGAATTATCTAATTCTGGTATTCTTAATTTTGTTTCCCTAGAATTAACATATATCAGCTGATATATCCCTCTATATAAGAAATTTAATGATTATTAAATTCCATATAATATATCAATCTTCAACTACTAATTAAAATTAAATTTTTTCATGTATATTTCCACATCCTTTGACCTTTTTTACTTACCCCTTGGATAATTCAAATTTATAGGATAAATAAGTTGAAACTAACAAATATCCAATAATTAAAAACAACTAGATAATATTGAAAATGTATTCTATTTGAGAAAAACAAGACTCCCAACACTCCCATGTATTTCAATACTCATTCCATGAATAATCTTTTCAACACCAATATCATTTATTTCAAAATTTCTAAATAACTCACATTTAAAATCATAAATAAACTAAAACATTATACCCACTATAATTTTACCGTTAATATACATGTTTAGGATAATAATAAAATCATCCAAAACACCTTTTGATAGAAAAAATGATCATATTTTCTTCACATTAATCCCTTTTAAACCATGAATGTATTGAATTTCTAGCACCACTTCCTTGGTGCTTCCATCAAGCCATATAAAATTCATTTCAACTTACGCACCATGTACTTATTCTGATTATCCTTAAAACCAATTGATTTTTTCCTTTAAATTTATTCCCACAGTTGACTATGAAGGAAATTTTTCTTCACATCCATTTTTATAAACTCAAATCATCAGTATAAAAAAATCATAAGACCATTCATATGGTTTCATATTTTACTACCAATGAGAAATATTCAGATAAATTCACTACCTATTTATATTTAAATCAATTCACAATTAGCCTAGATTTATACCTTATGATCATATATACATTTTCCTTTAATTATAAAACCCACTTATTCTCATTTTCTTTATTTCCTTGTGTAAAATCTAATTTCTCCCAAGTCTCATTTGACTATAATGAACATATTTCCTATTTTATGGATAACTTCCACTTACAGGAATCATTGAATGATATATCTTATTTTTGGATGTAGGTATTTTATTCTTCCATTAGAAGTAAAAAAGTGAAATTAAAGGTCATCTGACTCTAGAACACATTCACGGCTCAATCTAAAATTTATTTTCTTATATTATTACATCTTTTAGCCAAATTTCTTATATTTCTCTAACTTCTTGAGAAAAACTCCTTGCCTCTAAATCTATTGGGTATTCAGGTATATATTATATAATACTATATTTTGAAAAACTATTGCTAATATATGAACTCATTAAAATAAGGGTACTTTTGTTACTTCCATCTAGGTCAACTTGAGTCTAGCCTCTTGATTTATTGAACTGAACTTTATCTTCAACAAAGTTTTTATCTCTATATAACACCCTCTCATAAAAAGAGATCATTTATATCTCTCATAATAATTTTATGAATATCATCCCAGTGTTAGTAAAGAAAGTTCTCACTTACATATCCCCCAAAGAATTAGACCTGGTAAGGGATAAAATATTCCTTCTATTGTAATTCTCTATGTTCATTCTTGAATCTACAAAAAAAAAACTCGGCATGAACTGTACATACGAAGAACATCCAATAATACCTATAGTCAGGAAATGGGGATCCCTAAGGGACCCCATAGTCAAGAATAGAAATCAGTAAGCCTACTTATATGATGTATCCACCATATCATAGTGATGGCATAAATGAAAAAATATACCAAGCCTAAATTAAAACCTTGAGGTTCTAAAATAGGAACATCATCTGTAATAAAATATATGACATAATACATAATGATTAAAAGATAATTTAATACAATAATACTTTACAATATATTTATATAAAAATAAATTCAATCTCCTTGATATATTACAATTCATTAAACGCTGATTTTAAACGAAACAAGATAATCTATTAAAATATTATTATAAAAATTTCGCCATTATAAAATTTCAGTTATGTTGAAGAGTATGAATAGTACTAAATAAATTATGAAAATTATATGGTTTAAACATGAATAAAATAAAAATCAATGGTTATCTATTTATTAGAAATAAAATAATAATATTTTTAATGAAAAAAATAAATTCTTAATGGAAAACATTGTTTCTCTAAAAGGTGGTATAGTCTCACATTACCCGCATATTTTAAAATTAATTATACCAAATATAGAAAATTTATTTTAAAAAAAAATATATTTTTTGAAATATATATTTAGAAATTATCTTTGGGTTAATTTTTGATAATTTTCTGAAAAGATTAATTTCTCAATGAATAGTGAAAAATACTGATTTCTTTTTAAAACTGCATTTTCATTTAAAATATTTAAAAAGATAAATTATATTTTAAATTAGTTTTAAATTAAAATTAGTAATATTATATTACAATTTAATTTAATTTTTTCATTTCAATCAATTTCAATTTTTATTTTGATATAAACTTTTTTTATACTTTTGAATGTTTTCTTGAGAAAATCCATTTTTCGGTATATGGATTCAATTTTAAATTGAATTTTTTCACTTATATGAACATAATTTTGAAACATGGATTACAAATATATAATCATCATATTTAATTTTACATTATAAGTTCAACATAATATTTTACCATTATTAATAGTTAAAACATTAAAAATTAATTTCTATGGTTATGTTAAAAATGGGTTTACCAATGTGGTTAAACAACGAAGAAAAGGGGTAAAAATGAAATAAAAATATTATAAAACCTATTTTAGGGAAATATTTTTACCTTATAACCTATAATGATTTAACATGACCCATTTTTTAGTAATGAGTCATGATAAAACCATCGACGTAATCGATTCTTTTCAAAAATTCCATGTGTTTCTTATCCCCCGCCTATAAAAGGCCACCAATTATCCTCCCCTCTCCACACCTACAAAACCCTTAATTTCAAAAAAATAAATTTCCATATACATTATTTACTTCCCACACCACATCCTAGATTCCTTATTTTTATTAATAATCCCTCATGTGAAGTCTTTAGGTGTATAACTAAAGAGGCTCTTCGAAGAAGAGGTAAAATTATTAAACGTGCATATTTGTTTTATTTATTCTTAAAAATCCAATAAATAATATTATAATATAAAAAAATTATATTATATAATTATATTTTATTATGTTAATGTAATAACCCATATCAATATCCCCTTCCCTCAAATGGGAAATAAAAATGTCAATCATTTGTACGGTGGACTACCGCCTCGCAAACTGATTTAATTTGTTTTTCATCACCACCTTTAAAGGATGGATACATTGATGGATTAAAACATTTAATATTATTTTTATTAAATAATTATATTTATTTTATTATTATATCATATATACCTTCTCAATTTCAATCCTATGGGATATTTGATAACGGCACTCGTTTGAAAGGCGGATTATTGCCTCGTGATGCAATGTGACTTGTATTTCCCTTACGATTTACATGGAAGATAGTAAATTTAAAATTAATGAATATTTATGATATTAATTACCTAAAAATACTTCTGTAAATTTAATATCAAATATAACATCTTAGCTTCTGATCTTTTGGAAAATAATTACCTCATTCATGTGTACGTGTTGATTATACCTCCATATACCGATGTGAAACATTTTTCATTTTAATCATACAATGATGGTAATAATGATATATTAGATTAATATTAATGATATATATTTCATAAATATCTCTCTATAATAGTTAATTAATATATATATATTTTTATTCATCTTTTTAGAGTAAATGGAAACAACATTCAGGAATATGTACGCCCTATCGTCTCTATGAATAGTGTATTCCATTTTATTTCTCTAAATTTTATTGATTAGTATAAAAAATATAAAAATATTTATATATGAAATTTATATCATGTTTAAAATTCTGGATATTATTTAATCGTGGTCTATAAAAAATCACTAAACCAAAAAAATACATGAAAAACGAAGCAATTATCACATGAAATGGCGATTTTAGCAAAACAAATATTAATAAAAACATTATAAAAGACAATAAGTAAATAATTTATGGTATGAAATATATTATTATGATAATTTAATATCTCATAATAAATCTATATTTATTATACTATAGGTTTAGAGAAAATTGAAGGAATTCAGACCTTGTGTTAGGGTTTCTTATCCCACTTTTACTTCTGTTAGACATATGTCATATTCACCACATATTCCTTTGGTGTGGAATATATACACACACTGTTGATATTTTATATAATGATTATATTTTTCTTTATGTTATTTAATTTTTTAGTTTATTTTATTCCATTCATGAGTATTATGATTAAAAGTTATTTTAGTGGTAAGAGATTCATGTTTCAAAATCATTTTAATCAGGATTGTTTATAAATGAATTTACATAGAAGGAAATTATTTGATAATTATATAGTAAACCCTTTTAATTTTATTATCCTTTGGTTATTCATGAATTATTCAAGTACTAACACCATATTACTCTTATTTATAAGTAAAATAATTGAGATTTTTTTAATAAAATATAATTTCATTTCGCTCTTTATTCATGAATATTTTTCATAAAAAAACCTTTTTATAAAAATGTTTTTACAAATTTATTAATATTATACAATTTATTTAATAAAATAATTTTACCCATAATTTACTTTTTACAAAAAAATAAAATGTACCTTCATGTTTTTTTCCAAACATGGCTTGTTTTTCTTTTAGTGAAAATGGGAAAATAATTTTCTTTCTTAATGTGTATGGAAAGAATATAAGTTATGGCCATCATGAACACCCAATTTATTAAAGATTAAATTATATGTTTCAAATTATATTTTCAATGAAAAATATTTTCTAAATATGTTGTGAACTTTTGGTTTTAAAAATATTCCCAAATTTAAAATGATATTTTCCTCAAGAATGTATTTAATTGCATGTTTATGGTATTTATATTTATCAACAACATAAACCCTTTGTTTTACATATAATACCTTGGGGATGTGTTGTATAAATATCATCCTTATTAGTTATCTAGATGTTTTATGATTAGTTCGACCTAGGTGTTCTATTTTTATATCATTCTCCATATTACTCTGAATGGTTTATAATTATGTTGTTTTGATTGGGGAAAGTATTAATATATCTTATTCTAGTTTTAAATATGAATATTTTTGTTGATTATTCTTTACAAATACCGTATGCATCATTAACTAGACTTGTTATGTGATGGTTGGTCCTCTTATATACCCTCAATGTATTGGTATGTCTCATGAGATAAAGAGTTTATGTTTTTGGCTGAGCCCTTATCCATTTATGTAAGATGTCTTAGCATGAGGCCTTGATGATATGGTTATGAAATCAAACATTATTATTTACCTCATTGTGATAATATTCAATGATGATCCATGTGATTATTATATTAGTAATAATATACATTTTTATGTTTCAATCACATGTTATTATTTATATATAATTATTTTATAGTCATTTATTACTACCAAATTATTCTTCACGATTAAGTTATTGATTAAATGGAATGTGTTTTAGTTGTTTACCAATCTAATTAATTATTCTTTATTTATTCCTGATATATTCCAAAGTATTCATAAAATTACTGACTATTTGAGCTCACCAATTTCTTATATTTTATTCCCCAGTATTCCAAGATGTGTATTATGATTGATATTTTTAGTTATACCATATTAAATAAAGATATACTTGAAAATAATACTATATTCTATTTTATGTTTTCAATTATAATATGTTATTCAAGGATATATCATGTTTACCAATACTACTAAACTATTTGGTTCTTTATGATGAGATTTATTGTATCTAAGGACAATTAATAAGATAACCAATGGGTTATGGGATAATAGGGTCAGATTTTTTAAGTTGGTATCAGAGGGAGTTTAGTAGAACCCTTTGGAACTGTATTTAGGAAAACATAGATTCAGGAACATATACCTATAATATACATTAAAGATACTTATATAAAAACATCATAATTTTTTTATAATGAATATATTATGTGTTCTCTAAAATAAATACATCCCTATATTGATACTAAAATTAAATGTGATTTGGGAATAGATGTACCTAGGAGTAATAATTACGATTGCACTTGTATTTAAGACTCTTTATTTCATGATTTATTATATAAAATCAATCTTATTACAACTCATATGATAAATTAACCATGTTTCCTTATGATATTAGTTATATAGAACATCAACGTGATGCAAGGGTTCCAAAAAATTATTTAAAATAACCATAACAAGCTTTTAATACTCCCCTGCACATTTAAAACTACAAAGGATAACCTGGGGACATTATTAATAATTGGGTGAGATATAAATTTAAGTAAGGGGATAAAAAAATAATATCATAATAAAATTATAACATGTTAGTCAATATTAATTTCAATGTAACATAAAATGGGTCAGAATCATACTTTTAAAGAATGAGGCATGATACAACATGATAGCATACAGGAACATGGGAATGTGGCAACAAAATTAAAAATGACATCATAATCATAGTTAAAGGATAACTACCATGTCATTATAACAAGGTATAAAAATTCTCATAATAGATTATATTTACTCCATAATCCCATATATGATGTTTCATGGCATTAAAACAATACCAAATTCATTGGAGTGCAATATAATTCTAGGTGCACCCGTCGATTTCATATCGTGTGCATGTAAAAGTGTTCCACATAAACCACTGAACATAAGATAAAATATCATAAAATTTAATTCCATGATTATGGATTATGGATTAAATATATGTGGTTCCCCAATTATGGAATTATATTTAGGCCTAGGTGAATTCCCTTGAGTTTAAATGGCGATAGTATCTATAAAAAAATAGTTTTTCCTGAAAAAATCACAGGATATCTTTAAAACCATAATGAGGGTACATAATGAATAATGGGAGTTATTAATGATTTTGTAATGGGTATCTCATGCACTATAGGAATTCATGGTATTTGCGACGACTTATTTGCGACGTGATCCCGTTGCAAATAGCCAGTTGCAGAAAACGTTGTCTCAAATACCATTATTTGGGATGGACCCGTCACAAATAAGTCACTGATTATATGAATTATATATAAAAAAACTTTTTCATGATGTTCCCATTGCAAATAGTTTTTGTGAAGGGCCCGCCATCCCATCGCAATATATATATATATATATAACATTCTGTGATGTGCCCGTCACAACAACGTATTTGCGACAGGTAAGTAGTCTCGTCGCAAATATGTTTTTTAAAAATTTCTATTTAGATTATTTGCGACGGGGTCCCTTCCCAAAAGGTCCCGTCATAAATAATGAATTAAATTAAAAAAAATAAATTAAATAAAATTACGATTAATGAAAATATAATATTACTATTATTAAAAAAATAAATTTTTTTAAAATTCTGAATATTCAAAAAATAAATAAAAAAATCATAAAATATTATTATTATTATTAGTTAATAAACAAACAAATAATACTGAAAAATATTTAATAAAATAATATTAATATTATTAAAATAATAAAAAAAATAAAAAATATTAAAATTCTCAATATTCACAAAAAAAATATAAAAAAAATAAAAAAAAATATTATAAATTAAATTATGTAATATTCGTACTGATATAAAAGATAGAAAATGTAAATAATTCATATAAAAATGTTAAATTCAAATGTTTTTAACACAAAAAAATCACTGGGGGTTTTCTTCTGGAGGAGGTGGAGGAGCTGAAGGAGATGGTGGAGGAAACTGTATCCCTAAACTACGAGTCAGACGGCGCATGTACTCCATCTGCTTGAGATGATTCTGCTGCCATCGATGCATCTCCTCCTCATGTTTTTGTTGTTTCTACTGTTTCCATTCACGCATCTTCCCCTCATGATGTTGCTCCTACTGCTACTACTGTTGACTAATCGATTCATGCTGCTTCTGCAAAGTCTCTATAAGCTCAGCCTGAGTTCGCAACTTCTCCTGATACTATGAGCCACAAGATGATGTCTCTACAAGAGCTCCTCTCGAGCTGGACGCTGACATCACAACAGTACCATAATAAGTGCCATGAGTCAAACGAGAGCTGATACCAACTACTTGGCCCTTCTCAAAGCCATACTGAGTCTCCTGCATCCATGCCGCATCATCAAAATGGTGAGCACTGGTCTGCTCGGTCGTCTCGTCCGGACCCTCAGCCTGTGTCTTAGAGGTCGCAGCCTCATATTACTCCTTCAATTCCAAGTTAAAATTAAAATTGTGAAAATATTATATTTAATTAAATATCAAACTGAAAAAATAATACTAACCACAATCTGACACTGGCGATCACCTCTAATCTCTCCAGTGGATGAATCACTATACATCCTACGATAAACGCCGAACTTTCTAATATTATGATGCTCGACTGCCTACAAGAATATAAAATAAATTTTTTATATTTAAATTTATTTAAAATACTTAAAAATATACTTACCAGATTCTCTCTATACGAACTAAATGTACAACTACCAGCTCGACATTTCACCTCTTGTCTCCCCTGGTTCTTCCATCCCGCTGAAGATCTCCTCTGAAATCCACCACCCAACCAGTGTAAACCTAATCCTTCCCAAATGTGAGATGAAATTTAATCTGGTTGGTGAGCTCTACACGACTCATCAAATTATGTCACTCCTGTTTTCTTAATGGTTGTCCTTCTCAAATTGTTTAAAAACTGACAGAAACGGTCGCCCATAGAAACGTACCATGTCATGTGGATAGCGTCGCACATGCTATCATCGATAGGATACCATAACCCCTAAAAATAATTTATAATATAAAGTTATTAATAAAATAAATTTCAAAATAAATATTATTTATTTACGTACGAACCAATGATGGAACATGTCACGTCACACATCAACAGGAATTTGTTCTCATGTGATCCATGGATGAGAAAAATAATTGTGCAAGATAGCGCTCCCATGTCCAATAGCTACATGTGCAAAACTGTGAAAAATGAATTAATAATCAAACAATTAGTATATATATAAATAAATTAATGAAAGATAACTAAAATATACATGTTACCATACCTCCATGTGTGAGGATCAAAACCAAGATTTGGACGTCACTCAGGGATATGTTCAGGAATCATCAGTCATGCTAGACCATGCCCCCTCCACATAACCCCTAAACCGCTAGTAGGTTGAGGGTCAGATGATCCAAAATCTCCCTCCTCCAATGGTAGGTCAGCCTCATGCAACTTGCAGAATATATCAGAGTCCATCTGAAACACAAAATGAGTGTTGTTAGCAAATAGTTTAAAATAACTATTTAATATAGATATATATTATTTATGATTATAACCAACATTTAACTGTGTCAAAGTTCATCTTCATCCTCTTCTCCATAGCTATCAATATCAATGTCTTCATCTTCCTCCTCAGCATCATCAATATCCATATGAGTTTCAGTTTCAGCATCTCTTGTCATTTCAAATTCATTTGTAACATCATTAACATCTACATCACCATCGACCCTTAATTTTGGGGTGTCATCATCAATATTCATGTCTCTTTGTGAATCAGATGGATTCAAGTAGTCTCTTGAAAAAATTCAATTCCTTCTACTTTAGCGGAACCACATTCAGTTTCAGTAAACTGATTTTCCCAAGATTTAATTTTTATTATGCTCCACCAATCGCTCAAGTCTCTTGATGTAGCACAGTACTTTGGATAATAAATTTAATGTGCCTATTGAGCCAGAAAAAATGGATCATTTAATGCAAGAAGACTTTTATATTTAATATTGATGATTCCATGAGTTGGATGAACATGGAAGACTCTCTCAGTATCCAACCACCGACATTTAAACATTATTATTTAATTCTTTCCTAGATAACACATCTCAATAATTTCATCCAAAATTACATTAAAGTCAACTTCAGTTTCTCTATGATGTGATCCTCTCAAGAAAACACCATTGTTCATTGTTTTTTTATTCCCCATATGCATGTGTATGAAATCGAAAACCCTTCACCTCATATGTATTATAAGATTTAACCATTTTGGATGGTGGTTTACTCAATATACATAGTCGCTTATCAATTTTATCAGCATACTGAGACACCTGAATTCTTTTTAAAAAATTATCAATATAATAAATAATAAACAGAATTTATATTAAATCATCAATAATTTATGTTACCAGTTTTTGAAACCATTGTAAAATTTTTTTTTGTCTGTGTCCTTCAAAAGAAGGTGATATAATCTGTGGTAGTTTTTTATTGATATGATTATCATATAACCTACAAATAAAATCAGTTAAAATAATGTAACATAAATTATAGTATAAGTGATAGAAGCACTCACAGAACAAATGATGTCATTTCTTCATAGTTGAGAAGAACACGTGTATGATCTCTATGATGTTCATCATCTAAAATCCATCGTTCATGTACTCCACCAAAACGAATATTTGGATGATTAAAAACTTTTAATTGATTTTCCATTTCGTCATTAACATTCCCCTTGGTTCTTCCCATGCGATTGTTTTTTGAGGGATATTGAGATTCAAAATAATGAGATTAGAAAAAATCAATTTCCTCTTGTAAATAGGCTTTAGAAATTGAGACTTCAACTGATGCTTTGTTACATACTTTTTTCATCAATTTCTACATCCATCTCTCGAATGGGTACATCCATCGAAACTGCATTGGACCTCCACATTTAGATTCATGTGGAAAATGTGATATCAGATGTTCCATTGAGTCAATGAAATCTGGCAGGAAGATTTTTTCCAGTTTACATATAATTACAGCAACATATTCTTCATTTTTTCTTAGTGCATCGTAGTTTGTTGTCGCTGCACAAATGTCTTGAAAAAAATATGATTTGCCTGTTATCGAATCCCAAATCATAGAATTCCACAAACCTCTGAATCCAATCGACATTAGCCTTTCCATTATAACATGACAATCATGTCTTTTTAATCCATTAATATAACCATTCTTAACACATCTACCCAAATAGGAAGCATAGCCATCTGGAAGTCTCAAATCTGTAATCCACTGACAAAATAAAAAGTGACTCTCTTTGGACAGTGTATAAGCTACTTTTGGCTTCATTAACCTTTGTGATCTGACATTTTCAAATAGTTCAAGTTCTTGTCACCTGCAAATTTGGGCAAGATCTAATCATGCCTTTACAATATCTTTGGTCTTACCTAGTGAATCCAAAACTGTATGAAATAAATTATCAAAATAGTTCTTCTCAATATGCATAACATCCAACATGTGGAGGACCAACAAATTAGAACAATACAGAATATCCCAAAAAATGCTCCGTTTTATCCAATTATGTTCTTTCCCAAAGCCATGAATTTTCTATTGGTTTACTGCTGGTCCAAATTTGATGGGAGGTAATGAAAATACAACTGATATTAACTCTGTACCTAAGATCATCTTTTGAAGTTCATAACTTTCAATTTTACCTTTTCTGAAATGATATTTGTTCCTCCGAAAAGGATGATCAGTTGGAATAAATCAATAGTGATAATCAAAATTGCAAGGTTTTTTTCCATTGATGAGAATAAAGGCTTTGTTGTCTTTCATAGAGTAAGAACATGATTTCAGACCATGTGTACTCCAACCAAATAACATACCATATACCGAAAATTCACTAATCGTCCACATCAATGCATCTTTTAATATGAAATTTTGTTTCATAACAACATCATATGTATTAACACCATCACTCCACAATGCATATAACTCATCAATCAATGGTTTCAAATAAACATCAATATTCTTTTTCGGATGTCCTAGGATTAATAGAGTCAAAATGATATAAGTCTCTTTCATCAACATCCATGGAGGAAAATTTTACGGAGTTATAAAGGCAGGCCAACATGAATACTGACTACCATAAGAACCAAACGGACAGAAACCGTTAGTAAAAAGACGCAATCACATGTTTCGGGATTCTATAGAAAAAGATGGATTCAGATGGTCAAAATGTTTCCATGAATCACCATCAGATAGATGATTCAAGCATCTATCAGTTGAAATCTTGGTTTTGTGCCATGACGTCATTAACATTGTATTCTGAGACATAAATAAATGCTACAACTTGGGTGTAAGGGAGAAATATCTCAACTGTTTTACTGGAATTGATCTAGACTTTTGTGGTTGAGCTTCTTTATACCTCGATTATCCACATGTGGGAAAACTATCCAAGGACTCATTTTCACCAGAATATAAGATGCAATCATTTGGACATGCATGAATATTCCGATAACTAAAGCCCAGATTACGAACCAGCCTCCTGCTCTCATATTAATTTGCAGGCAACACATTTCTTTCAGGTAACAGTGTTTTAACCAAAGAAAATATATGACCAAAATAGTTTTTTGACATTTCATTATCTGATTTAATAGCCATAAATTTTCCTACATCTTATAATTTGATTATCTTGCAACCAAGATATAATTCATCCTTATTAGACCTCAACAACTCATAAAATTCAGATGGTGCCAAATCCGGAGTTAAATCAATATCATCGTGAGTTTTAGTTTGTTGCACAGATGGACCTGCAACATAATGTAATAAATTTTGAAACTGTGATACATTTGGAATCAAGTTACTATGATCTTCTCTATAACTGTATTCACCGTGTTGATACCAAAAAACATAATCTAGTTGAAAACCAAACCGTAAGAGATGTCCCATAATGTTGTAAACTATTTCAAACGTTCTCAGAGAACATTTTTTACAAGGACACGTAATTGTGCCTTCTAAAACATATTCTGGTTTTGATGATGCAAATGCTAAGAAAGCTTCAACACCCTCAATATATACAAGATATAAACTAGATCCATTTGTATTTCTATGCTGATTTATCCAAACACGGTCATCTAATAATGACTGATGTTGACTTCCTTGTTCCATATTTTTCTACATAAAATATAAAATCATCACTGTTTTTAAATAATTTGAAATTATAAAAACACTATCTAAAAAAAAGATAAATAATTACAACTACTTCTTAATAATTACCATTAATTAAGGGCGACACAATTTCCAGAAGATTGACAGCTCCTATTTTGTCTCACAGATCATTTACTTGCATCTTTCTCACACTGAAATCCGAGTGAAGAATCTGGTTAGAGGTCAACATATTCATTCTCGTATGCACGAGAATAAATATTTGTACCTCTGGCCAGATTCTCCATTCTGATTTCAGTGTGAGAAAGATGCAAGTAAATGAGACATTTGAAAAAAGAGCCCCCTTTTCATCGATGAATCATCTTCTTCCAACTGTCACCGCCTAAAAACATTATAAAAAATATGATCCTATGGATTCATATCCAATCTCATGCGTACAAGATTGAATGTGTCTATGTAGAATCACATTTTTCATAATGTTTTGAGTCGGTGAGAGTTGAAAGGAGAAAAGTCATCGAGCAAAAGGAGTGTCGTCAATCCACTGGAAATTGTGCCAAGTTCTTAAAATTTATTAAAATTTATTAAAATTTCTTCATAACTGTTCATAACTATTCCTAACTAATTATTACTAATTATAACGAATCATTCCTATTTATTACTATTTATTCTTATATATTCCAATTTATTCCTATATATTTCTAATTATTACAATTTATTGCTAATTATTACAATTTTTTGTTAATTATTTCTAATTACTACAATTTATTACTAATTATTACAATTTATTACTAATTATTAATATTTATTACTAATTATTAAAATTTATTAGTAATTATTACTAATTATTACAATTTATTACTAATTTAGCAATACGCAACAATACTTAGAAAAATGAAAACTACTTGAATAATGAGAAGAAATTTGGTAATCATTGTTGTGGAGATGATTAAAAATTTTCCCTTCATTATCCAAGAAGATTTCATTTACTAATTATTACTAATTCTTGCAATTTATTACTAATTATTACAATTTATTACTAACTATTACAATTTATTACTAATTCTTACAATTTATTACTAATTATTACTATTTATTACTAATTATTACTAATTATTACAATTTATTACTAATTTATAAATACCTAGAAATATATAGAAAAATGAAAATTACTTTAATAATGAAAGGAAATTTTGGTAATTATCATTGTGGAGATGATTACAAGTTTTCCCTTTATTATCCAAGCAGATTTTGTTTACTAATTATTACTAATAAAAAAATTATATTATCAATATTTATGAAAAAACAATATTAATATTATTAAAATAATAAAATGTTTATAAAATATTAAAATTATCAATATTCACAATAGGATTTAGTCTATTCTTAACATGTTCAAATCTCAAAGAGTCGCCAATTTTTAGGTCATGCGTAATAAAAAGTTTGTGTGGGCCATGTCCAAAGTAAAATCTTTAATTTTCCTTGCATGGTTGATCACCTCGCAAGTAGTGCTTCAATTGAATGACCAAATTAATGTCATTCCCATCTCTAAAAATCATCTCTCTCCCTTTAAATAGATCATTCTTCCTTAAAAATTTGATGGGACATCAGTATCTTTCCCTTAAATTTTCACTGAAGAATGGTATATGTAAATGGTCATGTGAGATAATTTTTATAGATGAGAAGGGAATGACTTGGGTTGTCCTATTGCAACGCTACTTGCAAGGTGATCAACAAAGCAAGGAAAATTATAGAGTTTACATTGGGCATGGCTGACGCAAACATTTTATTGCACATGACCTGATAATTGGCGACCATTTGATATTTGAACATGTTAATAATAAAACAACGCCTATTGAAAATATAGATAATTTTAATATGTTATAAATTTTCAATTATTTTAATACTATTAATATTTTTTTTCATAAATATTACCAATATAATTTTTTTATTCGTAATAATTATTGCTAATTATTGCTAATTATTTCTAATTATTGCTAATTAATGCTAATTATTCCTAAATATTGTTAATTATTGCTAATTATTGCAAATTATTGGTAATTGTTGGTAATTATTGGTAATTATTGGTAATTATTGGTAATTATTGGTAATTATTGGTAATTATAAGTAATTATTGGAAATTATTTGTAATTATTGGTAATTATTTGTAATTATTGGTAATTATCTAATTATTACTAATTATTGCAAATTATTTCTAATTATTACTAATTATTACTTATTATTACTAATTATTACTAATTATTACTAATTATTACTAATTATTACTACTTATTACTAATTATTACTAATTATTAATAATTGTTACTAATTTTTTCTAATTATTTATAATTATTCCAAATTATTACAAATTATTACTTATTATTAATAATTATTACTAATTATTACTAATTTTTACTAATTTTTACTAATTTTTACTAATTTTTACTGATATTTACTAATTATTACTAATTATATCTATTTTTTACTAATTATATCTAATTCTTACTAATTATATCTAATTATTACAAATTATTGGTAATTATTACTAATTATTGGTAATTATTACTAATTATTGGTAATTATTACTAATTTTTGGTAATTATTACTAATTATTGGTAATTATTACTCTTTATTGGTAATTGTTACTAATTATTGGTAATTATTACGAATTATTGGTAATTCTTACTAATTATTGGTAATTATTACTAATTATTGGTAATTATAACTAATTATTGGTAATTATTACTAATTATTGGTAATTATTACTAATTATTGGTAATTATTACTAATTATTGGTAATTATTACTAATATTTGTAATTATTACTAATTATTACTAATTATTACTAATTATTACGAATTATTACTAATTATATCTAATTATTACTAATTATATCTAATTATATCTAATTATTGGTAATTATTACAAATTCTTGGTAATTATTACTAATTATATCCAATTATATCTGATAATTTGTAATTATTACTAATTATTGGTGACTATTACTAATTATTGGTAATTATTACTAATTATTACTAATTATAACTAATTATTTCTAATTATAACTAGCTATATCTAATTATTACCAATTATATGTAATTATTACTAATTATATATAATTATTACTAATTATATCTAATTATTACTAATTATATCTAATTATTACTAATTATTTCTAATTATTACTAATTATAACTAATTATTACTAATTGTGTCTAATTATTACTAATTATTGGCATTTATTCCTAATTATTACAAATTATATCTAATTATTACTAATTATATCTAATTATTACTAATTATATTTAATTATATCTAATTATAACTTATTATATCTATTTATTAATAATTATATCTAATTATAACTAATTATTACAAATTATATCAAATTATATCTAATTATATCTAATTATTACTAATTATATCTAATTAATACTAATTATTATTAATTGTCCCTAATTATAACTAAATTCCTCTAATTATCTACAATAATCTCTAATTATTGAAAATTAACAATAATTATTTATCATTATCACTAACAATATCAATTTCTTACTGAAAATAAATATAAATAAATTTAAATTTAAATCTAATTTAATTATAACTAATAAAAAACAATTAAAATTAATATAAAAAAATAAAATAAATATAAAAAAATAAAATATAAATACCGTAAACATTGATATTCTGAAGGTATTGACGCCTTCCAATTTCTCTTGTATAAAAAACATTAACTAAAAGAAATTTTTCGCTTGAAACTAGAGAATGAAGAGAGAAATAGAGGAAGATCTGAGTGATTTGAAAAGGCACATGTGGGGTATATATAGATTAGATTAGTTGCATCAATGTTATTTGCGATGGGTTTCCAGTCGCTAATAGTTGTATTTGCGATGGGCCATGTCGCAAATACTTCGCCCACATTAATTACGGTTGGTGGTTAAAAGGGTATTTGTGACGGGCTCCGTCGCAAATAATTCTTGCGGACACTCTTTTTGCGACGGGACGACATCCCATCGCAAAAATCTATTAACCGCCGTCGGGTATTTGCGACGGGTACCGTCACAAATACTCTTGCGCAGTTTGGCATGCAAGTCGTGCCAAACTATTTGCGACGAGAGACATCTCCCCATCACAAATACTATTCACGCAGTGTGGTGTGCAAGTCACGCCAAACTATTTGCGATGGGAGACGAAATCCCGTCGCAAATCTTGATTTTTCTGGTAGTGGTAGCATTGAAATAATAATGGTTATAATAGGGTTATGTAAAATCATATCCCCTAAATATTAATTGAAATACAAAAGGAATTACTTAAATAATGTACTTGAATAAAGAGGAGAAGGAGAGGATCCATTACCTTGAGAGGGTGTTTCCAAAAGCTTGGGGGAGATTCTTGAGATCATGGGGAAGCATCAGAGAGTTGTAGAGAGGAATTGGTATAGTATAGAATTCATATTATTCTTTTTAGAGAATATACATGGAAGTTGGTGGGTTTATATTTGAAAAGATATAGAATTCATTATTATTTTCAAAAAAAAAATCTTGGAAAATACAATAATGTAATCCAAAACACAAAAATTAACATGGTTTTATAAAAGTATTTATTTTTTATTTTTTATAAGTCCATGAACCAGTCACAATAAAATTAATACCCTTGGCGTTGTTGAAGTGTGTCATGTGTACAAAGAATGTATTTTAAATCCTGTTAATATAATATAGGTTTTGGAGGATTCATAAAGGGTTTATAAAATTAATAAAATAACTTTAAAACACATTATTTTAAATGGGAAATCTGTATTTGGTTTTGGAAACATTTTATGTAACATATTACATGACTTTCGGTTCATTATGATCTCATAGTACATACCACATATTTATATCATATTTAATAGTCACTTGGAAATTTGACAGTCTCGGAAAATTATGAAAAATTCGCCATTGGATAATTTTGACATGTTGAATCCTAAAAATATATTTTATATCAATATAATTCACAAAACACTAGAAATTGCACTTAAAATTTAAAATCCTTTTTTACTGAAAAATACTTGTTTTTTGAAAATAATAGTTTTATGAACCTTATAAAAATTACATTTTCACACCATTAAATTATATTATCAATTGAATTTAATATGTACTATTTCATAATATAGTTTTATTAATATATATTTTAATTCATGAATTCATAAAATGGTATTCCTTAATTCAAATTGCATAACGCCTAAAATTAAAATTTCTGTTTTATCATATCAAAATCTAATTTTTATCGAAATGATTTCTTAATTAATTATAATGTAATAATAATAAGGAATAAAAATAATTATTATTTTATTGAAAATAAAATATACATTTTCATAAAATCCGGGTTGAGATAAATATTCCATTATTACACTAGTGAACGCTCTAAGGGTAATGTGTGAGATGGTGAGCTTCATGAGGTGGTCCGACATACATGGTTTGGGTTGTGATATCGATAAGATTTAACATCTCCCATAAATTGTGTTTATCATACATTAGATGTTCACTCTTGGACTTTTATTGGTCAATTTCAAATGTCAAAGATGTTATCTCCCTTTGATGCTTAGATAAATGGGTTTTATAGGTTTTGATCCTATTTGTTGAGGTCATCACTTCTTTTTTCTATCAATAGGACATTATTATAACCCCTAATAAATACTAATCTTATTATCAATGTTCAATGAATATATTATAATGGTTATAATTCATATAACTCTTTTAAATTTGACGGGATATAAACAAAGAAGCTCAGGTGTTTTCTACAAACCAATTATATAATATGGAATTTAATTCAATCACAAAGGGAATTTCATTTATAGAATTTTAAGTTATTACATTATTTTCCCCTTTAGAAATTCCACCATAAAAAATTAATTATATACAAAGAAAATATGAGGGTAATTGTTTTTCATCGTCTCTTCCAGTTCCTATTTTGATTCCCCAAACTTTTGGTTCCACCATAACATTTTCACCAGGTGTGTTATCTTGTTTAATCAAACATTGTATCTAATCTATAACATCTTTACCACATTCTATTCATATAAAATATAATTTTCCAATGGTACCACCTCTAGATTCAGTATATGTGAGGGGAATCGTGTTTACTTTCTCAATAATGATATATTGAAAAAATCATTTAATTGGGATAGGTTAGGTGGGAGTGATAGTTGATATGCCCTACCTCTGATGAGATCGAGGATCAAAAAGGGGCTGATGTATCTTGTAATAACCATTCTCTTCTTATAAGACTTCAAGAATATCTTATGGGGTGATATTTTAAGGAACACTTTATCTCAATCATAAAACACTATATCTCATCGATGATTGTATGCAATGTTTTTATAAGCTTTGTGAGGATTTCATATAACACTGGTAGGTTTGATCCTTTTTTGTCATCTATTGGATAATATCAAGTCCCATAATCCTACACTCTCCAACTTCATCCCATCATGTTGTATTCTGAAACCTCTTCCCATATAGAGCCTCATAAGGTTTTATTTAAATTCTAGAATGGAAACTATTTTCATTTAATAACTCCGCTATGGGAATCTTCTGATTCCAAAAATCCTTGTAATTCCATTGAATATGATCTTGACATATCATAAAGAGTTTGAATAGTCCTTTCAGACTAACCATTTTTCTAAGGGTGATAAGTAGTGCAGAAGCAGAGTTGTGTATTCAACTCTTGATGAAGGTTTTTCCAAAACATAAAGGAAATCCTTGGATCTCAATTAAATACAATAGATTTTTTAAATCCTTGAATTATTTCTAATTCTCTTTTATATATCATCGTGACTTTGTCAATATATAAATATACCTTGTTCGGAATGAAATGATCGTCCTTGGTAAGGTGGTCGATTACCACTACGATGGGGTTATTTTCATTATGTGTCATGGGGATTCTTAAAATGAAATACAAGAGCATGTTTTCAAATTTCCATGCTAGTATTCGAAGTGGTTTCATAATACCCTAAACCTTATTTCAAATCTCTTTGACTTTTCACTATACGAATCATTGATATACAAACTATGAAATCTCTCTATGTACATTATCCCACTATAAATGTTTCATCAAATATCTATACAACTTATTTATTCCAGGATGAATAAAGAAGGATTATCTAAATGAATCATACATAAGTAACCTCTTCATTTATTGTTTTTATGCAACACAGATTCTAGTTCCAAACCATATACTACCATCTTCAATAATTTTTAACTTAGTAAGATTAAATACCTTCTTATATGGAAACTCATCATCTTTTAATGCCTCATTGATTCTATAAAGAATAAATTATTGAGTAGTAATTTGATAAATGTAGGACGAAAATAATTTTATTACTCTCATATCCAACCTTTTCATTTCTAGGAAGATTGGATCCCATGCAATCCTCATCATGTGTAGTGTTTTGGGATCCTTTTTACTTAGAGAATATACCACATTATTTTCTTTCCCAAGATATTAATGGAATGAAAATTTATAATCCTAGATCAACTCTAACCACATATATTAGATCGTAATAATCTCCTTTTGTTTGAATATATACTTCTGAATTTTATGGACTATATATATATCTATCACACTTCTCCCCATAGAGATAATATTTCCAAATCATTAATGAAAATATGGATTCACCAAATTCTATATCATGAGTTTGTTAGTTCTTCTGATGCATCTTTAGTTAGCAGGAGGCATAGGCTATCAATTTTTCATTATTCACAAGTACACAACCCATGACCTATTTGGATGAATCATTATAGATCATAAAAATTTCCCAAACGGTGTGTATTGTGAGCAATAGTGTGTGATTAGTCTCTTCTTGATCTCCTTATGTATTTATTCTCATCCATCATTCCAATCAAACATTACTCCTTTATATGTAATATTGGTTAGTGGGATTGAAAATTATGATATGTTTATCATGAATCAATTATAGAACCCATATAATCCATGGAAACTATGGATTTACATCATAGAGGTTAGTCTAGGTCACCCTTCAATCATCTTTATTTTTAATGTATCTATATTGGTCTCTCTTATCATTGATTGAAGTTATATTAATTACCCATTCTTAGAACTTTAGTATAGCATATGTTCACAGTAGATCCACAGGGAATTGTGGAGTGCATGAATTCAATTGAGTTAATACTTAATTTAGGTTAAGTATGAAAAATTTAGAAACGATTGGGTTGATTTTGGGTTTTGATTGAAACTAAATTGATTTACTTTGATGAATGGATACAGTTTGAAAGAAAAAAATGGGTAAATTTAAAGATTCCTTAGAAATGGAAAGAAAAGACGTGTCGGGGCTGTGGTGAATAGGGATTTCTTATGCAGATTGTTTAAATGGTTGTGTTATTCATAATAATTCAATCATTCAGGATTTCATTTTGATACATGATTTCCTTGGTCGGGTTCCTCTTGTTTGGAATTAGAGCTGCTGACTCCTTGGTCTGGTAGTCAATGTCCTTAATTCTTTATTACATCCAGTCCATTATGTGAATCAGTGAAAACCTTCCAATGGTCATGGGTGTTTTCACCATTACTTTTCTTTTGTATTGCTGAGAATCCTTCCCTTGGTCCGGCTAAGAATTCTCAGTTATATTAGGCAGTGGTTTAAGAAGAGTAAGATGAATTACAACGATTCAAACACAACTATATAAAACAATATACAAATTATGATCCCATCATCCACAGCCCTAACACGAGGGGTTTAGTTACGCATAGAATTTAGGAGAGAAACGACACAAGTGATACCTGACAGATTCATCGTGTAGGCGTTGAGGTAGAGTATCAGAAGGTGGAATGGGGGAGTGACGACAGTAGCTTCGGGAATGGTAATAGAAGAGCTTCTATTTCCTTTCAATGGTTCTCAACTCCCTAAATCCGTAGTCCAAGGCCCCATTTTATAGAAAAATAAATTACACGGCATGTATAGAAAGTACACGGTGTGTATAGAAAGTACACGCCGTGTACTTTTCATCAACGCATTTTGGCACCATTTTCTCCACTGGCAGGTGGCCGAGCACACTGGTTTTGACATTTGAACACGGCGCCGCCTGCAACTTGAGTGTACACGGTGTGTAGCGCCGCCATACACGGCATGTATTATCAAAAGTTTGTCCGCCAGCCCCTTCTAGAACATCAGACACGGCATGTAAAGTTCAAACATGTCGTGTCTTCATCAATGGCCCCATGGGTGTGTGGACTTTTCTTCGGCAACCACCTGCTTCTAGAAAGTAGTACACAGTGTGTCGCGCCGCCACACACGGCGTGTATCTTCTACCTGGTGACATGGGCGTGTACTCCCTCCTTCGGTCTGTGTCCCTTCCTGGATGTACATGGTGTGTATAAAAGTACACGCCGTGTAGTTTCGAAATTTTCACATGCATCCCTTGATTCGTGTATTTAGCTAGAAATCTCCTGAAAGTAAACAGAATAACCAAAATCAAAGAATATGTTCATAAAACAATAGATATTTGATGAAAACATGTTTTTATCTTCAATTATATATATGGAAAATGTATACACAAATTTGGTGCATCAAATTCTCCCACACTTAGTCTTTTTCTTTCCCTCAAGAAAAATCTCAACATCTAATTAAGAGAGTCTATACTTTAAAAGGAAGGCATTTAATTAATCAAACGTATAACTGATAAATTTATTGAGGAAAAATTCTAAAAGTCACAAACAAATTCAATGCATAAGATATTAAAATCATGCCTCATATATAATGTGATTAACTACTCTCATCCTCTTTCAACACATTTTTCAACCTTTCAAAAATAAACATGCCACTTGATGATTTACCTTACCAGTTAAAATCACACTCCACACTGAAGATGTTTTTGATCCAAGTTATGCTCAATCCAAGGAATATACACTCTATCCATAGGTTTTCAAGATATCTTGTTCTCTACTTCAGAAAAATTGAATTACAAAAATCATGAGGGCTTCATCAATAAGGTTCAGATGTTTCTATGGCTAAGGGTTGGTAGGTTCAGATGTGAAACTAAATTCTGAGGCTTGAAAAAGGATGGCTATTTCCTTTAAACAACATTTCATGATATTCAAAGTAAATCTCACTAAAAATACATCCTTCAAAAGCTCAGTCAAATGCTTTTGTAATCGTTACCAACTTCCTTAGGCAAGTAGGGTTTATGGGAAAATAAGCATAAGGTCCCCTTGTTGTTTGTTTACTGTTGTTGTTGTGGTTTTTTTTTTGTTTTTTTTATAAACAACAAAACACAAGGGAATCCCTTATGAATACAATGAGTAGATGTTTGGAACCCATTCTGCCTCAAATAATCAAGAGGAACTCCCCCACACTTTATTCCCTGGCTGTACACAAAAATATGCCATGTATTGCCAACTCCCTATTTAAAGCTTAAATGAATAATCATGGAAAGTTTAAAAAGAAATAGGGTAGGAAGGGAAATAGTCTTGTAATGTAGCTTCCTATAAAGGTTGTTCATGGCTTCTATGGGCTTAACAAAGATCAAATGTTGGGTAGGTCTCAAGATAAAGGGGTTGAAACAATCTAATGCCTCAATCATGTTAAAGTAATTCAAAAATTTCTTCATGTTTCGAAAAGAAAAACTTGCAAATTCTGGTAGTAATGCATATCCTAAGAATCTCTCAAGAAATAAGGTATTAGAAAATAAATACGAAATTTTTTTTAGAATACCTCTCAGGAGTGGAAAAATAATAAAGGGACAATCAGGTCATGACATGAATATAAATGATTAACCTAATTAATGTAATTTAATCAAGGATGAAAGGTTGAAATTGAAACTATATCAGCAATCATTTTAAAATACTTAAAAACTAAAAATCATGTAACCTTCCCAAAATTTACTACTGATAACTCTAGAATTTATAAGAATGATTAACCAAAATTTCTTTACATTTTCAAATATAGAGTCTAATAATGATGTCTCCTAGGTTAGTTTAAGGGAAAAGACTAAGGTGAAAGATATAGATCTCCCCCCACACTGAATACTGCACATGGTCCACCAAGTGCAACAGCAAGGTAAAGGGTGCGAAACGAGGAGAAATGGGGAACAAAATGAGGGAAAGCATTGGAAGAAGTAAATCAAAAAATAAAGAAAATTGATATGGAAAAATACCCCCCTCGTGAAAAGTGATGCCCAAGGCGCTCCATGTCTGTACCTGTGACTGTCAAGAAAAAAGAAAACTAAAAAAATGCATAACATCACAGCACAAAAAATGACAGAAGAGATATATAAAGGAAAATGTCACTATCATGGGGTCGCCTCAGGGGAGGCATCATCCGGTGCAGAATCAGCCCGTAGAGACGGTGAAGGAGGCGTGGAATGGTGAGGCTCTATTACAGCATCGGGAAGGGTAGCTGAAGAAGTAGGAGCCGTAGGTGCTAGACTCTGGATCAGAAGCTCAGCAGCAGGCCCTGGCCCGACAGAAGTGGCAGTAGCAGAGCTCACTGTAGTCATCGGAATGGAATCGGTGGCCTGTGTAGTATACGGCGGTGGAGAAGCAGTAGAAGGGCCAGGAACGGAGGAAGAGGCTAGTGGCTAAGGAAGTGGAACACCAAGATGCTGAGAAATATGCACCAACGGATGCTCCATCCGGTCCTGGCGGCCGTCCAGACGAATCAAATGGTGTGCAATGGTGTCCTGGTGGCTGATGATATTGGATAACTTCTGCTCCATCGTGTCTAGGCGGAGGGAAAGGGTCGGATCGACCGAGGGTGCAGGGGTAGGTGAAATGGGGGATGGGACAGAAGAAGTGGGGTCAGTAGGAGGTGGGTGAGGTGGAGAAGCTGGAGGGGGTGGGGAAGGAGGAGCGGGGTCAGCAGCTGGGGCAGGGTCAGCATGTGGCATAGGGTCAGCAGGTGGCGGGGCTCAAGCCTAAGCAAGGATGTAGGCACCCCCTGCTTCCGGACAAATCCCATGTGAATGAGCATGAGGAAGTCCATCTGCTGGGGTGAACCTATCAAGTCATGAGGTAATGAGGGCTCAAATACCCCCAAGTGGTGGGAAAGATGGGTGGTGTAAAACCCGCCGTTAAGGTTGCCCTGACGGCCGGTAAACATGGAGTGGAAATAGGAGGCGGCATGATAGGGGAGGTCCGGGTAGGCATGCCGGATGACACAGGTACGAAGCTCCATGTCATGGCCGGTCACGACCTCCATATCCTCATGGAGGGGAAGAAGGATGGCGCTGAAGCACCGGTGGGTGAAGCGAAGGACAGGGTCGACTATAAGAGTGCTCTTCTGGGAAGTGGGGGAGTATCGGTGGTCAGGCCCATCGATCTCCTGCCACATGTAAATAAGGTCAGAGCGCTCAGGCTGGGTCAAGTCAGAAACAGGGGGTGGTGTGATAGGATGGGGGTAAAAGCCGCACCCTCAGCCAAACTCTATCATCATCAGAGAAAAACATCGTCCGCCTAGCCGGAATCGAACTACTGGCACTGCATCGCCAGGTGTCTCTCGGTACTCTGCTCCATCGAACTCAAATAAGGCCACAAACTCCAAAAATAAATCTCGGAACATAGGAGTGATGACCTGGAAAATCCTGATGAGTACAGTGTGCCCGAGAAGTACCTCCAACTCCTCCCAAATACCGAGATGCTAGGGAATGCTGCTATCAAGGTATCGGTCGCTCAATGGTATCAGCCGACGAGAGAAGCGTCAGATCCTGTCGTATGCGAGGTCGGTGACCGAGAATACCGTGCAGGGATAGGGAGCACCTACAGGTCCCGGACCAGGTGTCGGTGCAGTAGCAGCATCTGGCTCTGGAGGTGGATCTGCCGAAGAAGAAGGGGGCTCGGTGGAAGGGGTGCTCGAAGAGGGACCAGCTGCTGAGGATGATGGTACAACGAAAGTGGAAGCTGGTGCAGCAAAAGGAGGCCCCGCCTCATCTGAGGTAGTGAGTGGCGGCAGAATGGCCAATGGAGGGAGCTCAAAGACCGGAGCATCGGGGTCCAGCTGCGTAGGTGGTCGGAGTCGGATCCGACGATAGCTGGACCTCTCGCCCTTGGTGGTGGAGGATGGCCGCTTCCCGAGGGAAGGATCATGATCTTCCATATCCGAAAATAGAAAGAAAGAGAAAACAAAACAAAAGAAAAAGAAAAACAAAGAAAATGTGAGAAAACTGTAAAATAAAAGTACATGGCGTGTACTCTAGAGTACACGGCGTGTACTCAGAAATGGAGAGTATCTCGTGTTCTCTAGAAAGACACACAGAGGGTATAAAGAGACCATGTAATAGGACACGACATTTACCGAACATACACACTATGTTCACATCAAAGTGCATGTGGTCGTGTAATAAAAAGGACACGGCCATGTTGCTATCAGTTATAAGAAAACAATACACGCCGTGTAAGTACAAGACACGGCTTGTATTGCACATGAAGAACATAGCCGTGTAGAGGGGGAGACACGGGCCGACTACAGATATAAAGGACACGGCGTGTACCGAACATACACACCATGTTCTGGAACATGGGGTGACAGGCCGTGTTATGCACCACACACTAAGGGGCCAAAGGAAATGGTCTACACGATGTGTACCGAACATACACACCGTGTACATTCAAAATTTTGAAATATTTTGTATGTGGCCGTGTACATCTGTACATGGCATGTGTTCTTCATATCGTGGCCGTGTACAGGCGGAAGCTGAACGGTCGGCCGATCCGATTAACACCCTAAATGATTCTAAAAACTTTAAATAGAGGGTGTAGAATGGCGTACCTGGACTGAGGATCACAATGTGAGAAGAATCAGAATGTGAAACACCCAAAAACGATGGATCTGGCAAAGGGGGGGTTTGGGTGGGGTTCGGGAGAAGAAACGGGAAGAGGGGAGGAAAGTGGGACGGCTGTGCAGCACGGCCTCAAGCCGGGTACCCCGCTGTATATATAGCCGCGGTACACGGCGTTGTGTTTTGGTACACGCTGTGTATCCCAATTTTTTTTTAAATTTTAAAAAAAACTATACACGACGTATATCGGGAAATACACAACGTGTATTTTAAAATAAGAAAAAGAGTAGTACAAACTTTTGTCCGGTGCTTGGGGCGGGATTCGAACCGGCGATCGACTGATTCGAACGGACGCCCTCACCCACTGGAGCAAAGGTTGTTTTGCTGTTCATATTTCCTTTTTATATATATTTATTCTATACGGCCTATACACATGGAAATAAAGAAAAGCACGGTGTCTGGTTTTTATTTAGGAAAGGATGGGGGTGAAGCGGGGAGATTAGCGCGATTCGAAACCGGGTCTTGTGAACCTGGTGCCGAGACTTTTCCAATCCGCCAACTTCACCCGCATGTAATTTCTTATTTTTAAAACAGTTTTCATTTATATTTGAAAAATCAGGGTGCACACGACGTATATCGTAGAACACATCTTGTGATTTTATTAAAAGAACAAATGATGGAAATGAGACGGTTGGCTGGATTCAAACCAGGGACTTTTGGAATCGGATTACTATTCTAGCCGACCGGTCCATCCCCATCATGGGTTTTATTAAACACACACATATATATATATATAGATTAAAAATACCACACATGTCATGTAATTAAAATGAGGAACCTCGTGCCTAAGGTAGGTCAAGAGGATTCGAACCGAGGACGGCTCGAATAAACTCTAGTGACTTTTCCATCGGCACCGGCATCATTCCTGGTTAGTTATTTTTTATTCTATAGATTTATACTATTATGTTTACAAATTAAAAAGATAAGTACACATCGTGTATATAAGTGGGACACGGCGTGTAACCTTTGGGTTTCCTCCCAGGAATCACCTTTGTTTTAGGTCGTTGGATCGACCTACTTACCTTGCTTACCTTAGGAGTATAGTGGACAATGTTCCCACCATGTTATCTATAGGATGGTAAGATTTCAAGTGCTGCCCATTTACCTTGAATGGTTTACCATCTTCTCCAAAAATTTCTACCACTCCATGATGGAATACCCGGATAACGTGGAATGGTCCCAACCAGCATGACTTTAACTTCCCTGGAAATAAGCGAAGACGAGAATTAAAGAGAAGTACCTGATCACCGGGTTGGAAAGATTTTCGTGATATCATCCGGTCGTGAATGGCTCTTGTCTTCTCCTTGTATAACTTGGCATTCTCGTATTCCTCTAACTAGATCTCATCTAGTTCCGACAGTTGGAACTTCCGTTTCTCGTCAACGGCTTTTAGATCAAAATTCAAGGCTTTGACGGCCCAGTAGGATTTGTGTTCCAATTCTACTGGCAAATGGCAGGGCTTTCCAAAGACGAGGAGGAACGGGGACATTCCCAGTGGTGTTTTGAAAGCATTCCAATATGCCCACAAGGCATCATCTAACTTCTTGGACCAGTCCTTCCGTGAAGTGTTCACTGTTTTCTCTAGGATCTGCTTGAGCTCATGATTGGAGAGCTCTACCTATCCACTGGACTAGGGATGATATGGTGTCCCCATCTGATGCTTTACTCCATACGTTGACAATATTCCTCTCATTAGTGTGTTGTCAAAGTGGGTCCCTCTATCGTTGTTCAATACTTGTGGAACTCCAAACCTGCTAAAAAATTTTCTTTAAGAAATTTATGACTACCTTGGATGTTTCGTGAGCTGTAGCAGTAGCTTCTACCCATTTGGAGACGTAGTCGACGCAGACCCGTATGTAAGTGTTCCCAAAAGATGAGGGAAAAGGACCCATGAAATCTACGCCCTGGACATAAAAAATCGTGACCTCCAGGATGGGGTGCTAAGGCATCTCGGCTCTACGTCCCACATTACCTGTCCTCTGGAACCGATCGCAACAGGTTACAATGGCCCGGGCATCTCTATGCATGGTGGGCCAGAAAAATCCAGACTGCATGATCTTAGCTATGGTACGGTCCGGCCCATGATGTCCTCCTACTGGTGAGGCGTGACAGAACTCCAGGATGCCGTGAATTTCATTCTCCGGGATGCAACGGCGGATCACTCCATCTACACAGGATCGAAATAGCATAGGATCCTCCCAAAAGTACTTTTTCACATCAGAGAAAAATCTTTTCCTTTGCTGGAAGGAGAGGTCGGGGTGAACGACACTTGTAACCAAAAAATTAGCGATATCAGCATAACATGGTCGAGGTGTTTCACTGATCGAAAAGAGGTGATCATCAGGAAAATCCTCCCTGATCTCCCGATCTTCTTCCTTCTCCAAGTGAGGTATCTCGAGGCGGGAGAGATGGTTAGGAATTAAGTTCTCACTCCCTTTCTTATCCCGGATCTCAAGATTGAATTCTTGTAGGAGGAGTACCCAGCGGATCAATCGGGGCTTCACATATTTCTTGTTGGGTAGGTACTTTAGTGCTGCATGGTTATTATAAAAAATAACTATAGACAACACTAAGTAAGAACGAACCCTATCAAATGAAAAAACCACTGCGAGCATCTCCTATTTTGTGGTGGTGTAGTTAATTTGTGCCTCGTTGAGCATCCTGCTGGCATAATAGATAGGTCAGAAAATCCAGTCAAGTCGCTGGCCCAAGACTTCTCCCACTGCGTAGTCTCTTGCATCGCACATCACCTCAAATTGTTCCTCCCAGTTGGGAGAAATCATAACTGGAGCTTCCATAAGGCGCTGCTTTAGTTTCTCAAAAAGATCTGACACAATGGTCATCGAACTCAAATATGGCATCCTTGGTAAGAAGATTGGTGAGGGGTTGGGATATTTTGGAGAAGTCACGGACAAATCGCCTGTAAAATCCTGCATGCCCTAGGAAGCTACGGATGGCACAGATGGAAGTCGGTATTGGTAGTCGTGAAATGACTTCAATCTTCACTGGGTCCACCTCTATCCCCTTCGCTGAAATTTTGTGGCCAAGGACTATGCCACTTTGCACCATGAAATAACATTTTTCCCAGTTCAAGAATAGGTTAGTGTGATCACATCTTTCCAAAACAAGTTGTAGGTGTCGTAAACAAATGGAAAATGATTTTCCATAAATGGAAAAATCATCCATGAATACCTTCAGGATTCGTTCCTCCATGTCATGGAAGATGGCCAGCATACAATGCTGGAAGGTGGCGGGGGAATTACACATTCCTAAAGACATCCTTCGATAAGAAAATGTGCCATAGGGGCAAGTGAATGTGATTTGTTCCTGATCCTCTGGAGAAATGGAGATTTGATTGTAAGCAAAAAAACTGTCGAGGAAGCAATAGAAGTTGTGCCCTGCTAGCCTCTCTAGCATTTGATCCATGAATGGTAAGGGGAAGTGATCCTTTCTTGTTGCATCGTTTAACTTCCGGTAATCCACACAGACTCGTCAGCCCATGATAGTGCGTGTAGGGATTAGCTCGTTCATTTCATTTGAAATCACAGTGATACCCACCTTTTTGGGTACCACTTGGAGAGGAGTCACCCACGGACTATCCGAGATGGGATAGATGATGCCTGCATCCAATAATTTGATCACCTCCTTCTTTAAAACTTTATTCATGGGAGGATTCAAGCGCCGTTGTGGTTGTCGAGATTTCTTGGCACCCTCTTCAAGTAGCACCTTGTGAGTACAAATGGTAGGGCTGATGCCCTTCAGATCAGTGACTGTCCACCCAATAGCATGCTTCCACTGTTTGAGAACCTGCAGAAGTGCATCTTCCTTCTCCTGTGATAGTTCTACATTAATTAAAATAGAAAAAGTTTGATTGGGTCCTAAATACCCATACTTGAGAGAAGATGGAAGAGGATTCAGTTCGAGTTCAGGTGCCTTTTAAATCGAAGGCACAAGTGGCTGCACCTTTTCCCATTCCAAACTATCAGGAACAACTATACGCTGCTAATAGTGGCCGCCCTAGCCTTCTTTGAATTTCATGTCTTCTGGCGCTTCTTTTAATAGAATATCTAGATCAGTTAAATTATTCGAAATAAAAGAACATACCAGTTCATCCCCATTTTCTCTAAAATGATTAACCATGGTGGACACTTCATAACAGTCCTCATGCTCTGACAAGGAAGCATGTTTAATGGCTTTGAGGACGTTATAGGAAACTCTTTCATCACCTACCTAAAAAATAAGCTCCCCTTGGTGCACATCGATCAGTAACTTCCCAGTTTCCAAGAAAGGTCTTCCAAGTATAAGAGGTGCTTCTTGGTCATCCCCCATGTCGAGGATGATGAAATCAGTAGGGAGAATCAGCCTACCCACCTTGACCAGTTCGTCCTCTAGTAGTCCCTTCGGGTGCTTGATGGATCGATCAGCAAGTTGAAGGGCGACGCGGGTAGGCTTGAGCTCGTGGAGTCCCAGCTTCTTAAAAACTCCGAGGGGCATGAGGTTCAAGCTGGCCCCTAAGTCGCAGAGGGCCTTCCCAAAACTCGTAAAATCCAATGGTTAAAGGAATGGTGAAACTACCTGGATCTTGGAGTTTGGGAGGAATGGAATGTTGAACCACCGTGGAGCACTCCTTTGTTAGTGCAATAACGCCAAAATCCTCCATCTTCCCCTTATTCGAGAGGATTTCCCTCATTAAATTGGAGTGTGTTGGAATTTGTGTCAGGGCCTCTGCAAATGGTATGTTGATATGTAGCTTCTTGAAAACATCCATGAATTTTCTGAATTGATGGTCCAACTTCCTCTTCTTCAATCTTTCCGGAAAGGGTAAGGCAGGCTTGAATGGTTGGATTACTTCCTTTTATTTATTTTGTAAAGCCTCCGTCTGCGGGCTTCTGGATGAGGAGGGGTCGGTATTGGTACATTTTTCATCAACAGTGGGTGTGGATGCATCTTGATGTGCTGATTGGTTCTGGTGGAGCTCTTTTCCACTTCGGAGCATGATAGCATTGGCCTCCTCCCTTGGGTTCAATTCGGTGTTCCCCGGTAATGTACCCGGATGCCTCCCTGGGAGTTGATTTTCCTGATGGAAAATCTGATTCTCCAAGCCTTGAATCGAAGCTTCCTGATTCTGGAACCGATTCTCAGCAGTATATATGAATTTAGTCATCAGATCCTCTAACCTTGAGGTGTTCTCCTGTTGAGGTGATTGTTGAGATGGTGGAGGAGGTGGCTGTCGTGGCTGCTGTGGACGAGGGTTTTGATACCCTTGTTGCTGATAAGGACCCTGCTGGGGTTGTTTTGGCCTTGGAAATTGGTTCTGATATGGAGGCTGGTTGTAGTTGGGTGGTCGCTGGGGTGGAGGATTCTGCTGTTGTTGGCCCCAGCCTGTGTTCTTTTGATCTCTCCATGTCGGGTTCTGGTACTGCTGGTACTGGTTGGGCCCTCGATTATGGGCAACATAACTCACCTCGCTCGTCGAGGGGCCTCCAGCAGAACCCGGGCATTCCCCCATGATGTGGTTATCACCATAGTCGCCACATGATGGATGGTTCGCCGCATGAACTTGAGATGCTCCTTTGAGGTTCAATGCATCGATTTTCATGGACACAACGTCCAACTGAGCAGCTAACATAGTGGTAGTGTCAATGTTGTGCATACCTCACTTTTGAGTCCCCCGCTCGGAGTGGCACTTGAAGCTATTGGCTGACATGTCTTCCAGTAGTTCGAATTGTTCTTCGGGGGACTTCCGCATGATAGTACCTCCAGCAGCAGCATTCACCACGGACTTGGTATTCGTGGTAAGTCCTCCATAGAAGGTCTGGACTTGCATCCAGAGTGGGATTTCATGATGAGGGAATTTTCCTAACATCTCCTTGAAGCGTTCCCAGGACTCATACAATGACTCAGAGTCGTGCTGTTGAATGTTATGAATCTCATTCTGGAGTGTCACCGTCTTGGATGGTGGGAAGTACTTGGACAGGAATGCCTGGACTAGCTCCTCCCAGGTGAGGATAGATCGTTGTGTCAACCCCTTGATCCAGTCCTTCGCCTTATCCCATAGAGAAAAGGGGAATAAGAAAATACAGCAGCATCCTCAGACATGCCATGGTACCAAAAGGTATCGCAGATCTCCAAAAAGTTAGAGATATGGGAGTTTGGGTCCTCACTGGTCAGGCCTCCAAATTGGACTATGTTCTGGATCAGCTGCATGATAGCATGCTTGATCTCGAAGTGCTAGGCCAGGACCGAAGGACGAACGATGCCCGTATCAGCTCCGTGAATCGATGGAAGTCCGTACTCCATAAGGGTATGTCTTGGAGGTTGTTTTTTATGGGGTGGAGCTTGCATAAACTGCTCCTGAGGGGAAAAGTATGGCCGTGGGAAGAGTTGTTGCGGCGGCCATTGGTAATCCCTTGGGAGGAATTCCATGAAGGCTCCAGAAGGTTGCTCCGGTAGACTAGCAGCGGGAGGTTGCTGATCCTGGTACTGATGTTCAGTCACAGCATCAACGGCTGGTGCTCCTTCTTCCTTGTTCACCATGGGTTGTGGTTGATGGTTTTGAGTTTCTGTCCGTGTACGATGACGATGAAGCAAGGTCCGTTCGATTTCCGGTTTAAGTGGAACTAATTCCGAAGACTTGGCACTTCTGTATCGTGTAAAGTGTTAAAACATACATGTTAAGCTCTGCACAACACAAAAACAGAAACCATGCGTAAAAGGGGAAAAAAAGAAAATTTAAAATGGGATTAGAAAAGATATTTTTTATAATTTTTTATTTTTATTTTCACTTAAATCAATTATTAACACAATTTAAATCATAGCACTAAAACCAAACGGTGTCCCCAGAAACGGCGCCAAAATTTGGTCTCGCATGTCTTTGATTGAAGTTATATGCGTCCCAAATTAATTACTCGTTCTTAGAACTTTATTATAGAATAAGTTTGGGGTAGATCCACATGGAACCGTGGCGTGCATGAATTCAATTGAGTTAATACTTAATTTAGGTTAAGTATGAAAAATTTAGAAACGATTGGGTTGATTTTGGGTTTTGATTGAAACTAAATTGATTTACTTTGAAGAATGGATACAGTTTGAAAGAAAACAATGGGTAAATTTAAAAGAGTTCTTAGAAATGGAAAGAAAATACATGTCGGGGATATGGTGAATAAGGAGTTCTTGTACATATTGTTTAAATGGTTGTGTTGTTCATAATAATTCAATCATTCCGGATTTCATTTTGATACAAGATTTCCTTGGTCTGGTTCCTCTTGTTTGGAATTAGAGCAGCTGAATCCTTGGTTCGGTAGTCAATGTCCTCAATTATTTATTACGTCCAGTCCATTATGTGAATCGGTGAAAACCTTCCAATGTTCATGGATGTTTTCACTGTTACTTTTCTTTTGTATCACTGAGAATCCTTCCCTTGGTCCGGCTATGAATTATCAGTTATATTAGGCAGTGGTTTAAGAAGAGTAAGATGAATTACAACGATTCAAACACAACTATATAAAACAATATAAAAATTATGATCCCATAATCCACATCCCCAACACGAGGGGTTTAGTTACACATAGAATTTAGGAGAGAAACGACACACGTGATACCTGACGGATTCATCGTGTAGGCATTGAAGTAGAGTATCGGAAGGTGGAATGGCGGAGTGACGACAGTAGCTTCGGGAATGGTGATAGTAGAGCTTCTCTTTGCTTTCAATGGTTCTCAACTCCCTAAATCAGTAGTCCATAGCCTCATTTTATAGAAAAATAAAGTACACTGTGTGTAGAGAAAGTACACACCGTGTACTTTTTGTCAACGCGTTTTGGCGCCATTTTCTCCGCTGGAAGGTGGTCGAGCATGCCGTTTTTTACTTTTTAACATGGTGCCGCCTGCAAATTGAGTGTACACGGCATGTAGCGCCTTCATACATGGTGAGTAGTATCAAAAGTTTGGCCGCTAGACCCTTCTAGATCAACAGACACGGCGTGTAATGTTCAAACACGCCGTGTCTTCATCAACAGCCACATGGGCGTGTGGACTTTTCTTCAGAAACCACCTGCTTCTATAATGTAGTACACGACGTGTATTGCTGCCACACACGGCATGTATCTTCTACCTGGTGACATGGTCATATACTCCCTCCTTCGGTCTGTGTCCCTGCTTGGATGTACACGGCCTGTATTAAAGTACACGCCGTGTAGTTTCAAAATTTTCACATGCATCCCTTGATTCAGGTATTTAGCCAGAAAGCTCCTGAAAGTAAACAGAATCACCAAAATCAAATAATATGTTCATAAAACAACAGATATTTGATGGAAACATGTTTTTATCTTCAATTACATATATGGAAAATTTATACACAAATTGGTTGCATCATATATATATATACCTTTTTTGATGATAACATGTCCCCAGAATGTCACCTTATCTAACTATAACTCCAATTTACTTTATTATTCAAACAAATTTTCTTTTTACATGGTCCTATGTTGAATATTTAATGTCTCTTCATGTTCCTACATTCTTTTGATATAGATAAGAATATTATCAAGAAATGTTGCTTCAAATATTTCTAGGAAATACCTAAATACTCTATTAATCAAATCAATTGACATTTATGGAGCATTGCTAAGTACAAATGGAATAACTATGAAATCATCATTCCTATATCTTGTTTGAAAGGAATTCTTGGGCATTTCCGCCTTCTTCACATTTTCTTGATAATATCCTCACTAAATATTTATCTTATAGAAATATTGGGCTCCACATAGTTGATCTAGAAAGTCATATATCCTTGGGAGAGGATCATTGATGTCTATTGTGATCTTTTTATGCTCATGATTATCAATATAGAGTCATATTTACACATCCTTCTTCTAGAAAATAGCACCAACAAAACCCCATGGTGAACCACATTGGAATATAAGTCATTTATGTAAATTATTCTACAGTTGTTTCTTCAGCTCCGTGAGTTCATCAATGGATAGTCTATATTAGAAAAACACATCATCATACTCTCTAGTGATGGTAATGTCTTCAAGGATGATATTTTCATTAATCTCAACCATTTATTATAGATACACATTCTCACAGGGTAACTATTTAAATTCATGAGTTGTTGGTACTAAATAAGATTTATCGTTTTCCATGAACTTGTATAAAATTAGAGGGAAATTCATAGTACATATAGAGGTTTCATTCTGTCATTAATTTATGTTGTCAATATATAAGGAAATCCAATCCAAACCTTTAATTACTTCAAATTACACAAAATGGAGTATCACAAGTTTATTTTTGAAGTCTAACCCAAAAAAAATTATAGTGGAAGAGTTATATACTTATGATGAAATAATATACCTATTTTTTATTTTCATCAATATCTATATTTCTATTCTATTTTTTTGTGTTTGTATAGTTATACTGAACATGTGAGATATGAATTAATGCATTGAACTATGGATGATAACCCTACATTTCACTATTTGGTTATGTTTCTAATCATTTCCTTCATCCAATATAGACACAGGGATAAACATTTTAAAACTATTATACATATAAAATAAAAACCATGATCATTAAAGGAAAAACTTAAAAATAATTTATATTCCTTAACCAATAAATTTATATTCATAAATATTTGTTATCCCTAATATATTTCCGAATTTAAAATCTTATGAATTTTTTTTTTTCCTTAATAATGGTTTGTATGGTTATTTAAATTTTACCAGAGTATATCCCCCTGTTGTTTCAAAAATGTCTGTAACAAGGCCCATTTTCATGCACCAGTTATGATTGAATATATCTTAATATGGTGTTTTTGGGGTTATTACCCCTAGATACAACTTTTTTATTATTATATCCACTTATAATATCCAGATAGGAATGTATTCTCTTGTAATACACTTATTATATTCTTTAAAAAAATTGGAAGTCTTCCACTGTTTAGTATTATACCTAAGTATTTCTATAATGTTTACTAATCCTAATCTCAAAAATAATTATACATTCCTATGACACCAACTATGATTACCAATATCTTTAATAAACTTTATTTCATAATTTATTTCATAAAAGAAAAATTATTATAACCCAAAATATCAATAATTGTTCTTTATTTGGTATATTAGGAACATAGCACATTAACATTGTTTTTGGATACAATAACATTATTTAAAATTTCCTTAATATTCTTCTAATATTCCACTGCTCATTTTACACTGGATGGGTAACCTGGGGACATACATAAAAAAAGGGTGAGTGTAAACCCCAATAAGGGAATAAATAAAGCATAACAAGATGAAAGTATTACATTTTAGTCAATATGAATTTAAATGGTATATAAATGAGTGAGAATCAAAATCATCAACAATGAGGAATGATACCACATGATAACATAATGTAATCATGGGAATGTGGAAATAAAATTAAACAAAACATTATAAACATAGGCCAAGGATAAATACCAAGAAAACAAAACATGGTAGAAAAATTCTCATAATGATATAGTTTTACTCTCTAATCACATATATGACGTCTCATGAGATGAAAACATTACCCAATTCATAGGATCGTTATATAATTCTGAGTGCACATACCTATACATGAAATAAGTTTTCCACATAGATTATTCAAAATAGGATCACATTTCATCACATATAATTACATGATTAAAGAGTTTGGAATACGTAAATGGAAATCCAAAATTAAATTTGTATAGTTATGTCTCGATGAATACCCTTGAGTGTTAATGTTGATGGAATTCGCAATATAAAGGTTTGGCATGGAAAGATCACATGATAATTTCGACAACAAAATAGTGGTGCATAATGAATAATTAGAGTGGTTAGTTAGAGTTAAGGGGTCTCTCGTACCTTTTAAATCACAAGGGAATTACAAAATATGTGTAAAATCATATCTAATATATAGGTCTGAAAAAAGGAATCACATAAAAAAGGTTCTTGAATAAATAGGACAAGGAGTGCATCCCTAACATTGAGAGGGTGTTTCCAAAATATTTTGGGGAGCTTATTAAGAGCATAGGGAAACCTTGAGAGGGATATAGAGAGGAAAGGGAAATGTATAGTCATGCTTCAATGAATTTTAGTGAAGATAAATGGGATCTTGGTTTTTTTATATAGGAAAAGAGAGGGATGTTCTTTATTATTTTATAAATGTAGGTGTTGGACTCTATAAAATAGAGTAGTCAAAATAACAAACCCTCATAATGATTTTTTATCATTATTTCTTCCAAATAAAAGTTGTTTTCATTATTTTATAATGAAATTAACAGATAATAGTAAAATAATATCATTGGTGTTGTGTAAGTGAGTTATGTTTATAAATAATTGACTTTAAAACCTTAAAATATAATATAGGTTTTGGAGGAAACATAAAGCATTTGTAAAATTAATCAATTAACCTATAAAACAAATTAGATTAGAGATTAAATATTTATTTTGTCTTGTAAACCTTTTATGGAACCTATTACATCACTTTTTGTTTATTATGATTTCATAATAAAAAACATATATTTATATCGTATTTAATATTTACTAAGAAATCTGACTATCTCAGAAAACATTGAAAAACTCTCTGTTGCATAATTCTGGCATATTAAATGAAAAATTAATGTTTAATTTTTCAAATAATTATATAAATATTATAAATTACACTTTTAAGTTAATATCCCTATTTATTGAAAAATATTGTTTTTAATAACAATTTTCTAACCCTTATAAAAATTACATTTTCACTTAATAAATCTATATTATCATTTGTATTAAATATGTAATATTGAATAATACTATTTTATTAAAATATAATTTAATTCCTAAATTCCACAAATGTAATTTATTGATTTAAATTTCATATTAACATAAAATAAAATTTGTGTCTTATCATAGGATTTTTTTTATCAAAATCATCAACTAATTATTTATAAATTAAAAACAAAAAAATAAATAAAAGAATTATTTTATTGAAAAAATTAAAAAAATTATAGTATTATGATCAAGTTACATATCTATTTATTATACCAATGAATACTCTAAGGGTTAGGTTTGTGATTGTGAGATTTTCATGCACTAGTATAGTGTACATGGTTGGGTCCTGATCTCGATGAGCTTAAACTTATCTCAAAAAAAGATTCCCTCGTGATTTATTTGTTGAATCTCAGCTTGGGATTTTTCAAGTAAAATTCCTAGAAAGACTATACCCCATGTAATCTTTGATAAATTGGATTCATAGTGTATGATCTTACTGGTCAAGTTCATCTCTTATTTTTTCAGTGTGAATAGGACTTTATCATAAACCATAATATATAGTAATCATATGACCATTTTTCAACGCTAGTATTATAAATTTTTATTATTGTTAATGATATTTTGAATCTAAAAATATATAACCAAATAAGATAATTTTTTTTATATGACCACATTTCCTAATAGGCAATTTAATTCAATCACAAAGGGAATATCATTTATAAAATTTTGGGTCATTACAATAACTCTAAAAAAATCATATTGGTATTGAATCAATAATTATGTGGTACATGATAATGGTCCTTAATGAACTCTTAGTTTGACACTCTTGGGGGATATGGTTTAGATAATTCACATTTTACATACAAAAAATTATGAACAATTGGAAAATATTTTATTGATTTGAAAATTTTTACAAGGAACCCATTTCTATAATTATCATATTATCAATGATTAAAAATTTCAATTTATGTTATGTTTTTAAATAGTTATGGGATTATACGTTATGTTTCAAAATGTTATAATCTAATATTAGGTATAGAATGGTTTATAAATAGTACCTAGAATATGGAATGAGAACCACAACAATGCACGTACCCCATGTAAGTATTTGAATCCTAAGAAATATAATGAAGCTAGAGCTGGATCTATAGATAGAACAAATAAAATTATTACTATATTAGGGAAACTGAATCTGGTTATTAGAAATAACCCTCTCCGTATGGGGAAACCTATTGACCCACCATGTATTATAACAATCTTAGACCACTTTATGCATCAGAAACCTCAATCATTTATTGAGAAGGAAAATCAATTTATATATGAGTAATGGATAAGTTCATTAGATAATATATTTCACACTTTGGGAAGAAATGAAATGGATAAAGTAATCATGGATGTTTATCAAATATCAAGATATTCAGTTCAATGGTGGCCATTGATTCGATACATTAATGATGAAGAAGAAATAGAAAACATGGGATGGTATGTTTTTAAGGTACTCCTATTAGAGAAGTATTTTCTTTAGGATAAATGAGTGGATATAGAGAGAAAATTTCTTGAATCTAATAAACAAAGAAAGATGAATTTTTTTAACTATAAATACAAGATTACAAGGTTATCTAGACATTTTAAGGACAACATATTTAATCCAAAGAGAAATATTTAAAATTTATTTGATGATATTAATAGAATTATTTGAAGGGAAGAAGTCTCCAAAACATTCTCATTATACAAGGATATAGTATCATTTGGTATAAAGATAGATAAATAATTTACTAAGTCTTATTGCATCGAAGGAAATCAAGAGAATAATAGGATGGTAGAAAAAAATTGATAAACTGGATAAGGGAAATAAGGGTTTACCCAATGTGATAATATTGGAAAGAAACACTCTAGTACTTTCTTAAAGGGATTTGGAGATTGTTATAAGCTTGGAGAAAACACCACCATGCTCATGATTTCAAGGGAAATAATTAATATTTCAATGTGCAATGTTCCAGTTTTAAGTGGATGGAGAAGTATGAAAATGAATTCCCCAATCATCAATGGAATATACCTCAAGAGAAACTAAGGGATAAAGGTTAGGATTATGATATTACTATAGACAATGTGGAATGATTAATCTAATTGTGTTTTTATTCAAGAAATATGTTATAAGAGTATTTTATCAATGATATTCTAGTTATAATAATTATTAAATGTGAACGGATTTTTTTGTAATAATATTTATTTATGGATTTGACAACATATATTTAATAGTATGGATAATAAGGAAAAGTGATTCAGTATAAAGTTAAAATTCTTGGAAAACACATTAGTAAAGGAGGATAAACCTAAGTATATTTTTAGGGTTGATATATTAATTCTAAATAAGTTTTTATAAATTTATTAGTGGCCTTTAAGATTTATATTACCTCTTCTATTGATATAATTATGGATTATTACACTTTGGTGAAATTATAATAATTATATTATTAATGTTTTGGAAAGAGGACAACTTAATTGTTTGGGGACTACCTATCACATCTAATAAGGCTGTGATACTTTAACCCCTAACTAAATGGTGATAAAGGTGTTGTGCCTACCACTATCCTAGATGATATTCTAGTAAAAATTTCTTTTTCTTATATACAAGATTTGATGGATAAATATTAATGTAGATCCAATGGTGCTATTATTGAGGCTTAGATATTATTTTATTATATTGGATAACTTATTCCAAACACATTGGTTTCAGATAATATTTATAGATATGTGAAAAGACTATTCACTCTTTTAAATATCCTTTGATCCATTTAATGATTATTTTAATACATTAGGTACAAAAAGTTCATTTTTTTAATATTTATTTCTTATAGTGAGAGATAAAGTGGAAATTGAATTACGAATGTCCAAAGGAAGAAACTATTCTTATTAAATAGAAAGATATCAATTAATTAAATTCCTTTTAATCTTAGAAAACAAAAAATCCTCTAATTTTAGAAAAGGATCTTAAAACAAAAAAAATCATCATCTTAGCATCATATCCAATGAATGAAATGGTATTTTAAATCATCATTTAATTATGGTTTTTTGTTCATTAAATTCCATTAATTGATAAATTTATTTTGATCAATGATATTGATCACTCCATATATTTATTTATTATTTTATTCCATATACACATCTTCACATCCTTTCAATTTTCTCGAACATGGAAACCTAGATATGTGTTTTTATAGATGAAATTATTACTTCTTGTTCTCTCTTATCAAGATTTTTTATTAACCCATTTTTTATTTGGGTTTCCAACATGGTATTTTCAAATTTCAAAACCTTAATTTTTGACATCAATGTTAAATTATGAAGCTTTAATTTATTTAATAGGGTATAATGTAACACCCTAGTATTTTAAAAGAGGAACATAATCTTTAATAAAATATATGACATGAAATAACCAATATTGTAATATAACATAACCCAATTAAACATTAATATAAATTTATTTTTAAATAAATTTAATCACTTTGATAGTTTTTGATATACATAATACTGGGATTAAATGAAACACATTACTCTATTAAAATATTATTATTTATACATGAAAATTAAAACATAGTCATTAGAGTTGGAAGGTGTGAATAGGGATAACTAAATAAAGGAAATTATGTGGTTTAAAATTTTATAAAATAAATTAAATATTTTTTTATTGATTTTAAATAATATAATAATCATTTGAAAGAAAAACATTTTTCCAAAAAACCATATTTTTCTAAAAGGGGGTTAATTAAATATTTGAAAATATAATTTAAAACTAATTTTTACAAAATTTGGAAACATAATGTGATAAAATTAACATAATTTTTGAAATCTACATTTCAAAAATATATTTGGGTGATTTTTTTTATAATTTTTTGAAAAAAATAATTTTTCAATGAATAGTGAAAATACTAATTTTTATTAAAAAGAACATTTTTTAATTAAATTATTTATAAAGATACATTATATTTTAAATTGTTAATAATGTATAATTAGTAAAATTATATTAAATTTTAACTAATTTAGTTCATTGTATTAAATTTCGTATTTATTTATGATATAAAAAAGTTTTTCAACATATGAATGTTTTTCTTTGGTGAAATGATTTTTTTGAAGTATCTATGGGTCTAATTTTAAATTGATTTATATAAATTATTTTAAAAGAATATATATAATTTTTTACTTAGTTTTAATAGTCATAATTAGTTTTATATAATAAAAACATCATAATTTTTTACCAAAATTAATAGTGAAAACATAAAAAATTAATTACCGTGATAATGGTAAAAATGGGATTAATTGGGGTTAATATAAGAATATAAGTGTTAAAAGAATGACCTAAATATTATAAAGAAAGAAGTTTATGGTCATAAAGTGTCTTTATCACCTTTTAGGGATGATAATGTCTCATTTTGGAGGCTTTTGGAATGAAAAAATGTTTTTGTATGTGATTCTTTTCAAAAAAAATCCATGTACATTGTATCATTCACTTATAAAATGACACCCACTCTCTTCCCCTGTTAATTCTTTCAAAATAATTTGTTTAGTCCATGACCATCACAAATCCAATAATTTATTGCCTCTTAATTTCTTATATGAATTATTTTTATTAGGAATCTTTCTTATGAAGGATTTATGTATAAACATAAAGCGGCTCTCCACAGAAGATGTAAAATTCAAAAACATGAGTATTTGTCATATTTATTCTTAAAAATCCATAAAATCATCTTAAAATTGGATAATAAATAAAAAATTTATACCCTATATTATAGTATTTTATTATGTTAGTGGAATAAACCAGATCAATTTCAACTTCCATCAAATGGTAAAATGAAACTGTCGATTGTGAATACATAGGACTTCCGCCTCACAAACCGATAAAATTCATTTTCCTAAACACATTTCATGGCTGGATATAATGATTTATTTAACATATTTATATGATATTTATGATATTACTAGACTTATTTAATTATTATATCACATATACCTTGTCACTTTACTTTCCATGGGAGATATGATAATATCTCTCTTGTATGCAGTGGATTACCGCCTCACGAAGCGATGTGATTAATTTTTAACTTACTCTTTACTTGGATGATGTTAAATATACAATTAATGAATATATGTGATATGTATGACCTATAAAATAATTTTATAAATATAATTTAATATCTAATTTTTTTTCTTAAAATATTCTTGAAAACAATATTGTCGCTCGTGCATACGTGTGGACTACTTCCACCACATAGCGATGTGAAATGTTTTTCATTTAGTTCATACATGGATTGTAATGAGGATTTATTTTACTAATATAAATGTTCTATATGAGATAATAATTACTCTATAAATTTATTTGATATTTATTTTCCTTTCATTTCATATGTTGATAAAAATGGAAACAATGTTCATGTGTATGTACGGTCTACCATCTCTATGAACGATGTGATCCATTATCTATATCTAACATTTATAAATTACTTTAAATACATATATAGTGAATATATATGATATTTAAACAATTTTTAAAAAATTAATGATGATGTTACCATGATCAATATAAAAATACCAAAATTAACAAACAAATAAAAATTGAAAAATGAATCAATTGTAACATGAAATGATGATTTTAATAATGAATTGTTTATAAAAAGTTCATCAAAGACTATAGGTAAATCACGTGTGGAATGAAATATATGGGTAATGTGCTATAATAGATTTATAATAAATATATATTTATTGTACAAGTGTTTTTAATATATTTTAAGGAATTAATACTCAAGGTAATGGTTTCATGGGTCACATTTACTTCCAAGAGACATATGTCATATTCACCACTAATTCCATTATAGTTGTTAATATAGTTAACATTTTAACATGCTATATCACGAGCCAATTTCCCTTCTTTATATTTACTTTTACATTTTATATTATTCCTTTCATTGTGGTTACGATTCAAAAGTAACCATTGTGGTAATAGATTTATGTTTCAATATAATTTTAATCAAGATTATTTATACTTGAATTTGCATTGAATGAAATTATTTGATCATTGTATAATAAAATTCTTTCATTTGTTGTGTCACTAGTTGTTCATTATTTTTTCAATTATTATTATCATATTCCTCTCTTTGGTACTTAAAAATATTTAGAAAATATTTTTAAAAATATCATAATAAATTTCCCTTTTCATTAAATAGAATTTTTATTACCAAACAATGTTTTCTAAAAAAATTGAAAAATAATTTTAGTACTGTCCAAATTATTTAATAAATAATTTTTACCCATTTTTACCTTTATCAAAAAAAATTTATTTAATCTTCTTGTCTTTTTTCAAAAAATTCTCATCTGTCTTTTACTAAAAATTTGAAAGGAATATTTGTTTTAATGTGCATGAAATTTATAAAATTTTATGTCATCATGACCAATAAATGGTTTAAAACTTCCATTATAATTTTAAACATATATTTTCAAATAAAATTATTTTCCAAATATTTATTATCTTTTAGTTTTTAAAATATTTTTAATGTGAAAAAGGTTATCTTCTATAGAAAATATTTAATTTCAATTTTATGGTATTTATATTCATCAATGACATTAACTATTTAATTTAATTTTCATTCATTGGGGATATGTTTAATCTATATCATCCTTATTATTTATCTGGATGTTTTATGATCAATTTGATTGGGATGTACTTGTTTTATTCCATTTTCCGTATTAAATAGAATGGTTTAAGATTATTTTTATTGATTGGGGAAATTATTAACATTTATTATGCTAGAATTCAATAAAAAAATATATTGATTATTTTTAAATTTCCTCATATAAGGATTGAATTGGACTAAGTAAATGGTGTTCCAGGCCTTCTATATCTCCATGAATAAATCGTATGTCTTGTGAGAAAAAATATCTAGATTTTTTGGATGGGTAATTACCCATTTTTATTAGATGTCTTTGAACAATTCCATTATGGTATGGTTATAATTTATGGAATTATTCATTCCTTCATTATGAGATATATTATTTATGTTTCATTTGAGTATTCAATTAGTTAGAATATCCATGGTTATTTTTCAAGATCTGGTTATTATTTATATGGAATTATTTGATCATCATTTATTTCTCCCATATTATTATTCTTGTTTACGTTATTAATTAATTGGAATCTATTTCATCTTTTTACCTTTCCATATTCAATATGAATTATTTCATCACGAAAGCTTCCATTGTATTGATACCCTTACTGATCATTTTACCACAACCCATTTTTATTTTTTATTTCCCTTGGATTAAAATATGTGTATCATGAATGATATAAATGGTTATTCTAGAATGAATAATAATGCACTTGAAGAGAATACTTTGTTGTATTTTATTTTTTCTATTATAATGTGAGGTTCAAGTGTGGTTATAGTTTAATAATACTACTAAACTACATGGTCCATCAGGATGTGATTTCTTGTATCCATTTGGAAGTTAATAATTTAACCACCTATTATAGACTAGAATGTGCAGTTCCATTACACATAAAATATAAAAATTGAACCCAATCTCGTACTTACTAACCAATAACTAAAATAAAACAAAAATGAAAATTGGCCTTCATCCTAACTCACTATAATCCACCCTATCAATAACATGGACTATAAAAATAACTAGACATATACCAATAAAAAATATCTAATTAGTACCTATTTCTTAAGATAAAATAGGAAGAACAACCCACTCACATTGAAACCCATGCTGAGTATGCAGGTAGGGGTTATTCTAAAAACCCAATGATTTAAACAATGCCTCAAAAATTCTGAGTTCTGTTGTGATCAAGTATATTAGAATGAAATTAATATATAAAGAGTGTGGTTATTATCCTGAAACACACCCACCTATAAGGATAACATGTTGTCACATCGAATATAAATTTCATGTCTTCTAGTGTCATATAGACCACCCAGAAACCCGATCATATCTGCTTTATCCAATGTAGAAAGTAACTACCCCTAAGTAACCACCCTTGGGAACCAAGTCCTTACCCAAAACCACCAAATGATATTATTCCATATTTGGTTAGTTTTTGAGTGCCTTTTAGAGTGTCAAAGAACCATTCCAACAAAATATTTGACACCTAGCCAATCTATTTGTCTCATGGTCAATAGTTGATCCATAAGAACATGTCCTAAGAAATCAAAAACACACTCGTAATCCACATTGAATGGTTGCATCCCAAGTCCTTTTTTTACTAACTCAACCAATTAAATGAAAGTAGTTCTATATATTATTCCATGGATCAATTTCATGTAATTCCAAATTACTTTTCCATATGAACCCAATGAACTCGTCCAAGGAAATCCAATTCAGATCTCATAATGAATCCAAGGGGGACTACCCCAAGACATTCCAACTAGTTCACATGATGAATCCATGGGGGAATACCTGTAAGGAATATCACATCATTTCTAATTCAAATCAATGGAATTCGTCTAAATAATTATAAATCAATAATAATAAAAATCCAATGGGGGATTCCCCAAGGCATTATAAATCTTAAATCACAATAAATCCAAGGGTAGATACCTTAATAAATTCTGTATCAGTTGTCAAAGTAAATCCAAAAGTGATTCATTAAGAAATTCACTAAAATTAATCACCATAGTTGAATCCTAATAAATATCCTAGGTATTTTATCACATTCTGCATGTTATTCAAATCATGGGGAACCACCATGGAATTCAAAATCATGAGTATTTTAGTTATCAGTAATTGATGGAGGTACATCCCTTAATAAATCATATAAGGGACTACATGAGGGTTCATCATCTTCCCAACCCATCTCACATAACTAGGATTGACCAATATTGTGCATGAATTATCACTATCTTTATTATAATATGCTGAAAATTATATTTCATATTCTAAGGCGACACCCATAATCGGCTATATCCATATCTGACACTCTCTCCCTCTAGGGAATCATACTACTAGGACACCAACCAAGTATCCCCTAGGTCAAACACCATCACGAGAAACCTAATTTGGTTCATCAATAAAATTCTCATCTCTCTCAATCGAACCTTTTATCCCTAGTCATAATGTTCCTCAATATTCAGTAGGGTCATTTAGATCAATCAATACATTATAATGGGTCTACCACATCTATAAGGACTAACCCACCACTTCAATACCATAAGAAATTTTCTCACTAGTAAAAATGCATAACATTTATCAACATGTTACATTTAAATCCATAATCTAACACAAATAGGAATCAAAAAAAATAAATCATGTTTTAGGAAAACAACACCTCACCCACAAAAGTCCAATTTGACCAAAACCATGTCACTCAAACCCTTCTGAATCCCTTTAATGAACAATTAAAATTCTTATTTATAAAAAAATAAATAATGTATCACATGAAACTTTTCTCACACAAAAAACATTCTCTAAATTTTATAAATAATTTTTTAGAAAATAATTTGAATCATTAAATACTATTTAAAACCCCTGTCTCAAATCATCACTTTTTCCCCCTTAAATTCCAATTCAAAAAAATCCAATTTGAAATACCAAAAATTAAAAAGGAAGTATCTGGATCTCTGAAAACCAACTCATTCTAACCAACCAATCCATAAAGAGGGAAAATAGCACTCGTTTAACCATTGTTCCACCATTTAACCATTTGGAAAGATATATTATCCATGTTGACTGTTAGGATAACATGAACGGATCCAAACCTTATGATGGAGTCACATGGTCCAATTCAATATTCAAGTAGAATAATAATTATTTAGGTGAACATAAAATTAAACATTATTAAGATACTCAACAATATAACTTTTTCCCATCTCAAACTTGATGTTCCATCCCTTGAAATAAAGTCTGAACATCAACTGTCAAGCTATCTCAAGTCTCAGGCATCTATCTCAAACTATAATAGAATAATTAATTATTTTAAACACAATTTAATTAATTATTCAAATATAATTAATTAATTATTCTAATAATAATTATTTTAACAATTTAAAATAAAAAGGAAAGGATCCAAAATCCTTACGCAATGACCTCTTCGATCTGAAATGATGACTAACCCCCATAGAATCTCTAAAACATGTTCCTGACACTATTTCAAGAAAATATCTCCCAATTTTCATTCATTCAATAACCAATTTAATTTAATTTATTTCTAAGACCTTAAATAAATCTATAGTGAAACATACCTCAAGTAAAATGGTGAACATCAGCTTAATCACGTCCTCTTAGGACCTCATTAATGAGACGCACACAAAACCCCCCAATAATATGTATGATTTTCACCATATTCTGGTAGAAATAATCATGAAACATAAACTAGAAATTCCATAAATTAGAAAAAATATAGAGGGATGACTGATAATGGAATAAGATAGGATATTTCACCTTAAAACACAAAAATAACACCCCAAAACCACCCAAATGTATGGGGAATTAAAGGGAGAAAGTTTAGGAGAGTTGAAAATCCATATAACATTATAGTGGAGAGAATTGGGACATTTTGGGTTAAAATGTTAGGGGTAAAATCATAATTATCCTTTTTTAATGAGTCTCATGGTTTGTCCACATAGGTAACCAAATTGTGTGTGTCTAACACCCTAAAGTTTTGAAAATAAATACTGAATGCATGAAACACGAAGTACCTATGAAATAAAACATTTTATAATATAGCCGTTGAACACAACTTCGGCTCTACTGTGTTTTTGAATTTCGAAAAACGGTCATCTAGAGTTGTGATCAGTATGTAATTTGGAGTCTAATAGAACAATAATAATTTTTGGTGAATAGTAACATACCCTTATGAATATTAATATGAATATTAATATGACCCATATTAATATTAAATAATGATATTATTTTATTTTCTTAAGGTAATAAGATAAAGATATCTTAATTAATTTTTCAATGTGATATAAAACTAATTATACCTTTAAATTGTTATTTTTCAAAATTAAAAATGATTTTATTTAAAACATAAATTAAAAAAATATATAAAAATATTATTGAAAAATGGAGTTGATTTTTTTAATTCTACATGTTGAGAAAGGGTTGGGGTGAATTTTTTGGATTTGTCTGAAATTCTTGAATTTTTTATAAATAGTGACATACGGTAAAATATCATATATAAAAATTATCTGTTAAATACACGATTTATGAAACCATGAGTGATTAAAGGACACTTATTTTGAACTCACATTACCTTATTAATATTAGGGGTCACATGAAACAACACTATTGGTTGTTTTGTGGGAAATAATAAAATAATGAGTAAAATATTCAAAATCCAATTCACACCTCCACTATAAACACCTTAATCACTCCCTCTTCTCATAATTTCTCTAAGCATTGAGTATCCTCAATTTTCTGCCCAAATAACCTTCCCTAGTCACTCCCCACATCCAATAACCTTTTGGTCTTACCAAAACCCCTTCCCTTAATGCGGTTCTCAAGGAGGTTATTTCAAGATGTGAAGTACCCTTCTTTTTCATTTAGTTTCATTTCAATTTATCTTCTTTTGTTATCCTCTCCCCACCTAATATTTACAAATGAACATAATAAATTAATTAGAATATATAAAATGAATTATATCATGTTAATGGAAGAACCATCATCAATATTCTTACTCTATCCCATTTATTTTATAAATGAAATCCACGTCCATGATGTTCCAATTTATAACCTTTGTCAATGATGAAATTTTGTTCTTCAATTTATCCTTCATTTGTGGTCATGAAACAATTTTTATGGTTTCACCAAACAACAATATATGTATTATAACCTAATTAATATTTAGGAACTATTATACATATATATTATTAAATCATATGACCAACCAGGTTCCTAATAATCAAAATACCACTTAAATAATCTAAGTGAAAGTCATTAATATTTCATCTAACGGTTCATCCTCTTTCCATGTAACCAAATGATAGAAATGACCATTAACACTTATTAATGTTCATAAAAAAATTAATCTCAATTATTTATATTTACATCCCTTCCACATGAACTCCATTACATAAAAACAAGTAAACTGATTATGAAAATCAAGAAAACAAACACTCCGGAATGAAGTAATTCAATATAATAACTTATCAATAAGGACATAAATGAACAAAACCGAATTATGATAAACTAAATAAAAATATAATTTGTTCTAAAATAAGTTATTATTATGTCTGATTTCATATTCAATTACCTTATGTTCAAGAGCAGAACACATTCAAACATAAGGTATGGGTTTTTTCACCCAAACCTCCATTTTCATTCGAGTTACATTTATTGTCCCCTTACCTCAATTAATTTATTGTGTATTATTGTGTACTCCAAATATATTCTGTTTTATTGTTTTATACAGGTTTACCAACATGAATCCTTCCTTATTTTATGGAGTATTATACGTTTTAAATGGAACTTTCAAAATTATTTCTGAAATACAAGCCTGATTCAAGGAAATTTCTAAAATTCTTACCTATTTCAATGAGAACTCTATAATATGTTTTTATAAACCATTACCTTTATAAAATTAATCATTTAATTATGATAATAATATCTTACTTTAGATCTGGTTTTATACAAATACTTTTCCAAAAGAACACTTCATTTCAAAATAAAAGATCATTTATCTCATAAATTACTCAATGGTTTTGTAAGAGTATTTTCATCTCTTTCAACACTCTTGTTGATTATTATGTATTATTGAGATTATTATTTTATGTTGTCATATACCATATTTAATTGGATGTTTTATGACTTTTTTTATAGTGGATGTTCTATTCTAAAACCATTCCACAATTTACTCTGAATGGTTATTATTTAAGCATTATATTTGGGGAAAGTTATATACATTTCATATGTGAGTTTAATAATTGAATGTATATGTTGTTTATGTTTATCCCCACTCTTATGAGTAATGAAATAGATTTAATGTGTGATGGGTGGGGCCCACTATATCCCCCTGATGCTTTAGTATATCTCATGATACAAATAAACATGGACTTGGCTGAGGCCTTTCTTAATTTGATATATGGTTTTGGCCATGGCCTTAATCATTTTTCGACATCTTGGCCAAGGCCTTGAAAATATGTTTAATAATGTCTAGAAAATTCAATTCCCTAATTATAATGAATGTAATTAAAATTTCATGTGGTAATTTGATTAGTATAATACCCATGATTATGTAAAAACTATTTACTCAACTCATATTCCTTCCATAATGTGTTCATGTTTATTATTTTTATGGGAATTTGTTTTAAATTTTTCAATATGCTTAATTTTTATGTTTATGTTATCTTATTCAGTATTTCTTACTCTTACAGGGCATTTGAGCTCAACCCTTCCTTATATTTCATTTTCCCAGGGTATGAAGAAGTCAGTTGTGAGTGACTTGAGGGCTTAATCTAGAAGGCATGGATGTTTCTAATGGAATAAATTAGTGTTTTATTACCTTTAATGATATAATGTTGAAATTATATATGTATCTTGTTCCCAAAATCTAATAAACTACTTGACCCTTTGGGATACATATTCCTTGTTCATATTCCATTGTAATAAAATATGGCACCGGCTTTGGGAAACTGGGGTCTGGTCCTTAAAATTTGTGTCAAAAGAAGTATTATAGAAAACCTGGAAAATAGATTTAGAAAATTTAGATTATGGAACAAATCCCTAAGATAGTATTTTAGGATAAGAATACAAGAACATCCTGGTATTTTGGTAATGAATAATTTATTTGGATCTTTCTAGAAAACACATCCTTGTTTGGATTCTACAAGTGGATGTGGTTCTGGCTTAGATGTACCTTGGAGTGAAAACTCTGACAAGGACTTTTGGTCTTGACGTTGTGTATCTAGTTACATGAAAATAGGCCTTACTACGCACTTGGTTTGACACTTTCAGGAGATATGCATAGAATAATTCACATTTTCATTACAATCCATTATGAATGATTGAAATGTAAATTTTTTCTCAAATATACCATTTTTTATTATGGTGTTAGCCATGCATGGGATTTCAATTCAAGCTAAGTATTTTTCTAATTTATGATTATACATTATCACTCATAACCTAATCTTGTGTATGCTATTATATAAAAATGGCACCCAGTTGAAGAAATGGGAACCACGTGAATGTGTGTATTCCATGTAGGGATTTCCCTCCAATGAATGACAATTATTTTGTCTTTGGAGCTACCACTAGCACGACGAAACCTATAACTATACTGGGAAAACATACTCAGGTTATGAGAAATAACCTTACCCCTAGGGAGAATCCAGATCCACCATGTGGAGGAGCTTTTTTAGATCTCTTTATTTGACAATAGCCTCCATCATTCAATGGGACTACAAACCAATTTGTAGCTGAGTAGTGGATAAGTTCCCTAGAGAAGATATTTCTCACATTGGGATGTAATGAAAGAGAGAAGGTTATCATGGAATTTTACTATCTATCAAGAGATTTGGATTAGTGGTGGTCATTAGTTCAAAACACAAAAGATGAGGAAGAGATAGAAGAGATGGAATGGAGGGACTTTAAGGAAATATTCATATAGAAATACTTTTCTCTTGAATAGCGAGCTGATATGAAAGGGATTTTTTGAATTTTAAGAAAAACTAAGATGGGTTTGTTGAAAAGTATAAATCTAATTTCAAAAGGTTAGAAAGGAATGTTATGTACTACATAAAAAATCCGAGGAGCAAGATTGATCGATTCTTTTATGGACCAAATCCATTCCTCGGAAGGGAACCTCTCTCATTAATTTTTTCCTCGTATGAGGATATATTTTCATGTGCTATTAAGATAGAAAATGAATTCACTAAATATTATGCCTTTAAGGGAATGCAAGAGAATAATAGGGTTGCTAAAAAATCTGGAAAATAATGTAATGAAATGGGGAAGAAGGGTAGAATTGAATTTACACCCTGTGATAATTGTGGAAGGAAACACACTAGTGCATGTTTAAAAGGAAAATGAGTATGCTACAAATGTGGACCGAAAATCCATCTTGTGGGTGATTTTAAGAGTAATAATGAAACCATAAATGTTCAATGCCGATCGGATAGAATTTCTCCAGCTTGGAATCCAAGAGATCCACGTTCAAAACTGGATGGAGGAGAATTTTTTAGTACTGTTAGAGTACTATAGCAGTACTTTAGCAGTAATGTCACATTAATTTCATAGTGTTGTAGCAGTATTGTAGTAGATACTATAGCAGCCAGAACTATTAACCCGATTTGGGCCTTTGGGCCACCGGTTTGGACCTATAGGTCTCAATGGAATTTGGGTCATCAAAGGCCTTTCGACCATAGGGACTTCGGGAAAAAAAGACTATGGAGTAGCCTGGTTCACACAGAACAGGCCCCAGAAGAGGATCAGAACCACAAGAGTAGCAGCCAACAGAAGCAGAGCTTACCAGATTTGAAGAATGAGAGGGTATGGCAGCCAAGATCGGGACCAAGCACCATACATCTTTGTATGGGGAAATGCTAGATGATCTGCAATGAAACGTGGGGAGCTAGGTGATCAATGACATAGAAGTTGGGAAGGGGTAGTTCTAGTGGGTTGTGCCTATGGGTCATGTTATGGGCATGGTATGCCTCTAGGCCTTCGGGTCACGTATTTCGGGTTAGTTGGGCCTAGTTCCTTGGGCCTACAGGTCATTTATGGGGTTCCCTTCAACCCTTAAATGGGGGATTATTGATAATAAAATAAAAAAAGAAGGCCTTCAGGCTATTCAGGCTGCTGTCCAAAGTGTCAAGGAAACATCCAACAGAAAAGGCCAAGGGAGTAGGGACATGCTTATGCAATCACAACCATTGATATTGAAGTTCCTAATGATGTGGTGGAAGGTACTTTAATCATTTCCTCAAACATATCAAATGATTTATTTGATTTTGGATCATCTCATTCTCTCATATCTTCATAGTTTTCCAAGAAAATTAGATATTTCCAATTTTATTTAATAAGGGATTTTTCATTCAATACTCATAAGGGAAGTATGATTGTAACAAAGTTGTGTTAGCAATACCGATTATGGAATATAAATGTTCTTTATCTACTGATTTTATTATCATGCCCATGATTTACATTGATATAATTTTTATTATGGGTTGGATTTCAAACCATGATGTGAAAATTTATTGCACAAATAAGGAGGTTGAAATTTTTTAGGGTGATGTAGAATCCCTTATTTTTTAGGGAATAAACATCCCCATCTGATTCTCATCTAAATCCTCCCCCAGTAGATCCAATTAAATAAATTTTTGAGGAATAAGGGAATAAAATCACTTTGGGTGAGGAAGGGAATGTACAGATAGAGGACATACCTGTTGTGCGTGATTATGTATACATCATTCTAAATGATTTACCTGGACATCCTCCAAAATGGGAAATTGAGTTTTTTATTGACTTAATTTCTGGTTCAAGGCCCATATCAAAGACCCCTTATTGAATAGCCACTATAGAGTAAGTGGAACTTAAGAAACAACATGATGAATTTTGTGATAAAGGATTTATTCACCCTAGTGTTTCTCCATGGGGTTCCCCTGTTCGTTTCGTTAAGAAGAAATATGGTTCTTCGATATTTTGCATTGACTAGAGAGAGATCAATGTTATAACAATAAAAAACAAGTATCCCCTACCTCGCATGGATGATTTATTTGATCAACTTCGTGGAACCCAATATTTTTTGAAGACTGATCTTCGATATGGATATCATCAGTTTCATGTGAGTAAGGAATACATTCCAAAAAGAGAATTTCGAACCAAGTATGAGAATTATGATTTTACATTAATTCATTTTGGACTGACTAATTCACCCTTTACATTTCAAGATCCAATGAATGGTGTTTTCAAATAATATCTAGATGACATTATGGTGTTATTTATTGATGATATCTTGGTATACTCCAAAAGTTACAAGGATCATTAAAATCAATTGTGCACTATTCTAAAGACTCTTACTAGAAATGAATTATATGGGAAGTACATCAAGTGTGAATTTTGTCTCCAATAAGTTTCCTTTCATGGCCAAATTGTCTCTAAAGATTTAATATTTGTTTACCCAATAAAGGAAAAGGTTTTTCAAGAATGGCCTACTCCAACAAACATAACTAAGGTATGTTTTTTTATTGGTTTAGCAGGTTATTATCGGCATTTCGTTCAGAACTCTGCCCATTTAGCCAACCTAATGACCAAACATACTCATAAAATGGTTATGTTCATATGGATAAAATATTGTGAGGAATGTTTCAAAAAATTGAACATGAGGGTAGTTATTGCTTGGATCCTAACCCTACCATCGGGGAATGATGGGTTTGTGATATTTAGTGATGCATCAATGAAAGGTCTGGGTTGTGTCCTTATGATGAATGATAGAGTTATTTCCTAAGCATCAAGGTAGTTAAAAATTCATTAACAAAACTATCCCACTCATGATCTTGAGTTAGTAGTGGTAATATTTTCTCTGAAGATATGGAGAACTTATCTTTATGGAAAAAATGTGAGATATAAATGAATCAAAAGAGTCTAAATTATATCTTCCCCCATAAATAAATCAACATGAGGCAAAGGAGATTTCTAGAACAACTCAAGGATTATGATATTACCATACAATACCACCCTGTAAGGGAAATCAAGGAAGTTGATGCATTGATATTGTGGGATCCTGGAGTTCTCATCAAAATGAGGATTGAAAATGATCATTTGTACATGAATATAATAAAAATAGACATGGGAATTATCAAAGAAGGTGAAAAATAATTACATTTCAAATGGTCTCCCAACCATATTTATTGGAAAGAATTAAAGCTTCTCAGCCAGATGAAGATAACCTTCCAATGAAAATTAATGCTATGAAATAGGGGAAGATGGATGACTTTATGTGTGAATATGGTGTTATAAAATTTGGGAAGAGGCTTTTTGTTCCAACTATACATGAGCTAAAAATGGAGTTATTGGATAAAGTCCATAGTTTGAATTTCTCCATACATCTCATTATCACTAAGATGTATATATATTTGAAGGAACATTTCTGGTGGGATAACATGAAGAGGGAAATTGTTGATTATGTGTCAAGATGTTTAGTCTTTCAACAAGTGAAGGATGAAAGGAAATGTCCAAATGGTGTTATGAAAATTCTACATATTCTTATGTGGAAGTAGGATGACAACAACATAGATTATGTCACTAGATTACCCAAAACTCCAAGGATGAATGATGGGATATGGGTAATTGTGTATCGACTTATGAAATCTTCACATTTCCTCACTATAATGGAAAATTTTCCACTAGAGCGTGTAGAAAAACTCTATATCAATGAAGTTGTGAGACTTAATTGGGAACCTCCCTCAATTGTGTCTAATTGAGACCCACGGTTTACATTGAAATTCTAGAAAAGTCTTCAGAAATATTTGGACCCCGAACTTCGATTGAGGTCTGCCTACCACCCACAAACTAACAAGAAATCATAGAGGATGATCCAAACCTTATTGGAAATGTTTGTATTATGTTCACTTGACATTCAATGTATATGGGATCAATATTTATCTTTAGTGGGTTTTTTCTATAATAATAGTTTCCATTCAATTATTCAAATGGTAGCATATGAAGCATTGCATGGGAAGAGATGTTGTACACCAACATGTTGGGTTGAAGTTAGTGAAAGGAAGCTAGTGGTCCTAGACCTTGTGGAGGAAAAAACAGTGAAGGTAAAGACTATTCAATGCAATATCAAAATAGCACAAATCATAAGAAGGAGCTTTGTCGATAATCAAATGAAGGATCTGGAATTTCAAGTGTTAGATCACGTTTTCTTGAAAGTATCTCCATGGAAGGGTGTTATAAGATTTAGAAAGAAATGGAAATTATTCCATAGGTAAGATGGGACTTTTGAAATTCTGGAGAGGATTGGAGCGGTTCCATATCGTTTGGTTATGCCGCATAGACTATCCAAGGTACATAATGTGTTTCATGTCTCATTTCTGAGAAAGTAAATACCAAACCTAACACATGTCCTCAAATCTGAATGTACAGAGTTGGAACCTGAATTATTTTACTGTGAAAAGCTTATCCTGATTCTAAACAATAAAGAACAAGTGTTGAGGAATCAGATGAGTCTTCTAGTAATGGTACTTTGGATAAATCATAGTATTGGAGAGGAAATATGGTTCCCTAAGGAGCTTTTGTTGAAGACATACCTGAATATTTTTAGGTAATATTTTGTGAATTTTGAGGATAAAAGTTTGGTAAGGAGGGGGTAATGTAACAACCCAAGGTTTTGAAAATAAATATTTAATGCATGAAACCCTGTGTACCTATAAAAAACATTTTATAATCTATCATTTAAACTCAAATTCACCTCTACTATGTTTTGAATTTTGAAAAATGGTCATCTAGATTTGTGATCAGTATACCATTTGGAGTTTGATAGAACAAACCTAGCTTTTAGTGGATAGTAACATACCCTTATGAGTAGTAATATGACCCTTGTAAATATTAAATAATGATGTTATTTTATTTTCATAAGGTAATAACATAATGATATCTTAATTAATCTTTCAATGTGATATAAAACTAATTATACCATTAAAATTGTTATTTTTCGAATTAACTATGATTTTATTTAAAAATTAAGTTAATAATATTGAAATAATTATTTGTGAAAAATGGATTTCATTTTTTGAATTCTACATGTTGAAAAATGGATTGGGGGAATTTTTGGTTCTTTTCTGACATTCTTGAATTTTTGATGAATAGTGAAATACTGTAAAATACCGTATATACAAATTTTCAGTTAAATAAACTATTTATTATATCATGAGTGATTAAAAATCACTTTTTTTTAAATCACATTCACTTATTACTATTTGGATCACATGAAAAAACACTATTGGATTCCTTGGTATAAATAATAAAATAATGGGTAAAATATTCAAAATTTACTCCTCTCTTCCACTATAAAAAACCCCCATCACTCCCTCTTCTCTTCACTCCTCTAATCCATAAAGATACTCAAATTTCATCCCAAATACCCTTACCTAGTCACTCCCCACATAAAATAAGTTCTTGGTTCTTCCAAAATAGAAAAACCCATTCCCTTAAATAGGTTCTCAAGGAGGTTATTTCAAGAGGTAAAGCACCCTTTATTTTCATTTAGTTCCATTTCAATTTATATTATTTTGTTATCCTCTCCACACCTCCCCTATCTAAATGACCATGAAAACTCCAGTATAATCTATATACTAAACTTATGTCATGTTAAAGGAAGAACCATAATAAATATTCTTACTCTCTCCCTTTTATTTTATAAACAAAATTAATGTCCATGAAGTTCTGATTTATAACCTTTGTGGATGAAGAAATTTATTTCTTCAATTTATCTTTCATTAATTTTCAGGAAACTAAATTTATGGTAGAACCAGACTATAATATATGTATTATAACCTAATTAATATTCAGTAACAAGTATATGCACATATTATTAAATCATGTGACCAAACTAGTTCTTAATAATCAAAATACCACTAATATAATCTTAGTGAATGTCATTAATATTTCATCTAATGATTCATATTATTTACATGTAACGAAATGATATGTATAACCATTAACACTTCTTTATTTTATTTCAATTCAATAGACTTACATCCATTCCACATGAACTCCATTACTTAAAAACAAGTAAACCGGTTATAGAAATCAAGAAAACAATCACTCTGGAACAACAAAATTCAATATAAAAACTTATCAATAATGACATAAATGAACTAAACATAATTATGATAAACTATATAACAGTATAATTGTTTCTTAAATAATTTATTAATATGTATAATTTTATATTCATGAACCTTAACTTCAAGATAAGAACACATTCAAACTTAAGGTAATGGTTTTTCACCCGAACCTTCATTTTCATTCATGTTACTTTTATTTTTCACCTAGATAAATTATGTTAATTATATATAATTTTTTACTCATAAATTCTTATTTAGTGTTATATATATGTTTACCAACAGGAATACTTCTTTAGTTTATGTTGGATTACACATTTTAAATGGAACTTTCAAAATTATTTCCGAAATACTAGCCTGATTCAAGGGAATTTTTAAAATTATTAACTATTTTAAAAGGAAACTATACAATATTTTTTAGAAACCATTACCTTTATAAAATCACTCATTTATTTATTAAAATCATATCTTATTTAATTTCTGGTTTTATAAGTATAAATTTTCAAAATAACTCTTCTTTTGAAAATAAAATATCATTTATCTCATGGAATACTCAATGATTTTATGAGAGTATTTTTGTCTGTATCAACAATATTGTTTATTCTTATGTATTATTTGGATTATTAATTTATGATATGATCTACAATTATTTAATTAGATGGTTTATGACCAGTTTTATAGTGGATGTGCTATCCTTAAACCATTCAAAAATTTACTCTGAATGGTTAGTGTTTAAGCTTAATGTTCGAGAAAAGTTATTTACATTTCATATGTGAGTTTTAACATGAATATATATGTTTTTTATGTTTATCCCAGCAAATATTAGGATTTAATTGGACTTATTATGTGATGGGTGGATCCTTATATATCCCCTCGATAGAATGTTAGGTCTCATGAAAAAATATGATGTGGACTTGGCTGAGGCCTTGCCAAATTTGAGATATGGTTCTGGTCGAGGCCTTAATCTTTTTTAGAAGTATTGGCTGAGACCTTGACCATAATTTTATGAATTTCGGACATATGCACATTCCTCATTATGAAGTTTGTAATTTAATTTTAATGTTTCTATTTTATTAGTATAATACCCATGATTATTTTGTCATTATTTACTTATCTTATATTCCTTATATAATGTGTTCAAGTTTATTATTTGTAAAGGCGTGTGTTTTCAATTATTAACCAAGATTAATTTTTATGTTTATGTTATCTTCCGCTATATTTATAAATCTTAATTAGTTTTTGAGATCACCCTTTACTTATGTTTCATTTTCATAGGATATGAATAAGTTAGTTACGGGTGACTTGAGGGCTTAATCTCGGAGGCATGGATGTTTCTAATGCAATAAATTAGTGTTGTATTTCGTTTCATAAAGTAATGATGAACTTATATATGTATCTTGTTTCCAAAAGATAGTAAAATACTTGGTCCTTAAGGATACATATTCCTTCTTTATATACCAATATAATCAAATAAGGCACTGGCTTCAGGAAATTGGGATTGGGTCCTTACAGTGTCAATAGTCTTGTCAGAACTATCCAATAAAAATCATCTTGAACAGTTTAGCCACATGATTATGATACATTGAAGCATTCAATATCAAATACAACACACTCTACATGGTTGGGCTGTATGTTTAACTAATCCATGTGTCTTCAATGAAATATGAGTATGAAATTGAAATCATAGGTCTCATGTGGTTCTTTCCAAATGTGTGGTGATCATGTTCCATCTTCTAAAACAAATTCAACCCTTATAGTTTGGATAAATAGTTTCCCCTAATCATGTGTCATTCATGTATAAGGAAAAGCACTTCCAAAATACTCTAAAAATCATCTCAAGTCATCTAAGACTCATGCGATCACCTAAGGAACCCCTCTAACCTAAATCCATATCTTAAAATTTGATTTTAGGGCACTCAAACTCTTATAATTTTAATCTAAATCATGTTTCCAAAAAATGACCCCAACTCTATAATTCCCATAAAATGAAATTTTCCATAAAATTCACATCTCATAAAAGAGATATTTTTTACATCCTCTCCACCATAATACGTCTTTTCCTAAATAAGTCATAGTAAACTTCAAAACATATTTTTAAACTTATTCCAGTAATCAATTTGTTTCTAAACAGCCATGTTACTTCATTAAACACTAAACATGCTTCCACTACACATCTCTGAATCCTAACCCCAAATAAGCAAAATTTCCTCCAAATCTTGGTTTTATGCTAAAAAAATCTCAAAATTATACTAATATACATCCTTGATGTGTTTCTAGATTCATCACATATAACCTCAAAGAAAATATTAATCATTCTATCTCTGGATAATTTTCCTCAAAATTATTTGTTGCACCTCTAGCTTACCACCCCAGCATCCAAACACGCTTCATTCACACTCGATGGCTTCATAAAAACATTCAAAAACTCATATCAAATTCCAAAAAAATCACAATTTGTAATAACCTTATTTTGATCCTCAATCGACCCGTCCAACTATCATTCTCTAATCCTAACCATCGAGCCGCCATTGATCTGACCCACCATTAGAGTGTGATACAACTATAAAAGATCTATTATAATCACACAAACTTCATCCAAAATCAAACCTAAATCCCTAAACTGTATTAACCAACTCCCCAAAATCCTTTTTTTAAACCATATATAAACTAGTTTTATTGTTCTCATTACCTGTTCGACATAGTTTTGTACTCATGTGACCGATATGATGGCCCCTCTATGAAGTATACTTATTGTTTCCACACAGAACTAAAACATACGGTCATTAAATAAAACGATGATTATCAACTACATCACCCAATAAGATAACATTGAAATATAAATATTGATCTACCCCAAGTCTTATTATCTTCCCCATGATACGAATATACCACCAACAGGTGATTCCAACTAATGGTTCTTCCCACCATAGGAATCACCCACCTAAAAACCCAAATAGTCCAACATTTAAAAAAATCAAAACACACGTTCAAGATTATAATCTTCAATCCTATCAAAACACATCTAGAAACTTAATCCAATCAACATAATATATCCCACTTATAATATCCCAAAACATGACACTCTCTAAAAAAATGATAATTGTAGAATACCTGAATTAAAAACAAATTTCACTCCCCAAAAATAATAAGAAACATAGAAAAATGGTATGCACGGGCCTCAATTACTCTCTACGAAACCCACTATCCAATTTAGACACACCCACAATCCCCACATGGTGGTTTCTATGTAAAACACTTTTTAATTCATGAACACTATTTAGGAACTCAATTGTCTCTCAATTGAGTATAAAGAAACCAAATAGATGAAACACCCCCAATTGAGAACAAAAAAATAAAACATATCGGTTCACCCCTAGTTTATCATAAAAAAATCCGATATACTTATTTTACCGCAAACAAGCCTAAAGAATCAAACATATTTGTTCACCCCAGGTCGAGAATAAGAAATAAAATAGTTGTTTCACCCCTTAATGAGCACAAATAATTCAAAATCATACTAGGAAACATATTCTAATTTAATACCAATTCTAAAAATATTTTAAAATCACCCAAACTTGTATGATATTTCTAAAAATACCATGTAATACAATGTGTTTTCCATCAAATCCTAAAATCTCCTAAAAATTCCATTCTATGATGCTTGTTTTCCAAAATAAGATCCTATTTTTTAAAAAAAAAATCCATTTTAAATTACCCAAAAATTTAAATACATTTCAAAATCATAGTATACATGATTAATTTCATGTAAAAAAATTAATGATATTTTACACACACCTCATTTCACCATATGATGTTTCTATAAAAAATTAATTCTTTTCTCAATTTTTTGATAATTTCCATAACTTTTACCCTCTAGTGGTCAAACAAGAATGTCAAAATCCTGATAAATCAATCAACCAGTCAATAAGTCCCCTATTATCCCTTATTAATCTAATCACCCCTTACAATATATTCCTAAAAAATCATTTATACTATTAATTTTTTCAAATTAATAATGGATTCTAATCATTATTCATATTGAACAAAACTTCCTACAGTAGAGTGTATAATTTTCAAAGAGTAACACTATCATGATTCATTTACAACCCACTAGATGAAATCCAATATATATGAATCATTGTGAGTCTCATCAATCCAACCATGTGATTCTTGGTAAAACCCAACATGTCACTGATCCGAGAGTGCCTAGTCCCAAAACTGGACATCCCCTGGAAACATGGGTTTTAATTGATTTCATGATGGAAATAAGTACTTCCACCTAGGATATCCTTCATCATTAGATTGCATTGAAAGGATATATAAGGAAGGAGGAAGCTCCCTATTTGGTGGGAACCCTAGCTATTATTCTCTCCTCTCTGTGACGATGGTGGAAACTATGCCATTCCCTCCCCCACTAAGGGGGGAGGGACCCTTGTCGCCCATCAAAAAGAGTGGCTTCACCCTTCGTCCCCTTTTCGAATCCTGATTTACTTCCTCCATTCCATAACACCCCAATCAGACCAAAAGTTTTGTATTTTCTGGATAGGTTCCCTAACCAACAGTTATCATCTGCGGAGTTCCAATAATCTTTGAATCTACTAATGCATTCCTAGGATTCAAGGTTTATCAACGACATCCTTTAGTGGACTCATTAAACATGATCATCTTCAGCACATGGGATTTGCAGGATAGGGTGGAAGTGGGTATTTTGGATAATTTCCACATTATCATTCAATTTTCCTCATAGGAAGATCTCATCAAGGACTGGTCAACTGCACCTCGCAGCTTCAACGGTATCAGGTTTTTCCTAATTCAGTGGTACTTCAATTTTAATATGAAGTGTGATACTCCTACTATGGAGTTATAAGTATGATTTCCAAATCTCCCCCTTCCATTTCAAATTCCCTTTTTAAGCATATTATAGGGAATATTAAGGGTAGATATATGTGTTTGGATATTCAAACTAAATCCTTTTGTCATCCTATCAATTTGTGTGTATGTGTCTAATTGGATGTGTCAAGAGTTCCATTTCTGTATGTGTGGATTACTGTGGGTGAAGAGTATCACTGTAAGAAACTTGTTGTCTATGAAACCGGTACTGATTTCTGTTCTAGATGCATGTTTCTGGGATACTCGATGGACTACTGTCATAAGGGTTCTCAGCCTATTTTGAGGAGGGAAAATGGTAGCATAAAGGAGCCTGAGGTGCATGGTGTGGTAGGGTCATTGGAGACGAGGTATACTGAGTTGGAAGATAATGTGGGCAGGGGTATTTTTTAGTGGTTTTAAAATAGAGGAGATGTGATTCGTAAGTCCGGTCGTTTGTGATGCGGCAACTGAGGCAGGGTTCGGCAGGAATTCCTGATCTCTGTCTCCTGTAAAGAAGGCATTTGTTCCTCTGGAAAACCCGATGGTTGAAAATGTTATTAGTAGGTTGATCTTGGACCTAGATAGACCTCCCTCTTCACTACTCCTCAATTATAGTGTAAGGGGGGGTGGTTTGGTTCTATAGGATGCATATTTTATGGTAAACCTGGAGATTGGGAGTAAATATGTAGTGGTGCAGATGGAGGACAATGAGAAGAATGGTCATGCTGGGGTGTTTGGGTCAGGTAGTGGTGTTTTTTGTAAGGGGATTTAGGGTACTGCAATAGAGGTGGTATATCAAACTAGTGAAGGGAAAGAAGGGGGTTCTGATTCAAGGTATTGGACCTCAATTCATTTGAGTAACAGATATAAATGGCTTGTAGAGGTAGGCTTGATCTTTGACCTTACTAACTCAGTTGAGGCAGTCTGGGGATGAATGAATGAATGAAATGGAGATGAAAACAACCATTTGGAAGGAAAACCTTCATCCCCGAAGGGTAATAGGAGTAATATGAGGATGAATGGTAAGAATTATTACTCCTCCTTGCCACCTCCTCTAGAGAGCCAATCTTCTAGGAAGGTAAACATAAATAAGGTTGACACTGGGGATGTAAGCTATAAGAGACCAAGGGTCCAGCATGATCAACCCTTGGAATTACTATAAAGCTACAAGGAAGGATTGGTAGATCAGGTCTTTCTCTTAATGCTTCTAAAGAGGAGGTAGCTAAAATTATGGAGAGGTCTTTAAGGGAGACCCTTAATGACGAGTAATATTCTTGGGTTGAAAAATATAACCTAATTATTTTTGGGGGTTTTAAAAAATGGAATATTAAAAATGAGGAGTATATACAGTCATGGGACCATCATTCCTATAAGTTTGGAAATCTGGTGATAGAGGCACCTACCATCCAGGTAAAAGCTATCTCATGGAAATTTCTTTTGGAAAAGAATTTTGGTAATCTTAAATTACTCTTCAATGACTCTGGTTAAAATTGGTGGAAGTTGTTTATTAGTTTTGGAGGTTTTTTTGTTTGATTTTAGTTCAATTTTGGATCAGTTTTTCAGGTGTGCTTTGAAGTGACATTTTGTGTGATTCATCCAGCTTTTTACTTGGATCTGCATCAGATGGGGTGAAGAGTAAGAATCATTCAACTATTAATGCCATTTGAATTTGGATGTCTTAGAGGGTATGGTTATGTAATTGGTTCCGAGCCCGTTATCCTTGTGTAGGATAGCTTGCTGAGTGGTCATTCATTAGTGAGGGTTTTTCTACATGAGACAGTTGCTGGGGAGAGGCATATACTTTATTTTTATTTTTATTTTATTCTGTTATGATTATTTTTTGTTGTAATACTGGACTTTTCATTTATCACTTTTTCCTTAAAAGTGTTTTAATAATAAAAAAGTTAATTTTCAGTCATTATGGTATGGGATGAACTCGATATTTTATCAAATTCTTAAAAACTTATATCTAATTTGAAATAGTGCACTCTCATCATAAAACACACTCTAATTCCATTTTGTAATTCCCCAGTCTGTTCTGCCCGTGCAGGGATTCCACATGACATTAGACACCTCCACCCCCCCCCCCCCCCGCAGAGACACAATGTGCTAGAGGTTATCAATTAATAGAATTGGACTATGATAGTCAAGAGGATGATATTCCGTTATATATAAGGCTCGGGGTTCATGAACAAATCTAACAAAAAATTTGCATGAACCATTTGTGTGAAGAAAATACCAAAATAACTATATGCATAAAACAAGGATCCCCATGGCCCCCATAGAATACATAGTCTAGAATAAAAATAAATATATCTACATATATATATTGTATCAACCATAAAAGTGAATTAGTAGAATATAAATAAAAAACATGAATCAAATATAACAATAGTACCCTATACAGTATAGTCTAATCAATAAAGAAAATAAAACTAAAAAATAAACTTGCCTTTATAAAAATCAACTACAATCCACTCTATTGAGCACTCAACTTCCACATATAGCTAGACCAATACCAAAAACCCATCTATGAGTCATACCTATATAAAAAGGTTAAATAAGAATACTTACTCAAACACATTGAAACTCGTGTTGTGCATGTAGGTAGGGGTAAGTCCAACAACATAGTAGGAAACCCCAATACCTCAAAAATAATGAGTGTTTTTTTGATCAAGTGGATGTGCATATAGTATATATATAAAGAGTGTGGTCATGCTCTTGAAACCCACCCAACTATAATTGTAACATGTAATAACATAAAATATAAATGTTAGATCATCAAGTGTCAAAAAAACCACCCCCAACACTAATCATGCATACATTGATTAAAACTAAATATCTCTACCCACTCGAAAACAACAAAGAGGACTAAGTCCTTCCCTAAATCCAATGCATGATATCATATCTAATTTTTCCAGTGTCGAAGCATCATAGACAATTTCATAGAACTATTCCAACTAAATGCCTATCCCGTGAAAAATCTAGTAGTCACATCATCAAAATATGATTCCAAAAAACATGTTTAATTTAATCTAAAATGTTCCTTAAATGCACATGGAAGTGTAGCATCACCTTTTCCCATTCCAAGAAACTCATCCAAGGTAATCCAATCTATTGTCTATATAAATCCTAGGAACTCATGTAAGGAATTTCAAATAAGTTCTAAAAAGAATTCCAAAGGTTAATAACCTAAGGAGGAATTCTAACAAGTTCTCATAATGAATCCATGGAGGGATTCATTAAATCATTATACATGATTTTTAGTATTGATACAAAGAACTTTTACAAGGTATTCCAAATCAGTATTAATAATCAATCCAGGAGGTTATTCCCCAATGAATTCTAAACTGTAAATAATAATTATTTCAATGCAGACTATCCCAAGGAATAATATATTAGTAGTCACAGTTAATCTTAGAGGGAGTCCCCAAGGTATTATCTATTAAAAATAATTAAAAAAATATTCTAGACATTACATCACTTCATGAATGTCTACCAATTATAATGGAAATGTACATTTATTCTAAATCAGGATGGAATTATTTATCAGTAAATGAGAGAAGTATGTACCTCCTATAAAATTTCATTAATCACAACTTGAGGTTTTGTTATCTACCCAACCAATTTAACATAACCACGGACAACCACTATAGCATGGAAACTATCACTATATCAGTTATAATAGGCTTACATCTATATTTAAAATTATAAGATGACACATGTATCCAAATATAAAAATATCTTGAAAACACCCACTCTGGGGAAACACACCACTAGGACACCCATCAAGGTCCCCTTGGGTCAAACTCTAGTAGGGAATCCTTATATAGGATCCCTGGTCACATTCTTATCACCCTCAAGACAAAATCATTACCCTATTTATAATAGTCTTCATCATTCAATACGGTCCTACAAACCCATCGCCACCCACTAACTGATTTCACACATCTCTATGAACTAACACACCACTTTCATAGTACTATAAAAGTTATCATAGGGATAAACACATGGAATTAATCAATATACAAAAAAACAATCCATAAAAAATAAAAAATGATAATTAGAAAAAAAAAAGAAATCATGTGTTAGTAAAATAGGGAATTTCCCTCATGTGGTTTACTAAACCAAAACAATGACACTCAATCCCTATTGAACGATTTAAATTCCATGTTGGATTAACCTTTTTAAACCATTTAAAATTGAATTTCAGGCCACTTTACTCATATTATAACATTTTCTCAAATCCCATAACGAATTCCTTAGAAATAAATTTGCATCATGAAATCCATTTCAAAGCCATGTATCAAAACATCACTTTTTTATTAAATTTAATCTCAATAAAATGTAATTTATAAAATCATACATTAAAAAAGATTTATATTTTTATCTGAAGACTGACTCAAAGACACCAAGAAAACCATAATGAGGTCTAATGAAACTAGTTCGAAAAATTTTCCTCCATGGAACCATTTAGCAAGCTATGTGGTCCATGTTTACTGTTAGTCCAATGCAAGCCCATCACAAGTTTATGGAGGAGTCAAAAAAATAAATGAAATATAAAGGAAGTTTAAAAATGGGTCCCATTAATATAAAAAACTAGATAAATAATAGGCTTCATAAATTATGGTCCACCCACATCAACATAGATTTATAATCCCTTGAAACAAATTTGTTAATAAAAACCATGCACTCCATGTCTCGGGTATTTATCTACCACTATAACACCACAATTAACAAATTATAATATTTTATAATTATTTTTAAATTTAAATCCAATAATTAGTATAACTATAATTACTTTCACAATTTAAAAAAATACATAAATCCTAAAACCTTACATGAAAACCATGTCCCACAAAAATAGTGACCAACCCTGCGTAAAAACTCTAAGGTATGATCCAAACACCATTCTAAGAAAAATTCCTAACAACTATTATTGATTCAATAATTAATTTAATTTACTTTTAATCCAAGACCTCAAATAATTCTGTTTTAAAATTTTCATCAAAAAATGATGAACGATGAACCAATCATGTCCTCTTGGGACCTCATTTATGAGCCACACACAAAACCCCTAAGAAGTTGGATAATTTCCTCCCCGCCTTGGTAGAAATGATCATAAAACCAAAACTAGAGATTCCCAAAATCATAATAAATATAAGGGGATTAAAAATAGAGGGGTAAAGGATATTTTTCCTTAAAATAATGAAATATCACATCAAAAACCACCCATATCTTTGAAGATTCAAGGGAAGAAAATAGAGGAGGTTCAGTCAGCCATCCCACATGAGAGGAAGGAAAAATTGGGTTTTTTAGATAATAGTTCAAGGGTAAAATCATAATTAGAAAATTTTTATATGATACATGGTCTGACCACATGGTTTACCCAACCATCCGCAAACCATGGGGTAGGCACTATCCAAGAAAAACCATCCTGCATGGCTGGGTCACATGGTTTCGAAACCATGTGCCAACCATGATACATTCATTGTTCAAAGTAGCACACTTTGTATGGATGGGAATAATTGTTTACTAGACCTTTTTCAAACCATGAAACCCACTTAGAAAATTAAAATTACATTTCCATACATGTTTTTTCTATTATTATATGGTTATTTTTTGCTATCCCCATGAACAAATTCAAACTACATGGTTAGGCTATATGTTTTCTCCTAATCCTTCTAGGAGAAATAACATATTAAATCATTCAAAAATAATCCCAAACCTTTTGATGTTTTCTTGAGCACCTGAGGAAACTCTTAAGCCTCAATCCATTTGAAAAAAAATCATCTTGGGGTGCTAAAACTCTCAAAAGGTAAATTTGAATCTTAATCCAAAAAAAAGACGCCAACTCTAGAATTCCCAAAAATTAATATTTTCCAATAAATTCATAACTCGTGAAGTAGTGAGGTTTTACAGAGGAAACCTATAAAATATATCCTCCAATATGTTTTTCCCTTAAATTTAATGGTTTTACATGTTTACTTCTAACCATATAAAAATATATAAAGAGTGAAAAAAATAAAAAAAACTTGATGTCCCAAATCCAAATACACTCAAAAATTCAATAATACTCATGATTATATAATATTTTATGAAATATTAACATGGGGGTATCAATACTCGAGAATACGTTGGTTGGGAATGTGGCTATAGGGGCTCTCATCATTCTATAAAAATCTTTTGCAAGTTTACAAGGTCTATAGTGGTTTGAGGAAGCCTATATTAGGATTATTGAAGTTTGGGAGTTTGAATGTGGAAGCATTAGAAGTTTATTATTTGAACTACATTATATTATATGCAATTTTGGTTATAGTCTGGATAGGTAGTTGTGTTGTTCATAATAGTGTTTCATGGCATGTGATTCACAATGTTTATAGTATATTCATGACGTGAATGGGTGAATTTTGGATTCAATAAATCCATCACTAAAAATTCCTAACCTGAAAATTAAGTTCAAGAAAATATTTTATCTACGATTATCTGATTGAGGTGGTTAATTTTTTGAAAAATATTAAAACTCTAACCTTTCAAGATATGAATTTACTATTCATATTGTGAAAGTATGCTTGGTAGTCAGTCGATAAATCTAATCACACCCTCAGATTGCTGATAAATCCTTTTACTCTCCCCCAAATCTTTGTGACCCAAGATGATTCCTCAAGTTTTTTTAATAGCTTTCAATAGGGATTGATTCTAGGCTTCTTGAGTTTGAATCATAGTGATTTGAGGTGATTTGTTCCTCTTTATCTTATGGTTTATTTTCTAATCAATTTTGTTTTCTCATTTTTTATCATTCCATGATATAAAGGATAATCTATTTTGATCTTATGGAGTTATTTTGATGTTTTTTGGTTCTTTATAACAAATTGATATTTTTTGAAATAGTTTTTCAAATATTTTAATTTTTTCAATAGCTTTCATTACACACAACACCATGTTTTAACAAACAACAATACACCGTTAATATTATTATTTAAAATGATTATTATAACATATCCATTAAACATGGAGGTATGACTAGGAATGACCAAATTTTCAAAATTATGTAAAATTATTTTATATAAATTAAACTTATTATTGAAAAAGAAATAAAATTTTTAATGTCTTTAAATTTTTGGAAATATTATTTTCTCAAATAAAATTATTATTTCTTTTCATCAAAAATTAGTATACATAATTTTTTAAAATTATTAAAAAATTTGTGGGAAAAATAATATATATTTTTTAATATAAATTTTAAAATTTTCTTTTTGTTAATTTTTTATAATTTTTAGAAAATATTAATTTTTCTTTGAATAGTTAAAAATTGCTGATTTTATTTAAAACTTTCTTCTTCCTTTAAAGTATTTGAAAATTTAAATCTTTTTTTAAAAAGGTTTAAAAGTTAAATTAATTAAATTATCTTATTATTAATACAATTTAGTTCATTTGAATTAATTTAAAATTTTAATTTTAATGTAAAATACTTTAATTTATTTGAGAATTTTCCCATAAAAATAGGTTTTTGGTCATATATACAATATTAATATTAAATTAAATTAAACGAAATTTGTGAATTTGATTTTGTAAAATGGATTCCATATTTTAAATTTGAATAATTTATATTAGTAAATAAGTTCAATTTAATTTTTATCCATGACTAATAGTAAAAAATTATCATAGTAAAGGTTAAAATTGGGTTTTGCGCGTGACATACACTTGTGTAAAAATTAATTTTCCACTCACGTGTTATTTTTTATTATTTAATTGTATTTAAAATTTATTATTATTGGGAAAGAATTATTTAATAATACTAACATTAATTTTAATTTTATGGATAAATCACATAGGAGAATAAATAAAAACAAATTACCGTGGGGAAAACTACAATTGTAAAATTAAGTAAATATAATTGATATGTAATAATATGTTTAAAACATGTGTTTTGTTTTGTTTTGGTGTTTTATATCAAAATTTTATTCAAAAAATTTATTTAATTATAAATTTTTGAGCCACGTGGGGTGATATTGACTTTCCCTTATTGAATAGTGTTGGGTATTTACAAAAATTTCACTCCTCAATTATTAAAGGGTACTTATTTCCATCACTAATTCATGCCTATTAAGAATTTTTTGTTAACCAATAACTATATAAATATCTTCCCAAAATCCTTATCCATGTTCTATATCACCTTTCCTTCCCAAAATACCAATCTTATGGTATTTAATAAGAAATCCAAATGAGGTTTCTCTACGGGTAGGTAATTATCTTTTTAAGAACTTTAATTTTTTAATTATTATCTTAACACCTTAATTAATGTAATAATAATTAAAATATGATTACAATAGTATCTGAAATATACTTATATGTTATTATATTGATTTATTAATTAATATTCATTGCATATTCCATAAAATTGGAAACGAAACTATCGATCTTGTGTACGACAGACTACCACCTCAAAAATCGATATAATACGTTTTCAATTACCACCTTTCATGGTTTCATGTAATGATGTATTTGATATATTTATATTATATTTATTACATAATTATACATATTTAATTTTAATATAACATATTCCTTCTTATTTTTAAATCCCTTGTAAAATGAAAACATTTCTCGTGTGTGTGGTCGACTACCATCTCACGAAGCGATGTGATTTTATTATCAATTACACTTTACATGGAAGGTAATAAATATATGTTCAATGAAAATATTAAATATATATGACATAAAAATTAATTATTAAAGGTAATATATTATTTACCATTCTTTCCTTTCATCCTTCAGAAAAATCAAAAGAGTGTTCATGTTTACATACGACATACCATCTCCATGAATGGTGAAATTCATATTCCACATATAAAATTATTAGATTACTCTTAATACATATATAATAAATATATATGTCATTTTTATCAGGGTTAAAAAAACATATACTATTGAACCATGATAAATGTAAAATTTCAAAAAATACCAAACCAAAACATAGATGAAAGTGTAGTTAATAACCAAAACGTGATTTTACAAATGGAATGTTAATATATAGATAATAAAAGGAAAAAATATAAAAAATTTGGAATGTTAAATATGATTATGTTTATGTAATATATTTATAATAAAATTATATTTATTATACATGACATTATAACATTTAAAAATAATTTTGGGGACTTGATGTAATGTATTTTTGTTTTACTTTTGTTTCTATGGGGAACGTGCCTTGTACACCACACAATTATTTTATATGTTCTATATACTAAACATGAATGTATTTAATGAAAAATATTATGATAATTGCGGGATATAAATATACATGTATTTTATTACTTTCATGGGGTGTATGATTAAAAAGATAACAAAGTGGTAAATATTTAATGTTACAATCTCACGGTAAATCAATATTTTTTAGGGTATACTTCCAATTATTATATCACATGACCTACCTCTCAATAAACACATTCATTTTCATCTAATATATTTATTTCTAGAATATACATTATTTCCATTCATTTTCCTCTTTGAAAGGATTAATTATACCAAAATAATGTTTTTAATAAAAATAATAATTATTTATATCGTTGGTCGAAAACACATTTTCATCCATATCCATGTTTTCTATAAATGTTTTAAATAATGTTTTTAATATTATCCAATTGTTTTTAATACATTTTTAACCATTTTTTATATTATAGAAAAAAAATGAAAAAAATATTCATTTCATTTTACAAAAAAATACCTTTTAGATTTTACCACAATGTGAACAGAATATTTATTTCAGCATGTATGTCATGAATTTAATTTACCATCCACATGAATTATCAATGATTTAACAATTACATTATATTTTTACAAGGTTATTTTCAGTGAAAAGTTAGTTTGAAAATGTTTTGAGAAATTATATCTTTAAAATTGATTTTCAAATTAGAAGGCTCTTTTCCTCAAGAAATGTTCTAAGTGCTCTTTCAAAATCAGTTTCCATGTAATTTTGCATCCTTTGATGTTACTTATTCATTATATGGGATATGATCTAATTTTCATATCCATATTATTTATATTTATGTTTTATCATTATGTTAAATATATTTTTATGAAACCAGTTCTTTTTTCATGGGTTATGTTATGATGAATTGATGAGATGATTGTGAGACACATTTCCTTTATACGGTTAATACTGTGATTTAATGTTTATGAGACCCATTTTCTTTTCCTCGAAAATGATTCAATTAATGTTTTATGATCTTTTGGAACACTTATATATGTTTTTCATTATGAGATGTTGGTTACAATATAACCAAGGATGGCAGTCACATTATAACCAAGGATGGTGGTTACATTATAACCATGGATGGTGGTAATGTTATAACCAAGGATATTTAGGACCTATATATACCTTAAATACATTGGGTAAGTATTTATAACTCATGAGATAATAATTGAAAACAATTCGACTATCTTGATCTACAATGGGAAACAGGCTGATGGGATTGATCTCTGATGGAAAAAAAGCCAATTGTCTCGATCCAAAATGATTAATAAGTAATGAGGTCTGATCCAATATGTTTGATAGTCTTGGTAGTTAACCATGATAAATGAAATGATTTATCTACCTCGATTTATGATATGATTTTATGAAATGATCTTATAGTTCATTAATTATGATTATTTCACAATCTTATGAATCAAGAATTTTGGAATGATAATTTTTTATTCCATGACTCATGTTTATGGTCTATTATAGGTTGGGTATGAGCTCTGTAAGTTCTATTCATGATCTCATACCATTATGTTCATCATATTCTTTCATATGATCATAGATTGATGTCTCCCATGTTCAGCCTTGTTGAGCATATGATATCACCCTTTCATATAATTACTTTCCCTATGTTATGAATAATGATTTTTAGTAGGGTATGTTTGTGAAGAGTAAAAAATGAGAAGATATTTTTGTGAGATGTTGAATATCATTAAATAAGTAAAAATATTGTCTACCTAGTCTCCAAATAAACTAAACCATTAAATCCCTCATGTGTGTATTAGGGAAATGTATTGAATGTTAATCTAAAAGATGTTATATTTATGTATGAAATTATTGGGTTGTTTTAGTTATGTTGTGGTGTTCTTGGATAGTTTTAGTTTCCTTTTATGGGAGGATATCAAATATTCGCATGCTATTTCATTCTCATTAGAGAGCATTAAATTCCCTGATAAAGGGGATTCATTACATCTCCTATTATTTTAAGTGAAATTGAAATGTAATCGTGATTTATCTCATTGGGTGATAGATTAGTTAACCATAATAAATATTTTACTAGATTAATGAAATAAATGGTTCATAGTCTGATCTATCACGTATTTTTGTATCATCATAATATTTGGCCTCTTGATTTTCTATAGAGTGTGTTTTCTATGTTTATGATGTATTTATCATGTTTTCTGCATTATGGTTTAGCATGTTTAAATTGATGAAAATAGATTAACAATGTCAATATAGTAAACGTTAGTTGGATAAATAATTAAAGTGGTATTTGTATTGGATCCTTGGATTCATATAATATTACGGAAGAAAATTAATTCATAATTCATGTTAAATTTAAATTTTTCTTCCATATTATAATATAATTGGCCAAAGTACATTAAACTATAAATTCTTGTGGTTAATAATTTTAAAGAGGTGTGTTAATTGAATTTTTCATCCTTTAGGTTTTTTGAAACTAAGATTTATGCGTTTTAAAAAGATTTAATAATTAATATCATGTAATAGATTATTCTTTAGGTTACTTATAGTTTCAACCACTGATAAATGAATTAGTCAATCCAACATTATAATAAATAATTTTTTTGGTAAAGATAAAAATTTGAGGTCATGTGAGTCCATTTTCATGTGAAGTATGGATGCATTTTTTTCTTGGGCTCAAATTCCCAATATACTCTATTTGTTGATTGTTACATTATATATCTTCTCAATATGTAATAATTTTTATGGGACGTCATGCAAGCCTGATATGGATCATGGTTGATAAGATAGGGTGGGGATGCCTTTGTTTTTTATAGAAGTGAACCCCTTTTATAGTGGCTTGCATGGTGATATTCATGGTTGTTTTGGGGAGACATCAGGAATGATATACTGGGTTGAATCTTGGGTGTCCCATTATTTTACTGAAATATGAATGGTTTCTTTAGGATTTTATGATTTAATGTATCTATGGATGGGTTTCTTGTTTAAATGAATTCATTTCCACATTGCATGAGGCCGGTGGTCATGCTTGTATTATAAATATTTTATATAGTATATTGGGAGGTTTCCTAGAGTACTTAGAATTATAGAATGTTAATGATTGATAAAAAATTTAACCCACTGGACTGGTTCTTGAATGGATTAAAATGTTTATAATCTAGAGGAACCATGGAATTGGTTGGATTATGCATGTAGGTAATGGATTTAACTTGATTGTTAATGAAATATTAATTGATTAATGTTAAAAAATGGATAGTGAATTATTAAATGTAAATTTAAAGGATAAAAGGAAGGTATTATTTAATTAAGATCCTTGAATACTTTTTGTTTATAAGATATTTAGTTCTTAGTGGTGGTAATTGGGTCACCATGAGACAATAGCTAAATTTGAGCCAAATACTAGGTTAATTTACATGGTGTGGTTGTGAGCTATATTATATCCTATATGTTTTTTGTTTGAATCCACAACCTCACCCATGTCCTTATGAGAATTATACCTAGTCAACTCTCAGAGTATTTTTCCCGAAAATTGTTGTTTGTGAGTAATGGATAGCTGACTACCCCCATTTCCACTTCTCTCTTATCCTAGTAGTGTTATGTGTTGTTATTAATGGTGTTTATCATTCCCCATTTCTGTTTTTAAAGAAAAATAATTCCTTTTTTACATTTCGCATACATGTATCTCAAGATATATTATCTGATATATTATTATAGGTATTTCATTTGTGGGTTGCAATGTCTTGATGTATAATATTGGATGTTTGGGTTGTGGTGTCTCTCAAAAACTACTCGGTTACTAAATTTAGGGGTGGAATGGGATGATTTGAGGGTGTGATTTATAGGTTTCATCGTATTTGATGAAATTATATGATGCATGAGGTGAATTGTATGATACTTTAACTCAGGTGTCTTTAGGATGGATTAGATTTAGATATATATATATATATATATCAGGGTGTGTGATTTCTTGGCAGAGAAATAAACCAATGGGTAACTATTAGTGTGGTAGATTATTTTGATATTATAATATATAATCTCTTATATGAAGTACATGGTGAGAGACATCTATGGTGAACTTAGCTTACCTATTTGAGAGATGATTTACCTAGAATTATTGTTCACTTGGATTTAGAATTATTTCATTGAATTTATCATGGGAGGATATGGGGTGGATCATAATGATTATACATATTATTATCACCCTACATGTATATAAACTATTTTCCAAGTCTTTAGGAGATGGTTGGTTATTGGGATGGATATTAGTAGACCATGGGCTATTTTGTAGTTTTTTTAATTTCATGATCATTTTCGAGTATTATATTTTGATTCTTGTAGTTTTTTTAATTTTTTTCATTTATATGACATTACATTCATGGATTTCAGGTCATTTTTTACTTTTATACTGATAAATATTTTTTAATGAATCTATCGTATCTCTCATTTCTTATATATTAAAGTGTAATACATCCCATATATGTGTATGATATTCACCTAGTGTTCATCACCAATCTATTTCCTAGTTTCATGATATCACATATATTATTTCCAGCCTAGATGGTGTTCCATTTGGTAGAGGGGTCGTGATAGAGTGGTAGAAAAAGTTTAGGTTAAGGGATATGATGGATTTTAACATTAGAAACAGGTGAGTATTTCATCGGTTGGTAAGGAAATAATGTCAGCTAATTTTAATAAGAAATGTAAACAAGTTATACTAGCTATGACATTGGTATTTATCCCCCCCCCCCATGAGATATTGAACATAGCTTTTTGTTTGCTGGTCCTATTAAGTGAATTGATACTACTTGTAGGGTTGTGTCCTTGTAAAGGATCTTGAATCATTATTATTTGCATCTGTGTTTGAAATGTTTTTACCTTTGTATTATATTTAAACTTGAATAAATATATAAATAATTAGTTATTAAATTAATATTTAATATTCTATGTTTTGGAGTCCTATATAGTTTGTTCATTTCCATGTATGGATCTAGGTTGATGTCCTTCTAAGGTTAACACTAAATACGTTCAATAGGATGTGCCAATATATCATCATAGGTTTGACATAAAAACAAAATTTTGAGGAGGAAACTATAAGATTTTTAATTCTATAGTTTGTAGAAGTATGGGTGATCTATTTTGGAATCAATGAGGACTGATTGGAGGAGTTGGATATAGTCTTCAGTTTGGTCTATTCTTAGAAGGAGCACTGGTTTTCATTGGTAGTAATGATACTGTATGGAGTAATGCAGAAGTTGTGTTTCTTATATCACAGGGGTCTTAAGGATTTAGTATTCTCATGGGATAGGATTTGTGACTTGTTCTAATAAGATTTTTGGAATTCGACCATATGGGGGCTAGACACAATGAGTTTCTTACCCTTCAACAGGGGAGTTCCAACATACAATAGTTCAGGATCAATTTATATACACATATATATTATTCTTTAGAATAATTTCTCTATGAGGATATTATGGAGAGTCATTTAATGGTATATTTTCATCCCGATAACCAAATAAAGGCCACCGAATTTATACTTTTGACATATCTTGAGGAGCTGGTGAGAGTAGAGGTTATTGATAGAATGTTATCTAGCACTAGATTATCACAAGGGGGAATCATTAGGATTCCTTTCATATTAAATTTGCGGTTCTGGGTTCCCATTTTCCTAGAAAAAAGATATTTTAGATAGTCTTGGGTTTTTCTTGCCCTTTATCATCTCATTTATCAGTGTGTGAAAACTATAAGGACCCTACCATGGGATCAAACTCAGGTTTTCTTATGGAGGTCAATCTCATCAGTGTTGAGAGTTCCCAACCTTTCTGTGTAGGAAGAATGAATAGGTGTTCCACTTGTGGTTCTTGAGTTGATAAAATTTCAACTGAGACTATGGTAGTAGGTTTCTATGTCTTTGGAGCAGGAGAAAAGAGATAGTTTAGGTAGAGGAAAGTAAAATGATGCTCCTCATCCTCAAAAATTAGAGAACAAATAAGGTGGTGTTTTTTATTAGGACCATAAGGGTTGTTGACTAGGTCGTGGTTGGATTCCTTCTCTATAATTGTTGGCGATGGGCAAGCTATACATCACTCAAGGTACTCTTTGCTTGTTTTAAAATTGAGAGTGTGTTTTTTTATTGAGGGTCTATGGAATATTTCATATCACCTACCCTAGTCTATTCATTATGACTTAGGTAGACATAATTCCATTTCTCTTATCATTGACTACACCATTCGTAGGTCAACTATATTTTTATGATATTTGTATAGATTATGAGATATTTTTAGGGAAGAAACACTATTGGGGATACATATCATTTTTATAAATACATCTATATGAAATCATCATTATCATTGAATGGTTGAATTCATTTTAGGATATTGTGTATTGATTCTAGAGAAAGATTATATTCTATGATATCGGTGGAGAGACTACAGTTGTTATTGGTGAGTGAGACCATTGGATGGGTTAGAGGCTTGTTTTTTCCTTATCTTCATTGAAATTCAAGAAGATGATAATTTATTGAGATATCCAGTTGACGATGTCTCCCATGTTTGGGGAAGAGTACCCTAATGTATTTTCGGAGGTGGTTGTGGTGTTACCCTCTTAATGGGAGATTGAGGTCTAGATATATTTATATCTAAGAACTTATTGGATCTTGATGTATCCATAAAGGATGGTAATTTATGAGTTGTGAGTGATGTAGGTACAGAGTAATGATCTTCCGCTTTGAGGTTTTGTTTGGAAAAGCATGTCACCTTTGTGGCCTCTAGTTTTTTTTGAAAAAAAAAGGATGACAGAAGTCTGAATATCTATATTGATCATCATCACTTGAATCTTGTGATAGTAAGTAACCACTATAATACTACATGTATTAATTGTTTATCCGATCATCAAAAAGGGTCTAGTTGGTTCTTAAACATCAATATATGGTCTAGATATCATCAGATTCGGGTGAAAGAAGAAGATATCACTAAAATAATTTCAGATGTATTATGGGAATTAAGGGTTAATGGTGATGTTTTTTGTTGTGAAAAAATCTCTAGTTATGTTAATTGGTTTTTTGAAAGTATTTTTCAGATGTTTCTAAGATTGGTTCCTAACATCCTTTTTTACTTCACATCTAGGGTGGAGCACATATAGAATCTGTGTGTCATTTTAGAATTTATTCTTTATCATTAGCTAATCAAGAATCTATAAAAGTGTGATTTCTAATATCTAGATGTTTTTTCTGGGAAATTTTGTGTTCTAGTGAGGTGTTTCTTTGGATCCTTTGAATATCGAGATGATCATTTCATGAGTATCCTCCGAGAAAATTGCAGAGGTGTAAATTTTCCTTGGTCTTGTTGGCCTTTATAATAGGTTTCTAGAAACTTTCTATTGGGTTACAACTCCTATGATAGCCATGATAAATACGGATCTTGCATTCTTGTGAAATGATCACTATAAAGGTGATCTCTAGTACCTTAATGAGAAGTTGGGCAGTGCTCCAGTTCATTTTTCTCAAGAAGAGTTAGTTCATCTCTATGTTTTAAATGATTCTTCATGTCATGGTTTGGGTTTTCTTATGATGCAGTAGAGATTAGTTGTTTATTATGGGCCTCATTAGTTACCTCCCCAATATTGTAACACTTCCAACCTTGATCTCGATCTAGAATCAGTTGTGTTTATTTGGATTTTATGGTGACATTACCTCATCGATGAGCATTTTTTTATGGATCACACGATCTATAGGTATGTCATCCCCCAGTGTAGCCTAATCATATGAAAACAATGGTGGTTGGAATTATTATATAACTATGACTTCAATATTTCATAGAAAGTGTTAAAGGGTATTATTGTAGCTGATGAACTGAGTAGAAATTCATGTGGTGATGTTGTTTGTGAATCTATAGATTCCTAAAGATTGGTGTAAGAGATATTAGTGATTCATATTGATATGGGATATGTTGGTTGTGAGGTTTCCTTTTTATTTTAAAGTGTAGTCATCTTTGGTGCATTAGGTGGTGGATTCGTATCTGGGGGATTGTAATGGTGAGTTCATGAGATATTATTTTTTCATTGTTGAGGCCCCTAAGGGTTGGTCTCAAAATGAACAACACTAGGCGTTATTCCATGGGATTTTTTTATCCATTTGGTAATGCATGAGGTGGTTATCCATGAATTTCATACATAACCCTTGGTAGTACATCATGGCATGATAATGATTCACCAAGATCTAAGGGGATTGTTTTGGTGTCCTGAGTTGAAGAATTCAATTTCATATTTTTTGTCTCAATTGTTATCCTTCAAGAAGGGTAATTCTTAAAAGTAAATTTCTGACTGCCTTCTTTAGCCATTAAATGTATTTTAGTGTATTTTTTAGAACATCTTGATGAAATTACTCACTAGCTTTCCTCAAAGTTGAAGAGGCTTTAATTATATGTGGGTTATAGTGGACCATTTCATGGAATCATCCCATTTTATAACGATAAAAGAATTTATCTTAGTGGTGGTTTTTTTGAGGAGGTACTTGGAGGAGGTTGTGAGATCCCATGGATTCATGTGGATGATTATCATAAATTATGATCCTTATGTTACCTATAGGGTATTTAAATGTCTCTTACATGTCTTCCATATCTCATTTATTCCTTACCATGACCTTCCATCCATATATGGATTTTAAAATATAGAAAAATATTCACACTATTGAGAACATGGTGTGCGCTTGTTTCCTCAGTTTTGGAAGTTTAGGGATGAGTCACCAACCTTTGGGATAGTTTTCATACAAAAAAAATTCACTCCACTATTAGTATGGAACCATTTGATAGTTTTTATTTCCAAACATTACATTTTATGTTGTACTTGACTAGGATCGTAGATTCCTCAATTTTTGGGACATAACTAGTGTATAGAACAATAGATATGTTTCAGGTGATTCATGATAGGATGAAGTTAGTACACTATCATCTTATATTCTATTTCGATTATAGGAATTTACCTTTGGGGTTTTATGTTAGAGATCATGTTTTTTTATTGTGACTCCTCATCATGGTTAATGATGGTTTTTTCATGGGAGTAATTTTTCTCCCTAGTTTTTTGGGCCTTTCGAGGTGTTAACCTGTGTTTGAGTTGTTTCATATTGGATAGAACATCCCCCATAGATGATTCAAATACATAATGTTTTCCATGTCTCAAATATTTTTAATTATCTTCATGATGTATCTCATATAATCGATTGGAGAGATATCGATGTTGATGATGGTTTTTCCATTTAGGAGTAGCCTATGGATATCCAAGAGTGCTAGGAGAAGTTGTTTAATGTGCATTTTATTCCTTTGGTTCATGTCTTGTACTAAGAGAATGTAATAGAGGAGAGAATCAGGGAAAATGAGTGGAAGATATATTCCTATTACAATAAAAATGTTTGGTGTTTATCTTTTCTCTTATAACGATGTCCATTTTGGGGTTTTGACCTTTATTTGGCATATGTGATGGTTTTCTCTTCCATTTTTCCTTTTTATGGCCTTTATCTTATTTTAAAGGTATCACTTCACAGTGGATTGTTTAGAATCTAGATTTTGGTGTTTCATTGTTTTTATCCTTCTTCATCTAAGTTACATACTTAAGATCTTGTGAAGTTGAGATTATTGATAGGTATCTCATAGGGTGGCCGTTAGAAAGACCCATTTTTATTTCCCTTCTCTCTCCATTTAGTTTTAAATTCTATAAGATGATTATTTTTTGATAGGTATATAATTTAGTGGGATGGATCCTTTTAACCCATTTCTACACATGTTCTCAAGGTCCATAATACTTAGATTAATCCTAGAGTGGAATCGATGGAGTTTGGTAGTTGGAATTTGAAATCAAAAGATGTCCACGATGTAAGATTTAGGTTTGGGCCCCTGATTGGAATTCATAGATTTCATAAGAGTGGTTTAAAGGGTGTGATTAATTATGTTTATGGTATATCAGAGAGTGGATGGTTGATTTTCGGATTTGATAAATCCATCTCTGAAAATTCCTGACATAGAAATGAAGATCATGACTTGAATTTATCCAAGATTTTGGAATCTAGGTTACAAGTTTTGTGGTGAGTCTTAAAGATCAAAACTTTTACAATAGTAATGACCCATTAACATTGTGAAATTTCACCTGGTATTGAACCTAAAAAGATAATATAACCTTTATATTTCTAAGAAACCCACTGCTTATTTCCCAACCCTAGGAAGCTAGAGGTTCTTATTTAGGGGTTTTCGAATCGCCTTGAATAGAAATTCATTCCTAATATCCTAAGTTCGATATGTAGTAGTCAAACGATATTTTACCTATTTTACTTTTTTCTTCTCTGATTGGTTTTTTCATCCTTTTTTATTGTTCCATGATATGGATGATGATCTCCTTTATTCTTATGGAGTTCCATGGACATGTTTTGGAAAATTTTGGGAATTTGGTTCTTTTTTGGGCTATTTGTGGGAGAGGAGAATTTAGATCGGTTTTTTATACCACACATCATAAATAAACATTAAAAACATTGAGTTATGGTATTCATTTATTCTAAAATTATTTTATATTTAATTGTAAAATAATAATTCTTTATCCCTTTTAGTGATGGTGGATTTAACCATAATAAAAAATAAACTATATTAATGAAATAAATGGTTTATTTTTGTAGTGATTAAATGTTTTCCACTATGGCAGCTGTTTTCCAATTAATTTTATAGATAGTGATCTATATATTTCTATTATTTATTTGTAATGTATCTTATGATATGGTTTAGAATTTTTAACTTGGTGAAAATTGTTAATGAATGTAAAGATGGTAAATTTTGGTTGGATAAATAATTAAAGTGGAAATTATATAGAATCATTTAATTATTATAATTTTATTTAAATTGTAGTAATATTTATTTGAAAATTTTATTCCATATGTTCAGGGAATTGTAAAAAAACATGAAGCTGGAAATTCTTGTTGTCAATAATATAAAAGTTCTATATTAATGGAATTATTTTTCCTTCAAGTTTATAAAAACTATAAGTCAGGATTTAGAGAATGTTTTAATAATATATATATTTTAATAGCTAATTCCTTAGGTTACCCATATTTATAACCTATGATCAATGAATTAGTTCGTTCAACATGGTAAAACCCCTTTATTTTATAAAGATGATTTTTTGGGGTCGAGTGATCCCATTTCCATGTGAAGGTCAGAAGCCTTATTTCATTGGTCCATATAACCCATTGACTCTGTTTTTTGTTAGTTCCCTTATATTTTTTATCTGTATTTGATCCTTTCTATTTGATGGTTTTTGAGACTATGATGGTTGAAAGTAAATGAGATATGGGTGGGGAATACCAAGTTTTTCGTAATAGTTAATGAATTTGATGGTCATATGCATAGTGATATTCATATAGGTTTTGAGTATAAAAATGAGAATGATGTAGTGGATTGAAGTATAGCTTGACCATTGATGTGTATAAACCTATATAATTTCATTATAATGTTTTTCTTCAGAGCTCTAAAGTATAGGTTACTTATGTAACTGTATTCCCCTCCCCATTTCTTAAGAAAGCTAGTTGTGCTTGGCATATGCATCTTTTTTATATAATCTTAAGATGTTTCCTATAGTACCAATAATTATGTAATATTAATGATTAATAAAAAATTTAACTCATGCGGTTCATCCTTGAATGAAATGAAATTGTGGATAATCTTGAGGAACCATGAAATCGGTTGGATTATGCTTATAGGTAATTGAATTCACATGATGGTTAATGAAATGTGAATGTAGTAGTGTTAATTTATGGATAATGAATTTATTAAAATAAGGTAAAATGTTTAATGGAATTAATTATTTAATGAAGCTACCTGAATTCTTCTATTCTTATAGGATATCAAGTTTTTAGAGGTGGCGGTCGGGTGTCCGTACGATGATAACTACAGTTCAGAATAAGAATAGTTTAATACTCATAGTTTGGTTTTGAGCTATATTATATCCTTCTTTTTTTTTGATTTCATATGCTACCCCACCCTAGTTGACAGAGCGGCTAAAACCCAATTGATTCTAGGATGGTGTTTTCCCCATCATCTAGCTCAGTGAGGAATGGATGGCTAATTACCCCATCTAACTTTGTTCTCTTCTCTATGTAATATTATGTTTTTGAATGAAAAGTGGTTATATTTCCCCATTTTTATGTATAGAGGGATATAATATCTTGTTATTATTACACACACCATTGTTTCTTCAAATAAGGTAAACTATAGATTATTATAGGTTTTTCATTTTTGGGTTGTGATGGCTTGAGGTATAATACATGACATACAAGCTATAGTGGCCCCTGAAAACTACTCAGTTACTATCAAAGATGTCGTGTGGGATGTTGTGATGATTTAATTTATATGGTACTTGTTATGTGATGGTATGGAATAATGCATAGAGTTCATCACCACTAGAAACCAAGGTTATCCTAATGGATTAAAACCATTGGGATAGGCTGCCAAACCATTGGTATATGTTATACCAATGACATTCCAAACCATTGGATGATAAAGCATGGGGATTTCCCTATACCAATGGTTAAAGGGAAACAATTGGATTAGACCAGTAAAAAATCTAATTTCCCTATGGTTTTGGTCAACCGTTGCAATATAGAAGTACCAATATTTTGTAACCGTGGGTAAATGTATATCTATAACCTATAAAAATGGTTTACATGCCATTAGTATATAGTTTACCAATGGTTTTTGTATAACTATTGGTATATATTATATATAGAACCTATATACCAATGGTTTTTGAACAGTTGGTATAGTGTTCTACCAATGGTTCAACTAAAACTGTTGGTATAGAAGAATTTATTCAGATTTATGTGAATGGTTTATAAAGAGTAGGTATATAGTACTCTAGGATTACACATAACTACATAGTATCCTTCTCTCTTTCCTACCTTGTACAGAATTACACACCAAGCCTACCCTGTACCAAATTACATAGCAACCTATATCCCCTCTTACCTCCCCTCTTCAATATATAGAATTCAAAACCTGAAGATACAACAAAGACAATATACAATGATTATACAACACCTGAAAATATAGAATTCAAGAAAAAACTCATGCCCATAATACAATGTACAGAATTCAAAAACACAATCATGGAGGCAATTCGTGTATTTGGAATGAAGCTATCAGATTTTTACAGCCCAATATTTAATCATTACAACATTGTCTATATCAAAGATGATTACAAATTTAATGGTATAGGGTACCATTTTAAAGATAACCCTAGTTTTTGTTGGCTGATATGTTGGGGTTTCAAAATATAATCTTTTCTAAGGGAACAGGACCTGCCTGGATGGTGGTCATAACCTTTGCCTATGTTTCCAGGGGTGGGTAAATTCTATCTCATGTGGGTTTATATAGGTGTGTCTCATTCATTCATATATCATATCAAGGGATCTACCATGGGGTTACAAATGTGAGACACATGTATTTATATAGTAGTATCCTATAATTAATCAATTGTTGGCATATTTTATTCCAAATCCACAAGTCATCCAACTAGCATACACAAGCCTCATTGTGAAGACACACCCCACCAACCCTAGTTCCTAGCATGATTGGAGTTCCACTAGTGTCATGTGAACCCTCTAGAGAAATATAAATATAGATATCTTACTTAGTACCAAGGTTTTTAATAACCGATAAATAAGTGATGATGATGAAGTAAGCAATTATTAACACCAAGATATAAGAAATGACTATCCCTCACTTGTAACACCTTCAAAATGAATAAGCACATATATCCAGACCATATATGGTGTAGAGAATTATATTACCACGCTAGGTGAGAAACAAGCATCATGTAGTCCCAAAAAACCCACAAAATGGGTAAACAACTCCATGGAATAATTTACATATTATTTCACAACCAACCATTTAAAAACAATGTTCTAAATAGGAATTTAATGATAAAATGTGGTTTATAATCCCATGTGTTATTAGTTTTTATAAAATATGACTTAAGAAATTATTTAAAAACTGATATAAATCTCAAATATTTTAAAACATTTTAATGATTCCATAAAAAAACATGAATCTTCATCTTTGAAATCATTATACTTTCCCAATGCATTCATTTCCCCCCAAAAAAATTTAAAATGTAAATTAATTCATTATCTCAAGGGGAAAACCACACACTCTTTTCAATCAAAAGATTTAAATTCATTCGAAAAACTTTTTAAAACATCTTTAGTTCAACACCACACATTAAATCAATTTCCTATTTCAAACATAGTTTCACTCCATGAATAATGAAATCTGATCAAAATCTATCACACACCATAAAATTCATTTCAAAAGGTATCAATGCTATTTATAAAATTATAACAAAGAAACATTTAGTTTCAAACATGAAATTACAAAGAGAAACATTTATATAATTTCAAATCATTACATATATCAATACCTTAAATAAAAATAAATTTACTAGGAAATAACAAACATTTAATTCAAAATGAAATAATTTCACTGAAACACACACCTTAAATAGGTGTAAAACCTTTTAAAACATTTCACCTTCAAGGATGAGAACCCAAATGAGAAACTAGAATCAAGATTGTAGTGAAATAGAATGAAAAAAATAAAAATAAAAGGAGGAAAAAATATATAACTTCATTAACACTTACCAATTTGTAATGGTTTCACCATTACAGAGAATCCCATATGAACATTTGGGTTAGTTGGGAGGTAGTGGGGCTGTAGGGGGTTGTAGGGGTGTGGGTTTTCCGAGGGGGGTTGTCTAGGGGGTAGGGGTTGTAGGGGTCTAGGGGAGGGTGTGTGGACTATCTAGGGGGGATATCTTGGTGGGGTTGGGTGGGGGTTGTCCAGGTGGGGGGTGGGGTGCAGGGGTGTGGGGTAGGGGGTGTCGGCTGTCTAGGGGGGGCTATGTCTAGGGTGTATAATTTGAAATTCTGATGACACTACCTCATTTGTGTGAGATTTTTCATTTATATGGACTAAAATATTCTATGGTATATCTTCCATCTATGTGACCTAAAAATTATTCATTATAATTGGTTAGAGGGGTGTGTTATGTCCCAGGAGGGGTGGTCCAGGGGGTGTATTGGGGTGGGGGTGTCCTGGGGTGGGGGTGTTTGGGTGGTGGGGGGGGGGGGCTATCCAAGGTGGTGTTGTGGGGGATTTTGTTCCGTTAGTGGCGTGTCCAAGGGTGGGGTGGTGTCTGAGGGGGGTTATTCAAGGGGGCGGGGGTTGTCGAGGGGGTGGGGTGTCTAAGGGGGTGGGGGTTGACCAGGGTTGGAGGGGCTGTCCAGCGTGGTGGGGGTGACCGAGGGGGGGCTGTCCAAGGGGGGGTGTCCGGGGGGTTGTGGGGGGGGTGCAAGGGGGGATGTACAGGGGGTGGGGTTGTCCAAGGGGGTGGTGGTGTCTAGGGGTGGGGGTGTACAAGGGTCGGGGGCTGTCTAATGGGGTGGGGTGTCCAATGGTGGGGGTGTCCAGGGTGTGGGGGTTGTCCAAGGGGGTGGGTGTGTCCAGGGGGTGTCCAGGTGGGTGTGGTGGATGTCTATGGGGGGTGGGTATTTCCATGGGGTGGGTGGGGGAGTCCAAGGGGGTGGGGATGTCCATGGGGTGGGTGGGGGCAGTCTAAGGGGTTGGGGTGTCCAAGGAGTGGGGGTTGTCCAAGGGGGTGGGGTTTCTAGTGGGTTGGGGGTGTCTATTGGGTGTGGGTGTCTATGGGTGGGAGTGTCCAGTGGGTTGGGGTGTCTAGGGGTGGGGTGTGGTGTCCTAGGGGTTGTCCAAGGGGGTGGGGGAGGGGTGGGGGTATCTAGGGGTGGGAGGGTTGTCCAAGGGGTGGGCTGTCTAAGGGTGGGGTGTCTAGGGGTGGGTGTGTCTATATTGGGAAGGGGGTTCTCTTATGTAACACCCAGAGATTTTATGAAAAATATTCTTTCTAATTTCATTAATGTCTTGTGTTGTATGCTACACCAAATGGATCTTGCACAACATGCATCTTTGTCTTGCCTTGCATTACACGCAATCGCGACCTTCCTCGATAGCGTGTGTAGTACGCAATACCGAGTTTCACTAAACAACGATATGCTATTAAAATATTATTAAAACTAGCCCTTATGAATAGAAATAACCACCTTTTAAAATTTTAGAAATTTTATCTCTCAAAATGGACTTCATTTTTGGATTCATAATATCGAAATTAGCTTAGGGTGAAATTTTGGTACTTTTCGGAAAACTTTCATATTCTGATGAATAGTGAAAATTACTAAATTTTAATTAAAAACAACTTTTTTTAATCAAAATAATTAATAGTGATAAATTATTAATTTGAGTGGTTTTAAAGTATATTTAGAATATATTTTTACAATTTAATACAATGTTGGTCATTGGATATAATTTCACATTTGAACCAGACATAAACAAGTGTCAATCTTTTGATAGTTATTATCTCTTAAAAACACGCTATTTGTTTTGACAATGGGAATTAATTTTTAAATTAATTAATGTAACTGATATGTTTTGAATTTGGTAAAATAGACATAATTTCTGAATTCATTATATCAAATATAGCTTAGGCCTAATTTTTGGTATTTTTCTGGAAACTTTCATTTTTTTGATGAATAGTGAAACCACTAAGTGGTAGTTAAAATAAATGAATTTCTCATAAAACTTAATTTTACCGCTTCTGTGAGTGAAATTTCAAAAATCCGAGAGACATGGTTGATGTCAGTAAGTAAAATGTGGTTCAATGAGATGAAAATAATTTTTTGTGATAGTAACTTTTTACTTTTTTTTACCACGGTTAAAAGTAAATAGGGTAATTAAGGGTAAAAATGATATTACTATTACCCTAACACATGTCCTAATTCTATTGGAAAAGTGTAATTCGACCTAAAACAACCTTAGGAATAAAATATGACCATTTAGTCCACTTGGATTAGATTAGGACATTTATTATTAATTTATTTAAAGAAGGGTTAAAATAGTTAAAATCAAATTTTAATAAGTAAATCATTTTTAATATGGGGTTATACATAAGATAAATTCGACTATAAATATTAATTAGAAATCTAAAAACATTTCCTACATAATGGTAATTTATTTGTAATTTTTATCCATTAATTAATTTAATTTATTTATGACACAAAGATGATGCAGTAATTATCTTATTAATGAAATATTGACATAATTTATGTTATAAATACCAAAATAAATGTAATTTGTGCCTTTTTATGAATTACACTAATTTTCTAGGTTAATATTACATGTTATTATTGATTTAATTAACTTCATTCGAACTTATCATTCTGTTATGAGTGTCACAAAAATCAATTACTAAATAGTGTTAAAATTGACATAAAATAGTTTTTAAAACAAATATTATATTATTAATTGTTATTTTGTTCCTAATAATCTAATGTTCGGACAAATGACTTAGATAAGGTTATATATATTAATAATAAACAACTTGGGGTTATTTTGGCTTGATATAGTATGTTTATTAACCTTATAGTATAAGAACACAAGAAGACACTATAAAAGTAAAATTATTTAACTTAATGTTAAATCTACATGATAAGGTTAAAATAGGAACATAAACTTGTCTAAATTCTATTTTATGAGAGGATTTCTACCCATAACCACTTTATCCTCGAAATAAATCAATTTGGAGCTATATAAAACCGAACATGACTTTATAATAAAAAAATATTTTTAGTTAATCCAAAGGTACCCCTCTCCTCCCTTATAAAAGGGCACCTCCTCCCCCTCTTCCTCACACCACTTTGAGACTTCAAGCTCGGTAAACCCCTGCCAATTTCTCCTCTCCACTTCCCTAGAGACATCATAGTGGTCCTGGTCTTCTTCAAAGACCAATTTTAGTTCCCTAAAAGAAGGTCTCAAAGAAGCACTTCAAAGAAGAGGTAATGTCTGTTACCGATTCTTTCACCTTTATTTTTTCTTCCACTTCTTCTTATAAGGTGGTTTCATTATGAATTAATAAAATCAGTATCACTCATATACTGATACGTTATTATATGTATGAAAAAACCCTATTTCACCATCTATCCATCCTATGGAAAAAGAAATCACCACGCGTGCGTACGTACGGAATACCGTCTCCACGCCGTGGTGTAATCTATTTTCCACCACCACCTTACTTGGATGGGTATAATGGTGTAAATAATAACTATATATGATTATTGTAAAGTTAAATTGATTATTTAATAGTATACATACACTCCAATAAAATTCCACTATCATGGGAATGATATCATCGCTCGTGCGTGCGTACGGAATACCGTCTCCACGATGCGATGAGATTCATTCTCAATGATTAACCATTCATGAATGATTATAAAGTATATATAATAAGTAATCATGAAATATATGACATAATAATACTGGATTTATGTATATATATATGTATGTCATCCACTTAATTCCATTCAACTCAATAAGGAAACAAAAACAGCGTTCATGCGTACGTACGGTCTACCGTCTCCATGAACGGTGTATTTCTTTCCATTTACTGATCTATTATATATATGTATATTCTGAATATATATCATATATAAATAATGTTTTATATTCTGTAATTAAGTAATCATGATCTATGTAATCATATGAATAATTACAAGTCAAAACACGGACGAAAAATGAAACGATTTCACCCAAAACACTCTTTAACATGGAATTTACAAAAGAACGGTTAATTTAAAGTCATAAGTGAACCATATAAGATATCATTATAATGATTATGATTCTGGAATAAGTCAATGACATTATTTAAATCATTATACAGGAGGTTTGGACACTGACAAAGAAAATCAGACCTAAGGTAAGGGAAATATCACAAAATCATTTTTATCCAAGATTGTTTATGCTTTAGCATTTATTGGGGTGTATTTTATCATCCAAATACATGTTTCCTCAATATGTAATATTATTTCCATTCACCTACAATTTTTTTAAATCCTATCTTACCCTTCGGTGAGTTTTTAGTAAAATATATGAAAGGAATCTTTTGTCGTTTTTCGTACGAGGTACTTTTTCACTTTTCCAACAAAAGTACGAGAAGAATGTTTTTTTTAACTTATACGGGATGAATGGATTTTTAAAACATTATTTCCAAGAAGCTTCCTTTACAAGTTTTAAAGTTTATTTTTAATCAACTTATTTTAAAATTTTTTGAATGGAAATGTGTTTTTGAAGTAGAAAGGATATTTTCCTCAAGAATGGAGTTCAAGTGTTTTATCAAAATTATTTTCCATCTAAGATAATAAAAGGGTTCTATTTTTATCCCTATTATTACATTGATTTGATTATGTTGTGATGGTATTATTTTTATGAATTCCTTTATCTTATATGAATTGTTTTATGAGGTCACAATGTTTAAGAATCCCATTTTTATTACATGGGTTATGCAATGATGTATGATTTATGATTTTGTGGCACACATAAGAATGGTATCATTATGAGATGGGTGGGACCTATATCTCCCTCCAATGCATTGGGTAAAGATTTTATATCTCATGAGATAGACATGGCTGGAACGGTAGGTTATACCGGTTGAGTGAAACAAGATTGAAACGAGGAATGAACTCAGTTCAGAAAGGGACTTTTTCCACTAAGATAGTCTTGGAAATGTGTCTTGACTAACAAGAAATGATTCTCTAATATTATGTGTGTATGCCACAAAGTTTCATGTTTTAACTTACGATTATTGGGATTTCATTTCACTAATATGATTTATCCCATGTTATAAAATTATGCTCTCTTTTGCAGGTTAAGATTTCCAAAATGTTGTGTTCTTATGAATATGATGTGATTGATATTTCTTTTGTTTACCCTTACTGAGCATTTGAGCTCACCCTTTTATGTTTTCTTTTCCGAAGGATATAAAGAAAGGTTTTAGGTAAAAAAAAGGAAGATCTTTATGGGAGATTTTGAAGATCTTTCACCACGATTAGAAGATTATATTTCAAGTTTCCAAAGACACTAAACTATTACGGTCCTTGTGTGTGTGTTTTTGTTATGTAATAAGTATTCAGCAAAAGTAATGTAATGTATATGTATGTTAAGCTTTGGGTCTCTACAGTTGGTATCAGAGGAAAGGTTTAGTCAACCTTTGGAAACTAGGATGCGAAAACGTTAGTGAGATCCCTAGAGATATTTCTAAGGTATGTCTAGGGATGTCCCTAAGGATAAGTATACGTATAGGATATAGTCCTAGAACTATGGTAATGATTTTAGAATTTATCCTAAGATGTTAGATATTGAGGGTGCTCCCCCTTTACTATGTTGTTTTACCTAGCATGATTTTTGCCTCTCACACTATTCTTTTTGGGTTTTAGACGATGGGTGGAACCCGAAGAAACCGTGTTGATCACTGTAATGGACAATGCAATGATTATCCTCCTGAACAAACAAATGTTGTGGGAGATGGAGTGAAAAATCTTATTGCTATAATTACACAAGCTATGAATCATTCTGGACTTCCAAATGAGCAGAGAAGGGAACAATATTCTATTGAGTCCTTCATGAGGCAACGTCCACCTTCTTTCAGTGGGTCTTCTGATCCACTTGTTCCTGAACAATGGATCAGTACCACTGAAAATATATTTTCAGTTCTTCAATTTTCTGAACATGATAATGTCATCTTAGTAGTTTATCATTTGGAAGGTGAAGTTGATCAATGGTGGAATCTTATCAAGAATACGAGTCAAAGAGATGAAATTGAGTCCATGGAATGGGACGAGTTCAAGAACTTATTTTTCAATTAGTACTTCCCTCGTATTCTTCGAACAAATATGGGGAAGGAGGTTCTTGAACTAAATCAAAGGATGCTGAATCTGTTGGTATATACGAAGAGAATTTTACAAGGCTTTCAAGGTATGCATCTAGATTTATCATCCAACTTGAAAGTAAAGTTGATCGATTCTTCAGTGGCTTAAAAGCAAGTCTTCTAAGGGCATTAGCTATAAGAGACTTCATTAGCTATGAAGAAATTGTGCGTTGTGCTATCAAGGTAGAAATGGAAGTTGGTGTTACATGTCCATCTCATGGTTTTGACAAGAAATGAAAGATGGAGTTCAAGGAGAAATCTCAGAATAATGGTGAAAAGAAGATGAATGTTTCCTTATGCACAAAGTGTGGAAAGAAGCATGGTGGAGATTGTCTTAAAGGGACTAGAAAATGTTTTAAGTGTGGAAAAGAAGTTCATCGAGCAGCTGAGTGTCGAATTAATGGGAAAAGGGTTTCTAATGATGTGAATAAAGCAAACACTGCAGAGAATGCACCACCAACACATCAATGCTTCAAGTGCAAGGAAATGGGGCCTTATTCTAATAAACTCCCTAATCCAAGGGATAGTGATGATCGACATGAGCAACCACTTAAGGAAAAGGAAAAAGGGAAGTCACATGCGATCACTATTGGCGATGTTGAATATGACAACGATGTGGTGGAATGATTAAGTGTTTATGTAATGGGATTTCAAAATAGTATCATGGAATCTCATTTATGGTATTGTGGAATTTTGGAATATCTATGTATTGGTTTTCAATAATTATATGATACTGGTAACCAGGAAAAAAATGTGATTGAAATATTTTTGGAAATTATATGATTTGCGGATAATGAAGGGACAAGAAGATAATGAGATGTTTGATTGTATTCATGAGCTCATGATTGATATAAGGACTAAGTATATAGAATTTTGAGGATTTTGGTATGTGGAAAGATTTATCTTTTGATAGCACTCATGTTTTCACTAAGATTCAATGGGTATTAATTTTTCAAGAGATTACATGATTATGGTATTCACATGACTGGAATGTAACGAACAAGATATATGAGGGATAAATGATGGCATTCACATGATCATTTTCTCTATACTATGAGTTTGGACCGAAGTATTTTTGATAAGCCTAAAGATTGGAATGGATTATGTTGGACATAAGTTAGTATTGTTTAAGGAGAAAACTTTTTTTGATATTATTGATGGGATGTTATAATAATGTAGTTTTAGAAAAAGGACAACATTCAGGATGTGCGACAACCCATCGCGTCGGCCAAGGCTGTGGGAATCGAACCCACAACTAAAGTGTGACCGGCCTTTATCGCATACCAATGGACCACCGAAAATCCCTGGTTAGTAGAAACTAGTTTTATTTTATTAAGCGGTATGATATATGAAGTATAAGTTCTTTTTTGGAATCGTATATGATTAACCTCACCAAAGACGGACTTATGTATATTTGATAACTATTGCTAAACTTTTGTTTGAAACAGATGGAATGACCCATCATTCTATCACATGATCTGTTAACACTTCACGAATAACAAATTCAACTTCATTTCTTTAAGAGATGAATTGGAAATTGTTCAAAGAACGACTAACGGTGAGACTATACCAAAATCACGAAAGTATTTCTTCTAATTCCAATTTCATCAACTTTAGGGAAATGATCTTGAAGACCAAAAATGATGTCCTAGTGATCTTATATCTGATGAATCATATGGTACCCTAGATCATCACAAATTTATGGCTTTGTGATTGTTGGCTTTTTCATAGCCATGTTCTCTACCACTCTCTATCAGAACTTTATGGTTTGATTTTTCTTCAATATCCATATTTTCACCTATGTTCTCCTACGTGGAAACCCAGTGATGAGTTAATTTGGGTAACCATTTCATTTCATACTTTAGTTTTTAAATCCATGTTTTGGTATTCCTTTTTACGATTTGGGTTTCTATTAAACAAACTTTCGAGTAGTAAACCATTTATAACCCTGACGAATTTCGAGGGCGAAATTCATTTTAAGGGGGGTAGAATGTAACACCCCCGAGATTTTATGAAAAATATTCTTTTTAATTTCATTAATGTCTTGTGTTGTATGCTACACCAAATGGATCTTTCACAACACGCATCTTTGTCTTGCCTTTCATTACACGCAATCACGACCTTCCTCGATAGCGTGTGTAGTACGCAATACCGAGTTTCACTAAACAACGATATGCTATTAAAATATTATTAAAACTAGCCCTTATGAATAGTAATAACCACCTTTTAAAATTTTAGAAATTTTATCTCTCAAAATGGAATTCATTTTTGGATTCAGAGTATCGAAATTAGCTTAGGGTGAACTTTTGGTACTTTTCGGATAACTTTCATATTCTGATGAATAGTGAAAATTACTAAATTTTAATTAAAAACAACTTTTTTTAATCAAAATAATTAATAGTGATAAATTATTAATTAGAGTGGTTTTAAAGTATATTTAGAATATATTTTTACAATTTAATACAATTTTGGTCATTGGATATAATTTCACATTTGAACCAGACATAAACAAGTGTCAATCTTTTGATAGTTATTATCTCTTAAAAACACGCTATTTGTTTTGACAATGGGAATTAATTTTTAAATTAATTAATGTAACTGATATGTTTTGAACTTGGTAAAATAGACATCATTTTTTAATTCATAATATCAAATATAGCTTAGGCCTAATTTATGGTATTTTTCTGGAAACTTTCATTTTTTTGATTAATAGTGAAACCACTAAGTGGTAGTTAAAAAAATGAATTTCTAATAAAACATAATTTTACCACTTCTGTGAGTGGAATTTAAAAAATCCGAGAGACACGGTTGATGTCAGTAAGTAAAATGTGGTTCAATGAGATGAAAATAATTTTTGGTGAATAGTAACTTTTTACTTTTTTTACCATGGTTAAAAGTAAATAGGGTAATTTATGGTAAAAATGATATTACTATTAGCCTAACACATGTCCTAATTCTATTGGAAAAATGTAATTCGACCTAAAACAACCTTAGGAATAAAATATGACCATTTAGACCACTTGGATTAGATTAGGACATTTATTATTAATTTATTTAAAGAAGGGTTAAAATAGTTAAAATCAAAGTTTAATAAGTAAATAATTTTTAATATGGGGTTATACATAAGATAAATTCGACTATAAATATTCATTAGAAAGATAAAAATATTTCCTACATAATGGTAATTTATTTTAAATTTTTAGAAATTAAATAATTTAATTTATTTATGACACAAAGATAATGGAGTAATTATCTTATTAATGAAATATTGACATAATTCATGTTATAAATACCAAAATAAATGTAATTTGTGACTTTTTATGAATTACACTAATTTTATAGGTTAATATGACATGTTAGTATTGATTTAATTAACTTTTTTAGAACTTATCATTCTGTTATGAGTTTCACAAAAATCAATTACTAAATAGTGTCAAAATTGACATAAAATAGTTTTTAAAACAAATATTATATTATTAATTGTTATTTTGTTCCTAAAAATCTAAGGTTCGGACAAATGACTTAGATAAGGTTATATATATTAATAATAAACAACTTGGGGTTCTTTTGGCTTGATATAGTAAGTTTATTAACCTTATAGTATAACAACACAAGAAGACACGGTAAAAGTAAAATTATTTTACTTAATGTTAAATCTACATGATAAGGTTAAAATAGGAACCTAAACTTGTCTAAATTATACTGGATGAGAGGATTTCGACCCATCCCCACTTTAACCTAGAAATAAATCAATTTGGAGCTATTTAAAACCGAACTTGACTTTATAATAATATAATATATTTTGTTATTCCAAAGGTGCCCCTCTCCTCCCTTATAAAAGGGCACCTCCTCCCCCTCTTCCTCAGACCACATTGAGCCTTAAATATCGTCCAACCCCTTAAAAATTCTCCTCTCCACTTCCCTAGAGACATCCTAGAGGTCCTGGTCTTCTTCAAAGACCAATTTTAGTGCCCTAAAAGATGGTCTCAAAGAAGCACTTCAAAGAAGAGGTAATGTCCGATACCGATTCTTTCACCTTTATTTCTTCATCCACATATTCTTCTAAGGTGGTTTCATTATGAAGTAATAACATAAGTATCAATAATATACCGATATGTTATTATAAGTATGAAACAACCCTATTTCACCATCTATCCATCCTATGGAAAAATAAATCACCGCGCGTGCGTACGTACGGAATACCGTCTCCACGCCGTGGTGTAATCTATTTTCCACCACCACCTTACTTGGATGGGTATAATGGTGTAAATAATAACTATATATGATTATTTTAAAGTGAAATTTATTCTGTAATAGTATACATACACTCCAATAAAATTCCACGATCATGGGAATGATATCATCGCTCGTGCGTACGTACGGAATACCGTCTCTACGACGCGATGAGATTCATTCTCAATGATTAACCATTCATGAATGATTATAAAGTATATATAATAAGTAATCATGAAATATATGACATAATAATACTGGATTTATGTATATATATATGTATTCCATCCACTTAATTCCATTCAACTCAATAAGGAAACGAAAACAGCGTTCATGCGTACGTACGGTCTACTGTCTCCATGAACGGTGTATTTCTTTCCATTTACTGATATATTATATATATGTATATTCTGAATATATATTATATATAAATCATATTTTATATTCTGTAATTAAGTAATCATGATCTAATAAATCATATGAATAATTACAAGTCAAAACACGGACGAAAAATGAAACGATTTTACCCAAAACACTCTTTAACATGGAATTTAAAAAAGAATGGTTAATATAAAGTCATAAGTGAACCATATATGATATCATAATAATGAGTATGATTCTGGAATAAGTCAATGACATTATTTAAATCATTATACAGGAGTTTCGGAGACTTACAAAGCAAATCGGACCTAAGGTAAGGGAAATATCACAATCTCATTTTTATCCGAGATTGTTTATGCTTTGGCATTTAATGGGGTTTATTTTATCATCCACATCCATGTTTCCTCAATATGTAATATTATTTCCATTCACCAACAATTGTTTAACTCCTATCTTACCCTTTGGTTAGTTTTTAGTAAAAGATATAAAAGTAATCTTTTGTCGTTTTTTGTACGAGGTGCATTTTGACTTTTCCAACAAAAGTACGAGAAGAATGTTTTTTTAACTTATACGGCATGAATGGATTTTTAAAAACATTATTTCCAAGAATCTTCCTTTACAAGTTTTCAAGTTTATTTTTAATCAACTAATTTTAAAATTGTATGAATGGAAATGTGTTTTTGAATTAGAAAGGATATTTTCCTCAAGAATGGAGTTCAAGTCTTTTATCAAAATTATTTTCCATCTAAGATAATAAAAGGGTTCTATTTTTATCCCTATTATTACATTGATTGGATTATGTTGTGATGGGATTATTTTTATGAATTCCTTTATCTTATATGAATTGTTTTATGATGTCACAATGTTTAAGAATCCCATTTTTATTACATGGGTTATGCAATGATGTATGATTTATGATTTTGTGGCACACATAAGAATGGTATCATTATGAGATGGGTGGGACCTGTATCTCCCTCCAATGCATTGGGTAAAGATTTTATATCTCATGAGATAGACATGGCTGGAACGGTAGGTTATACCGGTTCAGTGAAACAGGACTGAAACGAGGAATGAACTCGGTTCAGAAATGGACTTTGTCCACTAAGATAGTCTTGGCAATGTGTCTTGACTAACAAGAAATGATTCTCTATGATTATGTGTGTATGCCACAAAGTTTCATGTTTTAAGTTATGATTATTAGGATTTCATTTCACTACTATGATTTATCCCATGTTATAAAATTATGCTCTCTTTTGCATGTTAAGATTTCCAAAATGTTGTGTTCTTATGAATATGATGTGATTGATATTTCTTTTGTTTACCCTTACTGAGCATTTGAGCTCACCCTTTTATGTTTTCTTTTCTGCAGGATATAAATAAAGGTTTTAGGTATAAAAAAAGGAAGATCTTTATGGGAGATTTTGAAGATCTTTCACCATGATTAGAAGATTATATTCCGAGTTTCCAAAGACACTAAACTATTAAGGTCCTTATGTGTGTGTTTTTGTTATGTACTAAGTATTTCGCAAAAGTAATGTAATGTATATGTACGTTAAGCTTCGGGTCTCTACATCTTATGTATGTTGATTAGGACTATGAGTCATGTTTCGATGAGACAATATTCATGGGAGTATGATCCTTCTTATATCATTAGGTGATATAGATTTTTACTAATGTTAAATTTGTATGAGAATAATATGGATAGTGGATAAGATCCTGAGTGAGATTTATTTGTATGGATATCTTATTATTGGATGGTTAATTGTGAGTGTTGGTATAGAACTTCAAGAATATTATTAACGTGTGAAAGAAACTATACATTGGTTATATGTGATTACAATTTTTTGTGGATTATCAGAGTGGACAACCCACCCCACCCCTGCAGCCCCCCTGGACCCCCCCCCCCCCAAGGATAGTCCACCCTCTCCCCCCTCCCTGGACAACCCACACCCCTTCCCCACCAGTACATCCCACCGTCTGGACATCCCACACACCCCTCCCCAACCTGGACAACCCACCCCCACCCCACCCCTAGACATCCCACCCCTCCCCACACCCCTATAGTCCCCCTACACCTATACAGCCCCACAGGATAGCCCCCCCCCCACACACCTGGATAGCCCCCACCCAACCTGGACAACCCCCCCCCCCCCACCCTACACCCCCACCTGGACTGCCCCCCCCCCCCACCTGGATAGCCCACCCCCACCTAGACACCCCCCTGGATAGCCCACCACCTCCTCCCCCACCTAGACAACCCACCCCCATGGATATCCCACCTCTGGACAGCCCACACCCATCCCCCACATGGACATCCCCCCTAAGCCCCTTGTAACAGCCCCCCCCCCCCCCCCACTCCCACACCCCTGCACCCCCCCCCCCCCCACTCCCACACCCCTGCACCCCCCCCCCCCCCATCGGGACAGCCCCCCCCCCACCTAGACATCCCCTACCCCCTGCATCCCCCTTAGGGAAAGTTTATTTAAACCAATTTTATTTGTTAAGAAATTCAAACCATCATTCATTAGACATTTCATTCAAAATAACCCATCAATTTTATCAAAACATGAAAATTCAATTTATAAGGATCTATGGGTCTCTTAGGAAATGTCATTGGGGAAAGGGGAAATCACCTACATGGTTAATTCCAATTTAAAAATTGGTAAAATCACTTAGGAGGTGACTTGGGTCATTTAACACTTATTTTCAAAGGTGAAACATCAGTTATGAATAACAGGAGAAACCATGAATAGAATGACACTTATTTAACTCTAACATGAAGGCATACAAAAAATATAAGATATAAACCAATCATGATATAGATAACTAATCATTAATTTTTATATTATAAGTCAATGCACCTCATTAGGTGGGTTTTATTAAAAAATGACATTGTTTTTAAAGTAATTAATTTGTTCAATTAAACATCATATCCTGTTATCACATCTCTATTCCACATGAATGTGTCAATTTATCAAAGGAAGTATTTATTATATATCTTGCACCACAAATTAAAGTAAAATTATTGTTAGAAATCCAATTAATTAATGCATTCATAAATTTAAGGGTTCATGGATAGAAATCCTACCCGGACAGCCAACCCCACCCCCGGACAACCCCCCCCCCCCACTCCACATGGATAGCCCACCCCCCCCCACCCTTGGAAATAAATATTTCAAAATCAATACCCCCATCAAATACAAATATTAATAGTTGTAAAATAGTGAAAAAGTGATGAAAAACATATATATGTAATCTGTGTGAGGAAATACTTCAGGTTATACAAAATCATTTTCTACACTCTATGTATTAGGAAGGAACATGTTTCATATAGTCTGGGCTTTCCGGGATGAAAGTGTTATGGCTGAGCTAATTACCACACACCCTCTAGTATAGCCAACACATCACCCATGCATCAAATCCATGTGTCAATGAGCCATTTCCAGCACCCCAATTGGCCAAACATACCTTGTACCATAAGGTATTGGCCATGTATATTTACATGGCTATTCAAGTCGTGTATTGTGTGTACATTCCTAGGACCCTAGATTATCATATACAACATGTGAATCCTTATACACACCATTTCAACCCTTATACCATGTCTTCAATATTATAACCATTAATAACAACTTATTAAACAACATTATTAGTCATAGATAATAAAAGTGCACACAAATCAATAATGTTATCACTTCAATGGGTATAAAATCCCTCATATCAATATCATCCTACATTATATTAATGATATTAATGATATATTATTTGGACCATGATTTAATATTGTATAGGGATAAAACTCTAAAAATATGTTTCAAATCATCATGCACTATATCCATGTAGAAAATAAATGCACTGTTACTATAGACATCAAGACCATATGTGTGTTAAAATTATAAATAGAAGAGTCTAGATTTGATCTCACCCTCTGATGGAATGTCAATAAGATCATGGTTTTTGTGATATAAAATTTATTAGGTTATATATTCCATCAATTATTGGTCATTAGATTGTTCTTTTGTGTTTTATAGCCTTTGGAACTATTTAAAAATATCATTTGAGAGGTTATTCCCTAAAGTGATTATGCATACATTGATTGATCCATGGATTAATGACCACATGGACCTCTCATTTTGGCCAAATAAAAAAATAGATACATAACAAAAAACCTAAGGTAACACTTATAGATTTGAAGTATAGAATAAAAAATTGATTTATTGAAGATAGATCGGTGGAAGAATTTTTGTTGTGATAAATAGAGCTTGGATTTAGGGCAGAAATTGAGCTTAGGGGAAGTTCAGGCCCACTCAGGATTTAAGGAAAAATGATCCCAATAGTTTTAAAAAACTATTATGATATATAGTGTATCCCAACAGTTTAAAAACTATTACGAAATATAACCAAATGGGGGACTATCACAAAGGTTCAAGGAAACTGTTGGGATAGAGCTGGTAATTTTCATACTATAACATTGTATCCCATTTTTTTTTAGAAATAGTTGGGAATACCAAATTTAGACATAATTTTCCCAATAATTTTTGAAAACCATTGGGATAGAGGAATTGGTATAAGACAGAATAAAATTTGTGCATGGTATGATAGTGTATCCCTTGTGTCTTTAGGATTGCTTAATTTGGGCAATAGATGGCTCAATATATGCAGTGTTTGGGTAGAGTAGAGAACTAGTGGGGAAGTGGAACCATGGTACCTTCATTGTATATTATATTTTATGATCTCTTTTATATGATACCTATTGAGATAGAGTAACGATGAAGATATTCACTTATCATATCTATTTATGTGATGAGTTCGCTTCACTTGTTGTTCATTGGGATTTGGCATGATTTATTTATCCTTTTCATGAGAGGTACTGAGTAGAATCCCACTTACTATACATTTTATTCTCACCCTACAAGTATGTAAACTGTTTTCAGGATTGTGGGAGCTGTTTTTTAATCAGGATAGATATTATTAGCTCGTCAGTTATTCAGGATCTTTTTGTGATTTCACTGTTATTATAGAATATTATATTTCAATACTTATATTTTTTCTTATAGTTGTTCGGTTTCATGAAATTACATATATTTATTTGGGATCTTTATTTACATTTATCTTCAGTATGAGTTATTTTTTGTTCTTTTTACATCTCTTTTTTCTCATATCTTAGTTGATAATTTCTCCCATTTATGTGTATTATATACTCCCTGTGATGGGAACCATCCCATGGCCTATTGAAGGTCATGTTTAGTCATTATTATCTCACTTATCTCATTAATAAACAATGATTGGTACCTTTGTGTGAGGGGTCATGATAGATTAGTATAGAAGTTTTAGGTTGAGGGATGGGATAGGGTTTAGAGGTTGAAAAATGCTAAGACTCCATGAGTTGGTAGGTAAACTGTGTCAGTTAAGTTTACTAAGAAATGTAAACAAGGAGGATAGGATGAGACATGAGTATTTAGGGACCCATGTGGTATAATTCACTTTCCATAAAATTTACTAAGATTATAAAGTGAAGTGATATTGGTTGTGGGTTAGAGACCTTGGAAATGATCATATATCTTTCTTATTTATGCTTCTTCTTGAAATGGTAATACCTTAGGATTAGGTTTAACCATGATAAAAATAAATAATTAAACAAAGAAATATTCCATATTCCATATTCCATGTTTATGAGTCCTTAATAGTTTGTTCATTTGTGGGTATGGATCTATGTTGACGAACTCATTTGGTTAACATAAAAAATGTTCAGTAGGATATACCAATAGATCACTATAAGGTTGAGGTCAATGACAAAAACAGTTGGAGACGGGCACTCCATGATATTCAGCACCAGATTCTTCAGAAGTATGAGTGATCTTTTTTGAACTCATTAATGGAGGAATATTTAGAGGTGGGGGAGATAGCCTTCATTTTGATATTTTCTCATAAGGATCATTCGGTTTCATTATAATTGAATATTTTGTGTTGATCAGTGCAGATGTGGTGGTTCTTATTCCTCATGGATCATGAGGAGTCATGTGTATCTTGGGATATGTTTTGAGACTGGATCTAAGAATAGTTTCTTTCCTAGACCATGAGGGTGGCCAATCACCAAGAGCATCTTAACCATAGACAAATGGGTTCCAATGTGTAGGATTTCAGTATCCATTTCGTGAACCTTACCCATTATGATTCAAGCCTATTTCAAAATTAAGAGGCCATAGTGAAGAATTTCATGGAAGATTTGGGTACAGAAATATAGTTCCAGGTCACCCCATTTATCATATCAATGTATTTGAAAACATTATAGATATAAGAGGTCATTGAGAGGACACTATCAAGGATTAGATCATCACAAGAGGGGGTTCATTAAGATTCCACATGTAATAGATCTATGGTATGGGATTCCTAGTTTTTCTAGATAGCAGTGATTTTAGACATCCGGGGGTAGGTCTTATTTATCATAATCTAGTTTCTGTAGGGGCGGAAACTCTTAGGCACTTCCAACGGATCATACTTATTTTTTATTATGTAAGATAAGATCATCAATTGTGACAGTTCACGAACATTATTAGCAAGAAGTATATAATAGGTGTTCCATTTTAGGTTCCTCTATTGAGTCACTTTCTTCCAAGGTAGTAGCAGTTGGGTGATCTAGGTTTGGATCAATGAAGAGAGGATGGGAAGGTAGAGTAAAACCACATAATTCTACTCATCCTTAGATAGTAGATAAGAGTCGATGTGGACTCTTCATCATTGTAAATAATTTCATAGAGAAATATATATTTAATAGTATATTCTAGAGTTTCCAGCATTGGGAAATCCAAACATCATTCGAGGTACTCTTTACAGTTTTCTCTTTGGATGAAATATTTATTTGATTCAAGAGATACACATCCATTCATACCAAAATCCATCATCTATGCTTTGAGAGTTCAGGTGGTGAGGTCTTTAGTTCACTTCGTGTTTACTACATCATTTGGAGTTTTATATTATCTGTATAAAACTTATAGAGACTATGATCAAGTCTTAGGGTAGCACCGGTAAGACCCATGGATTTTAAAAGAATTTTATGTTTGATAGTGTATACAACACACTACATTGAGCTTAAAAAACCATGAAATATAATTATTTTATGAATATTATAACATAGGCATTGAATTGGAAAGTATTAATAAACCTAACCAAATTATGAAATATATAAAAAGGTTTTAATTAATAAAAACGTATTAATATATTTTTAAAAAATAAACACCCATTTTGTAGTAGTCCTTTTATTCTTCAATATATGTTTTCTTCTAAAATGGATTTATTTGGATTTTTGAGTGAGGCTATTATAATTAATTTTCTAAAATTTTATAAATTTTAATTTATAAAAAAAATTATTTTTGAAAATATCATTCTAAAATATTTTTTATTGATTTTTTATGAATTTTGAGAAATGTTTTATTTTTCAATAAATAGTAAAAATATTAATTTTTATTGAAAACTATATTTTGTTTCAAGAATTTAAAAGGTTACATTTTTATGGTTTCAATGTAAAATTAATTTTCTTATATTATGAATAATATAGTTAATTTCATTGGAATTTATTTTATGGTTTAATTTGGAATAAAACATTTGAATACATTAAATGGCATTCTTCTGAAAAATGGTTTTTCATTTCATTTTGTGTGTTTATCATAAATTAATTTATGAAACTTATATAAATTGAATCATGAAAATGGACTCTATTTTTTGAATTATAAATTTTAATTTGGAAAATATGCCCCATTTATTGTTTGGTCAATATGAATTGTGACCACTGTAATATTTTCTCAGTAAAAAAGATAAAATTGGTTAATTATGGTTTCAAATAATGTGATAGGACTTTAAATTTTTTAAAAAAAATTAATTTTATTTGATGAGTTTACTTCATCCATAATCATCCAAAATTAAAAAAATTAACCTATTTTTTCTACATAACTTTTATTTTGACCATTATAATAATTAAGTAAAAGATAAATTCCAAAATGTACATTCTTTGTTTTAATGACTATAATATTTTGTGATAGTAGTAAAAACAAATTTTTTTAATTTATAAAATTTTATTTGAAATATTAATTAATTTCTTTCTTGTTAATTGTTTTATAATTTTATGTGATGAAATACTTACCTTAAATGTTTTCTCAAAACTAACATGATGATTGTAAATGTAGTAGGAAAATCAAGTAAATTGTATGAAAAACAATAATGATGATTTTTATTGTTGACTTATAGTTTACTAATAATTTTTAAGAAAACTATAACATATTATAGGTATTACAAAGTTTGTTATTTGACTCCAACTACTGTAAAGTTGTTTTCAAAGTCGAAATCTGTAAGTAGTTCTTAAAAGGACATGAATAGTATTTTCTGTTAAATAATATTTTATTAAATTTATTGAAAATCCTAAAAATATTTAATGATGTAAATTAAGATTATATATAGTCTTATTTTCATTCCTTGGAAATTTATGAGCCAAATTTTTCCTTGTAATTAAAATTATAACCCATTAATATTGAAAAATTCATCACCATGACTAAGGTTAAAATTTGTTAACCACGGGGTTAAACAAAAATTTAAGGTTTAAAATGATATATAAACCTATAAATCAATTAATTAAATTATTAAATGAAGACCTTATATTCTTTATCTTGTAATAAATATCATTTTCGAAATATTTTACATGATTTAGACTCATGTTATATTATAATATTTTAAATATTTCCAAAAATGGAATTAATGATATTTTATATCAAATAATAATTTATTAAATGATTTTAAACTCATAAAAATTACATATTCCTTAATTGTAATTTGGATATGGTTAAAAATATCAACCATGGTCAATTTTTGACCCACTTTTCCTTTGATGGTAACATTATTATCCATTAAAATGTAAAAAACATTGATATCATAGTAATTTTCAAAAGGGTTATTGGGAGTTTAAACTAAGAGATAACGGTGAAAAAATAACCAAAACTTATCCAAAATTTATTCTATGTTATTATTTCCACTCACAATCATGTTTTATTTTAATTAAATCAATTTTTTTCCATTTTTTCATGAAAATTAATTTATAATAATTTAATTTATTAGGTAATTACAAGAGTGCCCCTCACTTTATTTATAAACGGGAACCCCTTATCCATCATTATGCATAAGGTTTGAGCCTTATATATTAGACATAACCTGCACTAATGACATCCTATATTTTTTCATTGCATCCTATATCTTCTATTTTTTAAAATACAGTCCTTTAAAGGCTTAATGAATAAGAAAAAATGGGTTTCTCAACAAAGAGGTATAACTCTTAACATATTGTTTTTAGTTTTAGTTCTTTTTATGCCGCCAACAAATATATGGAATGAGTTATAAAAAAGTTAATTAAATATATTCAATAACTTAATTGTTATCATGATTATGTAACATCTATTATCCACCTTATTCCCATACATTTCAAAATCATAATGTCACTTGTGTATATGTGTGGACTACGACCACCATGTTGTGAACTGATCCATTCATTAATTATGGTTTATATGGAGGTTAAAAATGATAAATATAATGAATATTTATGATATATAAGATTTAATAATTATTTTTTAAAGGTTAATTTTTCTTTACCTTTCTTTCATTTCACCCATTAAAAAATGGAAACATCACTGGTCTGTACACATAATAAAATTGTCTCCATAAAGCGGCGTATTTATTTTTTCGTCAAAAAGTTATAAGAATAGTTATAAAAGTATATGTAATTATCACATATTATTTTCATTAAATGAATAAAATTTTTAATATGATGGCACCATGATCAAAGTATATGTATTGGCACTACCAAACCAAAATATGATGGAAAGACGAAGCAGTTACCACCTACATAATAATTTTAATAATGAATTATTGATAATATGTTACAATTAAGTTTTATATGGTATCATATATATGAGTAAGGTTATATAATAAATAAATAATAAATTTATATTTATTGAATAGTAATTTCAAATTCATATAATGAAATAAGAATGTTGAGGTATTGGGTTCTTACTTCACTTTCATTTCTGTGAGATACATACAATATTCGCTAATTTGTCCATTGTGTAGTGTATATAATGCCCATGAATGGATTTTATAATGATTTTCATGAAAATTTTATGTATTTTCAAATGTATATAAGGTTATATTTTTCCTATTTATTATTCAAAGGTAACCAAAGTGGTAAAGAATATATGTTTCAATCACATTTTAATTTGGATTATTTGTGTCTGAATTTTCATTGGTAATATTATGTAATACAAATCTGATAAATCTATTTAATATTATTCACCTTTAGTTACTCATGTAATTTTCATATATTATTACAATTTTCATTTCTATGATACTCTAAAATGATAAGGAAAATCTTTTTGATAAAAACATATATTATTTCCTCTTTGGTAGGGAATATTTTTCTTTCATGACCTTATATTCATAAAAATGCTTTAAAGAATGTTTTAATATTACCAATTCAATATTTAAATTCATTATTTCCCATTCTGAAATTTTATAAAAAATACAAGGAATGTTCTAATTTTTCTATGAATAAGGTACTTTAGTATTTTTACTAATAATGTGAAAGGAGTTTTTGTTTTATCATAAATTGAATGAAAGAAATTTTACACTATCATGATCGCTAAAAGATTTTAATAATACATTATAAGTTTCTAAGATTATTTTAAATGAAACTAGTTTATATAATATTTTATAAATATTTAAAATTTAAATAAGTGATTTCAAAATGAATGGGTTGTTTTTCTCAATAAATATTCCCATGATATTTTAAAGGGATTTTCATCTATTATAAAATCTTTTAATAATAATTATAAATTATTTAAGATAAGATCCAATGATACCATACTTATTATTTTTATGGATGGATTAAGATTATAATGTTGATATTTTTATAAGAAGTGTTTATTTTCCATGGTTTATTACTTGATGAAAGGATGAAATATTTATGAAATTGTTTCCTTTATATAGATTATTTTATGATGATATGATGAATGCTTTATGATATTGTATCATAAATATGTAGGTTTTTTATTATGTGACATGTGGTATTGTATTTATAAATCCCTCTAATATTTTGGGTAATGCTTTATATCTCATGATATAATTATGGGAAATGAGTTGATTTACTCAGAAAACTATGGGAAACCAGTAGGGATTCCTGATCCATGATGGAAAATGTGTAGGGATGCTTGAACCACTATGGGAAATGGGTAGGGATTCATGGTCTGTTATGATATGGGAATCATATTTCGATTCCTGGTCCACTATGATTTGATGGTCTTGGTATTTAACCTTGATATATGAAATGGTTTCTATGAATTTGATGGTGTCTAACTTTAATATCATGATTTTGATATGAAATAATAGTCTATGACTGATTCTTGGTGATTTATGACTCTTATTAATCATGTATTTTGAAATGATAATGTTTTATAAAATGACTCATGATTCAATCCCAGATTTATTGGGTATAAACTTTTTATGTTATGATCATAAAATATTACTCGTATACTTATCTTATTCTTACTTATGATCATCGATTGATATCTCTCTTGTTAACCCTTACTAAACATATGATTTCACCCTTTTTATATTTACTTCACCCAAGTAAGAAATAGTGTTTTTAAGTAGGGTGTAGGAAACCATATTTTCTTATGATGTACATATCTTCTTATTTTTGGTTTAACTCTTTGATTTTGGCCTATTGGGTGTGCCTAATGTGATCATGGGATTATCAGGGGGTTTAGGGCTTGTTCAGATCCCAGAGCCCCACTTTTTGGAAAAAAAAGTTATGAAAATTAGTTATTATAAATCATGTAAGACAGGTTGAACAACTAATATTATCCATACATGGCTAAAAAAGGGTAGAATAAGGGGAATGGTTGGGGAAAACTATGCAACCATATCTGAATTATTGTGAAAAATGTTCCAGCACTTTGATGGTGTCTTAAGGAAAATTTTGTGCATGGTTAGTCAAAACATGTCCATGAAACTATGTGGGGTCTCCCTTGACACATTGAAGGGTGCATATATGGTGCATAGTTTGGCCAAACATGTGGCCAAACCGTGTGATCCAGTTAAAAGAGATTAAATTCCCATTTTCCCATTAAATTGATTTGTACATTAATAATATTTTATATATTCCTCTAGTGGATAGCTTTAAGAATTGGGATCTCTCCTTTAAATAAAAATAGTAGGCTTTTCCACAGTTTCTCGATCAAAACTCAGATTCAATCACCATCAAACTTCTTGGATCTAATTCAGTGATTTATTAATTCAACATGTGTCGTTATTACTTTACTTATTATCTATAGAGTTATTTAGGTAAAAAACAATATGCACCTTTTCCTAGATTTTCATCAGTTCTTCATATTTCTTTTAATCAAGACCAAATCTGAGGTCGATATTAGATGAGTGTTATAATACAGTCCTACTTGATCTAGTTATTATTATGTCACATGCCGAACATTCTGGAGATGCCCCCAAAATTTATTGTATGATTAAATTGGATGAATTTTGACCTGTTAGTTTTCCCCTTGAGTACTAATTTATGTTGGGATGTCGATTAGCCTCAACCTAGGCCACCTATGGGGTTTGACCATGTATATAATGTTGGGTGTGTGTGAGCTCTCCAATTATAGTGGGGTTATTAATTTTAATTAAATGAATTGGTAATGGTTTTTAGAACCATAATTTTCCTATTCATTTGTAAATGAAAGCAATGAATTTTTAGGAGAGAGTTAATGCCTCGTTTTCCATGTGATGAAATGATGTGAACTATTTTAATTGTCTAAATGAAAATTAATATATTAGTTGGATGAACTAATGTAATGTGAATGATTATGAAATAATGAATGAATTGAGATGATGAATGATTATGGTAGTGGATTCCTTAGATGATCTCCTTGGATCCTGATTCAATGGGACTCCATTGACCTTTTTACTCAATGGGTCTTGATTAAGGTAGTGGATGTCTTAGATTTTTTTACTCTTTGTATCCTGATTCAATACAATTCCAAGGTCCTTTCTACCCCTTTCATCTGGATTGCTTGGACTTGTGATGAACAAGGTCTATTTACATGCTCCTTAGACTCTGACCTATTCATTACTAAGTTTCTATCAAGATGCTCCTCGAACTCGATGTGGATGACTTGGTCTTTTAAACCTTTACTCAGCCCTTCATGGTCTAACACATTTTATTACTTAGAAATATCATAGTGGATGATCATGATTACACTACTAGAATTTCAACTATTTGCGACGGAGGAATTTTTGATAAGTGACCCTTCACAAATAGTTTCAAACACTGACTATTTTTTATGGATATATTATTATATCGTAAATATTGACTATTTACGATGGAATATTTCATCTTCCGCAACTATTTTTTGTGGGATTTCATACAACCTTGCATGAAATTTATTCATGATATATATTTGCGAAGGGATTCTACTTTTTTCACAAATTATCGTCGCAAATACTTTTGATAGAATAACTATTTTTGATGACATTAATTCCATCACAAATAGCATGTCCCAATAAATCTTCAATTTAACACCCCCCTTATTCCTCTCTCATCCTTTTCCCTCTCTTAAACCACCACGACGCACATTACCCAGCCATCCTGATCCATTCTACTCCAACACACATCATTGCAAGCAATTTTTTCCAGATCCTGCATCAATTTTCCTAAGTGTGGATTCCTCTTGTATCCATTTTCAATATTTTTAGGTTATATTCATTATAGTGCATGATTTTGGTTCATCTATGACACTCTAATACACTTCATCGTAAGTGATTTTTTATAGATCGGTTTTCATTTTGCTTTGGTACAGATTCAACCTGTCTCTATTTTCATTATTTTTGGGTTTTATTATTTTTATTACATGATTTTTTTGGGAAACCGCTAGGTTGATCATTTTTTTTGATTTTCATGCTTTATTTGGTGTTTAGGATGTTTGTAAATTTTTTATTCCCAATTTCATATTTTTATTCATGTTTGTGTGTGTTCCATTTTTTATATATGTATGTGTGTTTAAACTATTGGAATAGAAATTCATCATATTCTGGTTTCAATTCCCCTAATTTTTTATTACTTATTTAATTTTGATATTTGAATGTGTGTGTGTATATATAAAATATTATAAATTTCTAAAAAATTAAAATGAAATAGGCCGTCAATTTTCAACTCATGAGAAATAACCAATTTGATTTCCATTTGGACACTATTGACACAAATTCATTATTCTATGACCTGAAAATTGGAAATTCAAGAATTTTCACATTTTAAGTAATTTATAATATATTTTATTACCTTATATTAAATTATCCAAAAAAAATTGATTTATAAAAAACATGTTAATTTATAGTAATGAATTATGAATTTAAACTATTTTATACTACATTGTAAAAAAATGATAAATTAACAAACAATTACATTAATAATCCCAAATCCCAAATATTTTTATTTTTTATTAATTTTTAAATTTTTTATATTTTTTTAAATTTTTTAAATTTTTTTAGTATTTGTAATGATATGTAATTTTTTCAAATTTTTAAATTGTTACTCAATTTTGTAATTATTTTTAGTTATTTTTTTTATTTTTTTTATTTTTTTTATTTTAATAAATTTTTTATTTTACTAAATTTTTTTATTTTTTATTATTTTATAATATTATTAAATAAGTATAAATATTTTATATTATATACAATTTTTTTCATTTTTCTAATTTTTTAAATTTTTTAATATTTTTATTGATGTGTATTTTTTTTAATATTTTTAATCGTTGGTAATTTTTTATTTTTTTTTATTTTTTTAATATCTTAATTATTTTTAATTTTTATAATATTCTTATTAATTGTTAATTTTACTAAATTTTTTTATATTTTTATCATTTTCAATAATTTTAAATATTTATAAATATTTTAAATTGCATTTAAATTCATTTCAGTTATTTTATATTATTTATATTTTCTATATTTTTTTTAATTATTTTTAATTTTTAAAATATTTTTTAATTTTTATAATAATTTTAATTTTTTAATATTTTTAATGATTTGTATTTTCTAAAAAATTATTTATTTCTACATTTTTGTAATTATTGGTAATTATTTTTTTATATTTTTAATTACTTTTAATTTTATTAAATTCTTTTATTTTTTGTATTATTTTTTAATATTTTTAAATATTTTTTACTATTTTAAATTATATGTAAACTTCTATTAATTTATTAAATTATTTTAGTTATTTTAATTATTTTGAATTATTTTAATTTTCGGTAATTTTTTTAATATAATATATGTGAAAAATAAATAGTCTGTTGCAAATACTATTAATTACAATGTTCCATCGTAATAGGCATTTTTTGAAAAAATGAAAATCATTTGTGATAGGCCCATTACCTATCACAATTATTTTTTTATTTGCAATGGTGTGTCACAATTACCATTATTTACGACACCATTTTTTGGGAACGATGCATTTGCGAAGGACTCCTGTCGTAAAAGACCTTTTTATGATAAATGTCTATAAAAAATTCTTAATCACAAATGCCAAAATATATTGTTGTGTTATACAGTGTGGTCATGGTACGTATTGTACACAGGATTATATGGCGGGTCGTGGTAGTTGTTTTACACTTGATTACACTACAAGACCATTAGGGATATAGTTATACATTATAGATAACCCTAGAATGGGTACCTGATTATAGTTGATTGACTGATAATATCTTACATGCTTGTATGCTTTCTTTTTTCCCTTACTTATGGGAGGTTTATAGTTGTTTATTGGGAGCCTTGGAAGGATTATTGCACCACTTGGTATGCACCACTTTACATTTAGTGTTAATATACATGTGATATACTACAAACGGATTTAGCTTGGATTACATAGATTGTACTTGTTATATACACTGTTGGTGGTGGAATTACTGGTTGTTATCTCAAACCTTGTTTGTGTTATCCTTTGGTACTCTGAAAGACTTCATGAAAATAGGTGTGGGACATGGAAAGTGCCCACAGTATGATTCTTGATTTGTTTCATGCTTAGGAGTTGGGGAGCACAATAAAGAGATAGGCTTGCGAGGTTATCTAGAGATAGTCATGTTTTTTCCTTTTTGGTATTTGATACATTTATTGTAATATATGTATGTATACTTGTTTCCGTAATTTGTAGAGATATGACATGACACAACATTTTTTTATATGGGATTACCTTTAGTGTTATTTATTTATTAGTGTCTTGGATTCTTATCAGCTATCTGGTTGATTTACTGCTTCCAAAATTGATATATATTATTTTTACTATCTTGTTACACTCAAACATGTGGGAATAGTCTCACCATAGACACACTCTAGGCCCTCACTACTAGTTAAAAGCATCTAGTTCATAGAGAGGCATGCTTGAGGCCATGTGACCCACCAGCTCGAGGAACCATTTAATGTCATATGGGTTGGGATGTTACAAAGTGGTATTAGAGCATTATTCTTTTCTGGTTGTCTTACTGTTTTGAGATAATAGACCTGGATTAGGAAGGATTGGAATTTTTAATGAGTTTTTTCAAGTTCTATCTAACCTACATATAGGGAAAAGGAAAACATCATGGAATGGAACATGTTTTTTTTAGATTTTTCTTATTGCAATTGATTTTATTCCACCATTGGGTGATGCACTTTAATTGTGAATTTATTATTGATATGATTGATGATCTATTTTACCATTTCTAGATGAGATCGGTTTTTGAATCACATGCATATTTTTAGGTACGTATTAGGATTCACATTCCATGCATTATGTCATACTATATAGGATTCATTGATTGACTACATAACATTGTGATATGTTCCTCATGTGATATGAATGTTTTCTATAATATTTCTATATAGAGGTTCGAGAAACATAGTTGTAACATATAGTTCCCATCATTACATAAAAAGGGTTTTCCTGGTTAGGCTACATCAGACACCCTTAGTAGTAAATTATGGAACATTAATTCATGGACCATTTGTCTCATGGATTGGAATATGTTATGGTATAGATTAGTTGGATGCTATATTTATATTCCTGAGGTGCGTGGGCCCTTATGGACCAGATGTGGTCACCCATTTGTTTAATCCATTTAAATAAAATTGTGATAAAATTGTGAATTAAGAATGAAATTCATATTGTAAAAAAGAGAACTTGACCTAGACCCAACATTAGAATAGATAGTAGGTAGTGTATCTAATAAAGTTTAAGACTATTTATTTTTACCAAGTTCCTAGATTTAGGAGTAGATAGAGGGGTGTGGCTTGTTTATTGGAAGGTTTTGTCCTATCATATGTTATTTCCTATGTTATTTCGGTTATTAATCTTTTCTAAGGTGTATCATTGGAATTTTTGAGTCATTCCTTCATGAAAACCTTCAATCATACACCAGGACAGTAACTATTACTAAGCTCCATAAGTGGTGGTTCATGGGATACTATAAGATCTTAATGTAGTTCCAACTGATGAACTATTAATATTACGAGACATGGGTGCTGAGGCAAAGTTCTGTGAGGGTTTTCTATGATATATGCATACTTTTCAAAGAAACCCATAGTGGTGATTTTTTCTGATTGCATCCTCCCACATTTTTGGGTAATGGTGGTAGATAGGCTGGTAATATGTGGCTAGAAACTACTTTTTTATTCGTTAAGAATTTCAAGACACCACCTAAGATGATATTGAAGATCACAACATATATTCTTCATGGAGACACCAAGTATGGTTTCCTTGTTTTCAACCAGGATGATACAATGTAATATATTTTTTGGAGGTATTTTCATTATAGATTTGATGATTAAATTTTTCATGAGACCAATATTTCTAAAAGGGTAGTGAATTTATGAATCTCTTGAAGGTAATTATGATGGTTATGGAATATTTGAAATGCTTTATAGAGCTTCAGGGTTTTGTACCCATTTATCTTGTTGATGAGATATCGATGTTTGAGACGCTTCAAGGAAGGTCTCAAACAAGTCATTTGATCGTAGGTCAACATGTTCAAGTTCAATACTATTATTGAGGTAATGAATCAGGCACTTTTTATAGAGAGGAAAATGATAGAATTTGGGGGTGAAGAGCAGAGCATTGTTCTATATACAATGAGAGTCAAGATCTTAGTAGTCTATATGATGGTAACTACTATTTTTGGCGTAGGTTCATCACATAGTTTCATATATATACCTATTTTGGAAATCCTTGGGCTTGTAGTACAAATTTCTGAAGGCATTATGACACTTGATACTCTATTGGGAATTAGAACAGAGGGTGTACGCAAATGCTGTGAGTTCCCCCTTGATATTGGTGGTTGAAACTTCATATGGGATCCTTTTTTCCACAATATGACCAGGTTTGACATCATGTTAAGGATATATTGTCTAGTTTCTTGTCAATCCCAAGTTGATTTCTATCTTAGGAGGGTAACCTTTATATCACCAGAGGGTGGAGTTTTTATTCACAAGGGTAAATGGAATGTCTATGAGAGCTAAGATAGACTAGAGCATCATGGGGTATGTCGTATTATAATCAAGGTTTCATGTATATATACGGATGATTAGATATCGTGTTAGATAGATTTCCATCCATTGGTTGATCGTTTCATGACGTTTTCTTGAAATACTTCTCTAGTTTACCACATGAGAGGGAGGTGGAGTTCTCTATTGAGCTAGTTTCAAGAGCTGCACCAATATCCATGACTCATTATAGTATGGCTACTATGGAGTTGCAATATTTCAAAAGGAATAAATAGGACTTGGAATGACATGGGTTTATACAACCTTGTACTTCTCTGTGGGGTTTGATCATCTTCTTTGGGAAAAAATGGATGGTACCCTTAGGATATATATAGATTATCATAAATTTATCCAATTGACGGTTAAGAAGTAGTATCCTTTCCAATTGATAGATGATCTCTTCGACCATCTTTAAGTATCATTTTTGTTCTTGAATATTTATTTAAGATCAAGTTATCACAATGTGTTTGTTCTTATTATAGACATATCCTATACTAATCTTCATATCAGGTATGGTCTATACGAGTATCTAGTTATATATTTCAGTCTTATAAATGTGCTAAAAAATTTCATGGTTCTGATGAACCGATAGTCACAACCTTATCTGGATTCATTTGTTGTGGTAGTTGTGGATGATATCATGGTGTATTATAACAATTAAGACAACCATGCCAAATATTTTAAGATAATTTTGGATACACTGACAGAGAATCTATTATATGCTAATCTCATGAAGTTTCACTTATAGGTGGATAAGATTCACTTCCTGGGTCTATTTCCCTTGGAATTTGGGGATGACCTCCTAGATGGGAGATTCAAACGTTCCGATCATTTTCTAACGGGTTTGTTCGTAGAACCGGAAACATCCAATGATTCCACATCCACTTGGACCTACTTTCCAAAGGTAGGCACTTCATTAGTTTGTTAACTGATGAAGCTTAGGAATTTGCATTGGTCGAGAGGATGGGAGGTCGGACTCATCACACCTTTTTTAGGGGAATTATTGTCTATTCCGAGACTCTCTTTATAGATTTAAGTTATGTTCGTGAATCCTTATTACATTACCAAGTATAAAATGAGTTTTCCTTCAATTTTGACAATCAATGATTAAATATGTAAGAAATTTAGAGAATCTTTTATTTGTATTTGAGGTTATTCATCAATATAAAATCATCTATATCTATTTAGAGATTCTTGGTCAATGGTATCCTTCAAAATATTTGTATAAAAGTCTCTTGGTCATTATGATGACCAGGCCGGTTTTAAAGCCACTCAGTGGGGCACTTGAAGTTTATTGTCATTCAGAAGGACATGAATTATTTCAGAGTTGGGATCGAACCCATAGATGGGATACCTATGTATCCTTTGTTTTGGAAAAGGAATCAGAACCCATGTAGTTCGAGTAAGGGAGTATGATGTTTATGATTGATGGCTCAAAGAAGGATGTCACAATTACTTTTACACTCTAAGCTCACGTGAGTCATGCTCGGTGTGAGAAACAAGAGGTATTGATAAAAATTAGACAATTGTTCCATGAAAGATGGAATCATAAGAAATAATGTGGGGCTTATGTATGTATGACTGTCCAGATAGATGAAGGTTTAGGATTTACATTAGGGAGAAAATCCAGGAACAGGGTCCATAAAGGTATAAGTGCTTCATGGAGATTTGAATACTCTAACTTATGACTTATTCCTGAAAAGGGAACCCAAATTAGGATAGGATTGATAATTGGGTTTCACTCTTGAGAATGAATCCCAGATTAAACGTAAATTAGGACTGGTTAAAGAGAATTTAAGGGACTTGGGGCTTACTCCTGAAAAGGAAGCCCAAGATTATGAATGGGGCTTACTCCTAAAGGGGATGCCCAGGTTTGGGGATTTATGACTGGGACTTATTCCTGAAAAGGAATCCCATGTTAAGGATTATGGTTTAAGGATTACTCCTGAGGAGGATGCCCAAATTAGGAGACTGGGGATTACTCCTAAGGAGGATGCCCAAATTAGGAGACTTTTAAGAATTGGGGCTTATTCCTAAAGAAGATGCCCAAAAATTAAGGGACCTGGGGATTACTCCTAAAGAGGATGCCCATATTAGAGGACTTATGAATGGGGATTTTTCCTAAAAAGGAGACCCAGGTTAAGGATTCTCTCATCTTAAAGGATGAGGTTGAATGAATGAAATCTCAATCTTTAGTGACATAAAGATGTATAAGTCACTATGTTTTGAGAGGTATTCCACAAAATTCCTTTCAGATAAGGAAGTCAAATCAAGAAATCATGCCATGAAATGGATTTGAAGAGTGTCTTGAAGACTGAATCTTGAATAGGAAATGTGTAATGTCTTAAGAGGGGTGAAATGGGAAAGAAAGGCACCCAAAAAAGAAGGGGCGCACAAGTCTTGGAAGGCGCGTAGGTACTGCGGGGGCGCACAAGTATTGGTCGCACAGGTATACCTGCGCGATGTTCAACCAGCATTGAAACACTTGAGCGACACTTTATTAAAGCCTTTAGAATCCTCTTGAGGTTCTTCCAGCAAAGGGACGTGCAAGTTCTATCGAAGAAGTAAGGAGGTGCGCAAGTGTGGCCACTTCCCTTAAGGGTTGGCCACTCAGACGCGGAAGTGTTCATGAATTTCAACACTTATGCCTTCCTCCCTCTCTTTAGATCTTCCGTTCTAGGTAAGAAATTACCTTAGAAGAGTTCCGGAAGCTTTGAGAAGAGACTTGGGCGTCAGGAGCTTCAATCCGAGTTTCTAAAAAAAATCATCCTCGAATGGCGGTCCCACAGGGTCTATTTATAGGCAAGAGAAGACCTCGGGCGGTTACCGGGCGGTTATCACTTAGGTTGCGCAAGTCACTTGCGCGCCAAGGTGCGTCGTGCAAGTGGACTTGCGCGACTATGAGAAAACGTGCACGGACTATGGGCAAAGTTCTCCTTGTTCATACCTTTGTTGATTTTTTGATGTTTTCTTCAAAGTTTGAACCATTTTAATCTCAGATCTTCCCCTTTTCCAATCTTGAGATTCTGTGACGGAAGGAGCGTCAACAAAAGTCCCCGCTTAGAGTTGGATCCGGAGAGAAATGAGGATTTGAATCTGAGGAAATCGAATACATCCAAAGAAATAGTGGAGCGCAAGTGTTCAGGGCGCAGAGGGTGGCGCGTAAGTTCGCGTCACGCAGGCCTTGAGCGCACTCTGTATGGCACGCAGATTCGCTTCCTGGCCTATAAATACACAGCTTTTGGCCGCGTATAGAATCTAATCCTGAATTTCTCGAGATCTCACCACGCAAGCCATCTTCGCTGCGCAAGTCTCTTCTTTCCACTGTTTCCTCGCTTCCGCGCTACTCTCAAGGTAATAGGACTTGCGCGGTGATACATGCGCGACAAAAACTTGCGCGGCACATGTAACACTTGTGTGACATCTCCAAACTTGCGCTCCTTAATGCCTTAGCCATTTTTTTGATTTCTTTCACAAAGTTTGTGGAAAATCAATCCATTTATGAATTAATTTATTCAACTCTTGTGCAGAATTAATGGCTCTTAGACCCGGATTAATTGATAAACTGGCTAGCAAGCGGATAGATGATATGATGAACATCATTGGCCATGATTATTATACTGTCAAAGATATCACTCTTCCGAATTTGGATAAGTATATGAAGAAATATCATCTCAACTTTCCTCAAATCACTTATCTACCTTTGTATAGCTATGGTCATCTACAAGAAGTCACTATTCCAAAATTAAAGAATTATCTTCCATTATCGTGGTTTCAGAATTATACCAACTTTGCTTCGGAAAATATCTCAGGTGGAGGAGTATTTATAAATGCTCGAATAGTGGAGAAGGCCTATATGATGCATCATAGCCCTTGCACAACAGATCTGAAAAAACATACACCTGAGCTTCAACCACATTGTCATCCTTCGATCTTCCGAAATGCATAGATTGATCAATCCAAAGGCTGGAAGAAAAGTTGGGACTTCGATCCTGGAGGAGGTGTGAAGACAACTTGGATGTAGGCATACTGGGTGCGACAGACCTGCACAGAGTTTATCGAGGATCTAAAGAGAGATGCAATATATGAGGTTGTCTGGGTTGGGAAAACATATGTTTACAGACATGATAACTTCGTGCCAGAGATACTCAGCCATTGGAGCCCAGCAACTAATTCATTCCATCTGACTCATGGAGAAGTAGGTATCAGTTTTTGGGATATCCACAAGATCTCCAGGCCTCCAATTTTGGGCGATATGTATGATGAATTCATTCCCCCCAAGGTGACTTGGAATGATTCAGAGAAGACTCCTGCTTTAGCTCGAGAATTATTGAAGATCTTCCATAGGCCCAAGAGTTCATAGACCTCGTTAATTCATTTTAGAAAAGATATTCATCCGAAAGAATGGATGAATGTATTTCTCATTGAGAAGAAAGAGATGGAACTAAAAGAAAAAGGATCCAAGAAAAAGAAATCCAAGGATACCAGGCCCAAACGTCCTACCACCTGTCCAAAACCCGAGATAAGAGGAGCTCTTGGCACATTCTGGCCAACTCTAGAAGCAGGAGAGATTGAAAAGTGGGGATATGAAGTGAATCAAAGAATTCCAAAGAAAACTCGTCTGGCGGGTTTCTTGGAAATGTGGCTCAGTGTTTATCTCTTGCTGGTCATGGATTCGAAGGGAGGCATTAGGCCAGGGACCTTCATTATTGCAGCAAAGTTGGCTGATGGAAAAACGGTAGGGTTATCTACCCCCATTTTAGCAAAGATTCACAGGATTTTACTTCATGTATTCATGGGTAAATCTCCTTTAAGAATAGTGGGACCATTCCAAGTTTTGTGGGGATGGATCGCCACTCACATCAGGACTTATAATGTACAGAATGGATTACAAATTCTTGGAAGCTCCTTCAGATCGTCTATGAAAGAATTCTCTAGAATTGCTCCATTAGATGTTAATGGTTATGACATGAAAGTGAGGCTGAGCATGTTTAAGGAATTAAACTTCTTTCCCTATGGAAGTCCTCCATCTGGGCGGTTTGTTGATGATGGGGTAGCCCATTTGGATTTGAGGGCATACATGATAGCTTGCAGGGATGGTTTGTTAGTAGCTAGGATTGATGGAGAGATCATATGTGAGGCCTATGCTCCATATAGATTTGCACGCCAATTCAAATGTCTGCAAAAGATTGTTGTATCCCCTCCAGTACATGTCAGGTTAGAGCAAAATCTGATGGTTCCTTGACAACTATTGTTGCTGACATTAAGAGAGAAGACTGGGGCAGTATTTGATCTACCAGTTGAAAAAGCGGCACATATTTTGACTACATATTATGCCGAACACTGGATAGCATCATACCCTAAAGGGATATTGAATCACCCAGTATATCATGTGGGAAAGAGGAAGAGGACTGTAGAGAAAGAAACCCTTCCTCATGAAGGTGATGCTTCCCCATCTGAAATTGGCTCAACAGACTCCTCTTCTAGAACTGATTCACTATATTTTCATGATGGGGATGATGAGGCACAACCGGCAGCAAAGAGGTTTCGTGCCTGATATAATCCTCCGGCCAGAATTAAAAGACCCACTCCATCAACTCCTGGTGAGTTGTTTTATTGTAGTAATTTTAATCACTGCTACTTTATAAAGCAATAAGTCTTACTTTATTATTCTCTATCTATAGCTGCAGGAGCTGGGAAGAAATTAAAGTCAAAAATTGTAGGACCTTCCTCACAGCCTTCATATCTAAGATCAGAGGCAGTTCAACTATGGCAGGGCTTATAATGTGGTACTGAGACCGCCTGGCTGGATTTGTGTGAGGGCCTACAACTTCCAGGAATAGGAAATCTTATGTCTTCTAAAAATATTCAATACGAAGATAACCCTAATGAAGTGCGAGCTTACATCAAAGAGATAGAAATGCTCATATATTCCACTGATGACTCTGTTCCTATCACCAGGCGGGTGAAGGAAATGATTGATCGTGGCGCCACTGAGGGGGCTGGTGGTTCTGGAGACGAGGAATGGCAAGAGTACGTGTCTCCTGAAGATGTAAATTTTCTTTCCTTATTTTCTTTGCAACTTGATTTCAGTTGAAGCTTTGTTACTTAACGAAGTTATTTTTTTCATCTCGCAGCTTGCAAAGAAAGGAACTAGGGTTTCTTCACCATAGTATAGCCCTGGTGGTACTACTATTGGGGCTGCTGCTAATTCTCCTCGCGAACCAGGCGAGATATCTCCAGGCCAGTAGGCCATGAATGAGGCGCTGGACATAGCCTTCCATTCTCCAATCCAAGTTCCTATAAGGGAGACTACTGATACTCCAAAAAAACAAAAGAATCAAAGGCAACGAAGGAGGAAATCCAAAGCTAAAAGCTTCATTAGCAGCAGTAAGTTCTTCGAACAATCATGAGTTTATACCCATAATCACATGGTTACTCATATTTCTGATGATTGCAGGGGCTTCTTCAATTTCCCCCTTTAGGGATGGGACTGATCCTCCTTCAAAGGCCGTGGAGGGTGATGTAGAACAATAACAGACCCAAGCTGACTTGGCTGCTCCTGGAGAAGAGCTAGCATCCATTCCCAGTATCCCTCCTGTTGCTGAAGATGATGTCCAGGGTCAGGGGTTGCAGGACGTAAGTCAGCAAGAAGATGTAGCAAATGCTCCCACTGGTGAGACTAACCAGGATTCTGAAATATCATTGGATGAAATGATGAATCAAGGAATGACTTTCGAAGAATTTTATGATCATGCTAAGTTTTCATGTGATTTATAAGAACTTGGGCGTGAGTTCTGCCCTTTTCACAATTTTTTTTTAAATTTACACTTCTAACCATGACTGAAAATAATATGCAGTTTCATCTGTAGAAACTGCTGAACTGCCAATGCCTGAAGAGGGTGTGGACATTGATGTCAACCCTACCATTGCAGAAACATTATCTCAAGTAGAGCTAAACCTAATAAACCCTCCGGAGACCCATCTTGAAAATCCTGTTGAGACCGGGAAAGATGGGGAGAAGTCTTCTCAGGTTGTTGAACCATCCTTGGGTAAGGGATAACAATATTTGTGATTGTACTTTATTCGTAAGACAATATATGCTTTTGTTATCCTTTGAAGCTAACTAAATCTTTCAATTAATCATGCAGGGCCATCAACTGCAATGACTAGATCCGGAGGTGAGGCCTCAGCCTCTTCCCCAACGGGAATTGAAAGTGGAGAAGCACAAATCAGGGGGGAAAGCAGGACAGGGCACTTCCTTAAGTGCGTTAATTCCAGATTACATGCCCCCCTCTGACGATGATGTTGAATCAAATCTAGAGATGCATAAAGCGTTCGTCTTTTCACAACGTAAGGCATGGAACAACATATGGAACATCATATCTGGGGTTCCTTTAGAAGATCTACCATAAACAATTCCTCGATTTTCATCCCAATTTGTTATACTAGGACTTGGTGGTTTTGGATATGAAAAGATCCATGCCACAGTGAAACAGATCATTTTCAGGAGGGAGAAGGCACAAAAAAGTCGCGAAGATTTGATCAGAGAAAAACTGTCAGTCAACATAGGCGAATTTGAGGCTGCGATATCCCAAGATGAAGCTGATTATGCTGCCAAGATGAAGGAGCTGAAGCATAAAATCAAAGAAAAAGTCATCCAGCAGATGCAACTCCAGCAACAGTTAGATGTTGTTCTTGGGGAACTTGATCATCTTAATAAATCATTGGAAGAAACTCATATGAATGGCATGAAGGCCATTGCAGATGCTAAGAAGGCACTTCATCAAGCTGAAAAGAGTGAAGCTGGTCAAGTGCACGAGCTTCAAGTAACTGCTGATAAATCTTAGGATGTTGTACATCAAATGAAGACTTATGTTGACAGTCTTTTTTAATTCTTGAAAAAGAAAAGAGACTCCAGTCTGTGGATGTCCTTCTATCTCATGTGTATCAATGAAAAACACTTTCATCTTCAATCATTTGTACCTTCATTCTTTCACTACCTGCTTCAAATTTACTTAAACCAATGGGCCTAGTAAGCATAGTTTGATTTTCACTAGGATTATTACAAATAACCCTACAAACTTTGAACCTTTTAATTGCTCAATATTACCTAAATCATACAAAAATGTATATTTAGTGAGATGGAACTTGACTTTTATTCAGAGTTTTTTGTCTTTTGTGGGCAGTTTAAAGTCATGCATGCTAGACATAAAGGGGCTAATGTTTAAGGCCGAAATATCTTTGACCAAAATGGATTAAAATTGATTCAATTCCTTGACAATTTATCTGAAAACATATTACCATACTCAAGTATGAGAAACAATATGTAAACTATGGCTTAAGAATATTTGAATCTGAGGAATGATATGAAAAAGAGCTAAAAGGCATTATAAGAAGTAGTTTCCAAGAATGAAGTTACTATTATTTAACAAAACCCATTAGGGGGTTGAATTATGCAGGTCCACCTAAGGGCATTGGCTGCATGGTCAAATAAATAGCATCTTTCGGCTGACAAGTCTGTTATGTGGACTGTTTATGCAAGGCCACCTATGGTAACGTGCTGCATAGTCAGGCAAAAGAACTCTCAGAAATTTACTTTCCTAGTGCTAAAAGCCAGTGAAAGTTTATGGAGATTCAAATTTTCTAAAGTATAGAGTTTTTTTTATGGAAAGAGGTACTTGAATATGGAGAAGATATTTCCGAACAAGAATATCAAAGAATTGAATAAATATCACTCCTACGAAGGTCTAACCCAAACGTAGGGAAAGAGAATATGGGGAGTATAAACCATAGACTTGAATACTTTCAAATCATGAAAAAGGACATGGAACAAATATGTTAAGGATGGATATTTTTTTGCAGATCCCTACATACCGTCATTTAAGAAAAATAAGTACAAAAGAGGCATTCTTCCCAATAATGAAGTTACCATTATCCAAAAAACCCGTTAGGGGGTTGAATTATGCAGGGCCACATAAGGGCATTGGCAGCATGGTCAAATAAATAGTATCTTTCGACTGACAAGTCTGTTATGTGGACTGTTTATGCAAGGCCATCTATGGGCACGTACTGCATAGTCAGGCAAAAGAATTCTCAGAAGTTTGAAATTTTTGTGACTAAAAGTCATGAAAAGGGTTATGAAGATCTGAAAATATTTAAGGTTAGGATTATAACACATAAAGATGGGTATTGTCCAATGTATATAGAGATACATAGGTCAATGATAACCATAATCATGTTGTGGCTGGGTTATGAATTGAAATTTTGGACTTCACTACGTATCTCATAAGAATGAGAATCAAGCCATATGTAGTTCTTGAAATGAAGTTTAACGTCGTGCAGGGCGAAAGTATGAGAGATCTTAGTTTAGGGTCATAGAGTTTGGACCATAATAATGAATACACAGTGTTTGTTTTCATGAGGACTTTTCAGCCAAGGGACTGAAAGTGAAATTTGGGGTTAGGCCCAAAAAGACTTGGGACTGGATTCGAGGGACACTCGAATGTTCCTACGTATCCCATAAGGATGGGAATCAATCCCACGTAGTTCTACAACAACCCTTTGTACAAATTTGGTTCATACATGTGAAGGGTGAAAGGGGACTTTAGTACAATGATGGTTTAACCCGAGATAAAAAAATTAGGCATTATCATGTATGCACGTAGTCTTTTGAAATGAAACATGATTGAAAAATAAATGTAAATAATGGTTCCCTCTCAAATGAGGAAATCAAAGATTTTTGTAGTTTATTGTCATACCGGACAAAAGTATTGTGTAGTTTAACGTCGTATAACAAAGACGAAATTGAATCAAATGTAAATATATTGATTCTAAAGGCGGTTTCACAAATCAACATCGTATGAGATGAAGGTGAACCGAAGTGAAGAGATTGTTTTTTTGGCTTGAACCTTGGGAGGTTGCCTACGTACCCATCCTGGAAGGCAAGGATCAAAATCTGCATAGTTCAATTAAAGAATAAATTAATGATCATGTTATTCTTAGGGACAATGACCCAAAAAAATGATGTTGGGACTTACACATGGTTAGCAGCCCAGAGAGAGTGTTATGGTTGAGGTTTTCTATAAGCACACGTGAGTCATACTCGGTGTGAGAAACAAGAGGTAACAACAACCTTAAAGATGCATAGTTTAATGTCATGTAGGACATATAAAGGGACTATGCAGTTTAAAGTCTTGCAGTTAGGACTATTGGTGCTGCACAGTTTAGTGTCATGTAGCGGGGACAAAATATAGTTTAATGTCATGTAGGACATATAAAGGACTTTCTGTACAGTTTAGCGTCATTTAGTTAGGACGGTGGGGAAAATATAGTTTAACGTCATGTTGGACAAAAAAAGGGGGACTGCGCAGTTTAATGTCATACAGTAAGGACAAAATAACACACCATTTACGTCATGTTGTATGCATTGGGGATTTTTTCTACAGTTTAGTGTCATGTTGGACAAAAGGGAGAATAGTTTAAGGTCATATAAATGGATCGTGGATGGTGCAGTTTAATTTCATGCTGGACGGTGGTGTAGTTTAAGGTCATACAGGACCTTTGATGATTATGTAGTTTAACGTCTTTCTGGACGTAAGGGACTTTTATACAGTTTAGCGTCATGTAGTTAGGACATCACAGTTTAATGTCTTGCTGGACGTAAGGGACTTGCAAATAGTTTAGGGTCATATGCATGGACCAGGTATGGTGCAGTTTAATGTCATACATGACTTTTTAGGGAACTTTTTCATAGTTTAACGTCATGTGGGACGAAGTTGCAGTTTAAGGTCATAATGGACCATTGCTGTATAGTTTAACGTCATATAGCAAGGATCAAACGGTGCCGCACAGTTTAGTGTCATGTTGCGGGGACAAATTTGTGAATACTTTGTAGTTTATACAAAATACTTCTTCAAAAATCTGGCATTAGTTGGAGTAGTAATGAGTTCTCCATCCATCGAAATTAATGAATAAGCTCCATTGGAGTAGACCCTATGTATTGAATAAGGTCCTTCCCATTTTGGCTCAAGATTGGGAGGTTTCTTTCCTGGAATCATTGGAGTTCTGAGAACTAATACCAACTCTCCCTGAATGAATGAGCGAAGATGACCTTTTTTGTTAAAATCTCGTGTTATTCGATTCTGATAGATTTCCAAGTGGTGCAAAGTGCACAATCTTTTCTCGTCTAACCGTTCCAATTCATTCAATAGCTTTTCTGATTGCTCATCTGTAGATAACTGATCACAAATGGATACTCTGAGTGAGGGCAATTGAACTTCAATTGGAAAGACTGCTTCCATTCCATATACCAATGAATATGGAGTTGACCTCATTGCATTGCGGGTGGTAGTATGATAAGCCCATAAAGCATATAACAGTTTATCAGGCCATGACCTCTTATCTTTATCCACCATCATTTGCAGTATATTTGAAAGATTTTTGTTAAGGGCTTCTATTTGACCATTGGCTGCCGCATGATACCGAGATGAATGGTTGGATTTAATGTTGTATTCTTGATACAATTTCTTCACCTCAGAAGAACAGAAGTTGGTGTCGTTGTCCGTCAATATGGTATGAGGGACTCCAAATCTAGTAATGATGTTAGACCTGATGAAGATAACAATGCATTTAGAACTGACTTCTTTAAGAGGTACTGCCACTTCCCATTTGGAAAAGAAATCAGTAGCAGAAAGAATGTACTTAAACTGCTTGGTCATAGCTGACGGGTAAGGTCCCACAACATCCAATCCCCAAGTGGCAAATGGCCACGAATATTTAGCTGTATGAAGAAAATATGGAGGTTGATGAATGAAGTTGGAGTGTACTTGGCATGAATGACACTTCTTTGTGAAATTAACACAATCTTGTATCATTGAAGGCCAAAAGTATCCAAGCCTTCGAATTTGATCAGACAATCTATATCCAGACTGGTGGGCACCACAGACTCCTGCATGCACTTCTTTCATGACAGTCATTGTCTCTTCACCATCAATGCATCTGAAGAGAACTCCATCAAAACCACGTTTGTAGAGAATTTTCTCTAGGTGGTTTGGGCTACCATAAAGAGTAAAATTGACCACATGTCGACGGATTTGTTCTTTCTTGGCTCTATCAGGTGGAAGTGTTCCATTTTGACGGTATTCCCTGATAGGTGACATAAATCCTGTAGTATGACCATACGGTTCAGGAATGGGACTAATTTCATTAATTTCCTCCGTTCTGGTTTGAACATAAGGTGAAATTGCATGACGCTGGGAAATACTGATGGTTGTCTCGTCCCGATTTGGATCTGCTAGAGCTGTGGTTATATTAGCCAGCGCATCAGCTTGAGCATTTTGTGATCTTGGGACATACGAAAATGTCGGTTCTGAAGGGAATTCTGTCATTAACTCTCTGACGTAATCATACAAAGGGATTAATTCTTCTTTTCTGATGGCATAATCCCCATTGACTTGTTTTATTACCAGGTCTGAATCACCTTTCACCTTTAAGTGATTCACTTGTGCTTGAAGCGCTAACTCCAAGCCTGTGATAAGATCTTGGTATTTGGCTTCATTATTGGTACCACCTTCCCACAATAAAAAAGAATAAGGTAACAATGCCTTATCTGGAGAAATGAGTACAATTCCTAAACCAACTTTGTTGAATTTAGGATTTTCCATTTTCTTCCCTGTTGGACTTCTGGAAGCACCATCAAAATACATTTCCCAGGTTTGAGGACTCTCTTGAACATAGAAAACTTCCTCATCAGGGAGTTCAATATCTGAAGACGTGTCTTCCACTGAAGGATGTTCATCCAGGAAATCAGCCCAATCTTGGCCCTTTATCGCCTTTTGAGACACATACTGAATGTCGAACTGCTGCAAAATAATTTCCCACCTTGCTAAACGTCCTGTAAGCATTGGACGACTAAGGATGAATTTGAGCAGATTATTGCGAGATACCAATTGGACCTCGTGATGTTGCAGGTAGTGTCTCAGTTTCTGAACTGCAAAGATTAATGCCAAGCAGCACTTCTCAATACTTGAATACCAGGTTTCTGCTTCAAGCATAGTTCTACTGAGATAGTATAGGATATATTCATTCCCATCATCATTCTTTTGAGAAAGAAAGGCAGACAATGAACGCTCTAGAGCTGTCACATAGAGGATAAGTGGTCTTCCTTCAACAGGTGGCATTAGTACTGGTGGACTCAAGAGGTAGTTTTTGAGAACATCAAACACTTCTTGACATTCTTCAGTCCACTGGTAAGTGACTCCTTTTTTCAATAATTTGGTAAAGGGTAAACTTTTGCCTACCAAATTGGCGATGAAACGCCAAATATAGGCTAAGTGTCCTTGAAGTCCTCTTAATTCTTTCAAATTCTGAGGAGGTGAAATACCAAGGATTGACTTGGTCTTCTTAGGATCGACTTCAATACCACGATGGAGTACAACAATGCCGATGAATTTCCTGAGGTTACCCCAAAAGCACATTTTAAGGGGTTCGTCTTCAAATTATGTTGTCGAAGCTTGTGGAATATGACTTCCAAATCAGCCAAGTGATTAGAAAGTTGTTTGGATTTAACCACCAAATCGTCTACATAGCATTCAACAAACTTTCCTAAGAAAGGTTTGAAGATACGATGCATGGCGTGTTGATATGTTGCACCTGCATTCTTTAAACCAAAGGGCATCACCCGGTAACAAAACACACCTTGAGGGGCTCTGAAGGCTGTAGATTCCTCATCTTCTGGGGCCATTCGGATCTGATTATATCTGGAATATCCATCCATGATGGAAAGTACTTCATAACCATTTGTCGCATCAATTAAGAGTTCTTTAATTGGAACTGGGAAATCATCTTTAGGACAATACCGATTAAGATCTCTGAAATCAATGAAAAACCTAATTTGTTTGTTCTTATTCTTTACAGGGAAAATATTAGCCAACCACTTGGGATACTGAACTTCTCTGACGAAGTTAGCTTTGATCAGTTTATCCACTTCTGCTTCAATTTTGGAAGCATAGGTTGGGTGTGTTCTTCTCGCGGCTTGCTTAAATCCTCGATGTTCTTTTGGTAAACCCAAATGATGTATAGCAACATCAGGATCAAGCCCAGGAATTTCTGTATAGTTCCAAGAAAAAAAATCTTTATTTTTATTTAGAAAAGAAATATACATCTCTGGATCTTCAAGAGTCATGGCCGCACTAATTAAAGTGGGGCGTGGATCTTTCTCTGTACCCAGATTTATTTCTCTGAGTTCATCCACAGTGGTAGAGATACCCTCTTCAAATTCTGTAGGAGCATCTCTAAGATCTTCCTCTTCCTCTTCATCATGTGTTATTTCTTCCGTTTCTACTTGCATAGTAGATGAAAAAACGAAATTTTGATGATCAGAAGAGATGTCAAAATTTGCACATTTTGAAGAAGAAGCGTCCATTTCTGGACCTATTGATGATAAAGGGCTTTCTTTGGGAAATAAAGATGAGATGATGGATTGAGAATTGACATCATTATTCACCTCCGATGTTACTATAACTTCTTCTGGCCTGATTGGCGAAGTATAGACCTGTTGGTTTTCAGCAGATGAAATGAAAACGTCACTACTTTTATTTTCATCACTATTTGGTAGGTGACCAACTTATCCCATGTTGTCTGGCTCGATTGCCATAATTGACATTATGGATCTTTCCATAAGAGTATTTTGATTTGGGCCTATTTTTTCAATTTGACTGATAGGTAACACATAATCTGCACTCACATTGTAAATGGATTTATTGGAATCTTCTCCAAACCATATAGAGCATTAACTTTGGTAATTTCCTTTATTGTAGATTTCTCTCTTCCCTTCATGTGATAAAATTCCGCCTCAATGTATTGAGACTCACATGTCTTGAATGGGGTCTTATCACCATACAATGTTCCAACTTCACCATTGAAATAGTATTTGAGATAATGATGGTATGATGAAGGGATAACTGCATGCTGATATAGCCAGGGTCTTCCAAGCAAGACGTTGAAGGCTGAGTCTTGATCAACAATCATGAAATCCGAATTGGATACAGGATCTCCAAACTGAGTTCTTAGTGTAACTTCGCCCAGTGGTTCTTGTTCATTCTTATCATATCCTTGTAACATCATGGTAGAAGGAGATAAATCAGATTCTGTGAGGCCCAATCGACGAAGTGTACGAATGGGCATGAGGTTGACTCCTGAACCATTGTCAATGAAATCTCTTCGGATATCTACACCATTGACTTTGACAGATAAGTACAGAGGTTTTATGTGCCCATGCACAACATCATCTTCATCTTTATCAGTAAAAGATATCACTGCATGGCATTCTGCAGGATTATTCTCTATGTGATAGACTTCAGCTGCAGCAATTTCAACTTCAAACTCCTGAGGACTTGACAAAGCTTTGATGAGTGCTTCCCAAAGATCTTTTGACAGATTCAAAGCATCCAAAATTGATAACTTGGCTGGTACTTGGGCCAAGTGTTTCAATATATCATACTTTTGATCTAGAGTTCTGCGTTTCCCAACAGGAATATGCGGTTTAGCAGGTACCTTGGAAGCAGATGTTTTGGAAGCTGATGCATCTTGTATTGGGATAGAAGTTGGCAACATAATTTGTTTTGGAAGATTAGACCGATTAGATCCATTAACTTACTGAGATAAAGAATATGGAATTTTCAATCGGCCTTCCAAAATAACTGTGCCAAGACTGAGTTGACTATTGGCAGAAGAACTTTCTTGTTCTTTTTGAGCTCGCTGAACGGCTCTACCACGAGTTTCTACTGCATACATAGTGCTAGCAGGGGTAGAATTGGAGTAGTGGCTTTGGAAAGATCCACGTATTCCCCTGTATCTTGAACCTCTAGAACTTCCTCGGATTCCCTTATTTGATACAGGGAATTCAGGCTCATCAAAATTGAAATTACGACTGGAATACGGATCTGTTAACTGAATCATATTAACAGAACCAAAAATTAACTCTTCGTCTAATAAAGACTCTGCCTGACTAGCCTGTTTAGGTTGTGCCATTTGATGGGGTGGTGCCCGTGGCTTTGAAGTAGATGGCATAAAGTCTGCCAGAGTCAAAGACAATTTTGGCTTTGACACATATTCATCTTCTTCTGATTCTTTTTCCTTCTTTGAATCAGACCGTTTCTTTGAGGACTTTCCCTCTTACAAAGAGGGTTTTACCACAATATTCATGGCAGAAGACACAATTGGTTTCTTTAATTGTGTTCGAAAAATGGCATGAGTCTGATTGATTGTCTTTCTGACCATCCAATCATCATACTTCTGTGCATTTCTGCTTTTGACTTCTTTCCATTCACCTTCCTCCTCTGGAACTGTAGCAGTATCACATGCTACCTGAGTCGAAGAACCTTTCAACCTGACTTGTCCCAAGTCGACCATCTTTTGCAGGAGGTCTTTGAAGACAAAACACTCCTGGATGGGATGCCCTAACATTTGATGAAAGGGACAATAATTGGGATGGTCTTAATCTCCTTCCTTGTTTGGCCTCTTGGGCACTGGTAATTGAACCAAATTATTTCCCAGAGCTGAAATGAATTAACCAGGAACTTTCTCATTTCGGAAAGAGTATGTTTTACTCTTAAAATCCACAAATTGTTTTCGTCGTTTATCTTTTTGATCAATTGGACGAAACGGCCTCTATTTTTGGCATTCAGGAGGAGGAGCCCTTCGAGAAGATGAAGGTTTTAAAGTAGAAATAGGTACAGACGCTTGTTTAAGAATAACTGTAGAAGTTTCTTCTTTACCCATTCTCCTTCCTGGACCTGATGGAATTACACGAGATTTAGCCTTAGCCTGTATAAGGGAATCTTTAATCTGTTGAGCGATTGAAGTGAGGTCTCGAAACCCTCCTGTGTATTTCCCATGGATCAATGGCATGCGTAATTCTTCACGCAAATTTGCCACACAGATTGGCAATAGCTCCTCCTGAGGGAGTGCTAAACTCAGGGAATATGTTAATCCCTTCCAACGAGCATTGAAATCAGAGACTCTTTCATTATCCCTTTTCTTAAAGTTTGTAAGATCAAAAACTGTCGTTTTTGGAAAAGTTGAGCTGATCTAAAGAAGGAATTTTTGGTGAAGATCCTCCCATCCAATGATTGACCGGGATTGCAAGCTTGTATACCAGACAAAAGCTGGTCCTTGCAAGGTTCGCACGAAGCATCTAAGTTTCACCGCTTCATTCTGCTCTAGAGTTCCCATCATAGGATCACAACAAGACATGTAATGTGTCAAATGTTGTTCAGGGTCTCCTGATCTATTGAAAGTAGGGAAAACAGGGTTTCCAAAACTAGATGGAGGAGAAATTGAATCTACCCATTCAGGGTAAACTTTCTTTTTAGGTTGAACTTGCGCCTGTTTCCCTTCCATAGTTTATAACCGAGCTGTTAATGACTCAATAGTAGTTATTAAATTTTGAGAAACGTACGGTTGAATTTGGTCATGAGTAGGTGCAATGAATGGAGCTTGGACAGATGTGGTGGTTGGTTCCGCAACTGATGGTAGCACTGCCAACCGTTGTTGCGCTTGACCCGTAGGGTTAGACCTCTGAGGGTGTACTGATAAAGGAGGATATTCCTGATCCCTCTCAGTAGTTGCAACAAATTCTTTCGGCTATCGGACTTCAGCATTCTTAAGAAGAAGACTAATTTGAAGTAGTTCTGCATTCAACCTTCTTAATTCTTTCATTTTTTCCTCCTGTTGTGCAAACCATTGCTCTAATGAGAGCGATTGACCTTCTCCAGAGGAAGGATATGTAACCTGATTCTTTCCCCTCCCTTTGTTGGATAATTTTTTGAGAGAGGGAAGTGGATTACCTAGGTTCTAAGTAATCCTTTGACTTCGTGTGTGCACACCTTCTTCATTTGTATCGGTGCGTACATTTTCTTGAGCAGGACGCTCTTCATCTGAGTCCCCTGAGTGAGTCTCCTCTGGTGGATTAGCAACAATGACATTAATGACATTGATTGATGCATAATGCATCGCATCCCTTCTATCAACATTTCTGTGAAATTGTCTTTTTTCATGTATTTGATGAGACATTGCCTTTTGTTGATTCAATCATTTAGGAACTTCTTGACAAGATATAACATGGAGAGAATCTCTTGATAATTTGGCTCTTCGTTCCTCTTGGGGATTCTTCCCCAATCGAGAAAAGATCGACATTCTCTGAGGAGGGGATTGATGATTTGAAAGAGTCCCCAGTCTCGTGGACTGGGGATTTTCCTGTTGTTCCTTCTCAACTCCTCGAATCCTATTTGTTGATTCTGAGGGTTGGGTTAAAGGATTCCTCAGTCTGACAAGATGGGGTGGCTCTTGACATGCTATGTCTGAGACTTTCTTAAAATCTCTCTTGATCTTGCGAATATTAGTTCGGAAATTAGCTGGATGCATTAACCTGTATCCACTTTTGTCACCTGGTTCAACAGACCGTTGGATGTTTTCTGAAACTTCTGTCATTTGATGATGTGTTTGCTCCATACGAGAGGCTTGTGCAATATTCTCGCCTGCTTGATGTAGGAGAAATTCAACAACTTTTTCTCTTTATGCTTGATTTTGAGAGGAACTAGTTGAAGCATGTTCTTGAGAAAGATTTTGATTACAAACAAAGGCCATTGACTGTGGTCGGCCATGGGCAATAACATTGCATGAGACCATTTTCGGCAGGCTTTGCTGACTGTAAAGCACTATGAAATGTAGTGCTCTGTGAACACCCCATCCTCTGATATGAACACCAGATGGAGCATTGGCGATTAACTGATGCAATTTTCTTAGTGCGCCAAGGCATGAACGTTGAAGGGTTCTCTGTTGCTTCTCAGCCTTCGGATACCGAGAGACTGATAGAGATGCCAAATCAATCTGACGTTCTAGACTTTCTATTATCTTAAGATGATTTTCATATTCATCATAAGATAATAAATTCTTCTTCAATTGACAAAGATTTTTCCATATATTGAGACGAATATCATGGACTTCATCTTCCGTCATCATCTTTGGAATGTCATACTGGGAGTCAGCCAAAGGCCAAAACATGAATGGTACCTCACTTTTTGCCAGTTTTTTCCTCATGTTCGGAATTTCCTCTTCATTATTAAATGAATATTCTTCTATCTGTTTTGACCATAGTTGGTGTTTCCTTGTTGCTTCATCGGATTCAACAAGATTGGCAGAGAGATCATTGATCAAACTAGAAGATGCATGATTTAGCGGTGGTTCAGAGAATGACCTACACCCTGGGCTATCTTCTGATTGAGAAATTATTTCACTTTCTAGCGATAAAGCATCATACATGATTGGTTTCGCATTTGCAAGTACCTCAAGATAAGAGGGATTTCTTGGCACTACATTTTCCACTAGAGTATTTTCAAGGAAATGTGAATCACTACTGCGGAGAGGACTTTCGCAGCGAAATTCATCATTATGGGGAGGACCACCATAATGGGTTACAGAAAAAGATGAGATCTCTTGCTCCTTGGTCTTTTGACCACACAGAGGGTTCCTGTGGCTCTCATCTGAAGACGAAACTTCAAGATTGACCAAATTGTCATGAAGCAAGCCTTCATGAGGAAGTGTCCGTTGAAGACCTTCAGAATTAATGTTCCTGTTATTGGGAACTGAGGGAGTAGAATCTTGAATTCCAACAAATAAATGTCTGAGGGCTTCAAAAACTCCAGCATTGAGCAAGGCCTGGTTACAGATTGGCCTTTGATCTCCTGATTGTGATGGGCGGATCTTTTTCTTAGATACCTTCTTACTCGCTTTGGAAACAACTTGTTGATGAAAGTGGTTGCTCTGAGCAGGTGTATGTGCCTGATCAAGAAATATGGTCAGGTTAGACTGACGATCTTCACTCAAATCAGGTGTATGTGCCTGACTTGGTTGTCCGTATGATATGGGGGAGTATGCCCCATAACCCTCTTGGACTGGAACAGATGTGTGTGTCTATTCCGGAGTGAATATTTGATGTGTCACTCCACTGCTAGGGATATATTTATGTGTCTTTCCCTGAGATTATGCTGAAGCTGTTATGATATCCTGGAAAGCATCCAGAATATGAGCAGGAATTTGCTTCTGCTCTTTCACCATTGACAAAATATGCTTGGTGACTTCAGCCGCCGTAACGGGGATATACGTCCATTCCGGGATTGGATTAGGTGTATGTGCCTGCTCCTGTCCTCCTTTTCCTGTCAGTGAATCCTGACAGTACTCAAGTGTGGAGGCAGAGAGTTGAGTCTGCCTCCTGTTTGTCATCGGAGCTTTCCGACTGACTTCTCCATGTGATACCAAGCGAGACTGTTGGTAGGCTTGATTAGTACTAGCAGGTGTATGTGCCTGCTGATTACACTTCGCCAAACGCGGTTGACGAGATCCATCATATGTATTCAGGAGAGCCTACTGACTAACTGGTGATGTATAAGCAGGTGTATGTTCCTGCCTATAGTACTCCGCCGTAATTGCCTGGCGGGATTGGCGTGATGCTGTCAGACGAGTTTGCTGGATAGCGGAATTAAAACGGGTAGGTGTGTGTGCCTGCTCATTGTTCGCCACCAAGTTAGGTTGGCGGACTTCTCCAGAGATGACAGGAATGAGAACCTGCCCATTGTTAATCGGATTCCGCCTCTGGCGGTTCGTCTTGCCTACTCGGGTTTGAGGAACCTGAGCCGAACGCCTGGAGTCGGTACCCTCATCATGTTGAAGGCGCACTACCGCACGAGTCTGGCGGTGATTGTTGATGGGAGCCCTCGGGAAGGACTCCTGTCTTTTTGAATTAAGGCCCTGAGGGACCTGCTCATTCACTTCCTCAGAGTAAGGGAGCGAATGGAAAATGTGTTCCAGGGATAACGACCCGAAATGGTTGGAGACAGTAGTCAGCACCGCCTGCCTCTTGATCATTGGTCATCGTTGTCCGGACGACCTATGTGAGATGTTCACTTGGAGGGCCGGTCGGGCAGCCTCCAGAGTTGGGATGGTACCGTGTTGACGGTACTCCTTAACCAGTGCATTTGATACCCAGCGTTGAAGACGCTGAGTAGGTGATGTAATCCTCAGAGCGGATGACGATCCAGTAGGAATAGCAGCAGTGGTATTTGCAGCAGTAGTATTCACAGGTGTGAATTTGAGAGCAGCCATTATGGAAATACAGAAGATCTTGGAAAAGAGTGCCTATTTGATATAACAGACATAATCAAGATAAATTCAGCTACTTCATCCTTTGGATAAGCACACATGTCAATGATTGTTTTTGTTGGCCCTCTTATTGAGTTTTAAATAGGGTCTTAACAAATAGGTAAAACATCATTTTAACTTGGTTAAGGATTCACGTCGGGTTCAGCATTTTTTGTTTCCCTTGGAATTTGGGGATGACCTCCTGGATGGGATATTCAAACGTTCTGATCGGTTTCTAACGGGTTTGTTCGTAGAACCGGAAACATCCAATGATTCCACATCCACTTGGACGTACTTTCCAAAGGTAGGTGCTTCATTAGTTTGTGAACTAATGAAGCTTAGGAATTTGCATTGGTCGAGAGGATGGGAGGTCGGACTCATCACACCTTTTTGAGGGGAATTATTGTCTATTCCGGGACTCTCTTTGTAGATTTAAGTTCTGTTCGTGAATCCTTATTACATTACCAAGTATAAAATGAGCTTTACTTTAGTTTTGACAATCAATGATTATATATGTAAGAAATTTAGAGAATCTTTTATATGTATTTGAGGTTCTTCATCAATAGAGAATCATATATATCTATTTAGAGATTCTTGGTCAATGGTATCCTTCAAAATATTTATATAAAAGTCTCTTGGTCATTATGATGAACAGACCGGTTTTAAAGCCACTCAGTGGGGAACTTGAAGTTTATTGTCATTCAGAAGGACATGAATTATTTCAGAGTTTTGATCGAACCCGTAGATGGGATACCAACGTATCCTTTGTTTTGGAAAAGGAATCAGAACCCACGTATTTCGAGTAAGGGAGTATGATGATTATGATTGGTGGCTCAAAGAAGGATGTCACAATTACTTTTACACTCTATGATCACGTGAGTCATGGTCGGTGTGAGAAACAAGAGGTATTGATAAAAATTTGACAATTGTGCCATGAAAGATGCAATCATAAGAAATAATTTGGGGCTTATGTATGTATGACTGCCAAGATAGATGAAGGTTTAGGATTTACTGTAGGGAGAAAATCCAGGAACAGGGTCCATAAAGGTATATGTGCTTTATGGAGATTTGAATACTCTAACTTGGGACTTATTCATGAAAAGGAAACCAAAATTAGGAGAGTATTGATAATTGGGGTTTACTCCTGAGAAGGAATATCAGATTAAACGTAAATTAGGACTGGTTAAAGAGAATTTAAGGGACTTGGGGCTTACTCCTGAAAAGGAAGCCCAAGATTATGACTGGGGCTTACTTCTAAAGAGGATGCCCAGGTTAGGGGATTTATGACTGGGACTTATTCTTGAAAAGGAAGCCCAGGTTAAGGATTAAGGTTTGGGGATTACTCCTAAGGAGGATGCCCAAATTAGGAGATTGGGGCTTACTCCTAAGGAGGATTCCCAAATTAAGAGACTTTTAAGAATTGGTGCTTATACCTAAAGAAGATGCCCAAAAATTAAGGGACTTGGGGCTTACTCCTAAAGAGGATGCCCATATTAGAGGACTTATGACTGGGGATTTTTCCTAAAAAGGAGACCCAGGTTAAGGATTCTCTCATCTTAAAGGATGAGGTTGAATGAATGAAATCTCAATCTTTAGTGACATAAAGATGTATAAGTCACTATGTTTTGAGAGGTATTCCACAAAATTCCTTTTAGATAAGGAAGTCAAATCAAGAAATCATGCCATGAAATGGCTTTGAAGAGTGTATTGAAGACTGAATCTTGAATAGGAAAGGTGTAATGGATTAAGAGGGGTGAAATGGGCAAGAAAGGCACCCAAAAAGGAAGGGGCGCGCAAGTCTTGGAAGGCGCGCAGGTACTGCGGGGGCACGCAAGTATTGGTCACGCAGGTATACCTGCGCGATGTTCAACCAGCATTGAAACACTTGAGAGACTCTTTATTAAAGCCTTTAAAATCCTATTGAGGTTCTTCCAGAAAAGGGACACGCAAGTTCTATCGAAGAAGTAAGGAGGCGTACAAGTGTGGACACATCCCTTAACGGCTGGCCACTCAGATGCGCAAGTGTTGATGAATTTCAACACTTATGCCTTCCTCCCTATCTTTAGATCTGCCATTCTAGGTAAGAAATTACCTTATAAGTGTTCCGGAAGCTTTGAGAAGAGACTTGGGCGTCGGGAGCTTCAATCCGTTGTTTCCCTTGGAATTCGGGGATGACCTCCTGGATGGGAGATTCAAACGTTCTGATCGGTTTCTAACGGGTTTGTTCGTAGAACCGGAAACATCCAATGATTCCACATCCACTTGGACCTACTTTCCAAAGGTAGGTGCTTCATTAGTTTGTGAACTGATGAAGCTTACGAATTTGCATTGGTCGAGAGGATGGGAGGTCGGACTCATCACACCTTTTTGAGGGGAATTATTGTCTATTCCGGGACTCTCTTTATAGATTTAAGTTATGTTCGTGAATCCTTATTACATTACCAAGTGTAAAATGAGCTTTCCTTCAGTTTTAACAATCAATGATTAAATATGTAAGAAATTTAGAGAATCTTTTATATGTATTCAAGGTTCTTCATCAATAGAGAATAATCTATATCTATTTAGAGATTCTTGGTCAATGGTATCCTTCAAAATATTTATATAAAAGTCTCTTGGTCATTATGATGACCAGGCCGGTTTTAAAGCCACTCAGTGGGGCACTTGAAGTTTATTGTCATTCAGAAGGACATGAATTATTTCAGAGTTGGGATCGAACCCGTAGACGGGCTACCTACGTATCCTTTGTTTTGGAAAAGGAATCAGAACCCACGTAGTTCGAGTAAGGGTGTATGATGTTTATGATAGATGGCTCAAAGAAGGATGTCACAATTACTTTTACACTCTAAGCTCACGTGAGTCATGCTCGGTGTGAGAAACAAGAGGTATTGATAAAAATTAGACAATTGTGCCATGAAAGATGCAATCATAAGAAATAATGTGGGGCTTATGTATGTATGACTGCCCAGATAGATGAAGGTTTAGGATTTACTTTAGGGAGAAAATCCTGGAACAGGGTCCATAAAGGTATATGTGCTTCATGGAGATTTGAATACTCTAACTTGGGACTTATTCCTGAAAAGGAAACCCAAATTAGGAGAGGATTGATAATTGGGTTTTACTCCTGAGAAGGAATCCCAGATTAAACGTAAATTAGGACTGGTTAAAGAGAATTTAAGGGACTTGGGGATTACTCCTGAAAAGGAAGCCCAAGATTATGACTGAGGCATACTCCTAAAGAGGATGCCCAGGTTAGGGGATTTATGACTGGGACTTATTCCTGAAAAGGAAGCCCAGGTTAAGGATTAAGGTTTGGGGATTACTCCTGAGGAGGATGCCCAAATTAGGAGACTGGGGCTTACTCCTAAGGAGGATGCCCAAATTAGGAGACTTTTAAGAATTGGGGCTTATTCCTAAAGAAGACGCACAAAAATTAAGGGACTTGGGGATTACTCCTAAAGAGGATGCCCATATTAGAGGACTTATGACTAGGGATTTTTCCTAAAAAGGAGACCCAGGTTAAGGATTCTCTCATCTTAAAGGATGAGGTTGAATGAATGAAATCTCAATCTTTAGTGACATAAAGATGTATAAGTCACCAAGTTTTGAGAGGTATTATACAAAATTCCTTTCAGATAAGGAAGTCAAATCAAGAAATCATTCCATGAAATGGCTTTGAAGAGTGTCTTGAAGACTGAATCTTGAATAGGAAAGGTGTAATTGATTAAGATGGGTGAAATGGGCAAGAAATGCACCCAAAAAGGAAGGGGAGCGCAAGTCTTGGAAGGCGCGCAGGTACTGCGGGGGCGCGCAAGTATTGGTCGCGTAGGTATACCTGCGCGATGTTCAACCAGCATTGAAACACTTGAGAGACTCTTTATTAAAGCCTTTACAATCCTCTTGAGGTTCTTCTAGCAAAGGGACGCGCAAGTTCTATTGAAGAAGTAAGTAGGAATGCATGTGTGGCCACTTACCTTAAGGGCTGGCCACTCAGACGCGCAAGTGTTGGTGAATTTCCACACTTATGCCTTCCACCCTCTCTTTAGATCTTCCATTCTAGGTAAGAAATTACCTTAGAAGTGTTCCGGAAGCTTTGAAAAGAGACTTGGTCGTCGATAGCATCAATCCGAGTTTCTAAAAAAAATCCTCCCTGAATGGGGGGCCCACAGGGTCTATTTATAGGCAGGAGAAGACCCCGGGCGGTTACCTGGTGGTTATCACTTAGGTCACGCAAGTCACTTGCGCGCCAAGGTGCGTCGTGCAAGTGGACTTGCGTGACTATGAGAAAACTTGTGCGGCCTATGGGAAAAGTTCTCCTTGTTCATCCCTTTGTCGGTTTTTTGATGTTTTCTTCAAAGGTTGAACCATTTTAATCTCAGATCTTCCCTTATTCCAATCTTGAGATTCTGTGACGGAAGGAGCGTCAACAGGGTCCTATCATCTTAGATATGGGAATATCAGTTGACCTCAAGAATGTGAGAGCTACAGTTTCTTGGGGGAATCCTAAGAACATATTTGCAAACACAGTTTCTTGGGGATAGTTGGGTATTATATGTGTTTATAAAAAGAATATCACACTTATAATGACCTATTATGATATTGATTAATAAGTGTGTGAAGTGTTTATGGATAGATATGAGCGGGATATCCTTTTAGGTGCTAAAAGGGAGGCTAACTTCAGCACATGTCCTAATTCTTCTAGATCCTAGGAAGTTGCTACAATGTTTATTTCGATGAATTATCACTAGTACAAGAATGACCTTTAGTGGCCGCCAAAAGCCGTCGCTAAAGGCCTATAGCGTCCACCTAGCATCCGCCAAACAGCGGCCGCTTTTGCCCCGTCGCTGTTACTATCAGCGACCGCCATTTGGCGGACGCTATAGGGAAGCCGGGATGGGCTTTAGCGGCCGCCAATTGGTGGCCGCTATAGGTCTCATTGAAAAACCTATAGCGGTCGCCATTTGGCAGCCGCTATTAAATTTTAATTTTTTTAAAAAAAAATTCAATTATACATTAATATACACAAATAAATCCTGGATTTCATCTTCCAAGCTCCGCATCCATCATCACATATAACTGCATAACAATATTTAATAACAAACTTAGTACCGAATAAAACCTAGAAAACAAATATTTAACTTCAATCTTACTGTAACATATCTAAAGTATTTGATTTTCAAAATAATATTAATATTTTTTATTACCATTTTAAAATTTTAAAATCATTAATTCTATTGTTCTAATTGGATTGTTGTCCTGTGATTTCAGGTCAATCTGATGTCGTCCGCTATGAGTTTGACCGTTAGACGCCCGTTTTGGCCGTTTATGACACCAGAACAGCGTTCCCGGTCACCGCGGGCACACGGAACGTCCGATTGACGTGTCATCTGCTCGACCACATCACAATTCACTCACCCTTTGATGTCGTCCAATTTCAGGCCATTCGGACTTCGTTCGGCCCGTTTGGACCCCCCCCCCCCCACGCGCGTTTATCAAGCGCACACAACACTTAAAGAACACATAATGAGCCCTACGGCGCAGACCGCACGTCCGATTGACCTTCCATCTGTGCATGCACGTCGTGAATAATAATTGGATTGTTGTCCTGTGATTTCAGGTCAATCTGATGTCGTCCGCTATGAGTTTGACCGTTAGACGCCCGTTCTGGCTGTTTATGACACCAGAACGGCGTTCCTAGTCACCGCGGGCACACGACACATCTGATTGATGTGTCGTCTACTCTACCACATCAAAATTCACTCACCCTTTGATGTAGTCTGATTTCAGGCCATTTGGACTTCGTTCGGCCCGTTTGGACCCCCCCCCCCCCCCCACGCGCGTTTATCAAGCACGCGCAACACATAAAGAACGCATAATGAGCCCTACCGTGCAGAATGCATGTCTGATTGACATGAAGTCTGCGCGTGCACATCGCTAAAAATAACTGGATTGTTTTCCTGTGATTTAAGGTCAATCCGATGTCGTCCGCTATGAGTTTGACCGTTAGATTCCCGTTTTGGCTGTTTATGACACCAGAACGGCGTTCCCGGTCACCGTGGGCACACAGCACGTCCGATTGATGTGTCGTATACTCGAACACATCACAATTCACTCACCCTTTGATGTCGTCCTATTTCATGCCATTCGGACATCATTCGGCCCATTTGGACCCCCCCCCCCCCACGCACGTTTATCAAGCGCGCGTAAGACTTAAAGAACGCATAATGAGCCCTACCGTGCAGATCGCGCATTTGATTGACATGTCGTCTCAGCGTGCACGTCGCGAATAATAATTTGATTGTTGTCCTGTGATTTCATGTCAATCCAATGTCATCTTCTATGAGTTTGACCGTTAGACGCCCATTTTGGCCGTTTATGACACCAGAACGGCGTTCCCGGTCACTACGGGCACACGGCACATCCGATTGACATGTCGTCTTCTAGAACACATCACAATTCACTCACCCTTTTATTTCATCCAATTTCAGGCCATTCAAACATCGTTCGGCCCGTTTGACCCCCCCCCCCCCCACGGGCGTTTATCAAGCGCATGCAACACTTAAAGAACGCATAATGAGCCCTACCGCGCAGACCGCACGTCTGATTGATGTGTTGTCTATGAGTGCACGTCGCGAAAAATAATTGGATTGTTTTCCTGTGATTTCAAGTCAATATGATGTCGTCCTCTATGAGTTTGACCGTTAGGCGCCCGTTTTGGCCGTTTATGACACCAAAACGGCGTTCCCGGTCACTGCGGGCACACGGCACGTCCGATTGACGTGCCGTCTGCTCGACCACATCAAAATTAACTCACCCTTTGATGTCATCTAATTTCAGGCCATTCAGACATCGTGCGGCATGTTTGGAACCCCCCACGTGCGTTTATCAAGCACGCGCATCACGTAAAGAACGCATAAGGAGCCCTACGGCGCAGACCGCACGTCCGATTGACATTCCGTCTGTGCGTGCACATCGTTAATAATAATTGGATTGTTGTCCTTTGATTTCAGGTCAATCTGATGTAGTGCACTATGAGTTTGACCGTTAGACGCCCGTTTTGGCCGTTTATGACACCAGAACGACGTTCCCGGTCACCGTGGGCACACGACACGTCTCATTGATGTGTCGTCTGCTCGACCACATCACAATTCACTCACCCTTTGATGTCGTCTGATTTCAGGCCATTCAAACATCATTCGGCCCATTTGGACCCCCCACGCGCGTTTATCAAGGGCGCACAACACTTAAAAAACGCATAATGAGACCTACGGCGTAGACCGCACGTTCGATTGATGTGTCGTCTGCGCTTCCACATTGAGAATAATAATTTTCTTGTTGTCCTATGATTTCAGGTCAATCTGATGTCTTCCGCTATGAGTTTGACGGTTAGACGCCCGTTTTGGCCGTTTATGACACCAGAACGGCGTTCCTGGTCACCGCGGGCACACGGCATGTCCGATTGATGTGATGTCTACTGTACCACATCAAAATTTACTCACCCTTTTATTTCGTACGATTTCAGGCCATTCGGACATCGTTCGGCCTGTTTGGACCCCCCCCCCCCCCACGCGCGTTTATCAAGCGCGCACAACACTTAAAGAACGCATAATGAGTCCTACCGTGCAAACCGCATGTCCGATTGACATGTCGTCTACACGTGCACGTCGTGAATAATAAATGGATTGTTTTCATGTGATTTCAGGTCAATCTGATGTCGTCCGCTATGAGTTTGACCGTTAGACGCCCGTTTTGGCCGTTTATGACACCAGAACGGCGTTCCCAGTCACCGCGGGCACACGGCACATCCAATTGACGTGTCGTCTACTCGACCACATAAAAATTCACTCACCCTTAGATTTTGTCGTATTTTAGGCCATTCATACATCGTTTGGACCATTTGGACCCCCCCCCCCCCCACGCGCATTTATCAAGCGCGCGCAACACTTAAAGAACGAATAATGAGCCCTACGACGCAGACCGCACGTCCGATTGATGTGCCGTCTGCGCATGAATGTCACGAATAATAATTGGATTGTTTTCCTGTGATTTCAGGTAAATCCGATGTCGTCCGCTATGAGTTTGACCGTTAGATGCCCGTTTTGGCCGTTTGTGACACCAGAATGGCGTTCCCGGTCACCGCGGGAACGCGGAACGTCCGATTGACGTTCCGTCTACTTGACCACATCACAATTCACTCAACCTTTTATGTCGTCCGATTTCAGGCCATTCAGACATCGTTCGGCCCATTTGGACCCCCCCCCCCCACGCGTGTTTATCAAGCGCGTGCAACACTTAAAGAATGCATAATGAGCCCTACCGCGCAGACTGCACGTCCGATTGACGTGTCGTCTGCACGTGCTCGTCGCGAATAAGAATTGTATTGTTTTCCTATGATTTCAGGTGAATCCGATGTCGCCCGCTATGAGTTTGACCGTTAGACGCCGATTTTGGCCGTTTATGACACAAGAACAGCATTCCCGATCACCGCGAGCACACAGCATGTCCGATTGACGTTTCGTCTACTCGAACACATCACAAATCACTCACCCTTTTATGTCGTCTGATTTCAGGTCATTCGGACATCGTTCGTCCTATTTGGACACCCCCACGCGCGTTTATCAAGCACGCGCAACACTTAAAGAACGCATAATGAGTCCTACCGCGTAGACCGCACGTCCGATTGACGTGCTGTCTGCGCGTGCACGTCGCGAATAATAATTGGATTGTTGTCCTGTGATTTTAGGTCAATCCGATGACGTCTTCTATGAGTTTGACCGTTAGACGCCCGTTTTGGCTGTTTATGACACCAGAACGGCGTTCCCGGTCACCACGGGCACACGGCACGCCCGATTGACATGTCGTCCACTCGACCACATCACAATTTACACGGCCTTTGATTTCGTCCGATTTCATGCCATTCGGACAATGTTCGGCCCGTTTGGACCCCCCCCCCCCCACGCGCGTTCATCAAGCACGCGCAACACTTAAAGAATGCATAATGAGCCCTACGGCGCAGACCGCACGTCCGATTGACGTTCTGTCTGCACGTGCACGTTGCGAATAATAATTGCATTGTTGTCCTGTGATTTCAGGTCAATATGATGTTGTCTGCTATGAGTTTGACCGTTAGACGCCCGTTTTGGCTGTTTATGACACCAGAATGGCGTTCCCGGTCACCATGGGCACACGGCATGTCCGATTGATGTTCCGTATGCTCGACCACATCACAATTCAATCACCCTTTGATTTCATCCGATTTCAGGCCATTCGGACATCATTCGGCCCATTTGGACCCCCCCACGCGCGTTTATCAAGCGCGGGCAACACTAAAAGAACGTATAATGAGCCCTACGGTGCAGACCACACGTCCGATTGACGTGCCGTCTACGCGTGCATGTCGCGAATAATAATTGTATTGTTTTCTAGTGATTTCAGGTCAATCCAATGTCGTCCTCTATGAGTTTGACCGTTAGACGCCCGTTTTGGCCATTTGTGACACCAGAACGGCGTACCCGGTCATCGCGGGCACACAACACGTCCGATTGACGTGTTGTCTACTCGAACACATCACATGTCACTCACCCATTGATGTCGTATGATTTCAAGACATTCGAACATCGTTCGGCCCGTTTTCAACACCCCACACGCGTTTATTAAGCGCGCACAACACTTACAGAACACATAATGAGCCCTACCGCGCAGACCGCATGTCTGATTGACGTTTCGTCTACGCATTAATTTCGGGAATAATAATTGGATTGTTTTCCTATGATTTCAGGTCAATCCGATGTCGTCCTCTATGAGTTTGACCGTTAGACGCCCGTTTTGGCCGTTTATGACACCAGAACGGCGTTTCTGGTCACTACGGGCACACGGAACATCCGATTGACGTACCGTCTGCTCGAACACATCAAAATTCACTAACCCTTTGTTGTCGTCCGATTTCAGGACATTCGGACATCGTTCAGCCTGTTTGGACCCCCCACGTGTGTTTATCAAGCGCGCGCAACACTTAAAGAACGCATAATGAGCCCTACCGTGTAGACCGCACGTCCGATTGACATACCGTCTACTCGTGCACGTCGCGAATAATAATCGGATTGTTGTCCTATGACTTCAGGTCAATCTGATGTCATCCACTATGAGTTTGACCGTTAAATGCCCGTTTTTGCCGTTTATGACACCAGAACGGCATTCCCAGTCACCGCTGGCACACGGCACGTCCGATTGACATACCATCAGCTCACCACATCACAATTCACTCACCCTTTGATGTCATCCGATTTCAGGCCATTCGGACATCGTTCGGCCCATTTGGACCCCCCACGCGCATTTATCAAGCGCGCACAACACTTAAAGAACGCATAATGAGTCATATTGCGCACACCGAACATCCAATTGACGTTCTGTCTGCACGTGCACGTCGCGAATAATAATTGGATTTTTTCCTATGATTTCAGGTCAATCCGATGTCGTTCACTTTGAGTTTGACCGTTAGACGCCCGTTTTAGCCGTTTGTGACACCAGAACGGCGTTCCCGGTCACCGCGAGCACACGACACATCCAATTGACGTGTTGTCTACTCTACCACATCACAATTCACTCACCCTTTGATGTCGTCCGATTTCAGGCCATCCGGACATCGTTCGCCCGTTTGGACCCCCCACTCGCGTTTATCAAGCGTGTGCAACACTTAAAGAACGCATAATGAACCCTACCGCGCAGACCGCACGTCCGATTGACATGCCGTCTATGCGTGCACGTCGAGAATAATAATTGGATTTTTTTCCTATGATTTCAGGTTAATCTGATGTCGTCCGCTATGAGTTTGACCGTTAGAAGCCCGCTTTGGCCGTTTATGACACCAGAACGACGTTCTCGGTCACCGTGGGAACAGGGCACGTTTGATTGATGTGTCATCTACTCGACCACATCAAAATTTACTCACCCTTTGATTTCGTCCGATTTCAGGCCATTGGGACATCTTTTGGCCCATTTGGACTCCCCCCCCCCACACACGTTTATCAAGCGCGCGCAACACTTAAGGAAAGCATAATGAGCCCTACCGCGCAGACCGCACATCCGATTGACGTGTCGTCTGCGCGTACACGTTGAGAATAATAATTGGATTGTTTTCCTGTGATTTCAGGTCAATCCGATGTCATCCGCTATGAGTTTGACCGTTAGACGCCCGTTTTGGCCGTTTATGACACCAGAACGGCATTCCCGGTCACCGCGGGCACACGGCACATCCGATTGACGTGTCGTCTGCTCGACCACATAAAAATTCACTCACCCTTTGATGTCGTCATATTTCAAGCCATTCGGACTTCGTTCGGCCCGTTTGGACCCCCCATGCGCGTTTATCAAGCGCACACAACACTTAATGAACGCATAATGAGCCCTACCACGCAGACCGCACATCTGATTGACGTGCCGTCAGTGCGTGCACATCGCGAATAAAAATTCTATTGTTTTCCTGTGATTTCAGGTCAATCCGATGTCGTCCTCTATGAGTTTGACCGTTAGATGCCCTTTTTGGCCGTTTATGACACCAGAACGGCGTTCCCGGTCACCGCGGGCACATGGCACGTCCGATTGACGTGCCTTCTGCTCGACCACATCACAATTCACACAACCTTTGATGTTGTCCGATTTCTGGCCATTAGGACATCGTTCGGCCCATTTGGACCCCCCCAAGCATTTTTATTAAGGGCACGCAACACTTACAGAACGCATAATGAGCCCTACCGCGCAGACCGCACGTCCGATTGACGTTCCGTCTGCGCGTGCACATCGCGAATAATAATTGGATTTTTTTTCCTATTATTTCAGGTCAATATGATGTCTTCCGCTATGAGTTTGACCATTAGATGCCCGTTTTGGCCGTTTATGACACCAGAACGGCGTTCCCGGTCACCGCGGGCACACGGCATGTCCGATTGACGTGTCGTCTGCTCGACCACATCACAATTCACTCACCCTTTGATGTCGTCCAATTTCAGGCCATTAAGACTTCATTCGTCCCATTTGGACCCCCCCCCCCCACGCGCGTTTATCAAGCACACACAACACTTAAAGAATGCATAATGAGCCCTACCGCGCAGACCGCACGTCCGATTGACATGTCGTCTGCGCGTGCACGTCACAATTCACTCACCCTAAAAAGATACAAATATTGAAAGAGTTCTTGAGCTTCTCCCAAGAAACAACTGTCTGGATTTTCTCTCCATCAACTGACACACCTTCCTCTGAAATTATTTGACCTAATAACTATACCTATATAATCAATACAAAACTGACGTATATATAGCTTGACGTATAGTCAATTAGTGTAATATATATGATGTCAAGATGTTGGGTATGATCATAATCACTCTTGGAGTGCATGAAGATGTCATCCAGAAATATTAAAACAAACTAATCTAGGTAAAAAAGGAAAATTATATTCATCAAGGATATAAAAAATTCTACAGAATTAATCAAGACAAATGAAATTACCTCATGCATGGGGTTCATTCTCATCTGGATCACCAATATCACTGTGATGTCCACCAGATGTATTCGGAGCCTAAAATATATATCAATATTATGTATCATAAACATATCAATAAAATTCAATCTGAGTATGGTTTGTTTTATTGTTTACCTGTGGTGCCACTTGTTGCGTCGTCATTTCATCGATACGTGATGACATCTTTGACAACCTCTCCTCATACTCTGCACGTAACTGCTGAAACTGTGAATCAAAATTGCGCTGCATATCCTGCATGGAAGCATCTATCTCAGCCTGTGTGTGCCTCCCTGACTCTCTGCATGCACCCATCACATCTTCTCTAACAACTGCACGTCGTGGGACACCACCGCCATAAGTCAAAGAATAACCATGACAGTCACGCCCCACGACACGGTGAAATATTTCATCTCTACGCACAATACTACGACGTTGCTCCTATGGAAACTCTGCTAACTGAGCGTCAAACTGAGCTTGTAGCATATAATGAATCAATGAAAAAATATGAATAATTTATATAAAATAAAAAATACATTTATTAATTAGTAAATAATTTTCTTACTATACACCAGCAACATCGGGATCACCCACCCTACGAGTCCTCATCCATATGGACATATGATCGATTGTCTCGTCGCATTGGTGTAACTATAATAAAGGGGTTCACCATGTTATACTACAATATTTATAAAATATGAATGAAATAGTGAATTTTGAACTTACATCATGTCTGAGCTGTGACACATGTCGAGTGCCAAGTCTGGAAGGTGTGGCCTGCATCGCCCGATTATGTGAATGATGACCAGACTTGGTCTACATTCAAATTATTTACTTAATAGACATTTGAAAAATTAGTCATTTATAGATTAAATGTAATAAATCTTACCATCGCTGCCTCACTCAACCAAAATGCAACCAAATCCTGCCACTATGGAGGAAGAATGCCCGGAGGGACTCACTGTAGAATGTCTGGCACACCCGCAAATGGTGTCCAGTGATCTATCTTCACCCTTGACTTGTAATCCTTCCATAATTTCCGGCATTTTTACATACAAACAGACTGAAACTCATCTGGATAGAATGTCAAATTATCCTGTTAAAAATATTGTCAGTAAATGGGACAATAATAATAACAATATCATGAAAAATTAAACATTGAATTTACCTGAACCTCCCTCCATAATATGTCCATCGTATCCTGAGGGAAAGAACTCCATTCACGAGTTGTCAGAGGGAATCTGTGTGAGTCTCATATCATATGCCCAAACTGACGACTCAATGTAGTAGAACCATCTCCAACTGGATGAAATGTGTCGTCAAATAATACATCCAATCCGGATCCAGAGTTCCAGGATCGAACCACTCTACCAGGACCCCTACGTCTGCTGGAAGAAGCATTATATCCTGATAAACATAAATTCATAATTTAATTACAATATAAATTAATGATTAGAAACAGTTAGGGAAATATAAACAGAAAATTGCAATCAATTAATTTAGAAAAATGAAAACATACATACCAACAACATCAGGTGAAACACTGTTACCACCCTATAACATACCTACATTAAAAGAAATTATAGTTAAATCAAGCAATTTTTATACATATATAACTCATAAATATTTTTACAAATAATAACTAGGAATATAATTACAATTTCCACTAATCATACAAGTCTATCGTTTCTCCTTCAACTGTCTCTCTGGTCCATTGTATATCTTCATCTCGTACAGCTACTGTTGTTTGGTCAAGTGTTTGATCAGGAATTGTGACAACTTCAGGTTCCTCTTGGTCAATCAGAAAGACCCCTCTTCTAGACATTTTCACCACAACTTTCCAATCAGAATCAATGCCGAAAAAGTAATCTTGTTCTGCCTGCGATGTCAGTATGAAGGGCTCATTTCTAACTCGGTCATCTTTATATAGCATATTGTTAAAGTTTACTAATGTAAATTGGAAGTTATCAACTTTCGTTCCATGAACTGGATCGACCCAATCACACCTTAACAATATGTGTTTTAAGCCACGATCATAAATAACCTCAATAATATCTCTCAACAATCCATAATAATAACCTGCACAAACAAAAGAACAACCAACGCCACTATATTGTGTGGCTCGGTTCATGTCAACATCGCTAATACGAAATTAGAATCCGCTAGAATCCAAATACTTGTAGCGACGAGCTGTAATAAATGGACCATCAGCTAGTTGGTTGAGTTCTTTGCTCACATGCTGTGTTAAATCACGTAACTTTTGAATCTGAAAATTTCACATATATAGTTTAATGGATAAAGGATTGTGAAAATACAACTTAGTTGCACTATAAAAATATTAAATCAATTATATGTACAAGAGTCTTGAACCACTCATGAAATGTGTTGAAATGGTGTTTTTGGATTTGATACTCAGTTGCACGGGGCCTTTCACGTTTCAACTCAGCGATATGCATCCTAAATCACAACACAATATAAGGAAAGAAATAAAATAAATATAGAAACAAAATACCCATCAACTATGAAACTTACTATATCAACGGCATAACTGATGGAGTGTTGAACAACACATATCTATGAGCATGAACCCACTCATCGTTCCGCATATCAAATGTTATTCCTTCTCCAATTGGACCCTCGTCAGTCTGGGATGGTTTATCTATCTTTGTTTCAACCTCATCAATATATGAAGCACAAAAATTAGTACACTCATCCATTAAATATCCCTTGGCAATTGATGCTTTTGGACGAGCTTTGTTGCACACATAGCGTTTCAAGGTATTTAAGTACCGCTCTATTGGATACATCCACCTGAATTGCATGGGACTGCCAGCAATGACTTCACCAGTTAAATGCACAGTCAAGTGAACCATGACATCAAAAAAAGACGACGGAAAGAGTTTTTATAGGTGACATAGTGTAAGTACAATCTTATCCTATAGCTTTTTCAAATCACCCATGCGATGATTCCTAGAACAGAGTTGTCTGAAAAAATTAGAAACTCCAATCAACGGATCAACAACCTGGGAAGGTAAGCAATCACGAATTGCTATAGGAATTAACTGTTGAAGTAGAATATGATTATCGTGACTTTTCAAACCCTGTAATGTCATGCTCATCATATTCATGCACTTCGAAATATTAGAGCAATAACCATCTGGCACCTTAACAGTCTTTAAAATTGATAGAAATGTTTGTTTCTCTTTTTTACTCATTGTGTACTGTGTTGCAGGCATGTATGCCCGATTACCTTCACCCAGCTATAAATGTAAAGGTTTTCTTAATCCCATTTCTTGCAAATCACGTCGAGCATTAGCACTATCCTTTGATTTCCCCTTGACGCCTAAAATGGTGCACAAAATATTATCACATACATTTTTTTTTCAATGTGCATCACATCTAAATTATGCCTTAAAATATTATATTTTCAATAAGGCAATTCAAAAAAAATACATCGTTTCTTCCAATTATGGCTTCGCTGTCTATTTACAGTAGGAATAGAAGGCAATGAAGGAACCAATAAATCTTGAAAATCATACATTGTACGTATGTTTTCTTCATCAGGTTGTGCACAAATTTCAACCCCAGACAGTATTTGTGGTGATGGGTCAAACTCTCTATTCACATCAAACGATACACGATCTTTTCTGAACATGTGAAATGGAGGAAGAAAGCGTCTGTGACCATGATATGCCCACTTTCTGCAGTGCTTAAGCCATATAGATTTCTTACTCTTATTACAATAAGGGCAAGTAAATTCTCCTTTTGTACTCCAACTTGATAAGTTAGCATACACTGGGAAATCATTAATTGTCCATAACAAAGCGGCCCGAAGCCTAAAAATTTCATTTTCTACCAAGTCAAAAGTCATTACATTATCGGCCCAAAATTCTTGTAGCTCATCAATCAAAGGTTTCATAAAAACATCGATTTTATCACCAGTTCATCTCGGTCCATCAATTAGAATTGACAGTAACAAAAAAGGTTTCTTCATACATACCCATGGGGGAATGTTGTATGGAACCAACACCACTGGCCATGTACTATGTGTCACACCAACCATAGACCTAAATGGGTTAAAACCATCTGCTTCCAAACCCAGTCGAATATTACGATCATCTCGGGAAAAGTCTGGGTGTCTCTGATCAAACTCTTTCCATGCCAAAGAATCTGCCGGGTGAGTTAATTTATCAACCTCTTTCTTTCTCTCTGAATGCCAAGTCATCAATTTAGCAATTTTAGTGGAAAAGAAGAATCTCTTCAGTCTCGGTTTCAGTGGGGAATAACGCATCTATTTAGCGGCAACTTGTTTCCCTTAATTCAAGACTCTCCCAGGAAGAATCTGACTACCTTGATTAATCTCATTGGTCTTCCACCTGGATGTATAACAAACAGTACAATTATTTAATTGTGCATTCTCTTTTCTGAAAAACATACAATTATTGTGACATGCATCAATTGTATCATATGTAAAACCAAGATCATCGATTAACTTGAGAGCTTGATAGAATGACTCTGGAATCTTCGCTCCAGTAGGGAGTACCTTCTTCAATAATACCAAAAACATGTCTAATGAGGTGTCTGATAACTAGTTCAAGGCCTTCAGGTGTAACAATTCAACGATGAACGACAGTTTACTAAATTTAGTTCATCCAGTATATAATTCAGTATGCGCATCGTCAAGAATTTTAAATAATTTCAATGCTTCTCCATATGCAGAAGAACGAGGATTACTCAATCCAACGTCATCATTTACGACATTACTGTCTTCAGATTGAAACTGACGCATCATATCATTCAGCATTATGTTCATCGGATCAACTGTTCTCGAATCAGCATTCATATGAATATTTTATGAGTGATGAAATGAAACAGAATCTTCTCTATGACGCATCCATGTCTTATAGTTTTTCAAAAACCCATTCAAAAACAAATGTTCTCTAACACTATATTGTTTTAAGAGATATCTATTTGCACATTTTCTGCATGGAAAACTAATCATAGCTCTTGGAAATTTGTTGGTGAAATCCATAAATCGCTTAATCCCTTCATAATATTAAGCTGAAAATCTATATTGCATATCAATCCAACTCCTATCCATATCTGTATTTAATGGAAATCAAAAGTGAAATGTCTTATTTAAATTCTAAAAAAAACACATATCATTAAAATTTAAAAACCAAATTTGGATAAAAAACATTACCTGCGGAGGACTCGACCACAGGTAATGGGGTCTGACTCAATTTCGGATCCATGACGGCACAATGACTTGACGACAGAGGTTCGACGACCCAACTCGAAAGGAGCGGAACTGTTGGACGAAGCGTGGAGGGTTCTACACGGTGGGGCACAATGGACCAGAAGGGTCCAACGGAGGCAGGAGGACTTGCCGGAGGGATGCAACGGGGCCGCGAGGGGATAATGGCGGTGGGGGTGTCCAAAGCTGCAGCGCGGGCAGGGGTGGGGGTTGCCGGGTCGCGGGGGTGTCGGGGTCACGGGGGTGCAACGCGGAGGCAAGGCGGTGGGGGTCACCGGGGTGCAGCGCGGGCAGGGGGTGTTGGGGTCACGTGGGGAGCAGCATGGAGGCAAGGCAGTGGGGGTTTCCGGGGTTGCCGGTGGCGCAGCACGGAGGCAAGGGGGTGGGTATCGCCGGGGGTCGGGGTCGCCGGGGGTCGGGTCGCCGAGGGTCGGTTCGCCGGGGTCGCCGGGAGGTCGGGGGTCGGGGGTCGGGGTTGACGGGGGTCAGGGTCTCCAGTGGGGTCAGGGTCGCCGGGGGTCGGGGAGGGGTCGCCGGGGGTCGGGGAGGGTCGTCGGGGGCTGGGGAGGGGTCTCTGAGGGTCAGGGAGGGTCGCCGGGGGTTGGGGTCGGGGAGGGTCGCCGGGGGTCGGGGTCTTGGTCGCGGGGTCGGGGAAGGGGGGGGCGCGGGGTCGGGGAGGGGATGGAGGGGAGGGAGGGGAAAATAGGGTTTTTTTAGGAAAAATTGCAGTGGCCACCATTTGGCGGCCATTGTTGATAGTATTAGCAGCCGCAAAATGGTGACCGCTATAGGTGCCCCGCCTCTAAAACCATATTTTCTAGTAGTGTAGGTATCAGTATAGGATTTTTTACATAGTATGAGTGATTCATGGATTACAAGTCTCGTCGTTTAAGACCACATGAGAGGAATTCCCCAAAGCATTATATCGATATTGTCAATGAGGTTCATGACAAGTGTTGTTAGAGGAACTATATACTAGTAGAGTATTTTATGGTGTACCCAGAAAAAAAGCACCAAGTATATATTCACAAAATGTGACATGAATTTGGGGAGGCAATTCTAGGTTGAGTGATTACAGTATTTTTATTTTTATCTTGCATATACACTCGATAAAGGAAATGCAGTAGTGGATGCACTGAGAAGGAGGACTCAAATACTGGTAGTTCGAGAGATAGATAGAGATTGAAAGCTAATGGACATGTTTTTAGATATTCAATATGAAGTGACGAATATTCTAGGCCAAGATTTTCTCCCATTATTAGTATTGTATTACACTCTTCTTAATGTAGTGAGGATGTGACAGTTATCAGATGTTGAAGGCCTCGCCTTATAGGAGACTGTTGAAGGTGAGGAACCACCTCCTGGTTAGACTGTTGGTGAGGATGAAATTCTTCATATTCATGGTCATGTATGGATTCCAAAATATATATGTGAGGATATGATGTGGGAGATTCATGCCTTAGTTTGGACATTATATCCTAGTGTTACCAAGACTCATCATGATTTACATCACCGGTACTGGTGGATGAAGATGAAATGTGAGGTTGATGGTTTTTTATGAGGTGTTCCACCAGTCACCAGGTGTAGGTAGAACACCAATGACCAATATAGGTTTTATATAAGAAAATAATTCCAAAGGGGTAATGGGAAGATGTCATGATATATTTCATGACTAGTTTACTAAGGTTTCCTCAAGGGAGTGATGTTGTGTTTGTTGTTGTTGGCAGGCTCATGAAGATTTCTCATTTCCAACTGATCAGGGAGACATTCGTAGTGAATGATCATGGGAAGTTGTATATCAATGAGATAATACAAGTTCACAGAGTTCCTCGGACCATTATATCGGAAAGGGATGCCCAGTTTACATATTATTTCTCATAGAGTTTGAAGAGGGATTTTGGTATATAGGTTCTCCTGAGCATGACATATCTGCCTCCGAAAGATGGTTAATCAAATCACATGATTCATGTCCTTGAGGACATGCTGAGAGCATGTATCCCAGATTCTGGGTGTTCTTGGGAGATGCATATTCCCCTGAATCAGTTTTCATAAAATAATAGATATTAGGTGACTTTATAGACAGAACTTTATGAGTCATCCTACGGTAGGATATTTTTCTCAACCATATTATATTTAGAGGCAGCTGAGGCGGATTTACTAAGATCTCATACCATGTAGGAGACCTTTGAGAAGGTGTACTTGATTACAAAGAGGATGGATATTTGACAATCTAGACAAAAGTCTTATGTCAGCCATCATCAAAAACCTATAGAGTTTGAGGTCAGGGGTTGGGACTTTTAAATATCTTGCCGAGGCTGGGACACCAAAATAATAAGATATATGTTAGTTATTCCTCATGATATTTCATTCAATTAGAGATTTTGGAGAAATTACGGATGGTAGAATATCGGTTGCAGTTACCAAAAATGTATAGATCCATGCACAATATCTTCCATGCATCTCAGCTACACCGTTATCACTCATACCTATCTCACACATTATATTCTGATGATTTTGCGTTATAGGAAGAAGTTTACTTTGATAATCATCTTATTCATATCATTTGTAGGTGCATGGAGGTTCTCTGAGTCCTATACATTCCTCTAGTAAAGGTGATTAGTTAGAACGGTTGTTTACATGATTAGACATGGGAGTGGGAGGTCGACGTATCTACTCTATGGCTGATGTTATTCTCATGAATTTCATTACTACCCTTGGAAGGAAAATTTGGTGAAAATTTTCTTTAAAGTGGGTAATATTGTTACATCCCAGGTTATCCTATAAGGTATGGATCTTCTTTTTTTAGATTAACTCTTTGATTTTGGCCTATTGTATATTCCAATTGTAATCATGGGATTATCTAGGGTATCTAGGGCTTGTTTGGAGTCTAAATCCCCAATTTTTGGAAACATAAGCTAGGTTGCATGATTTTTAGAAACCATATAGGGCATAACACACGGTAACTAATAATTGTTAGGGTTTAAACATAGGGGATAATGAGGAATATGATTTGAAGAAAACCCTACAACCTCAAGTGCATGCCCATGAAAAATATTTCAGACCATTGATAGTGGCTTAAGACATGGATTTTTCATGGTTAGTCAAACCACACACATTAAACTGTGTGTAGTCCCCCTTGACAGAGTGATGGTCCCATGATTTTCACATAGTTTGTCCAACCGTGTGACCTAGTTAAAAGACTATAAATGACAATTTTACCATGAAATATTGTTTAACATAAACCAATTTTATTCCTTACTCTATTGGAAAACCTTGGGTTCCAATAACTCTCCTTTGAAGAAAACGTATATGTTTTTCCACCACTTCTCGATCTGGACTCAGATTCAAGACCTATTGGTCTCATTATATTTTTCTGGTGTATTCATCATTTATCTTATGTCATTATTAATTTTACATTTTATAAGTAGAAATATTTAGTTGAAAAATAATATTCTTTTTTTCCATTCTTTTCATCCATTCTTCATTTTTCATCCTATATTGACTGAATCGGAGTTCGATATTGGATGAGTTCTCTTTTATAGTCCTATGGTAGGTGTTCTATACATTTTCATGAAATTTGGATTTTTTATAAATCTATTTTGCATTATACCACATGTCGGGATTTCTGAAGGTGACCCCTAAATTAATTTAATTATTAAATTGGATACATTGGGACCAATTAGGTTTCCCATAAAGTACCATTGTTATGGTCGATGGTCATTTAGCCTCAACCTTTTCCACCAATGCGGTGTTCCCCTGTATATACCCTTAAGTGTACCACCGGTTTGGTGTGTGTGATATTAGTAATTATAGTGGGATTCTTAATGTGAATTAAATGAATTGTTAATGGTTTTTAGAACCTTTTTCACCTATTCATTTTTAAATGAATGGAATGGATTATTAAGAGAGAGTTGAGGCCTATTTTTCCATGTGATAACATTATGTGAATTGTATTAATTATTTAAATGGAAATTGATATATGAGTTGGATGAACTCAAGAAATTTTTATGATTATGAAATGATGAATGAAATTAGATAATGAATGGTTATGGTAATGGATTCCTTAGATGATCTCCTTGGATCCTGATTTCGTAGGATTCTATTGACCTTTTTACTCCATGGGTCTTGATTACGGTAGTAGATTCCTTTTACCTTTTTACTATTTGGATCAAGATTCCATAGGATTCTAAGGGCCTTAATACCCCAAATAATTGGATTTGTTGGAATTATGTTGAATATTGTTTATTGAAATGTTCCTCAAAATCCAAAAAAAATTGGATATCGAGTTTCCATCAAGATGGTCCTAGGAATCGATGTGGATGCCTTGATCTTCTATACCATGGATCCAACCCTTTGTGTTCTGATACATTTAATTACATGATGAGGAAATTGTGGATAATATTGATTATACATCAAGTGAATGGTATGTATTATACACAAGATTATATAGTGAGGCCATAGTAGTTGTTTTGCACCATATTACATTGAATGACCATCATGGATGTTGTTACACATTAAAGTTATCCCTAGTATTGGAGACTGATTATAGTTGATCAACTAATAGTATCAAACATATTTTTGTGCTTTAAAGTTGACCTTGTGTATGGACTCTTGTAATTTTTTTACAAGGAGCCTCAGTAGGTTTTTTGTAATTAATATCTTGAATCAATTTACTTTAAGTATTGATATACCTGTGATATATTGCACACTTCTTTAGCATGTATTAAATTGAATGGGACTATTATTGGAACCATTGTTGGTGGCCTACTTAGTGTTATCTCACACATTGTTATGGTCATTGTTGGGTACTTGGATAGACTTCATGGATGTAGGTTTGTACAAGGGACCATCACCCACAGTACGATGCTTGATTTTTTGAATGCTTAGGATCAGGGGGAACAGGTCCGAGCTAAGACCGTGGTGCTATCTGAAGATATTTATTTTTGGTATTTTCATATTTGATACATGTATTTTATTTGATGCTTTTATACTTGACTTCTTACTTTATAGATACATGAAATGGAACATCATTGTTTTATATGAGATTACTTATAGAATTGATGATTTATTATTTTCTTGGAAGATTATTTGTTTTCTTGTTGATTTACTGCTTCCTCTATTTATCAATATGACTACTAATGATGTGTTATATTGTGACATAAGAGAATAGTCTCCCAATAGACAAACTCTAATCCCTCACTACTTATCAGCATCCTCTAGCATACGAGGAGGCATACTTAAGGCCATGTGACCCACCAGCTCAAGGCATTGTTTATTGGCATCTGTGTCAGGATGTTACATAATGAATGTAAAAAAGGATACAAAGTGATAATAAATTTATGATATATGTTATAGAATGTGACTAATAAATATATTCATGTATATAGTCTCTAAAGACACCAAACCTTTATATTTATAGCATGGATCATAATGTTATTTAATGATTATTCATTTATTAAGATGTATTATTTATGTATGGAATGACCATGTAGAGACCCGGGTTTTTGGCCCTGTCAGACTTTGAATATTTCTACGAATAATTCCAGAGCTAGGCGCGAAGACGGCGTGCGATTCTGAGGCCAGGTGTGCCCGGATTTAATTTTATAAAAATATTAAGTTGTTTTTATACTATGCAAGTGGAGGGGGTGTGATATCTCCTAAACGGTAGCTCAGAACGGAAATCGTATGGCACGGTTGCGTCCGGAACATGCCGTTTACCCTAGGAGGGGTGTAAACATTGCGGGCACGGGCCTGCGGTGAGAAACACCACCAGGGGCGTTTTCGTAAATAAGTAGAGAAGTTAGTGTGTGAGCGTCGGCTCACATAACTTCTGAACGGAGTCTCGGATGGAAAATCTGAGTCTGTCGTTGCGTTCAAAATGATGTGTTTCCCCTGGGGGTGACCTTACTTTTGTTCGCATTGGGTGTCGGGTCCGAGGCGGTTTTGGCGCCGGCAGGCGGCTGATATAAATATCACCCCCCCCCCCCCTTTATCATTCCTCACGACGTTCTTCACCGTTCTTCACCGCCGCTCTGCCGAATCGAGCAAACAAAGCACCCACGAGCTCCGAATTTGACGGCGGACGTTTCAGGAGCGCGCAGTGGAAGCTCTGGAGCGTGGATCTAAGGCAGAACGTCGGCGTTTCACCCGTGTGGTAGGCGTATTTGAGTTTTAACCCCTGATCCCGTTTTTTCTGCGTTTTTCTGCAAATTGAAGCTGTAGCAGTGTAGATCGGGTCCCGAGGGTCGTGTAGACGCCATCAGATCGTAAAGCGGACCATCGGGGTGCCCCCGGAGGTCCGCAGAAGATCTGCCGGCGCGGCACCGGCGGAGCCCGGCGGCCCGCGGCGGAGTCGCGGCAGCACGCCGGTGGCGCCTGGCGGAGGGCCGCCGGCCAGGGCGGGCCAGCGGCGGCGGCCGGTCCAGGCCGGTCCGGCCTCTTTTATCATACGGGGGTCTTTAAACCCCCGTATCTTGCAATCCGGGAGCCGGATTCAGGCGTCGTTTGCGGCGATGCGACCCTGACGACGAGGCGAACCCTCCGGTGTATGTTCTAGGGTTTAAAGGTTCGGGATAATGGGTCGGGAGCTAGAAATGTTGTATAAAATAATATTATTTTATTATTTTATGACTTCGGGCCGTTGTAACATCTACCTGGAGCGTCCGATTGACGTGCCGTCAGTGGCGTTGAGACCCTGATGGTACGAAGAACTTTTTGAGATGGTTTCCGGGTGTTGGGACTGAGAACGGAGTGCGGGCCCCACGACGCCGGGTTTGGCGTTTTGCGGTGAAACGCAGCTTTTGCACCAGGAGTCCGATTTTGGCGGATGATTAGTCGATCCTGTGTGTTTTTTCTAAGAGGATCGCAATGGTGTGATCCGTTCGATGTGTTTCGGGATCCAGGCGTGGGCCCCGCCAGAGTTGGCTTCGGTGAATAGTACCTTTTTCACCGGGTGTCTATTTCGGACGAGCGAGTAGTCGATTCCACTTTTTTTATGAGGGGATCGCCATGGTATAGTCCGCTCGATGGGTTTTGGGATCGTTGTGTGGGCCCCACATGAGCTAGCTATGGTGAATAGTTCCTTTTTCACTGGTGCTCCATTTCAGGTCAGTAAACAGCCTATCCTGCATGTTTTTTCGCGTGGAACGCGATGGTGGCCTTGGTTTTAGCCTAGGAGGTGCGCAGTGTGGTGTTGTGGCGGGTCGCTCGGGTTAGCGACGTTTGGACCAGTAGTGGTTGAGGGTTCTCCCTTGGTTCGTTCCTATGAGGGTTCGTGTGGCATCACATCCTTCGTATGGGTTTGTGATCCTCTCGATGGGACGTTTAAACTGTTAGATTTGTTGCATCCCTCCAGTGGGCCTAGAGCGGATCCTCTAGCATCTTTACCCTAGATCGGGTTCTTGGTGTCGCTGTGACCGCTTATTAATGGGCGGCGATCCCCTATCTAGCAGGTTAACCCCGTAGGGTTTGTGGCATCATCGGAAATATGGTCCCCTATGCGGTGGGTCTTGCCCAGTAGGGTTGTGGCATCGTCGGGTATATGATCCCCTACTCAGCATGATGATTATAGTAGGGTTGCGATATCGTTGGTTATATGATCCCCTACTTAGCGCTTGGTGTCGGTAGGGTTGCAGTATCATTGGTTATGCGATCCCCTACTCAGCGCGTGGTTTTGGTAGGGTTATGACATCGTCGGTTTGATCCCCTACATCGCGAGTTATACCAGATAGGGTTCCGGTATCGTCGGTACCATCTTTATATGGACGATGATCCTCTATCTGAGTGTGAAGCTTCTGTCGAGCACCAGATCAGGTTATGGTATCCCCCAGTAGATCCTGGGTGTGATCCCTTATTTGTGAGAACTACGTATGCCAGATCGGGTCGTGGTATCCCCCAGCGGACCCTGGGAGTGATCCCCTATCTGTGAGCTATGTATACCAGAGTGGGTCTTGGTATCCCCTAGCAGACCCTACCGACGATCCCCTATCCGAGGAGTTTTGTGGTTATGTTGTTTCAGTGATGTTTCCTTAGTGATGTTATCTGATGAGTGTGGTCTCTCAGGTGAGCATCTGAGATGTTTTTTGGGACCCAATGGATTGTATCTCTCATATTAGTGTCATCTGGTATGACTGTGTTCGTGTGGTGTACTCTCCGGGTTGGGGGAAGTTGCTGGTGATGAGGTCGGTACCTCTTGTGGCTTTGTGGTGTGAGCTATGTATATCTGGATTTTTCAAGGTGTATGTATGGGCATACACCTAAGCTGAGCTGACTAGTTGTGTTTAGCCGGGGATGGTCACGATATGGAGTTTCTCTCTCGCCTGGGTTCCCTCTGGCTGGGATGAGCAGACTGATGCCTTTCAGTTTCTCTCTTTGGTTTTGGGTTTTGGGGTGCCTATTGAGTATGTTTATACTCACCCCTGCACGGGCTTTTCCCGCACATGTTTGTGTCTTGTGCAGACCACATGCCTTTTGACGGAGTCCCAGGAGGACCCGGAGCAGGCGGAGCTTAGTGAGCGAGTTGACCGGGGTGTTTACCGGAGCTGTTCCGAGGGAGCTTTCCGGTGGGTGTTTGTGGTAGTGTTCCTCTTCTTCAAAGAAGGTTGGACGTGCTTTGTAGTTTTATTTTGGTGGGCCCTGTTTTTCCATTAGTACTTTTTCTATTTTACTCTGGTTTGGGATAGATTGTATGAATGCATTTACTTTTCAGTTTCTATATCTCAGCACTATTACATGGATGTGTTTGTGGGTGCGTGTGTACAGGTACCATAGGCTAATGCCTCCCATGTGTGTGATAGTCTACTCGGCGCTGGTCGCCAGCCCCTGGCCTATTGGAGGCGGGCTTGGGGAGTCATGGCTCGATCCCTGTTGGGTCGGGTCGTGATAGACCAGGTGGCTATAACTAGTTTTAGAGGAGTGTTTATTCAATATTTAGATAGGAGGATTATGTAATTTTAGTGAAACCCCAATGGATAGACTATAAATAGGATTTCATCCATCATTCTGGTGTATAGTGAGTGTGTCCTTACTGAACATGTTTTTTGACACTCTATGGGGATATTCTTGGGTTAACTCACATTTTCCTTAAAAACATTATGAAGGATTTGAATAGAATATAACCCAATATGGCCTATTTAAGACCTATTGTGTCATGTATTGAAAAGAAGGTGTCGTGATTTAAAAATCCTATAAATGATTTCTCATGATTATATGGTTTCCCACAATGATTATTTTTTCTCACACTATGCTATTTGGTTTTATTTAATGGATAAAACCAAGTTGATTCTTGTTAATGCTGAATGTGATGAATAATGGAATGATATTCCTCATGAGGAACCCAATTAAATGGAAGTCCGAAGGAAAGACCTTTTTGTTGTTTTTAATAATCCATCTCATTATATGATTTACAATCTCAAATTTGGCGTGTTTATTAGAACACCTCATAAGATAAAGATAAATTTTCTAGAATACCATGATGAAATAAATATTCAACTTCTGACATGTCAATTATATAGGAAGGATCGCACAAGGAAACACCTCAAAGGAACTGTAATATGATTTCTATGTGGAAATGAAGTGAATATAGAATGTAATTTCAATGTAAAAAAATGAAGAGTTTGATGGAGGGATATGAATTTCACCCCAATATACCATTTATATTTCAATGTTTCATGTGTGTTTAACATGGTAAATATCCCAGTCAATCCCCTGATAAAAGAGTTATCTCTTACACTAAGAAAAGTCATATGATATTACAATCATTTATGTGAAAGGATTGAAGTGTTTATGTATTACGATTTTAGAATTATGTTGTAAAAGTGTTGTATCAATGATATTCTAGATATTATAATCATGAAACATCTATGTATTATTCCACAATAGTTATTATTTTTTTATTTGAAAACTTATTTTAAATGGAACCAAAAAACAAGAAAATTGACTCTATGGTAAGGTGATAATGTTTAATTGTAATAAAGAGATGATTTAAATTGATGAAATAAATAGGATATTATTGGTGAACGTGAAATTAGTTATTGATTTTATGAAAAAGTGATTTAGGTCACTTTGATAAATATTATTCCATTTTTAGATTTATGGAATATATTCAATATTATGGGATTTTATTTGAGGAATAAGGATTATGTTAAATTTTGGTATCATAGATGTTTTTTGGTGAGGTTAACATAATATTTATGGATACCATCATGGGTTTATATGTTTTTGGTTGACCATAATTCCAAAAGCATGGATTCCACTATTTTGGTTTTAAGTGATGGGATTCTGAGGTGATTTGAAACATTTATTGGGTTTTATGATGAACATTGACCTATGTTTTAAACAACCCTTTGGGATAGTATATTATTTAATGATAAGTTTATTAAAAGTCTATTTTATAGGGATATATATATAAAATTTATGGTTTAAAATTATTCATTTACATGCCAACATTTTTGCGATATTTATGGTCAAGCAAAGGATTACCTTTAATGTTAGTATATAATGTTGATTCATGGTTTTATGGTTAATTTCACAACAATATAAGACTATATGTTTACATATAAGGGGGATTAATTATATTTTTTGAGATTATTCATTATGTTGAGGTATATGTAACATTTATGTTTAATATGTGGTTTAACATGAAAGATTATTTATGATGAATGAAATTAAATTCCTAGGGATGTAAGTCAAAAGGTATGAGATCACCATTGATGTTAAAACATTATTTAATGTTTAGGTTATTATGTTTAATTAGTATGTAGGTTTATCTATTATTTTTATAATATAATTTGAACCTTTTTTATTATTGACGAAATTTTGAAGTAATTTTTTTTATTTCTTAATATTAAGTTTTATACATTTTTTGCATTATCTTAACATTTGGTAATCATTTCAGTTTTGGTTAATATTTAAATACATGAAATATATATTGATATAATTTTATATATTATACGATATTCTAGATGTTTATTTATGTTCTTTAGGTATAAAAAATTATTCATTATTACTCATCATTTGGGCGAAGAGATGAGATTATGGTGGAAATTTTTTAATGTATGAAATTATACTTATTAAATATATTTAATTATTCTCTAAGTCATTGTTTCCCTCGGAATTCGGGGATGACCGCCTTGATGGGAGGTTCAAACATTCTGATCGGTTTCTAATGTGTTTGTTCGTAGAACTGGAAACATCCAATGATTCCACATCCATTCAGACCTACTTTCCAAAGGTAGGTGCTCATTAGTTTGTGGACTGATGAGGCCTAGGAATTTTCATTGGTCGAGAGGATGGGAGGTTGGATTCATCACACCTTTTTGAGGGGAATTATTGCCTACTCCGGGACTCTCTCTATAGATTTAAGTTATGTTCGTGAATCCTTATTACATTACCAAGTATAAAATGAGATTTCCTTCAGATCTAACAATCAATGATTAAATATGTAAAAAATTTAGAGAATCTTTTATATGTATTCGAGGTTCTTCATCAATAGAGAATCATCTATAACTATTTAGAGATTCTTAGTCAATGGTATCCTTCAAAACATTTATATAAAAGTCTCTTGGTCATTTATGATGACCAGGCTAGTTTTAAAGCCACTCAGTGGGGCACTTGAAGTTTATTGTCATTCAGAAGGACATGAATTATTTCAGAGTTGGGATTGAACCCGTAGATGGGCTACCTACGTATCCTTTGTTTTGGAAAAGGAATCAGAACCCACGTAGTTCGAATAAGGGAGTATGATGTTTATGATTGATGGCTCAAAGAAGGATGTCATAATTACTTTTACCCTCTAAGCTCACGTCAGTCATGCTCAGTGTGAGAAACAAGAGGTATTGGTAATAAAATAGAAAACTGGGCCATGAAAGATGTAATCATAAGAAATGGTTTGGGGCTTATATATGTATGACTGCCCAGATTGATGAAGGTTAGGATTTACTTTAGGGAGAAAATCCAGGAACATGGTCCATAAAGGTATATGTGCTTCATGGAGATTTGAATACTCTAACTTGGGACTTATTCATGAAAAGGAAACCCAAATTAGGAGATGATTGATAATTGGGTTTTACTCCTGAGAAGGAATCCCAGATTAAACGTAAATTAGGACTAGTTAAAGAGAATTCAAGGGACTTGGGGCTTACTCCTGAAAAGGAAGCCCAAAATTATGACAGGGGCTTACTCTTGAAAAGGAGGCCGAGGTTAAGGGATTTATGACTGGGACTTATTCCTGAAAAGGAATCCCAGGTTAAGGATTAAGGTTTGGGGCTTACTCCTGAGGAGGATGCCCATATTTGAGACTGGGGCTTACTCCTGAAAAGGAAGCCCATGTTAGGGGATCTGGGGTTTACTCCTAAGAAGGATGCCCATATTTGAGGACTTATGACTGGGGATTATTCCTAAAAAGGAGACCCAGGTTAAGGAATCTCTCATCTTTAAAATATGAGGTTGAATGAATGAACTCTTTATATTTAGTGACATAAAGATATTTAAATCACTAGGTTTTGAGAAATATTCCACAAAATTCCTTTCAGATAAGGAATTCAAATCAAGAAATCATGCCATGAAATGGATTTGAAGAGTGTCTTGAAGACTGAATCATGAATAGGAATGGTGTAATGGATTAAGAGGGGTGAAATGGGCAAGAAAAGCACAAAAAAAGGAAGGGGCGCGCAAGTATTGGAAGGCGCGCAGGTACTGCGGGGGCGCGCAAGTATTAGTCACGCAAGTATACCTGCGCAACATGTGTGGGGTACTTGCGCGATGTTCAACCAGCAATGAAACAATTGAGCGACTCTTTATTAAAGCCTTTAGAATCCTCTTGAGGTTCTTCCAGCTAAGGGACGTGCAAGTTCTCTCGAAGAAGTAAGGCGGCGCGCAAGTGTGGCCACTTCCCTTAAGGGCTGCCCACTCAGGAGCGCAAGTGTTGATGAATTTCAACACTTAGGCCTTCCTCCCTCTCTTTAGATCTTCCATTCAAGGTAATAAATTACCTTAGAAGTGCTCCGGAAGATTTGAGAAGAGACTTGGGTGTCGGGAGCTTCAATCTGAGTTTCTGGAAAAGAATCCTCTCGAATGGGGGGCCCACATGGTCTATTTATAGGAAGGAGAAGACCCCGGGCGGTTACCGAGCGGTTATCATTTAGGTCGCGCAAGTCACTTGCGCGCCAAGGTGTGTCGCGCAAGTGGACTTGCGCGACTATGAGAAAACTTGCGCGACCTATGGGAAAAGTTCTCCTTGTTCATCCCTTTGTTGATTTTTTTATGTTTTATTCAAAGGTTGAACCATTTTAATCTCAGATATTCCCCTTTTACAATCTTGAGATTCTATGATGGAAGGAGCGTCAACAAAGGTCCTCGCTCAGAGTTGGATCTGGAGAGAAATGAGGATTTGACTCTGAGGAGATCGAATACATCCAAAGAAATAGTGGCGCGCAAGTGTTCAGGGTGCAGAGGGCGGCGCGTAAGTTCACGTCGTGCAGGCTTTGAGCGCACTCTGTACAGCGCGCAGATAGGCTTCTTGGCCTATAAATACACAGCTTTTGGCCACGTATAGCATCTGATCCCGAATTTCTCAAGCTCTCTCCGCACAAGCCATGTTCGTTACGCAAGTCTCTTCTTTCCACTGGTTCCTCGTTGTCGCGCCACTCTCAAGGTAATAGGACTTCCGCGGTGATACATGCGCGACAAAAACTTGTGCGGAACATGTAACACTTGCGTGACATCTCCATACTTGCGTGCCTTAATGGCTTAGAAATTTTTTTGGATTTCTTTCACAAAATTTGTAGAAAATCAATCTATTTATGAATTAATTTATTCAACTCTTGTGCAGAATTAATGGCTCTTAGACCCAGATTAATTGATGAACTGGCTAACAAGTGGATAAATGATATGATGAACATCATTGGCCATGATTATTATACTGTCAAAGATAGCAGTCTTCTGAATTTGGATAAGTATCTGAAGATATATCATCTCAACTTTCTTCAAAGCACTTATCTACCTTTGTATGGCTATGGTCATCTACAAGAAGTCACTATTCCAGAAGTAATGAATTATCTTCCATTTTCGTGGTTTCAGAATTATACCAACTTTGTTTCAGCAAATATCTCAGGTGGAGGAGTATTTATAAATGCTGGAATAGTGGAGAAGGCCTATATGATGCATCATAGCCCTTGCACAGCAGATCTGAAAAAACATACACCTGAGCTTCAACAACATTGTCATCCTTCGATCTTCCGAAATGCTCAGATGGATCAATCCAAAGGATGGAAGAAAAGTTGGGACTTCCGTCCTGGGGGAGGTGTGAAGCCAACTTGGATGTGGGCATACTGGGTGTGACAGACCTGCACAGAGTTTATCGAGGATCTGAAGAGAGATGCAATATACGAGGCTGTCTGGGTTGGGCAAACATATGCTTACAGACATGATAACTTCGTGCCAGAGATACTCAGCCACTGGATCCCAGTAACTAATTCTTTCCATATTACTCATGGAGAAGTAGGTATCAGTTTGTGGGATGTCCACAAGATCTCCGGGGCTCCAATTTTGGGAGATATGTATGATGAATTCATTCCTCCCAAGGTGGCTTGGAATGATTCAGAGAAGACTCCTGCTTTAGCTCGAGAATTATTTAAGATCTTCCACAGGCTCAAGAGTTCAGAGACCTTATTAACTCGTTTTAGAAAAGATATTCATCTGGAAGAATGGATGAATGTATTTCTCATTGAGAAGAAGGAGATGGAACTAAAAGAAAAGGATCCAAGAAAAAGAAATCCAAGGATACCAGGCCCAAACGTCCTACCACCTGTCCAAAACCAGAGAAGAGAGGAGCTCCTAGCATATTCTGGCCAACTCTATAAGCAGGAGAGTTTGAAAAGTGGGGATATGAAGTGAATCAAATAATTCCAAAGAAAACTCGTCTGGCGGGTTTCTTGGCAATGTGGCTTAGTGTTTATCTCTTGCAGGTCAGGGATTCGAAGGGAGGCGTTAGGCCAGGGACCTTCGTCATTGCGGAAAAGTTGGCTGAGGGAAAAATGGTTGGGTTAGATACCCCCATTTTAGCAAAGATTCACAGGAGTTTACTTCATGTCTTCATGGGTAAATATCTTTTAAGAATAGTGGGACCATTCCAAGTTTTGTGGGGATGGATCGCCACTCACTTCAGGACTTGCAATGTACAGAATGGATTACAAATTCCTGGAAGCTCCTTCAGGCCGTCAGTGCAAGCATTTTCTATAATTGCTCCATTAGATGTTAATGGTTATGACATGAAAGTGAGGCTAGGCATGTTTAAGGAATTCAACTTCTTTCCCTATGGAAGTCCTCCATCCGGGAGGTTTGTTGATGATGGGACAACCCATTTGGATTTGAGGGCATACATGCTAGCTTGCAGGGATGGTGTGCTAGTAGCCAGGATTGATGGATAGATCATATGTGAGGCCTATGCTCCATATAGATTTGCACGCCAATTCAAATGTCTGCAACATATTGTTCTATCCCCTCCGGTACATGTCAAGTTAGAGCAACATCCGATGGTTGCTCGACAACTATGGCTGCTGACATCAAGAGAGAAGACTAGGGAAGTATTTGATCTACCATTTGAAAAAGCGGCACATAATTTGACTACATATTATGCAAAATACTGGATAGCATCATACCTCAAAGGGATATTGAATCACCCAGTATATCAAGTGGGAAAGAGGGAGAGTACTGTAGAGAAAGAAATACTTCCTCATGAAGGTGATGCTTCCCCATATGAAATTGGCTCAATAGACTCCTCTTCTAGAACTGATTCACCGAATTTTCATGATGGGGATGATGAGGCATAAGAAGCAGCAAAGCGGTTTCGTGCCCGATATAATCTTCCGGATAGAATTTAAATACCCACTCCATCAACTCCTGGTGAGTTGTTTTATTGTAGTAATTTTAATCACTGCTACTTTATAAAGAAATAAGTCTTACTTTATTATTCTCTATCTTTAGCTGCAGGAGCTGGGAAGAAATTAAAGTCAAAAATTGTAGGACCTTCCTCACAGCCTTTATATCTAAGACCAGAGGATGTTCAGCTATGGCAGGGCATATACTGTGGTACTGAGACCGCCTGGCTAGATTTGTGTGAGGGCCTACAAATTCCTGGAATATGAAATCTTATGGCTTCTAAAAATCTTCAATACGAAGATAACCCCAATGAAGTGCGAGCATACATCAGAGAGATGGAAATGCTCATATATGCCACTGATGAATCTGTTCCTATCACCAGGCAGGTGAAAGAAATGATTGATCGTGGCACCACTGAGGGGGCTGGTGGTTCTAGAGATGAGGAATGGCAAGAGTACGTGGCTCCTGAAGATGTAAGTTTTCTTTCCTTATTTTCTTTGCAACATGATTTTAGTTGAAGCTTTTTTACTTAAGGAAGTTATTTTCTTCATCTCGCAGCTTGCAAAGAAAGGAACTGGGTTTCCTTTGCCACAGTATAGCCCTGGTGGTACTGCTATCGGGGCTGCTGATGATTCTCCTCACGAACCAGGCGAGATATCTCCAGGCCAGCAGGCCATGAATGAGGCGTTGGACATAGCCTTCCATTCACCAATCCAAGTGCCTATAAGGGGGACTACTGATACTCCAAAAAAAACAAAAGAAGCAAAGTCAAAGAAGGATGAAATCCACAGCTAAACGCTTCATTAGCAGAGGTATGTCCTTCGAACAATCATGAGTTTATACCCATAATCACATGGTTACTCATATTTCTGAGGATTGCAGGGGCTTCTTCAATTTCCCCCTTGAGGGAAGGGACTGATCCTCCTTCAAAGGCCGTGGAGGGTGTTGTAGAACAATCACAAATCCAATCTGACTTGGATGCTCCTATAGAAGAGCTACCATCCATTACCAGTATCCCTCCTGCTGCTGAAGATGTTGTCCAGGGTCAAGGGTTGCAGGACGTAAGTCAGCAAGAAGATGTAGAAAATGCTTCCACTAGTGAGACTAACCAGTATTCTGAAATATCATTGGATGAAATGATGAATCAAGGAATGACTTTCAAAAAATTTTATGATCATGCTAAGTTGTCATTTTATTTAGAAGACCTTGGGCGTGAGTGCTACCCTTCTCCCAATTTTTTTTTTAAATTTACACTTCTAACCATGACTGAAAATAATATGCAGTTTCATCTGTAGAAGTTGCTGAACTGCCAATGCCTGAAGAGGGTGTGGACATTGATGTCAACCCAAACATTTCAGAAACATTAGCTCAAGTAGAGCTAAACCCAATAAACCATCATGATACCCATCTTGAAAATCCTGTTGAGATCGGGAAAGATGGGGAGAAGTATTCTCAGGTTGTTGAACCATCCTTGGGTAAGGGATAACAATATTTGTGATTGTACTTTATTCGTAAGACAATCTATGCTTTTGTTATCCGTTGAAGCTAACTAAATCTTTCAATTAATCATGCAGGGCCATCAACTGCAATGACTAGATCTGAAGGTGAGGCCTCAGCCTCTGCCCCAACGGGAATTGAAAGTGAAGAAGCACAAATCAGGGGGGAAAAGCAGGACAGGGCACTTCCTTAAGTGTGTTAATTCCAGATTACATGCCCCCTCTGACGATGATGTTGAATTAGATCCATAGATTCTTAAAGCGTTCAGCTTTTCACGACGTATGGCATGGAACAACATATGGAACCTCATATCTAGGGTGACTTTAGAAGAGCTACCATCGAAAATTCCTTGATTGTCATCCCTATTTGTTATACTATGACTTTGTGGTTTTGGATATGAAAAGATCCATGCCACGGTGAAACAGATCATTTTCAGGAGGGAGCAGGTGCAAAAAAGTCACGAAGATTTGATCAGAGTAAAACTGTCAGTCAACATAGGTGAATTTGAGGCTGCGGTATCCCAAGATGAAGCTGATTATGCTGCCAAGATGAAGGAGCTGAACCATAAAATCAAAGAAAAAGTCATCCAGCAGGTGCAACTCCAGCAGCAGTTAGATGCTGTTATTGGGGAACTTGATCAGCTTAATAAATCATTGGATGAAACTCATATGAATGGCATGAAAGCCATTGCAAATGCTAAGAAGGCACTTCATCAAGCTGAAAAGAGTGAATCTAGTCAAGTGCACGAGCTTCAAGTAACTGCTGATAAATATCAGGATGCTCTACATCAAATGAAGACTTATGTTGACAGTCTTTTGTAATTCTTGAAAAAGAGAAGAGACTCCAGTCTGTGGATGTCCTTCTATCTCCTGTGTATCAATGAAAAACACTTTCATCTTCAATCATTTGTACCTTCATTCTTTCATTACCTGCTTCAAATTTACTTAAACCAATGGGCCTAGTAAGCATAGTTTGATTTTTACTAGGATTATTACAAATAACCCTACAAACATTGAACCTTTTAATAGCTCAATATTACCTAAATCATAAAAAAATGTATATTTAGTGATCTCAAACTTGACTTTTATTCAGAGTTCCTTTGTCTTTTGTGGGCAGTTTAGAGTCATGCATGCCGGACATAAAGGGGATTGTAACACCCCAGGATTTCAGAGTGTGTTATTTCTTAAAAATAATTCAATAACATGCACTACACGCAACACCGAGTTCAATCACACCATTAAAAGAGGTCATGAATAGTATTAACTACATTTTGAACTTTATATAATCCTTATAATTTTAGAATCCCTATTATGAGTTTCTTAGTCATAATGCAAGAACAGATTCATTTTCAGTATTTCACTTTTATCAACTTCTAATAGTGAAACCTTTTTAAAAACAATATTTTAAACTTTTTGACTAAATGGGGACATCAAAAATTTAAAATGAAACACCCCAAGCTTCCACGGTACGTTTCCCTTTGAATAATGTGATAGCGTGTGTTGTACGCAACACCGAGTTCTAACAACCAATTAAACTAGCCGTTATGAATAGTAATAACTACTTTTTGAAATTATATATATTTTATATTTCAAAATGGGCTTCATTTTTGGATTCATAATATCAAAATTAGCCTAGGGTGAAATTTTGGTACTTTTCGGATAACTTTTATATTTTGATGAATAGTGAAAATTACTAAATTTTAATTAAAAACAACTTTTTTAATCAAAATAATTAATATTGATAAATTATGAATTTGAGTGGTTTTAAAGTATATTTAGAATATATTTTTACCATTTAATATAATGTTGGTCATTGGACATAATTTTACAATTAAACCAAACATAAACAAGTGTCAATCTTTTGATAGTTATTATCTCTTAAAAACACGCTTTTTGTTTTGACAGCGGGAATTAATTTTAAATTAATTTCTTCCAGTTCTGTGTTTTGAATTTAGGAAAATGGATTCCATATTTGGAATCAGGATGTTCAAATTGTGTAAATAGGTAACTTTTATTTTTAGATATTTGAATAATTACTGCGGTAAATATTTTATTTACCATGGTTAAGGGTAAATCCGGTAAATAAGGGTTAAAAAATAATATTATAATAATACTAAATTACCCTAAAACGTGTCTTAACCCTATTGGTTGTTACATGGTCGACCATGGGCATCTTCGGGTCGATTTTGGGACCCCATGGATCCACTTGTAAGTGATAATGACACTTTATTTTAATTAAGTTAAAATGAATACAAAAATGACACAAGCATATATATTTTAGAAAAACAATTGTTACATAGGGTTATATATGTTGGATTTTAGATTATAAATATTCATTAGAAATATAAAACGATTTCCTACATAATGATATTTTATTTATAATTTTTAGACATTAAATAATTTATTTTATTTATGACACAATGATGATGAAGTAATTACTATAATAGTGAAAAATTAAAATAATTGATATTATAAATACGCAAATAAATATAATATGAAACTTTTAATGAATTAAACTAATTTTCTAGGATAATATGATATATTAGGATTGATTTAATTGACTTTGTTCGAAGTAATCAATCTGTTATGAGTTTCACAAAAATCAACTATTGAATAGTGTCAAAATTGACATAAAAGAGTTCTTAAAACAAATATTATATTATTAATTGATATTAAATTCCTAAAAATCTAAGGTTCGGCCAAGAGACTTATATCATGATAGGTTCATCATTAATGGACCACTTTGGGGTCTCTTGGATGTATGTAGTAAGTTTATTAACCATATTATATAAAAATACAAAGAGACATTGTAAAAGTGAAACTAATTAACTTAAAGTTAATACTTAAAGATAAGGTTAATATAAGTACCCAAACCTGTCTAAATTCTATTGGTTGAGTTGTTTGCGACCCATACCCACCTTAACCTTTGAATAGTCAACTTTGGAGCCATTATAAACTGAATATGAATTTATTATAAATTAATATTTATAGCTTTTCCAAAGGTGCCCCTCACCCCTCTTATAAAAGGGCACTCCTCCTTCTCATTTCTTCACACCTTCAAAGCCTTTTGGTTCGGCCAACCTCTGCCCAAATACTCTCCCAACATCCCTCACTACAACCTAGAGGCCTTAGTTTGATCGGAAAGCCAACCTAAGGAGCCCTTTTGATCAAATCAAAAGGAAGAACCCGAAGAAGAGGTAATGATTTCACCACCCTTCTCCAAGTTCATTTCTTCTTCCACTTCTTCTTCCTTTGTTGTTACCATTCTAAAATAATAACTCCAGTATCATATATATACTGTGATGTTATTATAAATATGGTACAACCATATTCACTATTCTATCCACCCTTTGAATAACATGTCACCATACGTGCGTACGTACGGCTTACCGTCTCCACGTCGTGGTGTAATTGTTATTCAATATATTATTATTTGGATGGGTATAATAATGATATGTAACTCATGTAAATAATAAATATAACATGTTAATGATTATTTATATATGATATACCATCCATTTATATATTATTTTAATATCAAAAGAATGATATTGTCGCTCGTGCGTACGTACGGACTACCGTCTCCACGAACGCGATAAGATTCATCTCCATCGTATCCATTCAAGTATAATTATCATTTGATGATTTAAAAATGATGTTTAAGGACTTGATATAATTCTGGATATGAATAATATACAACCTATCCTTTACAAACATGTCTTACGTAACAAAACATATAAAAGAAAACAAGTAATTTAACACCCGAAACGACGATAATTCTAAGATATTATTAACAAATCAATGTTAAAAGATCATATATGATATCATATTAATATATATGATTCTTGTATAATTTAATAACAATTATTTCACCATTATACAGGAGGTTAACCTACCCCAACCAAGGAAAATTACAAGGTAAGGGTTATTTCACAATCTCTTCATTATCCGAGGTTGTTTATTTGTAATAATCTACTGGGATCTCTTTATCATCCACATCCATGTTTCTTCAAAATGTATTTCAAAACATTTTTATTATTTACAAGAATATGGTTTAAAGTCATTTATACCCTTGTTTGACTTTTTATAAGAGGTTTATAAAGGAATCTTTCCGTCATTTTCAAAACAAGGTCATTTTTAACCTTTTCGACAGAATTAAGGTAAGAACGTTTTTTTTAACTTATACGGCGGGTGAGGCTAATTTCCACTGTTATAAAATCTTCAAAACTTCCCTTACAAGCTTATAAGAATATTTTCAAAGAAAATGTGTTATTTTATATGGATCTTAAATTATTTCAAAATAAAAGGAGATATTTCTTTAAAAAGAATTTTGATTTCATCTATGTCAACATCCTATGATGGATTTTAAGATTATTTGAAGTTGATTTATTATGATACAAAACTTCTATATTGTATTGAAGGTTTTGTGATATGTTTGACTGTGGATGTGATATTTTTATACCATTCATAGTTTATGGTGAAAGTATTGACATTTCATATGCTAGTTTTAATATGAATGTTTATGTTATGTTTAAACCTTTTCATATGGGAATGAATTGGACTTAATATGTGACGGGTGGAGCCCGCTATAGCTCCTCGATGCATCGGTAGGTCTCATGAGACAAACTAGTGTCTTGGCACAAGGCCTTGACAAAATTTTATTTGTAGTCTTGGCACGAGGCCTTGGCTATGTGGTTATGATAGTCTGGCATTATGCATTCCAACATTATGAAAGTGGTTATTGATATTGCATGTGATTATTCGATTAGTAGAATATCCATGTGAATAAGTAAATGGCATTATTTCATTTTTATTTTTTCCATACTATGTTGAAGTTCAATTTTAAAAGGCTTTTGTTTTAGTAATTCATTGCCTTAAATGTTTATGATTATTTTGAATGTTCCGCTATATTGTTATCCTTACTGGGCATTTGAGCTCACCCCCTTTTCTATGTTTTATTTTTCCCAGGTAGTGAAGAAGTAAATTATGAATGACTTGCAGGGATATTATGAGGGGTTAATAGTGTGGATATGAAGACTTTTTTGTTGTAGTAGTTTTTCACTTTGAAATGTAATGTAAAACTTTATGATTATATCTAGTGTTTCCAAGGCTACTAAACCAATCGGTCTTTCGAGATTTGATCTTTCTTGTGATCATGCCAATGTTATGTAATAATGCACCGACTCTGGGTAACTGGGGTCGGGGCGTTACAGTTGGTATCAGAGGAAGTTTAGTACAAACCTTGGAAACTAGATTTAGATAAACTCTGATTAGAGCACATAGACCTAAGATGAGCTTTGAGGATTAGTGTAGAAGAACTTCCTAGAATTTTGGTATTGTAGAGATTTTGTGAGTTTTCCAAGCAATACATCCCTGTCTGGATACGACCAGGTAGAGGCGGCTCTGGCACAGATGTACCTAGGGGTAAAACCCGAAAACACCGCTTTGAGCTAGACTCGAACGGGAACTGGTGCACGACAACGGGCCTTGCTGCACTCTTGGTTACGACACTCCCGGGGGATATGCTTAGGATAATTCTCATTTTCTTTAAAAACCATTATGAAGGGTTTATGAGTATATACTTCCTCAAAGAAAACATTTTTATGATTATGGATTATATCCATAAATAGTTCAATTTATGTTAAGTGTTTTATAAGTATGGGATTATGTATTTTGACTCATAAACTAATCTAGTTTATGCCATTGTTTAGAAATGGCGCCCAGTAGAAGGAATGAGAACTCCAGAAATACACATGATTCAAAGAGAAGGAAGGATCATATCTTTCATGGTCATAAGCCAGAATTTATAAGAGAAATAGTCTCCCATGTTTTATCATCATATGAAGAAATAATATCATGTGTTGATAAGATAAGTAAAGATTTTACTGAGTCCTATGGATTTGAAGGGAAGAAAGAGAAGAAAAGGATAGAAGAGAGAAATATGGATAAAGGGAAGAGGGAAAAGAAGAATTTTCCCATATGTGGTAACTGTGGAAAGAAACACCCTGGAACTTGCCTGAAAGGAATGAGAGTTTGTTATAACTGTGGAGGAAAAGGGCACAAAGTACATGACTGCAAGGGTAAGAAAATGGATTCAAATGTACAATGCTTCATTTGCAAGGAGTTTGGACACTACGCGAACCTATGTCCCAGTCATCAGACTATGCCACAAATGATGCTATTGGATAATAATCAAGTTATGATACTACCACAGATGAAGAAGAATGATTAGAGTTCTTATGTTGATTATGTCAATTGAGTGTTGTATCAACAATGTACTTGTTATAATAATTATGGAGTATATAAGGATTGTACTGCAGTAGTATTTCATTAAGGACTTGAGATTGTGTGGAACAAAGAAAAGTGACTCAATAGCAGGATAAATTTTTGGAAAATATATGGTTGAGAGAATGATAAATCATAATATAGTACTGATACTGAGATAGTGATTTTGGAATAATATGTGATTATTTTGGAAAAAATATATTGGATATTCTTGACTACCTTGGAACTGATTAATGATTTGTATATTCCATCATTGTTGGGGTTTAAAACATTTTTGGATTAATGAAGTATATCCAGCATTCTATAGGGAATACGGGAGCATGAATGTAATCAATAAGGAATATGGTAATACATGATGAAGGTATTCATATTCTATTACGGGGTAAAAAGGATCTATATTATGTTTACCTTCCTTATAAATGTTGGACTGTGAGTTTAGACAGAAGTATTTTGGATAGTTCTAGTTTGGATTATTTTGGATTGCCATAAAAGAACAACCCGGAGGTCGGGCGGCAATCCGTCGCGTCCAGCAAGGCTGCGAGACTTGAACCCGCAACCGAAGGGCGACAAGGGTGTATCACCTACCACTGGACCATGTGATGTCCTGGATTAAATAATGTAGTTTTTATTAAAAGATCATGTAGATGAATTATAAATTCGTTTATTTTGGAACCCTATACGAATAGTGTAAATAGAATTTTTTTTACATTCTATTATCTTTTAGAGTGAAAGATGAGTTTGTGGTAGAAATTTATTAATGGATAAAACTCTAATTATAAAGTAAGTATATCTCCTTATGATCTTAGCCAATCTCATAAATAAATTCCTCAATATTAAGAAAAGAAACTTTGAACAAAAATGTTTTCCTAGATGGTACCTTAAATCATCACTAATTTATGGCTTTGGGATTGTTGGCCTTTTTATAGCCATGTTCTCTACCACTCTCCATCAGATAATTGATGGTTATATTTCTCTTCCATATCCATATTTTCCTACATGGAACCCTAGTATGTGTTATTTTCGGTAATCTTCATACTTTCCACTCTTTATTTTAAATAGAGGCCTCATTAATTCATTTTTCGATGTGGGATTTCAACTAAGATATTTTGAAATGTCAAAAATGTGTTGTCCCAATACCCTATATTTTGTTGAACCGATGGTACTTCAAATCATCATAGATTGATGAGTTTAAGGACCTCAATTTTATACTTGTTTGTGATTGATGACCTCAATCACTACCTATAAATATTTACATTTTTCCTCCAATTATATGTCTCTAATTGCCACCAATGTTCTCCTAATCGAGATCATAATTTGGTGGTGACCCTTTCATTTCTCTTTTCCTCATATTAAGACTAAATTTTAGTAACCCAATTTCCGATGTGGGTTTTCCCACAAATATATTTTCTACTTTCAACCTTTTATTTTCGAAGAACAATTTCAAATTGTGAGGACGCAATTTATTGAAGGAGGGGAGAATGTAACACCCCAGGATTTCAGAGTGTGTTATTTCTTAAAAATAATTCAATAACATGCACTACACGCAACACCGAGTTCAATCACACCATTAAAAGAGGTCATGAATAGTATTAACTACATTTTGAACTTTATATAATCCTTATAATTTTAGAATCCCTATTATGAGTTTCTTAGTCATAATGCAAGAACATATTCATTTTCAGTATTTCACTTTTATCAACTTCTAATAGTGAAACCTTTTTAAATACAATATTTTAAACTTTTTGACTAAATGGGGACATCAAAAATTTAAAATGAAACACCCAAAGCTTCCACGGTACGTTTCCCTTTGAATAATGTGATAGCGTGTGTTGTACGCAACACCGAGTTCTAACAACCAATTAAACTAGCCGTTATGAATAGTAATAACTAATTTTTGAAATTATATGTATTTTATATTTCAAAATGGGGTTCATTTTTGGATTCATAATATCAAAATTATCCTAGGGTGAAATTTTGGTACTTTTCGGATAACTTTTATATTTTGATGAATAGTGAAAATTACTAAATTTTAATTAAAAACAACTTTTTTAATCAAAATAATTAATATTGATAAATTATGAATTTGAGTGGTTTTAAAGTATATTTAGAATATATTTTTACAATTTAATATAATTTTTGTCATTGGACATAATTTTACAATTAAACCAAACATAAACAAGTGTCAATCTTTTGATAGTTATTATCTCTTAAAAACACGCTTTTTGTTTTGACAGCGGGAATTACTTTTAAATTAATTTCTGCCAGTTCTGTGTTTTGAATTTAGGAAAATGGATTCCATATTTGGAATCAGGATGTTCAAATTGTGTAAATAGGTAACTTTTATTTTTAGACATTTTGAATAATTACTGCGGTAAATATTTTATTTACCATGGTTAAGGGTAAATCCGGTAAATAAGGGTTAAAAAAATAATATTATAATAATACTAAATTACCCTAAAACGTGTCTTAATCCTATTGGTTGTTACATGGTCGACCATGGGCATCTTTGGGTCGATTTTGGGACCCCATGGATCCACTTGTAAGTGATAATGACACTTTATTTTAATTAAGTTAAAATGAATACAAAAATGACACAAGCATATATCTTTTAGAAACAAAATTGTTACATAGGGTTATATATGTTGGATTTTAGATTATAAATATTCATTAGAAAGCTAAAAATATTTCCTACATAATGATATTTTATTTATAATTTTTAGACATTAAATAATTTATTTTATATATGACACAATGATGATGCAGTAATTACTATAATAGTGAAAAATTAAAATAATTGATATTATAAATACCCAAATAAATATAATATGAAACTTTTAATGAATTAAACTAATTTTCTAGGATAATATGATATATTAGGATTGATTTAATTGAAGTTTTTCGAAGTAATCAATCTGTTATGAGTTTCACAAAAATCAACATTTGAATAGTGTCAAAATTGACATAAAAGAGTTCTTAAAACAAATATTATATTATTAATTGATATTAAATTCCTAAAAATCTAAGGTTAGGCCAAGAGACTTATATAATGATAGTTTCATCATTAATGGACCACTTGGGGGTCTCTTGGATGTATGTAGTAAGTTTATTAACCATATTATATAAAAATACAAAGAGACATTGTAAAAGTGAAACTAATTAACTTAAAGTTAATACTTAAAGATAAGGTTAATATAAGTACCCAAACCTGTATAAATTCTATTGGTTGAGTTGTTTTCGACCCATCCCCACCTTAACCTTTGAATAGTCAACTTTGGAGCCATTATAAACCGAATATGAATTTATTATAAATTAATATTTATAGCTTTTCCAAAGGTGCCCCTCAGCCCTCTTATAAAAGGGCACTCCTCCTTCTCATTTCTTCACACCTTCAAAGCCTTTTGGTTCGGCCAAACTCTGCCCCAATACTCTCCCAACATCCCTCACTACAACCTAGAGGCCTTAGTTTGATCAGAAAGCCAACCTAAGGAGCCCTTTTGATCAAATCAAAAGGAAGAACCCGAAGAAGAGGTAATGATTTCACCACCCTTCTCCAAGTTCATTTCTTCTTCCACTTCTTCTTCCTTTGTTGTTACCATTCTAAAATAATAACTCCAGTATCATATATATACTGTGATTTTAGTATAAATATTGTACAACCATATTCACTATTCTATCCACCCTTTGAATAACATGTCACCATACGTGCGTACGTACGGCTTACCGTCTCCACGTCGTGGTCTAATTGTTATTCAATATATTATTATTTGGATGGGTATAATAATGATATGTAACTCATGTAAATAATAAATATAACATGTTAATGATTCTGTATATATGATATACCATCCATTTATATATTATTTTAATATCAAAAGAATTATATTGTCGGTCGTGCGTACGTACGGACTACCGTCTCCACGAACGCGATAAGATTCATCTCCATCGTATCCATTCAAGTATAATTATCATTTGATGATTTAAAAATGATGTTTAAGGACTTGATATCATTCTGGATATGAATAATATACAACCTATCCTTTACAAACATGTCTTACGTAACAAAACATATAAAAGAAAACAAGTAATTTAACACCCGAAACGACGATAATTCTAAGATATTATTAACAAATCAATGTTAAAAGATCATATGTGATATCATATTAATATATATGATTCTTGTATAATTTAATAAAAATTATTTCACCATTATACAGGAGGTTAACCTACCCCAACCAAGGAAAAGTACAAGGTAAGGGTTATTTCACAATCTCTTCATTATCCGAGGTTGTTTATTTGTAATAATCTACTGGGATCTCATTATCATCCACATCCATGTTTCTTCAAAATGTATTTCAAAACATTTTTATTATTTACAACAATTTTGGTTAAAGTCATTTATACCCTTGTTTGACTTTTTATAAGAGGTTTATAAAGGAATCTTTCCGTCATTTTCAAAACAAGGTCATTTTTAACCTTTTCGACAGAATTAAGGTAAGAACGTTTTTTTTAAACTTATACGGCGGGTGAGGCTAATTTCCACCATTATAAAATCTTCAAAACTTCCCTTACAAGCTTATAAGAATATTTTCAAAGAAAATGTGTTATTTTATATGGATCTTAAATTATTTCAAAATAAAAGGATATATTTTTTTAAAAAGAATTTTGATTTCATCTATGTCAACATCCTATGATGGATTTTAAGATTATTTGAAGTTGATTTATTATGATACAAAACTTCTATATTGTATTGAAGGTTTTGTGATATGTTTGACTGTGGATGTGCTATTTTTATACCATTCATAGTTTATGGTGAAAGTATTGACATTTCATATGCTAGTTTTAATATGAATGTTTATGTTATGTTTAAACCTTTTCATATGGGAATGCATTGGACTTAATATGTGATAGGTGGAGCCCGCTATAGCTCCTCGATGCATCGGTAGGTCTCATGAGACAAACTAGTGTCTTGGAACAAGGCCTTGACAAAATCTTATTTGTAGTCTTGGCACGAGGCCTTGGCTATGTGGTTATGATAGTCTGGCATTATGCATTCCAACATTATGAAAGTGGTTATTGATATTGCATGTGATTATTCGATTAGTAGAATATCCATGTGAATAAGTAAATGGCATTATTTCATTTTTATTTTTGCCATACTATGTTGAAGTTCAATTTTAAAAGGCTTTTGTTTTAGTAATTCATTGCCTTAAATGTTTGTGCTTATTTTGAATGTTCCGCTATATTGTTATCCTTACTGGGCATTTGAGCTCACCCCCTTTTCTATGATTTATTTTTCCCAGGTAGTGAAGAAGTAAATTATGAATGACTTGCAGAGATATTATGAGGGGTTAATAGTGTGGATATGAAGACTTTGTTGTTGTAGTAGTTTTTCACTTTGAAATGTAATGTAAAACTTTATGATTATATCTAGTGTTTCCAAGGATACTAAACCAATCGGTCTTTCGAGATTTGATCTTTCTTGTGATCATGCCAATGTTATGTAATAATGCACCGACTCTGGGTAACTGGGTTCGGGGCGTTACAGGGATAATGTTTAAGGTTAAAATAGCTTTGACCAAAATGGATTAAAATTGATTCAATTCCTTGAAAATTTATCTGAAAACATATTACCATACTCAAGTATGAGAGAAAATATGTAAACTATGGCTTAAGAATATTTGAATCTGAGTAATGATATGAAAAAGAGCTAAAAGGCATTAGAAGAAGTAGTTTCCAAGAATGAAGTTACTATTATTTAACAAAACCCGTTAGGGGGTTGAATTATGCAGGGCCACCTAAGGGCATTGGCTGCATGGTCAAATAAATTGCATCTTTCGGCTGAAAAGTCTGTTATGTGGACTGTTTATGCAAGGCCACCTATGGGCACATGTTGCATAGTCAGACAAAAGAACTCTCAGAAATTTACTTTCCTAGTGCTAAAAGCCAGTGAATTTTTATGGAGATTCAAATTTTCTAAAGTATAGAGTTTGTTGTATGGAAAGAGGAACTTGAATATGGAGAAGATATTTCTGAACAATAATATCGAAGAATTGAATTAATATCACTCCTACGAAGGTCTGACCCAAACGTAGGGAAAGAGAATATGGAGAGTATAAACCATAGACCTGAATACTTTCAGATCATGAAAAAGGACATGGGACAAATATGTTAAGGATGTCTTTTTTTTGCAGATCCCTACATACCATCATTTAAGACAAATAAGGACAAAAGAGGCATTCTTCCCAAGAATGAAGTTACCATTATCCAACAAACCCGTTAGGGTGTTGAATTATGCAGGGCCACCTAAGGGCATTGGCTGCATAGTCAAATAAATAGTATCTTTCGGCTGAGAAGTTTGTTATGTGGACTGTTCATGCAAGGCCACCTATGGGCATGTACTGCATAGTCAGGCAAAAGAATTCTCAGAAGTTTGACATTTTTGTGACTAAAAGTCATGAAAAGGGTTATGAAGATCTGAAAATATTTAAGGTTAGGATTATAACACATAAATATGGGTATTTTCCAATGTAAATAGAGAAACATTGGTCAATGATAACCATAATCATGTTGTGGCTGGGTCCTGAATTGAAATTTTTTATTTCACTACGTATCTCATAAGAATGAGAATCAAGCCATACGTAGTTCTTGAAATGCAGTTTAACTTCGTGCAGGACAAAATTATGAGAGATCTTAGTTTAGTGTCATAGAGTTCGGACCATTATAATGAATACACAATGTGTGTTTTCCTGAGGAATTTTCATCCAAGGGATTGAAAGTGAAATTTGGGGTTAGGTCCAAAGGACTTGGGACTGGATTCGAGGGACACTCGAATGTTCCTACATATCCCATAAGGATGGGAATCAAGCCCACGTAGTTCTAGAACTACCCTTTGTACAAATTTGGTTCGTACATGTGAAGGGTGAAAGGGGACTTTTAGTACAATGATGGTTTAACCCGAGATAAAAAGTTTAGGCATTACCATGTATGCACGTAGTCTTTTGAAATGAAACATGATTGAAAAATCAATGTAAATAATGATTCCCTCTCAAATGTGGAAATCAAAGAGTTTTGTAGTTTATTGTCGTACCGGAAAAAAGTGTTGTGTAGTTTAATGTCGTATAACAAGGATGAAAGTGAATCAAATGTAAAGATATTGATTCTAAAGGCGGTTTCACAAATCAACATCGTATGAGAGGAAGGTGAACCGAAGTGAAGAGATTGTTTTTTTTGGGATTGAACCTTGGGAGGTTGCCTACGTACCAAGCCTGGAAGGCGAGGATCAAAATCCACATAGTTCAATTAAAGAATGAATTAATGATCAAGTTGTTCTTGGGGACAATGACCTAAAAAATGTTGTTGGGACTTATACATGGTTAGCGGCCCAAAGAGAGTGTTATGGTTGAGGTTTTCACTAAGATCACGAGAGTCATACTCGATGTGAGAAACAAGAGGTAACAACAACCTTAACGATGCATAGTTTAATGTCATGTAGGACATATAAAGAGACTATGCAGTTTAAAGTCTTGCAGTTAGGACTATTGGTACTGCACAGTTTAGTGTCATGTAGCAGGGAAAAAATACAGTTTAATGTCATGTAGGACATATCAAGGACTTTCTATACAGTTTAGCGTCATGTAGTTAGGACAGTGGGGACAATACAGTTTAACGTCATGTTGGACAAAAAAAGGGGGACTGCGTAGTTTAATGTCATGCAGTAAGGACAAAATAACACACCATTTACATCATGTTGGACGCATTGGGGATTTTTTCTACAGTTTAGTGTCATGTTGGACAAATGGGCGAATAGTTTAAGGTCATATAAATGGACCGTGGATGGTGCAATTTAATGTCATGTTGGACGGTGGTGTAGTTTAAGGTCATACAGGACCTTTGATGATTATGTAGATTAACGTCTTGCTGGACGTAAAGTACTTTTATACAGTTTAGTGTCATGTAGTTAGGACGTCACAGTTTAATGTCTTGCTGGACGTAAGGGACTTGCAAATAGTTTAGAGTAATATGCATGGACCAGGGATTTTGCAGTTTAATGTCATTCAGGACCATGGTGTAGTTTAAGGTCATACAAGACTTTTTAGGGAAATTTTTCATAGTTTAACGTCGTGTGGGACGAATTTGCGGTTTAAGGTCATACTAGACCATTACTGTATAGTTTAACGTCATATAGCAAGGAAAAACTGGTGCCGCACAGTTTAGTGTCATGTTGTGGGGACAATGAAGGTGACACAGTTTAACGTCATGGTGGACGTATGTGCAAATAGTTTAGGGTCATATTCTTAGACCATTGCTGTATAGTTTAACTTCATATAGCAAGGACGAACTGGTGCAACACAGTTTAGTGTCATGTTGCGGGGACAATGAAGGTGACACAGTTTAACGTCACGTTGGACGTATGTGAAAATAGTTTAGGGTCATATTCTTAGACCATTGCTGTATAGTTTAACGTCATATAGAAAGGACGAACTGGTGCCGCACAGTTCAGTGTCATGTTTCGGGGACAAATTGTGAATACTTTGTAGTTTATAAAAAATACTTCTTCAATAATCTGGCATTAGTTGGAGTAGTAATGAGTTCTCCATCCATCGAAATTAAAGAATAAGCTCCATTGGAGTAGACCCTATGTATTGAATAAGGTCCTTCCCATTTTGGCTCAAGTTTGGGAGGTTTCAGTCCTGGTATCATTGGAGTTCTGAGAACTAATACCGATTCTCCCTGAATGAATGAGGGAAGAAGAACTTTTTTGTTAAAAGCTCGTGCGATTCAATTCTGATAGATTTCCAAGTGGTGAAAAGTGCACAATCTTTTCTCATCTAACAGTTCCAATTCATTCAATCGCTTTTGGGATTTCTCATCTGTAGATAACTGATCACAAATGGCTACTCTGAGTGAGGGAAATTGAGCTTCAATTGTCAATATTGCATCTGTTCCATATACCGACGAATATGGAGTTGACTGCGTTGCATTGCGGGTGGTAGTCCGATAATCCCATAAAGCATGAAAGAGTTTATCAGTCCATGACCTATTATCTTTATCCACCATCTTTTGCAGTATATTTGAAAGATTTTTGTTAAAGGATTCTATTTGGACATTGGCCACCACATGATACTGAGATGAATGGTTGGATTTAATGTTGTATTCTTGATATAATTTCTTCACCTCAGAAGAACAGAAGTTGGTGCCGTTGTCCGTCAATATGGTATGAGGGACACCAAATCTAGTAATGATGTTAGAACTGATGAAGCTAACAATGCATTAAGAACTGACTTCTTTAAGAGGTACTGCCTCTGCCGATTTGGAAAAGAAATCAGTAGCAGTAAGAATGTACTTAAACTGCTTGGCCGTAGCTGACGGGTAAGGTCCCACCACATCCAATCCCCATGTGGAAAATGGTCACAAGTATTTAGCTGTATGAAGAAACTCTGGAGGTTGATGAATGATGTTGGCATGTACTTGGCATGAATGACACTTCTTTGTGAAATTAACACAATCTTGTATCATTGAAGGCCAAAAGTATCCAAGCCTTCGAATTTGATCAGAAAATCTATGCCCAGACTGGTGGGCACTACAGACTCCTGCATGCACTTCTTTCATGACAGCCATTGTCTCTTCACCATTAATGCATCTGAAGAGAACTCCATCAAAACCACGTTTGTAGAGAATTTTCTCTAGGTGGTTTGGGCTATCATAAAGAGTAAAATTGACCACACGTCGCCAGATTTTTTCTTTCTTGGCTCTATCAGGTGGAAGTGTTCCATTTTGAAGGTATTCCCTGATAGGTGACATCTATCCTGTAGTATGACCATACGGTTCTGGAATGGGACTAATTTCATTAATTTCCTCTATTCTAGTTTGAACATAAGGTGAAATTGCACGACGGTGGGCAATACTGATGGTTGTCTCGTCCCGATTTGGATCTTCTAGAGCTGTGGCTATATTAGCCAGTGCATCAGTTTGAGCATTTTGTGATCTTGGGACATAAGAAAATGTCAGTTCTGAAGGGAATTCCGCTATTAACTCTCTGACATAATCATAAAAAGGGATTAATTCTTCTTTTCTGATGGCATAATCCCCATTGACTTGTTTGATTACCATGTCTGAATCACCTTTTACCTTTAAGTTATTCACTTGTGCTTGAAGTGCTAACTCCCAGCCTGTGATAAGATCTTGGTATTCGGCTTCATTATTGGTACCAACTTCCCACAATAAAAAGGAATAAGGTTACACTATCTTATCTGGAGAAATGGGCACAATTCCAAAACCAACTTTGTTGAATTTAGGATTTTCCATTTTCTTCCCTGTTGGACTTCTGGAAGCACCATCAAAATACATTTCCCATGTTTGAGGACTCTCTTGAATAGAGAAAACTTCCTCATCAGGGAGTTCAATATATGAAGATGTGTCTTCCACTGAAGGATGTTCATCTAGGAAATCAGCCAGAGCTTGGCCCTTTATCTCCTTTTGAGACACATACTGAATGTCGAACTGCTGCAAAATAACTGCCCACCTTGCTAGACGTCCTGTAAGCATTGGACGACTAAGGATGAATTTCAGCGGATTATTGTGAGATACCAATTGGACCTCGTGATGTTGCAGGTTGTGTCTCAGTTTCTGGACTGCAAAGATTAATGTCAGGCAGCACTTCTCAATACTTGAATACCGGGTTTCTTCTTCAAGCATAGTTCTACTGAGATAATAGAGGATATTTTCATTCCCAGCATCATTCTTTTGAGCAATAAAGGCACCCAATGATCGCTCTAGAGCTATCACATAGAGGATAAGTGGTCTTCCTTCAACAGGTGGCGTGAGTACTAGTGGACTCAAGAGGTATTTCTTGAGAACATCAAACGCTTCTTGACATTATTCAGTGCACTGGTAAGTGACTCCTTTTTTCAATAATTTGGTAAAGGGTAAACTTTTGCCTTCCAAATTATTGATGAAACGCCGAATATAGGCTAAGTGTCCTTGAATTCCTCTTAATTCTTTAAAATTCTGAGGAGATGACATACCAAGGATTGACTTGGTCTTCTCAGGATCGACTTCAATACCATGATGGCGTACAACAAAGCCGAGGAATTTTCCTGAGGTTACCCCAAAAGCACATTTTAAGGGGTTCATCTTCAAATTATGTTGTCGAAGCTTGTGGAATATGACTTCCAAATCATCCAAGTGATTAGAACGTTGTTTGGATTTAACCACCAAATCGTCTACATAGAATTCAACAAACTTCCCTAAGAAAGGTTTGAAGATATGATGCATGGCGCGTTGATATGTTGCACCTGCATTCTTTAAACCAAAGGGCATCACCCGGTAACAAAACACACCTTGAGGGGCTCTGAAGGCTGTAGATTCCTCATCTTCTGGGGCCATTCAGATCTGATTATATCCGGAATATCCATCCATGAAGGAAAGTACTTCATAACCAGCCGTCGCATCAATTAAGAGTTCTGTAATCGGAACTGGGAAATAATCTTTAAGACAATACCGATTAAGATCTCTGAAATCGATGAAAACCCTAATTTGTCTGTTCTTCTTATTTACAGGGACAATATTAGCCAACCACTTGGGATACTGAACTTCTCTGATGAAGTTATCTTTGATCATCTTATACACATCTGCTTTAATTTTGGAAGCATAAGTTGGGTGTGTTCTTCTCGCGGCTTGCTTAAATCCTCGATGTTATTTTGGTAAACCCAAATGATGAGTAGAAACATCAGGATCATGTCCAGGCATTTCTGTATAGTTCCAAGAAAAAATATCTTTATTTTTCTTTAGAAATGAAATATACATCTCTTGCTCTTCAAGGGTCATGTCCGAACTAATTAAAGTGGGGCGTGGATCTTTCTCTGTACCCAGATTTATTTCTCTGAGTTCATCCACAGTGGTAGAGATACCCTCTTCAAATGCTGGAGGAGAATCTCTAAGATCTTCATCTTCCTCTTCATCATGTGCTATTTCTTCCATTTCTACTTGCATAGTAGATGACAAAATGAAATTTTCATGATCAGAAGAGATGTCAAAATTTTCACATTTTGAAGAAGAAGCTTCCATTTCCGACCCTATTGATGATAAAGGGCCTTCTTTGGGAAATAAATAGGAGATGATGGATTGAGAATTGACATCATTATTCACCTCTGATGTTGCTATAACTTCTTCTGGCCTGATTGGCGAAGTATAGACCTGTTGTATTTCTGCAGATGAAATGAAAACGTCACTACTTGTGTTTTCATCACTGTTTGGTAGGTGACCAATTTCTCCCAAGTTGTCTGGCTCGATTTCCATAATTGACATTATGGATCTTTCCATAAGAGTATTTTGATTTGGGCCTATTTTGTCAACTTGACTGATAGGTAACACATAATCTGTACTCACATGTGTAATCTTCTCCAAACCATATGGAGAATTAACTTTGGTAATTTTCTTTATTGTAGATTTCTCTCTTCCCTTCATGTGATAAAATTCCGCCTCAATGTATTGAGACTCACATGTCTTTAACGAGGTCTTATCACCATACAATGTTCCAACTTGACCATTGAAACAGTATTTGAGACATTGATGGTATGATGAAGAGATAGACGCATGCTGATGTAGCCAGGGTCATCCAAGCAAGACGTTGAAAGCTGAGTCTTGATCAACAATCATGAAATCCGAATTGGATACAAGATCTCCAAACTGAGTTCTGAGTGTAACTTCGCCCAGTGGTTCTTGTTCATTTTTATCATATCCTTATAAAATCATGGTAGAAGAAGATAAATCAGATTCTGTGAGGCCCAATCGACGAAGTGTACGAATGGGCATGAGGTTGACTCCTGAACCATTGTCAATGAAAGCTCTCCGGATATCTACACCATTGAATTTTCCAGATAAGTAAAGAGGTTTTATGTACCCATGCACAACATCATCTTCATCTTTATCAGTAAAAGATATCACTGCATGGCATTCTGCAGGATTATTCTCTATGTGATATACTTCAGCTACAGCAATTTCAGCTTCAAACTCATGAGGACTTGACAAAGCTTCGATGAGTGCTTCCCGAAGATCTTTTGACAGATTCAAAGCATCCAAAATTGATAACTTGGATAGTACTTGGGACAAGTGTTTCAATATATCATACTTTTGATCTAGAGGTCTGCGTTTCCCAACAGGAATATGCGGTTTAGAAGGTACCTTGGAAGCAGATGCTTTGGAAGATGATGCATCTTGTATTGGGATAGAAGTTGGAAACATCCTTGGTTTTGGAAGATTAGACCGAACAGATCCATTAACTTGCTGAGATAAAGAAGATGGAATTTTCAATCGGTCTTCCAAAATAACTGTGCCAAGACCGAGTTGACTATTGGCAGAAGAACTTGCTTGTTCTTTTTGAGCTTGCTGAAGGGCTCTACCACGAGTTTCTGCTGCATACACAGTGCTAGAAGGGATAGAATTGAAGTAGTGTCTTCGGAAAGATCCACGTCTTCCCCTGTATCCTGAACCTCTAGAACTTCCTCGGATTCCCTTATTTGATACAGGGAATTCAGGCTCATCAAAATTGAAATTACGACTGGAATACGGATCTGTTAATTGAATCATATTAACAGAACCGAAGATTAACTCTTCGTCTAATAAAGACTCTGCCTGATTAGCCTGTTTAGGCTATGCCGTTTGATGGGGCGGTGCCCGTGGCTTTGAAGTAGATGGCAGAAAGTCTGCCAGAGTCAAAGACAATTTAGGCTTTGACATATACTCATCTTCTTCTTATTATTTTTCCTTCTTTGAATCAAACCATTTCGTTGAGGACTTTCCCTCTGATGAAGAGGGTTTTACAGCAATATTCATGGCAGAAGAAACAATTGGTTTATTTAATTGTGTTCGCAAAATGGCATGAGTCCGATTGATTGTATTTCTGACCATCCAATCATCATACTTCTGTGCATTTCTGCTTTTTACTTCTTTCCATTCACCTTCCTCCTCTGGAACTATAGCAGTAACACATGCTATCTGAGTCGAAGAACCTTTCAACTTGACTTGTCCCAAGTCGACCATCTTTTGCAGGAGGTCTTTGAAAAAAAACACTCCTGGATGGGATACCCTAACATTTGATGAAAGGGACAATAATTGGGACGGTCTTCATCTCCTTCCTTGTTTGTCCTTTTGGGCACTGGTAATTGAACCAAATTATTTTCCAGAGCTGAAATAAAGTAACCAGGAACCTGCTCATTTAGAAAAGAGTGTGTTTTACTCTTCAAATCCTCAAATTGTTTTCATTGTTGATCTCTTTGATCAATTGGACGAAACGTCCTTTGTTGTTGGCATTCAGGAGGTGGAGCCCTTCGAGAAGATGAAGGTTTTGAAGTAGAAATAGGTACATGTGCTTGTTTAAGCATAACTATAGCAGTTTCCGCTTTACCCATTCTCCTTCCTGGAGCTGATGGAATTACACTAGATTTAGCCTTAGCCTACATATGGGAATCTTCAATCTGCTGAGCGATTGAAGTAAGGTCTCGAAACCCTCCTGTGTATTTCACAGGGATCAATGGAGTGCGTAATTCGTCACACAAATTTGCCACACAGATTGGCAATAGTTCCTCCTGAGGGAGTGCTAAACTCAGGGAATATGTTAATCCCTTCCAGCGAGCAATGAAATCAGATACTCTTTCATTCTCCCTTTGCTTGAAGTTTGTAAGATCGAAAACTATCGTTTTTGGAAAAGTTGAGATGAACTGAAGAAGGAATTTTTGTTGAAGATCCTCCCATCCAATGATTGACCAGGTTTGCAAGCATGTATACCAAACAAAAGCTGGTCCTTGCAAGGTTCGCACGAAGCATCTGAGTTTCACTGCTTCTTGCTGCTCTGGAGTTCCCATCATAGGATCACAACAAGACGCGTAATGTGTTAAATGTTGTTCAAGGTCTCCTGATCCATTGAAAGTAGGGAAAACAGGGTTTCCAAAACTGGATGGAGGAGAAATTGAATCTACCCATTCAGGGTAAGCTTTATTTTCTGGTTGAACTTGCGTTCGTTTCCCTTCCATAGTTTCTAACCGAGCTGTTAATGACTCAATAGTAGTTATTAACTTTTGAGAAACATCCAGTTGAATTTGGTCTTGAGTAGGTGCAATGAATGGAGCTTGGATAGATGTGGTGGTTGGTGTCGCAACTGATGGTAGCACTACCAACCATTGTTGCACTTGACCCGTAGGATTAGACCTCTGAGGGTGTACTGATAAAGGAGGATTTTCTTGATCCCTCTCAGCAGTTGCAACAAATTCCTTCGGCTATCGGACTCCAGCATTCTTAGGAAGAAGACTACTCTGAAGTAGTTCTGCATTCAACCTTCTTAATTCTTTCATTTATTCCTCCTATTGTGCAAACCTTTGCTCTAATGAGAGCGATTGACCTTCTCCAGAGGAAGGATTTGTAACCTGATTCTTTCCCCTCCCTTTGTTGGATACTTTTTGGAGAGAGGGAAGTGGATTACCTAGGTTCTGAGTAATCCTTTGACTTCTTGTACGCACACCTTCTTCATTTGTATCAGTGCGTACATTTTCTTGAGAAGGACGCTCTTCATCTGAGTCCCATGAGTGAGTCTCCTCTGGTGGATTATCAACAACGACATTAATGAAATTGATTGATGCATAATGCATCACATCCCTTCTATCAACATTTCTGTGATATTGTTTTTTTCATGTCTTTGATGAGACATTGCCTTTTGTTGATTCAATCCATTAGGAACTTCTTGACGAGCTATAACTTGGAGGGAATATCCTGATAATTTGTCTCTTCGTTCCTTTCGGGGCTTCTTCCCCAATCGAGAAAAGACCGACATTCTCTAAGAAGGGGATTGATGATTTGAAAGAGTCCCCAGTCTCGTGGACTGGGGATGTTCCTGATTTTCCTGCTCAACTCCTCGAATCCTATTTGTTGATTCTGAGTGTTGGGTTAAAGGAGTCCCCAGTCTAACAAGATGGGGTGGATCTTGACATGATATGTATGAGACCTTCTTAAAAGCTCTCTTGATCTTGCGAATATTAGTTCGGAAATTAGCTGGATGCATTAACCTGTTTCCACTTTTATCACCTGGTTCAACAGACCGTTGGATGATTTCCGAAACTTCTGTCATTTGATGATGTGTTTTCTCCATACGATAGGCTTGTGCAATATTCTCTCCTGCTTGATGTAGGAGAAATTCAACAATTTTTTCTCTATATGCTTGATTTTGAGAGGAACTAGTTGAAGCCTATTCTTGAGAAAGCTTTTGATTACGAACAAAGCCCATTGACTGTGGCCGGCCATGGGCAATAACATTGCATGAGACCATTTTCGGCGGGCTTTGTTGACTGGAAAGCACTGTGAAATATAGTGCTCCGTGAACACCCCATCCTCTGATATGAACCCTAGATGGGGCATTGGCAATTAGCTGACGCAATTTTCTTAGTGCGCCAAGGCATGAATGTTGAAGGGTTCTCTGCTGATTTTCAGCCTTCGGATACCGAGAGACTGATAGAGATGCCAAATCAATCTAACGTTGTAGCCCTTCTATAATCTTAAGATGATTTTAATATTCATCATAAGATAATACCTTCTTCTTCAATTGACAAAGAGTTTTCCATATGTTGAGACGAATATGATGGACTCCATCTTCCGTCAACATATTTGGAATGTCATACTGGGAGTCAGCCAAAGGCCAAAACATGACTGGTACCTCACTTTTAGCCAGTTTTTTCTTCATCTTCAGCATTTACTCTTCATCATTAAATGAAGATTCTGCTACCTATTTTGACCAGAGTTGGTGTTTCCTTGTTGCTTCATCGGATTCAACAAGATTGGTAGATAAATCATTGATCAAACTAGAAGATGCATGACTTAGGGGTGGTTCGGAGAATGACCTACACCCTGGGCTATCTTCTGATTGAGAATGTATTTCACTTGCTAGTGATAAAGCATCAGACATGACTGGTTTCGCATTTGCAAGTGCCTCAAGATAAGAGGGCCTTCTCGGCACTACATTGTCCACTGGAGTATTTTCCACGCAATGTGAATCACTACTGCGGAGAGGACTTTCGCAGTGAAATTCATCATCATAGGGAGGACCACCATAATGGGTTACAGCAAAAGATGAGATCTCTTGCTCCTTGGTCTTCTGACCACAAATAGGGTTCCTGTGGCTCTCATTTGAATACAAAACTTCAAGATCGATCGAATTGTCACAAAGCAAGCCTTCATGAGGAAGTGTCTGTTGAAGACCTTCGGAATTAATGTTCCTTTTATTGGGAACTGAGGGAGTAGAATATTGAATTCCAATAGATAAATGTCTGAGGGCTTCAAGAACTCCAGCACGAGCAAGGCCTGGATACAGATTGGCCTTCGATCTCCTGACTGTGCTGGGCGGATCTTTTTCTTAGATGCCTTCTTACTCGCTTTGGAAACCGCTTGTTGACGAAATAGAATGCTCTGAACAGGTGTATGTGCCTGATCAGTAAAGATGGTTAGGTTAGGCTGACGATCTCCACTCAAATCAGGTGTATGTGCCCGACTTGTTTGTCCGTATGATATGGGGGAGTATGCCCCATAACCCTCTTGGACTGGAACAGATGTGTGTGTCTGTTGCGGATTGAATCGTTGATGTGTCACTCCACTACTAGGGATAGCTTTATGTGTCTTTCCCTGAGATGATGCTGAAGCTGTTATGATATCCTGGCAAGCATCCAGAATATGAGCAGGAATTTGCTTCTTCTCTTTCACCATTGACAAAATATGCTTGGTGACTTCAGCAGCCATAACGGGGATATATGTCCATTCCGGGCTTGGAGTAGGTGTATGTGCCTGCTCCTGTCCTCCTTTTCCTGTCAGTGAATCCTGACAGTACTCAAGTGTGGGGGCAGAGAGTTCAGTCTGCCTCCTATTTGTCGTCGGAGCTTTCCGACTGACTTCTCCGCGCGCTACCAAGCGAGACTGTTGGTAGGCTTGATTAGTATTAGCTGGTGTAGGTGCCTGCTGATTACACTTCACCAAACATGGTTGATGAGATCCATCATATGTAGTCAGGGGAGCCTGATAACTAACTGATGATGTATAAGCAGGTGTATGTTCCTGCCTATAGTACTCTGCCGGAATTGCCTGGCGGGATTGGCGTGATACTGCCAGACGAGTCTGCTGGACAGCTGAATTGAAACAGACAGGTGTGTGTGCCTGCTCATTTTTTTCCACCAAGTTAGGTTGGTGGACTTCTCTGGAGATGGCAGGGATGAAAACCTGCCCATTGTTAACCGGATTCTGTCTTTTGCGGTTCGTCTTGCCTGCTCGGGTTCGAAGAACCTGAGCTGAATGCCTGGAGTCGGTACCCTCATCATGTTGAGGGTGAACTTCCGCATGAGTCTGGCGGCGATTGTTGATGGGAACCCTCGGGAAGGACTCCTGTCTTTTTGAATTAAGTCCCTGAGGGACCTGCTCATTCACTTCCTCAGAGTAAGGGAGCGAATGGAAATTGTGTTCTGGGGATAACGACCCAAAACAGTTGGAGACGTTAGTCAGCACCGCCTTCCTCTTGATCACTGGTTGTCGTTGTCCGGACGACCTATGTGAGTTGTTCACTTGGAGGTCCTTTCGGGCAGCCTCCAGAGTTGGGATGGTATCATGTTGACGGTACTCCTTAACCAGCACATTTGATACCCAGCGTTGAAGACACTGAGTAGGTGATGTCATCCTCAGAGAAGATGACGATCCAGTAGGAATAGCAGCAGTGGTATTTGCAGCAGCAGTATTCACAAGTGTGAATTTGAGAGTAGCAATTATGGAAATACATAAGATCTTGGAAAATAGTGCCTATTTGATATAATAGACGTAATCAAGATAAATTCAGCTACTTCATCCTTTGGATGAGCACAAATGTCAAGGATTGTTTCTGTTAGCCCTCTTATTGAGTTTTAAATAGGGTCTTAACAAATAAGTAAAACATCATTTTAAATTTGTTAATGATTCACGTCGGGTTCACCATTTTTGTTTCCCTCGGAATTCTGGGATGACCGCCTTGATGGGAGGTTCAAACGTTCCGATTGGTTTCTAACAGGTTTGTTTTTAGAACCGGAATCATCCAATGATTCCACATCCATTCAGACCTACTTTCCAAAGGTAGGTGCTCATTATTTTGTGGACTGATGAGGCTTGGGAATTTGCATTCGTCGAGAGGATGGGAGGTTGGATTCATCACACCTTTTTGAGGGGAATTATTGTCTACTCCGGGACTCTCTTTATAGATTTAAGTTATGTTCGTGAATCCTTATTACATTACCAAGTATAAAATGAGATTTCCTTCAGATCTAACAATCAATGATTAAATATGTAAGAAATTTAGATAATATTTTATATGTATTCATGGTTCTTCATCAATAGAGAATCATCTATATCTATTTAGAGATTCTTAGTCAATGGTATCCTTCAAAACATTTATATAAAAGTCTCTTGGTTATTTATGATGACCAGGCTGGTTTTAAAGCCACTCAGTAGGTCACCTGAAGTTTATTGTCATTCAGAAGGACATGAATTATTTCAGAGTTGGGATCGAACCCATAGATGGGCTACCTACGTATCCTTTGTTTTGGAAAAGGAATCAAAACCCACGTAGTTCGAATAAGGGAGTATGATGTTTATGATTGATGGCTCAAAGAAAGATGTCATAATTACTTTTACCCTCTAAGCTCACGTGAGTCATGCTCGGTTTGAGAAACAAGATGTATTGGTAATAAAATAGACAACTAGGCCATGAAAGATGTAATCATAAGAAATGGTTTGGGGATTATATATGTATGACTGCCCAGATAGATGAAGGTTAGGATTTACTTTAGGGAGAAAATCCAGGAACAGGGTCCATAAAGGTATATGTGCTTCATGGAGATTTGAATACTCTAACTTGGTACTTATTCCTGAAAAGGAAACCCAAATTAGGAGAGGATTGATAATTGGGTTTTACTCCTGAGAAGGAATCCCAGATTAAACGTAAATTAGGACTGGTTAAAGAGAATTCAAGGGAATTGGGGCTTACTCCTGAAAAGGAAGCCCAAAATTATGACTGGGACTTACTCTTGAAAAGGAGGCCCAAGTTAAGTGATTTATGATAGGGACTTATTCCTAAAAAGGAAGCCCAGGTTAAGGATTAAGGTTTGGGGCTTACTCCTGAGGAGGATGCCCATATTTGAGACTGGGGATTACTCCTGAAAAGGAAGCCTATGTTAGGGGATCTGGGGCTTACTCCTAAGAAGGATGCCCATATTTGAGGAATTATGACTGGGGATTATTCCTGAAAAGGAGACCCAGGTTAAGGATTCTCTCATCTTTAAAGGATGAGGATGAATGAATGAACTCTCCATATTTAGTGACATAAAGATATTTAAATCACTAGGTTTTGAGAAATATTCCACAAAATTCCTTTCAGATAAGGAAGTCAAATCAAGAAATCATGCCATGAAATGGCTTTGAAGAGTGTCTTGAAGACTGAATCTTGAATAGGAAATGTGTAATGGCTTAAGAGGGGTGAAATGGTCAAGAAAATCACCAAAAAAGGAAGGGGCGTGCAAGTATTGGGTGGCACGCAGGTACTGCGGGGGCGTGCAAGTATTGGTCGCGCAGGTATACCTGCGCGACATGTGTGGGGTACTTGTGCGATGTTCAACCAGCATTGAAACACTTGAGCGACTCTTTATTAAAGCCTTTAGAATCCTCTTGAGGTTCTTCCAGAAAAGGTACGCGCATGTTCTATCAAAGAAGTAAGGCGGCGCGCAAGTGTGGCCACTTCCCTTAAGGGCTGGCCACTCAGGCGCGCAAGTGTTAATGAATTTCAACACTTAGGCATTCCTCCCTCTCTTTAGATCTTCTGTTCTAGGTAAGAAATTACCTTAGAAGTTTTCTGGAAGCTTTGAGAAGAGACTTGGGCGTAGGGAGCTTCAATCTGAGTTTCTGGAAAGGAATCCTCTCGAATGGGGGGCCCACAGGGTCTATTTATAGGCAGGAGAAGACCCCAGGAGGTTACCGAGCGGTTATCATTTAGGTCGTGCAAGTCACTTGCGCGCCAAGGTACGTCGCGCAAGTGGACTTGCACGACTATGAGAAAACTTGTGCGGCCTATGGGAAAAGTTCTCCTTGTTCATCCCTTTGTCGATTTTTTGATGTTTTCTTCAAAGGTTGAACCATTTTAATATCAGATCTTCCCCTTTTCCCATCTTGAGATTCTGTGACGGAAGGAGCGTCAACAGTCATGATGGTAAATAAATTACTCAACTCTAGGATAAGGAACATGAAGAAAAAATGGTATCCTATTATATTCATTTTTGATGAATTGATGGTGTTTTTCACACCTCATTTATTTATAGTTTTGTGGTCATTAACATTCTAATGATCATTAAATCTATTAGGATAAAAATTATCTGACACTCCCTATAATTATTTGGACATTATATTTTTCTTCCATGTCCATATATTAAATTATAACTAATTTTATTTTATCTGGAAGCCTAGTTATGTTTTATTCTATATAACCTTCATGTTTCTCTTCCCTTCTTTTCAAGGAGAAGTTTTATTAAACTGTTTTACGGTGTGGATTTTCATGAAATGAATTTTCAAATATAAATCTATTTATTTTCAATCACAAGTTCAAATTGTGAGGATGTAATTTATTAAATTGGTGATAATATAACATGCCATGATTTTCAAAGAACATTGTGTTCAATAGTGTCTACAACAGGAAACACCAAAATTAAATGAACCATGAAGTGTCATTATTTACGACCATCATATCTTAGCTGTTGAATTAAAAGTTATGAATTAATGTAACTCAATTTTGAAATATATATATTAATGTCTTAAATGATAAAAAAATATTTCTAAATTATTAGTAAATAAGAACTCAATTTTTAGTATTAGTTTTATTCTTCAAAATATCTTTTCATAAAAACTGGTTCTTATTATGAGATAATATTATAATTAATTTCTCTAAATTTTAGAAAGTTTATTTTATAAAAATAATATCATTTTTGAAATAATTTTATTTAAAAAATCTTAAATATATTTTTTTAGAAATTTCTAAAAAGATTGATCTTTCTACGAATAATGAAACTACTAAATTTTACTGGAAACTAAATTTTGTTTCAGGAATTTATAAAGTACCAGTTAGTTTTATGTTATTTGAGAAAATAATACTCTCTTAAATTTTTAATAATCTAATTAATTTCATTGGAATCGATTTTATGGTTGAATTTTTTAGAGATATTTTTTTATAATTAATAAGGCATTTTCAGATAAAACTATTTTTCATTGAGTATTGTGATTTTATCTTATATTATATTCTTCCACCACTAGAAATTTAATCGTTAAAAAATATCCCATAGTTTTAATCATGAAGTCCAAATGCAAAAAATATTACCCTTTTATTTTAGGTCAATATGACTTGTAACTATAGTAAAATTTTTACACCATGGTAAATGTAAAATGGGTTAATTAGTGTTAAAAATGATTTGATAAGAAAATAAATTAATTAAAATACTTTAATTTATTTCATTAAATGATTATATTTAATATATATTCATCAAAAAATATTAAATATGAACTTTTTCTTCTATTTATCTTTGATTTTGACCTTTATAATATTTATGATAATGATAAAGTCAAAAATAAAAATTTATTTGTTTTAAAAGAAATAATATTTTGTGATAGGGATAAAAATAACATATGGTTGATAACAAATTCTTATTTAAAATATTAATTATTTTTTATATTTTGAAATAATATTTTAAATTTTAATTTATGAAATAATTTCTTTAATTTCTTATGAGACACTAGCGTAGTGTTCATTCAAGTAGTAGAAAAATCAAGTGGATTGGATTAAAACGATAAAATAACATTTTTTAATGGATAAAAGTGTCACAATAATTCCATAGATAAATATATCATATTAGATATATTATAGAGTTTTATTTTCTAATTCCATTTCATTCATGTTATTTTCATTGTCAAATTATGTTAATATTTCATAAAATGAAAATAATAGTTTTTTATGGTAAACAATATTTTACTAAATTATTTAAAAATAATAAAAATAAAAAAATAGTGAAATTAGGATGATAAATGATCTAAAATATCATTTATTTTTTATTTATGGTCTAATTATCACCTTATAATAAAAATTATAACCCTAAAATATTGAAAAAGTCATTTCCATAACTAAGCTTAAAATTGGTTAACAAAGGGGTTAAACAAAAATATAAGGATTAAAATGATATATAAACCTATAAAAATTTGATTCGATTACTATATTAATATAAATATTTATTATATTCTACTTCATGTCATTTTAGAACAAATTTATAAAATTTAGACATATATTATATTGAAATACTTTATGTAATTCCAAAAATGACATTAATGATATTTTATAGAAAATAATATTTTATTAAATTATTAAAAATTAATAAAAAATATATATTTATAAAATTTAATGATATATGGTTTAAATTTTCAATCATGGTCTATTTAGGAGTAACTTATCCTTTTATGCTAACATTCACAACTTGTGATGAGTAAAAAACATTTATATGATGGTAATTGTCAAAATGGTTAAGGGGGTTAAAACTAAGAGATAAGGGTGAAAACATAACAAAAACATATTCAAATTCTATTGTAAAAGATTATTGAGATTAATAATCATTTTATATTTTAATTATGTCATTTTGGATCCATTTTTCATTTAAAATTTATTTATATTAATTTAATATATTAACTAATAGCAAGAGTACCTCTCCCCTCACTTATTAAAGGGAGCCTCCTCTCCATCCTTATTCACAATGTTTGAGACTTATTAATAATCCAATATAAACCATCATATCATCATATGTTACTTAAAATCATTATATTTTTTTTTCAAAAGACCTTCATTTCAAGGCTTAAGGTGTAAGCCAAAATAGGTTTCTCAACAAAGAGGTATAACTTCTAAACTAGTGTTTTCAATTTAATTTCATCTTATAACACCGATAAATATATTTTATAAATTCTAAAATAAGGAATATATTGTCTTTTATATAATTAATTTTTATTATTATTATGGAATAACCATTTTCTATTTTCTTATCATCCATTGGAAAACAATAACATCAATCATATATATGTGTGGATGCCCACCTCCGTGAAGTGATGTGATTCATTTTTTCCATTAGATATACATGGATTGTGATAAAGATAAATTTATTGAATAAATATTATATATATGAAATTAAAATTATTCTATAAAGGTGAATTATTATTTACCTTTCTTTGGTTTCATTCATTGTATAATGAAAATATCACTTTTGTGCACGTATGAACTACCGTCTCCATGAAGTAATGTAATTCATTTTTCATCGTCACTTTTTATGAATGGTTATATAAGTATAAATAATTATTACTTATGTTTCTAATTACATTATTACCATTTTATATATTATGGAAACATACTCAATGTATATGGATCAGGACTACCGAACTAAAATATGCATTAAAAATGAAGCAGTTATCGCCTTGAATAATAACTTTAATAAAGAATTATTGATAATATATTTTGAGTAAATGATATATGGTATAATATATAATATTAAGGTTCTATAATAAATTAATAATAAATTTATATTTATTTTAAGGTATTATCAAACATGTTTAATGAAATATGAAACCTGAGGTAAGGGATTATCATCTCACTTTTATTTCTGTGTGGCACATGTCATATTCACCACTTGTTTCCCTTGTATAATGTATATAATACCCATGAAAATATTTTATGATTAATTTGATGAAATTTTATTATTTAAAAATCTTTATAATATTACCCATTTCTTGTAGTTTTGTTTCAGAAGTTACCAATGTGGTAAGGTAAATATGTTTCAATCTCGTTTTAATCGGGATTTTTTATGCTTGAATTTACATTGAGGAAATTATATGATCCTTATATAATAAACACATTTAATTTTATTTTCCTATATTTCGTCATATAATTTTCAATTACAAGTATCATTTTCCTCTCAATTGTTCTTAAAATGATAAAGAAAATGTTTTTGAGAAAAACATACTATAATTCCTCTTTAGTCGGGAATGATTTTATTTCATCTCCTTGTTTATTTAAAATGTTTTCAAGAATGTTTTAGTATTATTATATGAAATTTTAAAGTCATTTTACCCTTATTTTAATTTTTATAAAATAAATTTAAGCAATCTTCTTTTCATTTGCAAACAAATTAATTTTGACTTTTTCCCAAAACTGATGAAGGAATAATTATTTTAATGTACATGGGAGGAATAGAATTTCCTACCATCATGAACACTCAAAGATTTGAATAATCTTTTATATTCATAAAAAAATATTTTAAAATAATGTTTTCCATATTATTTTGTAAATTTATTATTTTAAATAAGTTATTTCAAATTAAAAGGGGTATTTACCTCAAAAAATATTCATGTGGTCTTTTAAATGAATTTTCATTTCTCATAACATGATTTTATATTAATTATGATCTAATGGTGATATGATACAATGATACCATACTTAATCTTTATATGAATGGTTTATAATTATGATGATGATATTTTTTGGAAAACTATTTTTTTATAGGTTTTGATGTGATGAAATGGTGATATGTTTATGAAACCAATTTCCATTACATGGGTTATGTTATGATGATACAATAAATGGTTTATGATCTTGTGGGACACATATTTATGGTTTTCTTTTTTTGATGGTTGGGACAAGAATTATATATCCCTCCAATGCATTAGGTAATGTTTTATATCTCATGAGATAATTATGGGAAATGATTTGATGTGATCAATCCACTATGGGAAGTAGATACTGATTACTAATCCAGAGTGAATAATATGTAGAGATTCCTAATACACTATAGAAAAAAGGTGTTGTGTCATGACCCATCCCCCGGGGCCCGTGCCGTGACTACCCCAAGCCCACCTTCCATAGGACAGGGCCTAGCGAGTAGCACCAAAGGCATATTCCCTAAAACTGGGAAGGCAATGCCTTTATAACCTATAAACTCATGCAACCAACCACATATCAAGTTACAAACATGAGTAAACTGAATAGTAAAAACACTATATACTATAATTAAAAGGGGCCAGAATACAAGCCCAACTATAAAGTACAAAAAAACTGCAAAGTACACGTAAGCTGAACATCTACAGTGAACACCCGCCAAGGATCCTACCTGAAGGGTAGGTATAGATCTCGAATGGTCATATCTGCAGTGTGCCTCATCTAAGGTCCACCTCCGAGCTACCTCCGGTCCTGGTACCCTCATCCTCAGCCAACACTGTCTAGCATCTACACCAAACACAACAAGGTGCGGGCATAACTCATCCATGTGTGAGTATAAAGATACTCAGTATGGACCCCTGAGACCCTCAAAGGTCTCATAATAACCATAAAGATTAAACCACAAATCATTGAATCAACTGACAACCCTAATTTGGTATATCCCAAACATATAACTATGTTATCAAGTATACACATCTCAATCAGGAGGAAACACAGGATTGAACTCAAAATCCAAAAGCTCAAATCTTCCACAAAGGAAGGAATACCAAAAAGATAAGTACCACAAAGCTACACCACACAGAAAAATACCACAAAGGTATGCCACACACAATATTACAAAAAAGGTACCACCACAAAGGTAAGTACCAAAAAGGTATGCCACACTGAAGATTACCACTAAGGTATCACCATGAAGGTAAGTACCCCAAAGGTACGCCACACAGAAGATTACCACAACGGTATCGCCACGAAGGTAAGTGCCACAATGGTACGCCACATAGAAGATTACAACAAAAGTAAAGATTCAACTCCCACAAGGTATAACTTAGTTACAGTAGTAAAGATGATTTGATGCAACTACTAAATCATCTTACTCTATTAAGAGGCATACCCACATAGGATCCTAAATCATCAGACCCATATCGGATCCTAAATCATCAGACCCACATAAGACCCTATTACATCATCAGACCCACATAGGTTCCTAGTACAGAATACTTACACATGATCCTAGAGTATACCCACATGAATTCCTAGAGCGGATCCTAGCGGGACCCTCATTAACAGACCTAGAAGGATCTAAAAGCCCAGACCCACATAGGATCCCTTTCTCATGTTACAGCTAGCCACAGGGTTCCCACACAAATCTCTCTTGCTTCCGAGAGGGTCTGCTCCTCAAGAAACATGTCAATAATCCAACTTCCATGAAGTCCCACGAATAAGTATCCCAAAGGACCGCCACGTAAAAGGTGTCTCAATGCAACAGACGGTGCGTCAATCGTATTCCTAGTCTATAATTATTGGTCTTTTAGTCCTGAGGGCCTGGTTGGATTCGTGTTTGATCCAAGATGGTCATACCCCAACATTATCTAAAACTCAAGTGGGTTATACCAAAAATACTTCTTCAATCTAAGGTTTCTGATGCCAAAGAAGATTCATCAAATGGATGCTCGAAGCTCAAGATATGGCCGAAAGAGCGAAAAATAGGTTGTAGTTGGTCCGGGTCCGGTCTGACCCGGTCGGCCCGACCCACTGGGCTCACGGTACGGTGTCCCATGGTGCGACGGACCATAGTGCAGCAGCCAACGCCCTCCTCCGAGTGACGTGCCTTCACCGGGGGTCGTCTCGGCCGACCGCCCTTCCTTCGCCACCGCAGCACAAGGTTGCAGCTCTTACTCGCCGGGCGGTGCGAACGCGATCCACTATCCCCTTCGTGTAGCCGGCCTTCTCCCTTGCTTCGCCATGGCCGATGGGCCACGAACCTTCTCTGATGGTGCCATCGTGCCATAACCTTCATCGAATCCAGCCATGGTGCCAGGTGCTATTCCTGAGACCCACCGGTGTCGGTCGCCATCCTCCTCCATCCCGAAGAACACATCAAGAACCACAAAGATTTGTATAGAGGTCGATCCATATTCGTTTTTCCTATACCCTCCGTGTTAGAGAAGTTACAAGTGGCTCAGGGGAGGAGATTCAATGTGAAATTAAATTATCGATGATTAATCAAAATCACACAACTACCTCAAAGGTTTGTTAACATCAGTGATGAGGGAAGGACGGACGTCGGTTTGTCATTATTGAATACATCCCTCATTGGAGATGGTGCATTCTTTGTTAGAGAATATGGTGTGTTCTTCATTGGAGAGAATGATCCTCCACAATTATCCCATGTTCTCCCCTTCTCCTTTACCAACCCCAACCCTCTCAAAGGTAGAGAGGTGCCAATATAAATTAAAATAAGTTTAATAGATTAATTTATGTTGGTACAATTAAATTTTGACACATTTAATTAACTTTAGTTGGCTAAATTAATTAAATGGAGAGTTGAAAGGTTTTCTCCCATTAAAGAGGGTCTGGGTGGTCCCCACCACTAGAATTCAATTTGGGGGTTTTTAGTTTGGGTGGTCCCCACCTTAATAACCCATTTAGAGAGGTTTCAATAAAAATAAAATAAAAGTTATTCTTTATTTTATTTTTATTTACACAAAGACACGTAATGTAACGTTCACCCTTGACAAACTATAGTCGGGGTGATGGTCTCCTTAAGTGAATATCGACGCTGTGAGTTCAACGATGTCCATGGTTTCAATTCTGAGCATCAGTTCAGAAGTTATAAAAACCTGCTCGCACGTTTACTGAACGTACCTAAAAAAAAGTTCAGAAATTCATTCCAGGCACACCGGACCTCGGAATCATGCACTGTCACTTTTCACAGACACATAAAATTCCCATATAAATAAAAAAATAATAAATTACATGGAATTTTTGGTTCTTTACATTATCTTCACATCAGGGCTTTGCATCCCCATAAGCCAAAACTCAAAAGCTAAGAAAACAAGTGGGGCTACTGGGCACGAATTTGAGCCTCCCACTCCAATGTGCTCTCTTTGAGGTTCTCATACTGCCAATGCATAAGCACTAAAGGTATTGACCGCCCATGAAGGACCTACTCTTAGAAATACTCAATATTCAATGGAACCTCTAAAAACATCACCCCATTGTCGATTTCCAGATTTTTGTGGTCGACGAAGTTTGATGGGTCATACACGTATCTCCTTAGCTGGGATACGTTGAAAACATCGTGCACCTAGTGCAACTGAGGTAAAATATCTAAGAGGTAATCCACCTCGCCAACTCTGTTGAGGACCTGAAAGGGTCTGATGAACCTTGGAGATATCTTTCCACCCCGGCCAAATCTACGCAAACCTCATCGAGGTGAGACCTGTAGAAAGACGTGGTCGCCATCCTCATTCTCCAGAGGTCTCTGCCTCTTATTAGCATAAGGATTCTGCCTTCTCTATGCAGTCTTAATCAGTTCCTAGATGATCTGCACCTTCTCTATGGTAGCCCGTACCATATTTAGTCTCATGAGTGCTGAATCCCCTAGGTCAGTCCATCATAAAGGTGATTTACAAGGTCAGTCGTACAATGATTTGAAAGTTATCATCCCAATGGTAGAGTGATAGCTGTTGTTGTATGAAAACTCTAACAAGGGAAAGTGATCCTCCCAACTACGACTGAAGTCAAGGATGCAAGCACGTAGCATGTCTTCGAGGGTCTGAATGGTCCACTCAGTCTGGCCATCCGTTTGAGGATGGACGGTGGTGCTCAAATGAAGATGTGTCCTGAAAGCCTCCTACAACCCCTTTAATATCTAGGAATTGAAATGTGTATCACAATTGTAGACAATAGTTGAGGGTACTCCATGTATCCGCACAATATCCTACAAATAGAGGCATCCCAAACTCTCTACTGAACCTTGCTCTCAAATAGGTAGGAGTTGGGCCGACATTGTGAGTCGGTCGATGATCACCCTAATAGAATCATGACTCCTGGATGTATGTGAAAGTACTATCACAAAGTCCATGGATATCCCATCCCACTTCTAATATAGGATCACTAAAGGCTGAACAAAACTTGTTGGTACCTGATTCTCTACCTTCACTTACTGACAAGTGAGGCACCAAGAGACAAACTCTGCAACTACTTTCTTCATTCCCAGACACCAGTGTTGTTGTCGGAGATCCTAGTACATCTTCTTTACTCCTGGATATACCGCTAGAGTGGATGTGTGAAACTCCCTCAACACTTCCTCTTGTAAAGCCACCGGTACCATAGTACGTCATCTGAAAAAGATGACGTGCTCCCCACCTTTAAAAAATCCGTCATGTACATGTCATGTGGATATCTGAGCACGTCGGGCCTCGCAGTCAGTGTCCCCATGCTACGGCTCCCTGACTCGCTAACGAAGTGGGGGAGTGACTGTAAGATACTAAAGAAAAATTGCTCCATCTCGTTCCACAAAGGATATCTACAAAGCAGCCAGCTGCTCCGTCATGTCACCTGGAAAGTGTATACCAGATCATCTGTTGAGTGCATCTACAACAACGTTCCCTCTCCCAAGATTATAGACTATCTTGAAGTCATAGTCCTAGAAGAAATCAAGCCAACATTACTATCTCATGTTCATGTCCTTCTGAGAGAAGATATACTTGAGTCTCTTGTGATTAGAGTAAACTGTAAAACATCTTTCCATAAAGTATTGTTTCCACATATTCAACGAAAATACCACTACTACTAACTCTAGATCATGGTTAGTGTAGTTTTTCTCATGTTTTTTCTGCTGTCAAGAGCCATACGCGATAACCTCTCTCTCCTGCATCAGGACACAACCAAGCCTGGTCCCTGATGCATTGTAGTAGACTATGTACCCAACGCCTTCCTCCGGTAGCCTCATGATTGGGGCACTCGTCAGTCTCTACCTATGGTCCTGAAAACTCCACTGACATCTCTTTGACCACACGAAAGGTTTCCCCTTCTTTTTCAATGAAGATAAATGTGCTGCAACTCTGGAGAAATCTTCCACAAACCTCTGGTAGTATCTAACCAAACCCAAGAAACTTCGTACCTCCATCACACTCTATGCTGGATCCCAAGCAAGTACCGCCTCAATCTTTGGAGGATCCACCGCAAATCCAGCTTCTAAGATGACATGTCCTAGGAAGTGAACCTCTCGGATCTCGAACTGGAACTTCGAGAGCTTACCATAAAGTTGGTTCTCTCTGAGTGTGTCTATAACTATCTGCAAATATTAGGCATGCTCCTCCTCGGTAGTAGAATATATCAGAATTTCGTTGAGGAAGACTACTACAAAGCGATCATGGTATAGCTAGAATATACAATTCAGGAGTCCCATGAACACTACTGGAGTGTTGGTCACGCCAGATGGAATAACCAAGAACTCATAGTGGACATAACGACATCTGAAATCCATCATCTTCACATCCTCATCTCGTACTCTGAGCTGGTAATAGCTTGATGTGAGGTCTGTCTTCGAGAACCACCATGCTCCCTTCAACTGATCAGAGAGGTATTAAATCCTTGGTAGTGGGTACTTATTCTTCACAGTCACTTGGTTCAGGCACCGATAGTCAAAACAAAGTCTCAAGCTCCCATATTCTATCTTGGCAAACAAAATAAGGGATTCCCAAGGAGAAACACTGGGTTGGATGAACCACTTCCCCTATAAGTCCTCCAACTATACCTGCGGCTCATAAATCTCCAAGGGAGCCATCCAATTCACTGTTGTAGATATCAGTTCCACGCCGGTGTACAAATCAATGTAAAAGTCCACCTATCTATGAGGAGGTACACCCAGAACAACATCAGGCAAGACATCCGCGTACTGGTCCACCACTATAGGATAGCTCAGACTCTCCACATCAACCACTCTGAGGGTAAGGATAGCCAACTGATGAGTGATCAGCTTCACTCTCCTCCGGGTAAGTCCATCATGTGATTCAAAGTCTCCTTTCACGTCAGTTAAGGTAAAACTAGTCCCATAATCACAGGTACACCGCACTTTTCGCCTAATACAGTCAATATAAGCATGGAATATAGATAACCATTCCATACCCAAGAGGACGTCGTAAGGCCTTGATGCCGCTACTAGGATATCCCAGTCGAATCTCTCTCATATTAGAGTAAGCTCACACTGCCGATTTTAGTGTGTAATCATAAAATCCTCTCTTGTAGGAGTCTCTAGCTGTAATGATCGATCCAATGGCTCCAACAGAATCTACGAGCTCCGAACAAGGGCAGTGGTAGTAAAAGAATGACTGGTACCCGTGTCTATAAGTACTACATCTAAGGTGGATTAGACACATATTGTACCTCGTATCATCTCCGAAACGCCATGTTCGTAGGCCACAACTGCCTGGAGCTGAGATCGCCACAGTCCACATGCTCTTTGTGGTCGGGGTTGACCACTTGGTGGTGGGGGCGATAACATCTTGAATCGTTTCCCACTACCAACTACACGGCCAACTCCTCTGCCACATTCGCCTGCTCCCTGTGAAGCTCCTTGGTCGAACCTTTGTCTCTGCCTGGGTGGTTTTTTGACCGTCTGCTGATCATCCGTATGGAGGGTCAGATAGTTAGGAGCCATGTGACCCTACCCGCTACATGTGTAAAACTATTTTATCCTCGCATGACTAGCTCTATCTTCGGTTCCCGGCACAACTGACCCGGAATACTGCATTTGTCCACCTATAGGTCTGGTCCTCTTGGACCTCTAGGACATCTGTCTACTCCCAGCTACAGAAGACTCCTCTACGTGACTCCTGGTGGTGGGTCTTACTATTGGCGACTGCTCAGCAAGAAAACTATCCACTAAGAGGGATCTCTCTAATACCCCCTCTTGCGTTGGGATGCTGAGAGAAATCATTGAATCTCTGATCTCCCCCCTGAGCCCTTGCATGAAGGTTCAGTCCTTGAAGAATGTGTCCTGCACCATATCAGTGGAGTAGCGTTAGAGTTCGGTGAACCTCACTGAATACTGAGCCATAGTCATGCTTCCCTTATACAGATGAAGAATCTCTTGTATGCACACTTCACAAAGGGTCACTAGAACAGACTCTGCCTGAAACAGGCTCTCAAATTCTGCCCAGAGAAGTGTCACATCATCGTGAGCCTGGAGCATCAAGCTCCACCATCTGTCTACTGCTGCATATAGGAGACTACCAGCTAGGATCACCATGAGATTAGGTAGTGTCCCTACAAGTCGAAAGGCTCCCACCGCAGCCTCCAGCCAATCCTCACTGGCATGTGGGTCCGTCTCTCCTCTAAACCTGGGTGGCCTCTCGTGCTGGAACCCGTGCAACGTGCTCAAGTGGCATGCACCCTCTATGACTGGGGGTGGTGGAATTGGTGGCCCAACTGGTAATGGTACTTCTGGTGCCTCTATTGAAAGAGGTCTCTTCACCAAGGCCTCACCGCTCGGTGCTATATCATTGCATACTATACCCAGAACCCTAACTGGCTGTCTATGTGGAGGCATCTAGAAAAGAAATAGGTGTTCCACTATCAATAAGTTATACTGGGTGAGATGACTCAAAATATCACAAATAAAACATTTCAAAAAACACATGTAATCCCTGTTTTCATGAATTGAGTCAGAAATAAGAAGTTAGGGTCTAGGTGTATGGATACGTTGGCCACCACACCAACACCAGATTCCCTAAACTGAGAACCACACTCAAAACAGTTACCACTATTGATGTTAAAAGATCGTAGTACAATTTTCTATGGTAGAACTGAATCCTCTGATGCCAATTTGTCACAACCCATCCCATGGGGCTCGTGTCATGACTACCCCAAGACCGCCTTCCATAGGACAGGGGCTGGCGACTAGCATCGAACATGTATTCCCTAAAACTAGGAAGGCATTGAATTTATAACTTGTAAAATCATGCAACCAAGCACACAACATGTTATTAACACAAGAAAAATGTATAGTAAAAAGAGAGTGTACTATTAGTAAAAGGGGACAAAATACAAGATGAACTGGAAAGTACAAGAAAACTGGAATGTACAAGTAAGTTGAAAAGCTCCGGTGAACACTCGCCAAGGATCCTACCTGAAGGGTAGGTACTGCTCTCGAACGGTCTTCTCTGCAGTACGCATCATCTAAGGTCCACCTCTGAGCTACCTCCAGTCCTGGTACCCTCATCCTCATTCAATGTTATCTGTTGTCTATAACAAACACACAAGGTGCGGGCATAGCCCGTGTAGGGAATAGTATAACGATACTCGGTAAGGACCCCGAGACCCTCAAAGGTCTCATAATAACCACAAAGGATAAACCAAAATGCATTGAATCAACTGACAACCCTACTTAGGTATATTCCCATACATATACCTTTGTTATCAAGTATATACATCTCAATCATGAGGAAACATAGGTTCCAACTCAAAACCCCAAATCTCAACTGTTCCACAAAGGAAGGAATACCACGAAGGTAAGTACCACAAAGGTACACCACAGAGGATAATACCACAGAGGTATCACCACGAATGTAAGTACCACAAAGGTACGCCACACAAAATATTACAAAAAGGTATCCCCACGAAGGTAAGTACCACAAAGGTATTCCACACAGAAGATTACAACAAAGGTATCACCATTAAGGTAAGTACCACAAAGGTATTCCACACATAAGATTACCACAACGGTATCACCATGAAGGTAAGTACCACAATGGTATGCCACCTAGATGATTACTCCCAAGGTAAAGACTCATATCACCCTAGGTATAACATAGGTACGGTAGTAAAGATGATTATATGCAACTACTAAATCATCTTACTATGTTAAGAGGCAGACCCACATAGGATCCTAAATCATCAGACCCACATAGAATCCTAAATCATCAGACCCACATAGGATACTAGTACATCATCAGACCCACATAGGATCCTAGTACAGTAGACCCACATAGAATCCTAGAGTAGTCCCACATAGATTCCTAGAGCGGATCCATGTGGGATCCTCATGCACATACCCACGAAGGATCCCAAAGCACAGACCCACATAGAATCCCCTTATCATGTTACAGTCAGCCACAGGGTTCCCGCACTAAGCTCTCTTGATTCTGGGAGGGTATGCTCCCCAAGCCACAGGTCAATACTCCAACTACCACAAAGTCCCATGAAGAGGTATCCAAAAGGACAACAATCTAAAAGGGGTCTCAACATAATAGATGGTGTGTCAATCGAACGCCCGGTCTGTAAGTTATTGTCCTTTTGGTCCCGAGGGCCTGGTTGGATTCCTGTTCGATCCAACCTAGTCATACCCCGACATTATCCAAAACTCAAGTGGGGTATACCAAAATTACTATCTTGATCAAAGATTTCTGGCACCATAGATGGTTCGTCAAATGGACGCTCGAAGCTCAAGATATGGCCGAAAGTGAAAAAATGGGTCGTAGTCGGTCCAGGTCAAGTTTGGCCCCGTCGGACCGACCCGGCCCACTGGAGCGACCCTTCTCCGGTGGCACCCTTGATTCATCGCAGCCCTTATCTGGTGGCATGGTCGTGTCTTAGCCTTTGTCGCGGTCGGCTGTGGTGTCGGCCGCCATTCTCGAGCCCCACAGGTGTCAGTCACAATCCTCCTCAATCGCGAAGAACACATCAAGAACCACAAAGATCTACGGAGAGGTTGGACCATATTCATTTGGCCCATACCCTTTGCATTATAGCGGTCACAAGCGGATCATGGGAGGACATTCAACGTGAAAGAAAATTAATGATGATTAATCGAAATCACACCCCTACCTTGAAGGTTTGTTAACATAGGTGTGGAGGGAAGGACAGACGTTGGTTCATCATCCTTGAAAACATCCCTCATTGTAGATGGTGCATTCTCCATTGGAGAAGATGGTTCATTATTCGTTGGAGAATGATCTTCGTTGGGAGGTGTTCTTAATCGGAGAGAATGATCCTCCACAATTATCCCAAGTTCTCCCCTTCTCCTTTTCCAACCCCCACCCTCTCAAAGGTAAATAGGTTCCAATAAAAATTAAGGTAATTTTAACAGATTATTTTATGTGGGCACAATTAAATGTTGACACATTTAATTAATTTTAGTTATCTAAATTAATTAAATGGGGAGTTGAATGCTTTTTCCCATTAAAGAGAGTTTGGGTGGTCCCCACCACTACAATTCAATTTGGGGGTTTTTATTTTGGGTGGTCTCCACCTCTATTACCCATGTAGAGAGGTCTCAATAAAAATAAAAAAAAGTTAATCTTTATATTATTTTTATTTCCACGAAAAACATGTAAACTAACTTTCACCCTCAACCAACTGCAGTCAAGGTGAAGGTATCCTTAAGCGAATATTGGCACTGTGAGTTCAACGGTATTCTCGGATTTCAATTCTGATCAGCGGTTAAAAAGTTACAAAAACCCACTCGAACTTTTACTGAACATACCTGAACAAAAAGTTCATAAATTCATTCTGGGCACACTAGGCCTCAGAATCACACGCCGTCAATTTTCACGTACTCATAAAATTCTCACATAAGTAAACATAAAAAAATTACATGGATTTTCTGGGTCATTACATGATAATTCTAGATATTTATGGTTTGGGAAAGATGTGTTGATTCCTAATCCAGAATTATTTTCTGGTCTCTATATTTAGCATCGACATATGAAATAGTTTCCATTCATATGATAGTGACACACTTTTATGCCGTGATTTCGATAGAAACTCATGGTTTATGACTTATTTATGATTATTTATCAGTCATATTATTTATATCTTTGTAAATTATAATGTTTCACTCCATGAAACATAATTTTAATTAATGATAGATTGGGTATGAGATTTATAAGTTATGATCATGATCTGCTACCCTTATTTTTATCTTATTCTTACTTATAATCACATGCTTAAGTATAATCATCGATTGATATCTCTCATGTTTTCCCTTACTAAGTATTTGAGCTCACTATTTATTATTTTTACATTAACTCAGTTATGATGAAAAGTTTCTAAGTAGGGTATCTAAAAAAGGGTATAAAGTGATAAGAAGTTTATCGGAAATGTTGAATGATTTACCTAAATAATATTTTCATGTATCCAGTCTCCAAATAAACGAAAAAATTATTGTTATTTTGGAATTGATATTATTATTATATAATGTATATTAATATATTAAGATGTTATATTTAGGTATACAAAGTATGGGTCTCTATAACACTTCTCTTAGCGAGACTTCCTCTGTTTATGGATACATCCATAAAATATCATCCTCATCATGGACTGGTTGTATTTGGTGTAGGTTTTGTGTATTTCTTTAGGAGAAAAATTATGTTCTATGATTCTGATAGAGATTATCTAGTTTTTTTTGTTGAGTGAGACCCTCAAATAGTTCATAGGCATGTTTTATCATTATCTTCACTAATGGTTAAGTTGATGTTGAGTTTATTGTATTTTAAACCAATTGTGTTTCCTATGATTTTTGAAAATTAACATGTTTTAATTCTTGACGAGTTTGTGGAATTAACCCCTCAATGGGATATTTAGTTTTGGATAGAGCTATATCCATGGGATTTTTTTTATCTCTATGTATCTATATAGGATGGTTCTATTTGAGTTGACAGATCTCTGGGTATAGATCGATGAAGTTTTTAGTAAGTTTTTGTTTGGTGATTGTGTCACCTTAGGGTGATCTGGTTCTATATGTAAAGATGGTTGATAAAATTATTTGTCTCTATATCAATTATCTTTTTTTTAATTAGGTGATAGTGAATAACTACTGTTCACTTCCACTGATTTATTATTTATTCAATTACATGAAATAGACTAGTTGGCTATCAAATATTGATATGCAGTTGGGATCTCATCAGGTACTGGTGAAGGTTAAAGATATTATGATTACTATTTTCCATTGGTGTTATGGCTATTATGAGTTCATGGTAAAGTAATTTTGGGTGAGTAATGCTTCAGTTGACTTCAAGGTGTTCATTGATTAATTCATGTTGGTTTTCATATATTAATTCCTTCTTTAATCCACATACGTTGAAGAGCATGCATAACATCTTCATTATGTTTTGGAATATTTTCATCATCATCATTTGTTTAGGAAGCTATCAAATTGTCAGTTCTAGTATCATGAAGATATTATCTTGTATAATTTCATGCCCTACTTTGGGGTAGTAGTTAATACTTTAAATATAAAGGATGATTTTTCTTGGGCATCCCCAAGAAAATTTCAGAGGTATGGAGTGTCCTTGGTCTTGTAGGATATTATTGGAGGTTTTTAGCCAATTTCTCTTGAGTTGTGAATCCTTGTATATACTTGAAAATAAAGTATTGAGTGTTCTTGTGGACTGTTTATTGTCAAGTAACTACTGATTGCATAGAGGTGAAATTATCCAATTCTCCAGGTATTTATTTTTCAGAAGTGGGAGTTTAGTTCGAGGTTTTCATTGATGCTTCATGTAATAGTTTGGAATATGTTATGACCCAAATGGGATTATTTTCTTCTTATAGGTCTTGAATGTGTTTTCTTTTTTGGTATTCCTTTAGTACATGTCTTGTGGTGACATAGTGGAATAGAGGGGGTCACCTAGGAACCTGAGTCACAAATATGTTCTCAATATCCTGATCTATTTGGTGTTTACATTTTCTCTTATAGAGATTCTAATTTTGTATTTATAGACATTTTATATATAATATGAGATGTTTATCTCTTCCATGATTTCCAATTTGTGACCATTATCTAGTTTTAGAGTCATATCCCCCTATAGTAGTGTTTAGGATCAGATTGTTCATGTTGTAGTGTTTTTGCACAATTTTCCTCTAATTATGATGGTTGTGATTCTGAAATGGTACGATTCGTGAGATGTATCTTATGGGGTGATATTTACATGACCCATTTTTCTTTTCCATTTCTATAGGTTTGGTTTTAAATTCCATAGGATATGAATTATTTGATAGATATCTGATTTAAGGACTTAGATACTTTTAGATTATTATATTTCATGTTTTCAAGGTTTATAGTTCTTATAGGAAGCCTAGGATGGGATCAGTGGATTTTATATGTTTTTATATGGAATTTAGAGAAGTTCAAGATGTGAAAAATAGTTGTAGATGATAGATTTAGGTACAGGTATGGATAATAATTTTCTAATTGAATAATAATGGTTTTCTACGTGTGATTCGTGATGTTTGTGTTAAATTCATGATGTGAATAGATGAGTTTTTGATTGGATAAATAAATCTATAAATAGACATGATGTGAACATGATGTTCATAATATGAATTTATAAAGGGTTATAGGATCATGGTGATGTGTTTTTTGGTGATTCATAAAATGTGAAACTTTCACGATGTCAACGACCTACTCATGAAATTAAAGTGCGCCTAGAAGTTCCCATCTAAAGCTAATCACAACATTAGATTTTTTATGATACCTATGATTCTCTCCAAACTCCAAGAATCCATAGGTTCTTTTTCAAGGTGTTCATATCTTTTTCAAAAGGTATTTATTCCAATATTCTTGAGTTAAATTTATGGGGATTTGAGGGGATTTTTCACTCTTTATCTTATGGTTTCTTATCTAATTGGGTTTTCCTCTTATTTTGTATTTCTATTCTATGGTGGATGATATCCATTGTTTTTATGATGTTAATTTGATATTTATTGGTGTGATTTTAGTGAGTATATATTAATGGGTTGATGTTTCCTTATAGGAGAGAACATCAGAGATGAACTTATTATTATTTTATAGTTGAATAAATTTGAAATATTTGAGTTAGAGGATTCATTTTATCTTCTATTTTTTATGTGAAATTGTAATGTAATCTTGATTTAAATATTTGGGTGATAGTGGAATTACCCATAATATATATTGAACAATATTAATTAAATAATTTTTTATGGTTTTAGTGATAGAATGTTTTTCCATTTATAAAATTATTTGTCTCTTGATTTAGTAGATAGTGCCTTATCTATGTTTAGTAATTTATTAGTATGTTTTTTATGGTATAGTTTATCATGTATAATTTGATGAAAATGGTTAATGAATGTAATGTAGATTAATGTTAGTTGGATAAATAATTAAATAGGTTTGTTTATTAAATATTTGGATTCATATAATTTTATATAAATAAAAGTAATTCATAATTCATTTTTAATTGAAATTTTTCATACATATTTTAATTGTTTTATCCGAAGGATATGAGTCTAAAAATTATTATTGTTAATAATATTAAAGAGGATTGTTAATGGAATTATACTTCCTTTTTGTTTCTTTAAAATAGAATTTATTTATTAGGGAATGTTTAAATAATTTATAGCTTGTAATAGGCGATTTCATAAGTTACACATAGTTCTAACCTATGATAATTTTTTTAGATAATCCAAGATGGTAAAAAACTGTTTTTAAAAAAAATAAATATTTATGGAGGAGGAAGCTCATTTATATGTAAATGCTAAATGAATGTAATGGTGAGATTGTTGGTGATTCTAATAGTGGTTTTGGGGATGGAACATTGATTGATGGAATGGGTTAAATATTTAATTTTCCATTGTTGTGATGAAAGAAAGATTCTAACTTGATAATTTTTTATTTTAAAGGTTAGATAATAAGATTTCTCATTTACCTTTATTCCATTATCCATTTCTTAAAGTGGTTTATTATACTTTGATGATACATATTTTTTATAGTAAGTTAGTTTTTTTCATAGAGTACCTAAAATTAGAACATGTTAATGATTAATAAATTTTTTTACTGATGGGATGGTACATGAATTGATTTAAAATGTTAATAATTTTGAGGAACCATGGAAGCAGTGGCATTATTCTTAGAGGGAATGGACATAGATTTAGGGATAATGAAATGAGAATAGTGTATGGTTAGTTAATGGATGATAAATTAATTAATGTAATGTAAACATCTAAAATAAAATAATTATTTAATGAAGCTCATTGAATGCTTGTATTCTTGTAGGTCATCAAGTTCTTAATGGCGGCAGCCAGGTTTCCCGGATATGATAGCTATAGTTGAGTACAATACATTTTAAATTCTTCTAGTATGGTTGTGATATATATCATATATTATAGGTTTTGTGATTTCATACACCACCCCACCCATTTCTTTATGGAGATTAACACCCAATAGACTAGGGGAGGGTGTTTTCCCAAAAATCATTATTTACAAGGAATGGATGGTTGACTACCAGCTCTGAACCCAATCTCTTTTCTTATTAGTATTTTTTCTGGTATGCACAGTGATTATCTTTACACAAATATTTTTGTAGAGGTATGTATTGAATTTTAGTTATTTCACACACATATTTCTCTAGATATACTATCTTATGAATTATTATAGGTATTTCGTGTATTATATCTGATGGATTGAAGTGTAATATAATACATAAGTGTTATGGTGGATCCAAAAAATTACATGGTTACTATCTAGATATGTGTCATGGGATGATGTGGTGATGTGATATATATGGTGAATATCATGTGATGATATGATGTGATGCATTGGGTTCATGATATGATACTTTAGTCGATGTGTCTTTGGGTTGGATTAAATTTGGAGAGAGATGGATCAGGACATGTGACATTGGTCTAGAGTAGAAAACTAGTGGGTAAGTTGTATTAGGGTTCTATTTTGATAGTATATTATATGATATATTATATGTGAGACTGAAAAAAGTGATGGTTAGCAGTGGGTATTTATTGTTCTAGCGGAATTTTAAAGTGACATCTAATTGTTCAGTGACAATTAATGAAATCCTCATGTATTTCATAGTCTCTAGTCAATTAGATGTGGTTTATGTTATTTCATGGAGGGGTTTTTATGCTTAATTTTTTTTTTTTAAAAAGAAGTTTATTTTTTTAGTTAGTGGCGGTTCTTTAATAAAACAATATCAACTTGAAATATAATTAAAATAAAACTAACATTTGAAAAACATTTTTTGTGGTATTTTTTGTGATGTTTATTTTGATCCCCCACCAAATAAATTCTATAATATTTGTTTAGAGACTGTTAAAACAAACTGCCACTAAATATTTTTTATTTTTTAAACAAATATTTAATAAAAACAATAAATTTACAAAATATTACAGGCTATAAACTAAAACGTAAGTACACTACTGGAAAATGGGTCTATACCCATGCATCTATACCAAAGGTTTAAAAATATTTTTGGATAGATGTTGTAGGTATAGCTATAAATACGGTCATAAATAAACTATATGTATGAAATCCCTCATATTTTATTTTCATTGATCTCATCCATATATGCCTCTCCACCATTAATTGTCATCTCTTTAACAAAACCTCATCTCCCCTACAAACCTTCCCCCCCCCGATTATCCATCCCACTCATCCCAAGCATGAATGATCTCCTCTACCATGCCAACCCTCCTCTCCCCCTATTCATCTATCATCCCTCATGATCATCCCACTCAAATCCAAATCCCTACCTCAATGCTTTGCTTCCTTCAGATTCCAGAGTTCTAGCTTAAACTTTTGTCCTCCCTGTTAAATATTAAAGGTCATGTCATCTTTTTTTATCATGGGTCCAAAATGTAGTCACTTTTAATATATTATGCATTGTATCTATCACTATTTTCCCTTGGTTCTAACTTATACTATGAAAACTAAAGGTCTTTTGAGATATTTTAGGGTTCATAGTGGAACTATTATTGGGGATTTTAATGTTTAGAGACCATGTATAGAACCTTATTCCAATTTTAGGATCTAACTAGTAAACGAAACATGTTTTTTATTTCATGGTTCAATATTCACTTTTTTGAGGTCCATGTTTCATTGAAATTGCTTCATTTTGGTATTCAAATAGTGCTTGAGTTTTATAAATTCATTGTTGATGAAATTATTCTACTATGTGATAGTATGTGGTCTTTCTAAATTGATCATTGAAATTTATGTCATGACATAGAAAATTTAATTTATGAATCTAAAATGTCTATTTGAAATAACTATCAAGACATTCTTAAGTCCTTTTAAAAATGAATATAATAATTTAAAAGGTATTTATGATATAAATTCATGAATATTATCATTTTTAGGTTTTTAATCGGTAAATATATGTTTCAAAAATGGTTTCGGGAAATGTAAATAATGTGTCTAATTATAAAGGCCAATTTTGAATTTTCTGGGTTAGATGGTTGATTTCATGGGGGGGCTCATTGATTTCCCTTTGTCTTTTATTATAGTTGTGGATATATTATTTATATTTTATTGATATGTGGTGTTGGAAAGGGGATTTTTTCTATGAAAGGGTGTTAGAGGAGATGGTGAGTTATTTTTTTGTGCTTTCTTCCTCAATCTTCCCTTCCATGTTCAATCACTGCTTCTTTTTTTCCATGGTAACTTGGATAAATATGTGGGATTTATATATTTATTCTATTCTAGTTGGTATGGAGGCCTATAGTGTGTCCTCTAGCATGATATTGGACATGGTGTGGGGTTATCTCAATGATGTTGGTGTGGGTTATGAGAGTGGCTGGTATTTGGTAGAAAAAAATGGCCAATAATTAGTTCTACATTGGTTTTCTAAATTTCTGATCATCTAAAATTATGATCTAGTTTAGATCACATGACACAAGATTCATACTGGGGGATTAAATAGTGATTATTATCTCATAATTGATTGTATTTTCTACTTAATTATATTACTATGGTAGTATTATCTCATTTTCATTCATTATTTTCCTCATGATGGGTGGTGCCTTCCGAGTGGTATGAATTTCCCTTTTGTTTGGATTGATTCGTTTTAATTTTTTGTATAGATGTTTTTGGAAACCATTTTAAATTAAAGGAATCTGTTTTGTGCTTTCATATTTGGTTCTAAAATGGTTGTTTGTATTAAAAATGGATAATTCCAAGAAATTTAATCAAAGTGACTTTTTCATTTAATAGAAACAAAAAAATTAATGTTTTTTATATGGTAATAGACTTGATATTTTATTTCTTGTGTGTATGTTTGAAATAAAACTATATTATAATTTTATTTCAAATTATTATTCATCAATTTACACATGAATAAAATTGCATAGAATTTTTGGTGACATCATACTGGACCTATTACCTTACATATTGTATATCTATATGTGTGTTTTTTAGCTCATATTATGGGTATATATTCAATATTTATTCTTTTTTATAATCATATCTTGTTTTTTTATCGTTGGGTTAGTAGGGATATGGTGAGAAACATGATATTGTACAATAGATATATGGGTATAATTAATTTTTTTATTCTTTTCTTGTATGTGCTATTATATTTTCCAACTTGTCCTAGTGTATGTTTGATTCAAAATTCATTGAATCTTATTTTTATGATTCATTTTTTAATTTTGAATTGATGTTAATTATTTTAATCTCATTTGGGTAATTTACTATTTTTACTTTTTTATTTATGTTTCATGGATGTCCAATGCATGGGTGACCCATTCTAGAATCTCAATAAATAATTAAATTTCTTTTACACGGTCTTGAAGATGAAACTATTCGTAAGGAATGTTTTTGTGATGATATTGTAGTAGTTTTTAACCAATAGTGATCAGTAAAAACTTATGTGATATTTTTGGTTTATTATCCACTATTCATTTCATTTGTGATCACTCAAATTTAATGTATATACCCACCAATTATTGAAGTATTCAATTCCACCTCTATTAAGTAGGTCCAATGGTCCTCATATCCTAAACCAATCCATTTGATTTCCCCAAATCATTATTGTTTGTATTTTCAATTGATTGTAAGGAAACATCATTCCTATCTATTTTTATATAGACTCGCAAATTTCTAATAAAATTTATGGCCCTATCCCAAAATATGTTTTTTGTTTTTTAAAAATAGAATATTTTCCATGGGTTTTGGGTATGTTTTGTCCTATTTCAATTATTTTCCTTATTTTAATTTAGGGGTATTGGGGTTATGAGTTTTTTGTGTTTTTCTATAGTATTTTGGACCTCATTGAGGTGGTTTCAGGTTTTTGTTCTCAAAGGTGACTTGTGCATCTATCCATAGGTAATAATATACATATATAAGTTCCCCCACATATATATAATCACTCATGGAAGTATGAATATATATATTGAGGCTAGGTGTTCTTATGTATATATATATATATATATGAAAAATGTATATGTGTGTAAGGTAAAGGTGTATATGCATGTATAATAATATATGTATGGATACCCTTGTAAATATTTGGCCATGAAAATATATACATAGGGGATAGGTGTCCATATATATATGAAAAAGTGAATATGCATGAATGTGGTAAATGGAAGAATCGAGTTTCCATCTTCATAAGGAGAGTGACTTGAGTTTGAGGTAGGTTCCCTTATTCATTGGATTTTAAATTTAAAGAATCGTTGATTTTGTGGATTTTAAACCATGTTTTTGTACTAAATAATTTTATAGATTTCTTAGAATAAATTTTTAATATAAAGTAAAGTTTTTACTGAATTGAATCAAATCAAATTAGCCTAACCTGGTTCAAATAAAAAAACAAATTAAATGAAACAAACATGAACTCATTAAAATTGAATTAAATGAAATAGAAAATAATATAAGTAAAAAAACTAAAAATAATCATAATTTTATTAACCTATAAAAAGACAAAATGAATATTCCAAAATGAATCTACAAATAATTAAATTATCCTATAGAATAAAAAATTCAAACTAAAAAGATCACAACCAACTAATAAAATTTTTCCCAAAGAGAATTAATCATAATCAGTATAATCCAGTTGGACCTCTCTTGACCTGACTCAATTAGAATGGCATCAATCATAAAAAACTAGGATGAACTATAAGAAACCAAACCAAATAAGATTATGAATAATAAACCCAAACTGAGTTGAACTAAATAAAGTGTCACCATACTAACCCACAATAGATATAATAAAACAAAATGAAAATTAGAATAAAAATTTAAAAAAAACATTCACAAACTAACTGAACCTTATTGTTTTAACTATAAATTTGATCAACCAAAATAGATCTAGAATTAACAAAATCAAGAAAATAGTTTTCAAAAAGAAAAAAAATGAATGAAACTAAATTGGACCAAGATAAAATAATATAACTTGAACTAATATGATATTAAAAATGATGAATCAAATTAGACAAAATATAATTAATTCATACCTATATGATTGTAGCCGACATGAACTAGAATAAACTAAACCAAACTGATATGTACCAAATGTAATCATACTGAATCAATTGGAACCCAAATGAATGAAATTTTCCATGCTAATATAAACAAAAATAAGGAAAACTAAATCTAATAAAAATGTCAGAAACTTGTATAAAAAACCAAAATATGCTAAAAATCGTTCCATAATTATTATATATCATTAATCATAAGTGTAATTGTTAATTAATAGGAATGTATTATTTGATAATATTATTTTGAAACATGGATTTTTTCCCTTTATTGAAGGTACATTATTTGACCCATGGGCATTGTAGTTCTTATATGTTGGGCGATGAATTTTATATTTATAGTAGATAGGATTGTTGTAGTGTATTTTTTATTTATTTTCTAGATATCATTGGCAACATAGTTCTTTTATCTATTTCTACGAATTAATAGTAGGTATATTTTTCAATGGGGTCCATAATGTCACTTGATGTAGCTATGCAGTTTTCTTTCCTGGGTAGGGAGATCAGGGTAGTGGGGAGAATATTTAGTCTGTTTCATTTTTTTCACCTTTAAACCTTGATGATTCTGTTTATTTTGTTTTCCTTTAGCATGGATGTCCGACGTATGGATGCGTCATGCTGAAATTATATTCATTTTCTACTGCTGTTTTAATTAAATATTTTTAGAAAACATTGTTCCCAAGTGGTGATTCTATGATGCCCGGGCACTTATTCCAGCCCAAGGGTGTAGTCTATTCACCTCAATTCATCCTATTAATTCCTATATTAGAGTATTTAAATGTCATTACTATGTCTTAACCATGGTAGGGCTTAGGAAACATAGAATAGCTGGGGACAGATTGGTAAGATCTTCACAATTTGGTTAACAATTACCATAAAATAATGATTATTTTAGATTATAGGACTCAAGGTACCTTTGGGAAAAAACACTACCATCCATTATCGGTATACAACGAATTGGTTATAACCATATAATACAATTATTAGATGGCACATTTTTACAATGAAACATGTTCTAAAACCCCACACATTGCATAAAAAATAATGGAACAAACAAAAAATGCACTATACCTAAAAAAGGAACACCAAATGTGTCCTTAGGGTAAAATTGATGAGGTTTTGTATATGTGAAATCCACATAAATGACTTTAGTAGTAGCCCATGTACATGACATGTGCATAAACTCCACACATCTATCAAGAACTTCAAGAGACTCCAATAAATCCCCAAACTAAACAAGGGTCTATATCTTTCGATTCCCATATCTAGAATAATGATGAACACTCCACACTTAATGAGGTACCTTGAAATCATCATAAGAAAAGGTGAAATTATAGTATAGTGTTTGTGTAGGGAGTGAGCATATACATACTCAATATAGAACTAGAAACAAGCCTCAACATAGTAACAAATAATTCAGTGAATGTGTAACATTTCAACTCATTTACTTACATATATAATAAAACAAATTTACAGAAAAAATTTCAAAATTTAAAACTAGAATTTATCAAATAAATTAAAATAAATATAAAATTACTCCCTATACTAAGAGGATCCTCACCTAAAGTTACCTTGGGTTTTCCTACTTCAAGAAATATTGGTATCAATATCAGGATAGATGTAATGAATTATTGCAGCCTTTCCCATCCATGTTAAGGGTAGGTAAATCTTGTAGCATATCCTACATAGAAGAAAATGTAGTGTTGGGGAGAAATCCCATCATGTAGAAAGGGGAATGGGTATAAAAATTAAAGGCCTTATCACATTCCATGAAATAGGTTAAGGTAATGTTGATCCATGGAATCACTACAACATAAATCTCTTTTAGTGGCGGTCGTCTAGCGGTGGTTAACAAAATCACCATGAAACCCCCCTTTTTTTTACAGTGGTGACACATCCCCCCAGCACCTGACCCCGACCCCCCTTCTCCCCCCGACCCCCATGACCCACCTTCTCCCCCCGACCCCAGCGATCCCCGAACCCTAGATCGGCTCCCCACCCATGTCGTCAGTGATGGCTCTCACCACACATCAGCATGCCTCGCTGCCCATCGCCGCCAACCCCTCGAAGCCCTATCTCGCATCCCCTATGCCGGTCCTGACCTCGGTCATTGTTGGATGCTTCTCACCACCCCTCTGTGCACCTCGCCACCTAGCACCACTATTGACTACCTTTGTCTTCCCTCCACTCGGGTTTGTCTACCATTATAGTGTGGCTGTGGTATGATTTTGGGTTTGTTTATTTAAAGTTGGTTGAATCTTACTTATTTATTTTCAATCATGATTATTTTGGTATGTTCTTCCACTTATATGTTCCCATTGTAGTGCGGATTCATTTGGTTTCAATAACGGTCATCTATGATCTAGATCTTAATTTACCTCCCACTTGTATAAGATTTTGTAGCATGATTTTTTCATTATTTTTCCTAAGAAGTACTTTTCATCCTAAGAAGGAAGGTTAGATAGAAAGAATGACCCAAATTCTAATGGATGTTTTGAAGGTGTTTATTCTTGATTTTATAGGTTATTGGGTGAATCATTTTCCTTTTGTTGAGTTTTATTACGATAATAACTATTGATTAACCGTTGGTTAATCTCCATTTATGGAATCGTATGAGTGTTCTTACAAATCTCTTTTATGTTGGAACAAGGTTAGAGAGTTAATTAATATTAGACCAAATTTGGTGAAGAGAATGATAAAGAAGGTGTATTCGTTCTATGAGAAAATATAATATGCTCAAAACCATCATGTGATGGACCTGGGTATAGAGTTGTTTATGTGAGATGGGTTTGAACCAGTGAATAGTAATACATTTCTCTTTTTATGATTTCTTACAAAATACACCTAATTCACCTATTAGAGTGAGAAAACTCACTGCTTAACTGACACACACTATGGAAAAAAAAGACACTTGATATACAAGTTTCTCCACCCAAATTGATAATTTAACCCTTGGAATGATCCAGAATCACCTAAACTCATATGATCCACTAGAATCACCATGATGGATAGAATGAGAACGAAATAACTTTAATATGTATTATAACATTAACAACAATTTCATCACCCAAAATATCTCATTATTTCCTTGATATTTATTAAAATATAAATTATCCTTTTCCTCTGTTTAGATTATCTACTAATAATTATATAGTACTCTCACTCATAAATATTAATGCACACTCTACACTCTTAAATTCCTACTTTATGATCAATGTATCATCTTTTATATATTATTTTTTTGTAATATTACACTATCATATATGTTTGGTTATTTTGGATTACATGTACCTCTATCATGACATGTGATCAACTCTCATGAATCCATCAAGGTCAATTTCTAATTCACATGGGACACATGCTCTCTTACTAGTAACACCCTGAAAAGAGTTTACAAATGGATGCTTCAACTTTCCCTTTCTACATTCCATAATAATATCCTATTCAAACTATGTATTCTAATCAATTTTCATTTCCATAGTAAGAATTCACTACCATTCCAAGAAATTCCTTAAATACGATTTAATAAAATATCAATGATCATTTTCCTCTATTTAGATTATCTTCTAATAATTATATAATACTCTCACTCTTAAATGTTAATGCACACTTCACACTCTTAAATGCCTACTTTATGATCAATGGATCATCTTTATTATATTAAATTTCCTTAATCTTACACTATTGTATATGTTTGTTCATTTTAGATTACATGTACTTTTATCATGACATGTGATCAACTCTCATGAATCCGTCAAGGTCAATTTTTAATTCACTGGGGCTACATGATCTCTAACTAGTAAACCCCTTAAAAGTGTTTACAAATAGATCCTTCAACTTTCCCTTTCAATATTACATAATAACAACGAATTCAAACCATGTATTCTAATCAATTTCCATTTCCATAGTTAGGGGTGTCCATGGGTCGGGTTGGGTTAGGTCAAGGATGTTTTGGGACCCAACCCAACCAAAAAAGCTTGGGTCGGGTCATATGCTTCATGAGCATCTGACCCGACCCAACCCAACACATTGGGGTCGGGTTACCCGATGCATGGTCGAAGGACCCAAACCAACCCAACCAGCTGTGGGTCGGGTCCGTTTAGGTCAGGTTCTATGTGTAAACCCATCCTAACCTGACGCTACACTGATCCCGACCCCGACCAAACCAGACCAAACCCAATAGACCTGGACCCCCCCCCCCAAACCTATCCCCCCATGCACCCAGACCACCCATCCCACCTACATTAGCCCCCTACCCCTGGATTATCCCCCCCCACCCCACCAGCCACCCTACCCTCTACACCATCCCCCCTGCACCGGCCCCTCCCCCTCCCCCTGCAATGCACCCCCACCAGCCCCCTATCACCCCTACTACACCAGCCCCTCCCCCTCCCCCCTGCACTGCACCCCCAACAGCCCCTTATCCCCCCAACTACACCAGCCCCACCACCAACACCCTCCCCCTACACTCCACCCCCACTACCCCCCTACCCCCCTTCTACACCAACCCCTCCCCCTCCACCCTGAACTGCACCCCCACCAGCCCCCTCCCCCCTGCACCTCTGCCCAGCTGCACCAGCCCCCGTGCCCTACACAACCCCCCCCCCCCCACTACTACAACATCCCATCCCCCTACCATGGAACCAACCCCTCCCTGAACCCATTTCTACTCTATCCCCTCCCCCTGCCCTGCACCAGCGCCTCCCCCTCCCCCCTACTGCATCATCCCCTCATGTTCCCTCGAATAGCCCCTCCCCCTCCCCCTACTCCACCAGCCCCCCTCCATCCCCATTCCCTGCACCATCCCATCCCCCTCCCCTCACCAACCCCCTACACCCCCTACTACACCACCCCCCACCCCCATCCCCTACCCACCTGTTGCACCAGCCCCTCCCCCTCCCCCCTGTTGCACCATCCCCTCTCCCTCCCCCCCGACACTACATTTCCCCCTCCCCTACCCCCTGCCCTACACTACACTAGAAAAATTCCCCCCCTCCCACATTCCCTTGCACCAACCCCTACCCATCCCCCCACACTACACCCCCACCACCCCTACCCCATGATGCATCTTCCCCACCATAAGCCCCTCCCCCTCCCACTTGCCCTGCTGAACTTTCCCTCCCTCTCCCCCTACTACACCAACCCCTCCCCCTCCCCACTGCCATTCACCAACCTCTCTCCCTAACCCCTTCACTACACCATACCCTCCCCCTACCCCCTTCCCTACACCAACCAACCCCTCCCCCACCCCTTTCCCTTGCACCATCCCCCCCCCCCCTCCCCTCTACTACACCAGCTTATAGAACTACACCATCCACCCCCTATTTATGACCCTACCTGGCCTGCCTAGCCACTATCTACTACAACTAGCTAGAATATACCAACTACATAATTACTGTATGGCCCCCTAACAGTAAATACCCCCTCACACTGCCCCAGATAGCCCACATTCCTAACAATGTACTTGGAAATGGAACTAAATTTCATTGTGTAAACGTGTTGTATTGAAAGAATGATTCCTCTATAAGTTTAAAGAGTCACCACAAAAAATAATTTGGTGAGTGACTAGGTAAAATTAGGGGGATATGTTTGGATTACTAGTATTCTTGGTTGAATGTTTAACAAAATCAGTATACAAAAATGGCTATATGAAAATAGAAGATAGGTGGACAATAAATAAGAATAAACATAACCAACTTAGAGTAGATAAATACTAAATAAGAGGATTACACCTTAAATAGAGATACAAATAATTTTTAGGGGAAATGGTAATCAAAAAAATCACCCAATTATACCTATTGTTTATACAATTGAAATGAGAAACATTCATTGCCTTCTTAAAATGTGTAGACATGCACATTGATCCGACTCACATAGGTTCATAAATAAATTACCTAAGGAATATAATTTGAAGAACATGATTAAAAGAATATACTTACCTTACCATCAGTGCCACCAGACAGAACACATGATAGGCCAAGGAGGAGTGATCCGATAGGATGTATTTCTCCTAATTTCTTGCAAGGGAATGTATTCATCCAGGAAGGAGGTGAGTGAGGAGAGGAGGAGGAAGGGACTAGAGTAGAAGGAAGGATTCCAGTCTCTGATGGCAATGGAAGGATGATGTAAGGGGATTAGGGTTTTCCATGCATGAAGGAAGGTCAGGGTTAGTGGGAGGAGGAGGAGAGGAGGAGGAGAATCTATCCAGGGAGGGGAGGAGGTGAGTGAGGATAGAAGAATGAAAAGGGAGGCCATCCATTTGAGTGCGAGGGAAGGTCAGGGAGGGAAAGAAGGAATGGAGGGAGGAAGAGGCAGGTGAGCACGAGGGAGGGAGGGAATTAGGGTGGCTAGGCTGGGTCACGACGTTAGGTAGGGTTTTTTTCATACATCCTCGGGTCAACAGGTCGACTTTGGTTGATTTGTAGCAAACTCGAGACCTGAACCCACCCATCCATGGGTCAACTCAATACCAACATGACCCAAACATTTTTTTCCACAACCCTAACCAACCTGACCTAACCCAGTCGGGTCGGGTCAAACCCATTGGGTTGGGTCTGGTCTGAACACCCCTAGCCATAGTAAGAATTCACTACCATGCCAAGACAGTCCTTAAATACGATTTAATAAAATATGAATTATCCTTTTCCACTATTTAGATTATCTCCTAATAATTATATATTACTCTTACTCTTAAATGTCAATGCACACTCCACACTCTTAAATGCCAACTTTATGATCAATTGATCATCTTTATTATATTATGTTTCCGTAATCTTACATTATCTTATATGTTTGGTCATTTTAGATTACATGTAATTCTATCATGACATGTGATCATCTCTCATGAATCTATCATGGTCAATTTCTAATTCACATGGGCCACAAGCTCTCTTACTAGTAACACCCTGAAAAGAGTTTACAAAAGGATTCTTAAACTTTACCTTTCAACATTCCACAATAACATCTAATTCAAACCATCTATTCTAATCAATTTAAATTTCCATAGTAAGACTTCATTACTATGCCCAGACAGTCCTTAAGTACAATTTAATAAAATATGATGTATTCTTTTCCTCTATTTAGATTATCTCCTAATAATTATATCGTACTCTCACTCTTAAATGTTAATGCACACTCCACACTCCTAAATGCCTACTTTATGATCAATGGATTATCTTTATTATATTATGTTTCTTTAATCAAGAACTATTGTATATGTTTGGTCATTTTAGGTTACATGTACTTATATCATGACATGTGATCAAATCTCACGAATCCATCAAGGTCAATTTCTAATTCACATGGTCCACATGATCTCTTACTAGTAACACCCTGAAAAGAGTTTAAAAATGGATGCTTCAACATTCCCACTCTACATTCCATAATAACATCGAATTTAATCAGTGTATTTAAATCAATTTCTATTGACATATTAAGACTTCACAGCCATGACAAGATAGACCACACTAGGAGCAAGAGAGACAAAAAAGACAACCAAACCTCAATATTTGAAAGAAGACATGGATTTTTCATATTTTTTTTATTCCACTTATACCTACCCACTAATGGGTAAAATAATACATTTTATACTTACCTATCTACTTAGATACTAAAAGGAAAACAACACAGGGCCAACTGTACTTTCTTTGTAATAGATTTCCACATTATGTTTCAACCCCCATTTATGTTCCATAATCCCCCCCCCCATATCTAAAAAATGTAATGACACGCAGGGTCACAACATGTTTCTACCCATAACACTTCACCACGATACCCCACATGTTCTAAAATTCTCTACCCCAGACCATACCCAACTCTTTGAATCCTAATTCAAGGCCACTAATTTAGGGTAAGAGTTTATTTCCATTTCATATTCCTAACTTTTATTCAATTATTATATGATTTATCAATCCCTTATCTGATTGATATCAAAGTTATGGCATCATTAGTTTTTCCATATATTTTGGTGGAGCACGACATACAAAAAACTACAGGGATGGGATCCTAGTTCTCATCTTCTTTTATGGATCTTTTTAATTTTCATTCTTTGGTTTTCTAGTGGGTGATTTACCATACGTATTTATATAGGAAAACCTTATGTAACATATTTATATATTTTTCAACTAGTATATATAAATCTCTTTCCTTATTTAGTAGTCACTATGTGTTTTAATTTTTTTTAATATTATGTCGTCACATTGTGATATGCATGGATAAAAGCCGGATCACATTACTGAGGAACACACCTTAGTATGTTAAGGGTTTGAAGATGTTTTTAGATTTTTCAATTCCTAATCAATCTGTGGAAGGGAGAATAATATTTCTGTGTCATAAATGAAAATTTATGAATATGGTTGAGAGATATGAGGTTTATGAACATTTAATTCTGAAGCAATTCCCTGGTAAATATTTGTGTTGGATTTGGAATTGAGAATCGAACGTTACATAAAGGTTGATCACTGATGTTAATCCACAAAATGAGATCCCAACTTCAACGACAATGGAAAATGAAATTCAAAACCTCATAAATAATGCATTCGACACTACAAGACACCACTATCAACATCAAAACATAATATAACAACCAGATGAGGGTGCTACAAATTGCAACGTGACAAGTGATGTTTTTGAGACTATAACACCACCAGATCAAGATTGTAACATATCATTGGATACTCCTATTGATTCTATGGAGACAAATGTAAGAGATAACTTAACTAAGGAAACCATGTTTCATGATTTAGTTGACAATGGAAATAAAGAGTTGTATAGTGGTTGTTCGAAATATTCAAAGATTTTTTTATTATGAAGTTGTACCATATCCAATGTCTATGTGAAATTAAAAATAATGCAATGTCCATGATATTGGAATTGTTGTGTGATGCATTTCCTAAAGCAAAAATCCCCAAGTCTTTTTATGATATGAAAAAAAGTTAATAGGAATGGTCTGAATTATTAAAAAATACATGTGTGTCCAAATGATTGTATGATTTATTGGCAAGAGGATTCAAGTAGACAGAATTGAAAAAAATGTTCTTCTTTTAGATGGAAGTCAATGAGTGATGTTGGAAGTCTGAATCAACATACTTTCATAAATAAGAAGAAAATAAACACACCTACAAAGGTTTTTAATTAATTTCCTTTAAATCCTCGATTTCAATGATTAATCATGTCATCGAAAACCAATGAACACATGAAGTGGCATTCTATAGATAATAACAATGATGGGTTAATGATACATCCACTAGATTCACAATCATTGAAGACATTTGATTCATTACATACATATTTCTCACTTGATCCTAGGAATGTTCAATTGGGATTGGCTACTGATGGATTCAACCCATTTGGGACTTTGAGTATCAGTTATAGCATTTGGCCAGTTGTTTTGATCCCCTACAATATTCCTTTGTGGATGTGTATGCAACAAACATATTTTTTCATTTCAATGATTATTACTAGAAAAAAAATTCATGTAAATGATATTGATGTATACTTGCAACCTTTTATTGAAGAATTATAGGATTTATGGAGCAACGATGTTGAGACATTTGATGCTTCTACTAAAACAATGTTAAAAATGCATACTGCTTTAATGTGGAAAATTAGTGACTTCCCTGGGCATGGGTATTTATCTGGTAGGAACATTTACATGGTTTTGGAATGTCCTATTTGTAACATTGATTTTTATCCCAAATGGCTACCACGTAGTAGAAAGTGGTGTTTCTTGTGCCATCGAATATTTCTCGATGAATCTCATAGATTTCGGCGGAACAGATCAAAATTTAAAGGTTTCTTTGATTGTAGACCACCTACGAAGTTGTTAACTAGTTCAGAAATATTTTCACAACTTGAACATGTTGAAACAAAATTTGGGAAGGTTCATCATTTGAATGATAGTGGGAAATGGCTCCCAAGTACATCGTCAAGTGAAATTAGAACACAACAATAGAAGAGAAAAAAAATATATTCTTCAAACTTCTGTATTGGGAATTTATTTTCTAGCAGCATAATCTTGATGTGATGCATATTGAGATGAATGTATGTGACAATTTAATTTTCACATTTATTAAAGATCATGGAAAGTTGAAGGATCATCACAATGCTCACAAAGACTTACAGGTAATGAACATAAAACATGATCTCTAGACATATGAGAATGAAAGTTATGCTCCGGTAATTTTTGCAATGAAAAATTGGGATAAAGATACATTCCATCGAATTTTAAAGAATGTGAAGGTATCTGATGGGTATTCAAGTGACATATCTAGTTGTGTTGACTTGAAGAATCATAAGTTAAATGGATTGAAAATTCATGATTCACATATTTTTTTACAATAGTTACTACCATTGGCATTGCGTACATTATTACCTAAAAACGTTACTATTGTTGTAATCCAATTCTGCACATTTTTCAGACCACTATGTGAGAAATATCTACATCCATTTTAGCTTAACTACCTCTATCATAGGTTTATATTAACCCTTTGTGCAACAGATATGATCATTCCTCCATCGTTTTTTACTGCCATGATGCATTTAACTGTGAATTTTGTTGAGGAATCTAAATTAGGATGCACCATTCATTATTGATGGATGTATCCAATTGAGAGGTAATTTATATATATGTTTTTCAGTTATGTAAAAAAAATTGGTACTTAATTAAATTCATAATTATGTTTATTTTATTTCAGAGATATCTTGGGAATTTGAAATCAAATGTGATAAATAAAGCTCCACTAGAAGGCTCTATTGCTGAAGGCTATTTGGTTGAGGAGTGTCTTGAATTTTGTTCTTGAAACTTGGATGATATTGAGACTAGATTTAATTGTGTTGGATGTGTTGATGACACATCAACGCAATCTCAAATACATCATAAATCAAAAATATTTCCTACTATTGGCCGATCAGTTGAGAGGACCTCAAATGTGACACTGATAGAATTGGAATTATTACAAGAACATAGATATGTGTTGCTGAATAGTGAAATTGAAAATCCATTTATTGAAGAGTGGAGGATACAAACAAAGAGACGAATAAGAGTCTGAACATAAAATGACAAAGATATAACAAAAGTCAATAATAATGATCTTGTTGATTGGTTTTCACGACATGTAAGTTCATAAATATTTCAATAAATAAGAATATTATTTGAACACATATATTTTGTAAATATAATAATGTATATTTATTTTTTTAGATCATGAATACTGATACTAGAGTAGTGTTGCTAGAATATTTGATGTTTCTTGCTCGAGGTCCTCTACAACAAGTAAGAAAGTTCGACGCTTACAATTTGAATGGCTTTAGATTTCATACAGTTGATTGAGAAGAGGGTTTGAAAACACAGAATAGTGGTATATTTACATTTTTTGAAGTGGGATAATATGGAAAGATGACTTATATTATTTAATTAAACTGGCACGGTAATTTTTCAGTTTTTTTATTCAAATATAATTAGGTCGATATTATCAGAGGTGTTAAAAGAGATTCTTTGAAATTTACTTCCATGAAATTATCTCGCTTGATGGATGTTGGTGATCATGAACTTCATGATCCATATATCTTATCATCGCAAGAAAAAATGGTATATTGTGTGAATGATGTTGTGTATTAAGGGTGGAGTGTAGTTTATCACGTAATACAAACAAATTTGTATGATATGGGTGATGAAGTTGAAGATTTGACATCTGAAATAGAATCTCATCAACAAAAAGAAGCAAAATTATTTGACTATATTGATATTGAAAATATTATTCTAGAAAGGATGAATACTGTGGATGAAGTAATGGAGCAGGAAACAAACATGATTGAAGTGTAAAATTATTGTATGTATCTCTATTTATTCATTCAGAAACCATTTATTTCATTGGTGCACTCATTCATTATTATTGTTATGTATATTTTGTTTGTTAGTACATGGAATCCATTATCATTTTTAGTTTTTTTTCTGCATATTTTTTTTTAATATATGTTCTGACTAAATTTTATTTTTTTTAAATGACATCAATGCCATAGGGGAAGTGATACATTGTTTTATACACTACTACGAAAGATGACAATCCATCTGTCTCCCTCCCTATGGAATATGAGACACTATCTACCTTAACCCCTACACCATATCTAACACCCTCTATGAGAATCCCATTATAAGTTAATTCATAGACTCCCCATTCAGAAGCCTCAGTAGTGCGGCAACGGTATGCCACTTCTAGTTTATCACGGGCATACTGGAGGGTCACTGTTATAGGTCCAAATTTTAATATAAATAAATTGATTGCACTTTTTTACACTAATTTCTTGTTCATTAAAGATAAAAAATGCAACTATAGAGAAAAATATAAAAAGTTAATATGTGTGGAATATGAATGGATATAAGATATTTATCCCATTTTATTCATATGGGGTCCCTACGGATGACACCACTAGATTACATTGACAAATTCTAGTCCAGCTCGCAGCAGATCCCATTTCCATTCCTATTTATTATAATGATTGGAGACATATGCCTCCATATTGGAAAAATGATGTTTTGGATTCCCAAATAAAGGTAATTTTAATACATTATGGTGTAATTGAATTTCATGTTATTAATATGTTCAAAATGAATTTCTGTATACAATTTTTTTTCAACTTTACAATTGCTGATGTGATAGAATTAAAGTAGATGTTGATAAATCTTGGTATGAAATGGAAAGACTTAAAATGAAGATTGTATAGCAATTTCAACGATACTTCGTTGACCATCCATAAAATGTATGAGAAGCTACCTAATGGGGTACCCAAAGAATAGTGGAAATTTTGTGTGGACAGACATCGTGAAGAGAAGCAGGTGGTATTTAAATATATATTATTATATTAACCTAAATTTACATTTATACATTTATATGAAGAGGATATAACTTTTAATACATTACTATTAAATTTCATTTTATTTATTTCTGTATCTCTCAAGAAAGAATGCATCAAACAGGGCTAAGCAAGTCATCCCTCACACTGTGGGGTCAAAAATATTTACTAGAAGCCGGTCGACTGTGGTAATCTTTTAATTAGTTTAAATTTTGATAAGACAATATTATCTATTTAATATATTAAATTATTGATTTATATTTGTTTAATTCGGTCACAGATTTTAGGGCACGAAGCATCCCGAACTGAAGTGTGGTTGGATGTTCACAAAAAATCTTATGGAAGTTTGGTTAATGAGCCTACCAATGAAGTTGTTGTATGAACTCATTTATTCATTATAATAACTTATTATCAATTTTTACTATGTTAATATATATTTATATTTTATTTATAGGTACAAATTAATGAACTATGGGATTCCAATCTTGGGCAGTCCTAATCAGTCTCCCAGAATGACATGATTGCTAAAATCCTTAGGAAGGATCATCCAGGTAGAGTGTGTGGTATGGGTTTGGGAAATGTACCATCTGAGGTCATTGATAGGACACTGGGGATTTCAGCTGCATCTACTCTTGGTTGTAGTCAGTCTATACCTGTAGATGCTCCGAGAGATATCGCTTCTCTAAGAAACACAGTTCAAGACATGGTGGCTCAGATATCTACTTTGCAAAAAGCGTTGACTGGTATATATCATCAAGTGACCAGATATTCCCCGGTGGTATTGCATCAACTGGTGGTGAGTTGGTAAATCACAAAAAATTAAAATCATTTAGTTTGAAAACTTTTATTGGTTTTATGTTTAAATATAATTTTGCAACACTATTTAATTTTCAATATAATGTTCTTACAGGTGGTAGAATGAAGTGGAGGTGGAGGTAGAGTGGGTGATGATATGTGTTCATCATCGAACATTGATTAGTTGTATTGTTGATATATTGGAAAAATATGGTAACAGTCGGGTTGTATATGTATCGTGTGTGGCACACAGTTTCTACCAAACATTTTCATGACCTAACATTTTCTTGATTTCACATGTTTCCTTTTATGTCCTTTATTGATTTCCGATGTTTCATTTTATGTCTTTATTTCTGGAGTGTGGTATGAACCATATATTTCTATTCTTTATTATGTCGATTCGTTTTTTATGATTCATTTTTCATAAATTTATTAGGTTTGTCAGCCCTGGGAGAAAATACCACTTCAAAGCATTATAGGATCTCATAAACTCTTCTCACATGGAATATGTGACCATTACCATGCTATGAACTATAATCACTCCTTGTATATCAAAATTCAATCCTGAAATTGTTTCACATTCTTCCAACCTATCACACATCATGATAAATTCTTGAACAATATTCTAAATTGTCTTTACTTGTTTAACCAATGTAGACATTATCTCTAATGATACCCACATTGATTCCCCTAAACCCTCAACTATACCCACCAACCAGTCTTAAGTGAAGATAGGATATTCTATTCAACTAATGAAATCAGTTCTCCCATATCCCACATTTTCTATCCCAATTCATTTACCACTACATTTCCATTTCTAACATTTCAAAATATTGAACATCAAAATTTTCTACTTTCGTTAGTATTCATTATACTCATAGTATTTTCTACTTTCCCTGAGACTCATTTTTCTCCATACTTCCTTATTTGAATATAAGATTCTAGCACAGAATCAATGAATTCATATTCTAATTTGCTAAATTGTGTGCTAGAAATTATTTTCCCCCTATTCCGAGACAAATATATTTCAAGGTAAATGATTCATGATCATCTCTAACTGTGTTCCAAACATGCCCCACCTAGTATCCTTCTTCAACCAAGACACATGGTTTTCTGGGGAGAACCACATAGTTTACCATGACTATGTTCCTATCATGAAACCATTTAGAGGCCTTTATAAAGCTTGAAACACAAAAAAACCTAAGAATTCACCCAATAAAATAATATCTCAAAAATAGTTTAAGAAGGGTAGAATGTAAGTCTTACAGCCCCTGGAAAACATCAAGTCATTATAATATCCCCATCTGAGTATTTATCATCCTTGAGTAGTGCCTCTATATTTCACACCCATCAAACTAGGGTAATTGAGCTCGTGCATCATATTATCACTTTTAAGACTCTTAAAGTGTACGTCCATTCTCCCATATGACTCTAACAAGTGACATCGGATTTCTTCAAAACATTTTCTCACTACAGCCCCTGATTTACACTGAGTGATCCCCAAATGTTGGGAAAGGCTCAAAATAAAATTCTTCATAGTTGATCACATAATTTTTATTGAGAATGTACAATTGATTATAAGATAAATGTAAAACATCACACATTCCTTGATATTGTGGAGGAAAATCCAAATAAAAGTACACTATCATGACACTCATGATAATCCCGAACAGCCCCGTAAACTTTGGTGCCAGTATCCTTTGCTTCTGCAATCATTGATTCCCTAATATAGGAGTCTCCTATAATAAAACTCAAACACCCACAATGAATTCCATGTGTTTACTCCTACCATTGTCATATGATCTCTATTTTAAATGAGAAGTGATTAAATGATTCTTGATCAAGAAAAATCTCACAAATGACTCTAAAATCACGAACGACCTACAATTACTACCTCCCATTCTAATGATTACATATTAGTGAGGCAAACATCCAACCATAATGAGTATCAAAATGTGTCATTTGAATTGAATTCTGGTTTTATATGTATGTGAACTCAACTAAGGATTGGATATCAAACAAATTTCCCTTAAAGTATAATGTAATGAAAATCATTGTGCAATGTAATTTTGGTTATAATTTTTTCAAAAATAATAAAATCTATATTTATTACTACTATATTCTTAATTAGAATTTGATGGAAATAAATTGATTCCAAATGCATGTTTATATAAATTGTTCATCAATATGTAAATGGAATTTGATAAAGATAATGAAGCTGAAAAGTAATGTTGTTTTTAATATTAGATTCATATTATTGTGAATTTATTCTTTAAATTTTATTTAAACAATAATATTTTATTGTGGACACTCATGTTAATTTATATATTCAATCTTAGTAATAGATCATAAATAAATTGATTAATGAAATAATTTAATTGAACAATTAGTTCAATAAAGATAAATTTATGGTGTTGAGTAATCCCATTTTCTTATTATGGATGGATTGTTATTTTAGGGACTAGATTCCATATTCACTCTATTTTATGTTTTTTGTATTTTTATTTCTTTGAATATAGGCCTTTATATATGATGTTATGTGATCATGGGATGGTTATTGGTTGATGAGGTATGGGTAGGGAGGCCTGCGTTTTTTGAGTATTTGTCACCAATGATAGTGGTATTTATGTTGATATAAATGGTTATGTCAGGGTTGGAACAGGTATAGATGGAATAGGTTAAACCCAGGCTTGGCATTATTTTCATAAAATATGACATACATGATTGTTTATAATTTTTTTTAAAAGTTTGATGTCCATTTGATATATTTATCTGCATTCCTTTACCCACTTAATGATGAATTTGGTTGTCCATAGTTTAGAATCTCCTTTCATATTAACTATAGTACGTATTATGTTGATCTTTTGGAATTCATGGAATGTTTTTTTTTCAGGGCACTGGTACAGGAGCTGCATAAACTGCCTCTTTTTTTGTAAATATGTTTTTAACGGCAATTTTAACCACTGCTAACCGTAACAGGTATATTTTGCGGTGGTTTTAACTACCGCTAAATGTTGGTATTTTTCTATTAACGTCGGTTCTAACCACTAATATGGTATTAAATTTATCGGTTGTTTTAACTGCTGCTTCAGTGTCCCATCATCCACATGCATTTCAACCACCGCTAAAATATGTAACCCCCGGATTGAAAAAACCACCAATAAAAACATTATAACCGCCATGAAATGTTCCAACTATGACAGTTCCCATAAACCGCCACTAAAATGCTTTAACTACCACCAATAGTTTCCCAACACACAATTTAGTGGCGGCTTTCAGAAATTGTTGTAGAAGCATATAATGGCGGTTTTAACAGCTGCCATATCCAAAAATAACCACTGCAAAATTGTAATTTTCCTGTAGTGAATTGAGACCCTTTCCCATCACCATCCTCTATAATAATATGTATCTACTTATAAAATTTATATGATAGGAATACATATAAGAACACACCACCTCTATATAACTTCTATAAACTATCAAAGTATTAAACATGCTAAAAAATAAATAAATCATTATATTGTTTAACTAATAATGACAAACAAGATCCAATGTAATAGCATAATGATATTTAAAATACACAAAACATAGATCAAATATAAACTGATTGAGATCACAGCATGTTAGTTTGATTTTATGTTTTTAAACATAACTACTACCCAACCAATTCATTTTCAATGTATGATCATTTAATTAAAAAACATTATACACACAATCATAATTTAAAGTCATTAAAACCTTTAGAAGACTTTAAACATTAATGGTTATCCCATAATATGTTAATAGCCTTCAAATATGAGTGACTCTTCATATTTATTACTTTAAGATCTCATCAAGTGACTGTTCATCCACCTGTGATATGATAATGTTTATATAAAAATTTTTTACATCACCTCTTATAGAGTACACTAACCTTCAAAACCTCCCAATATCAAAAGGAGTCCCTTTTATATTTTTTTTGTGGTATTATAAAGAGAATTATAAATTTACATTTCCTAATTTAATTAGATTCTCTATATGTTTTTGTTAAAATCCACATCACCTATGCACTTGCTTTTTGTTTCCAGTAAACCCTTGAAGAACACATTCATCTTCCATAACATTGATTCACTCTGAGCATCAAATTCAAGGTCCACTTCATTTACTATGCCTTCAAATCAAGGGTTGTTAACCCAAACAATATTCACTGCCTTGATCAGATCTTCAGCATAAAATATGCTTAGGGTTGTTGTCCCAAAAAATATTTCCAGTCTTGATTTTATTTAATTTTGAAGATGATGATGTTATATGTGAGATATTGGATAATTTTTAAGGAACTGGATGGTAACTCGAACTTTTTTTTCAAGCCATAAATATAAAACACTCCTTATCTTGGAACAGGGCGAAGTCATTTGGTTCCAAAATTATATAATTCAAAGTAAATATCAAAATTTAGGAATTGAATAATAGGGTGTCAAATGAGAAACTGGATGAGAACTGTAATAAAAAAGAGTGAATCAAATATGTAATAAAAAACCCATAAATCAATTATCCTTATAGAATAGTGTAGAATAAGACTCCTTCACATGAAGACTTACATAATAAAAAACCAAATTTCATTTTTGAAAAAATTATAAGGTTTAATTTTTTTCAGATTTGGAAATTTTTTAAAATCTAACAGTAGTAGTTGGCACTCAAAACCAACAAGAAGATGATGTTCAAGTAAGAAACATAAAAAATTTGAATATTGTAAATAGTGGATGAGTTAAAGAATTGGGAATAGTAATTCACATAGTTATTGATGGGTTTTTAGATCTCTATAAGATATAAATAATAGTACTAAGACATATGAATCTTTTATGGGATTTGTATGACAAAAGTACTTGTTATCAAGAAAAAGATTAATTTCATTTAAAATTATTATAAAATTTTTTTATCTAAATATGGGGAATGTGAACATATTATAAGGTTAAGGAATTTTCTTTGGTCAGTTATTTAAAATTATTCGTTCTTGTTCAGATAGAATTTGGGAATCTATTTCAAATGTGTAGTGTAGTTTGTTTTTTTCGAGGTTCGGGTAGTGTAAGGGTATATTGTGCTTGGTGGGAAGAGTGAGGGCATGTTGTGCTTAGTGGGGACAATGAGGGAATACTGTGTAGAGTGAGGTGAGAGGAGGATATACTATTGTTTTCCTAGACCACTGGTATATAGTTCTACTAAACAAACTTTATACCAATGGTTTGTATGTAACCGTTCATATGTAGTTTTATTTTGTTGGTATAAATTTATACCATTGGTTTACATGAAATCATTGGTATACAAAACTGATTAACATAACACTATACCCATGGTTGTAAAACTATTGGAATATATATACATAACAATATTTCACCTCTAACCGTTGGAATTGGATAACTTGAAATAGCCTTATACCAACAGTTTTTATAAAAATTTTGGTATAGGGTTATCCCGATGTCCCACATACTAAAGGTTCTTGAAACTATTGGGATAGGATATCCCAATGATTTCCAGGCCTATAAAAATTGTTTGGAACTGTTGGTACAGGGTAAATTTTCAGAAGTGATATATGATAAACACATCATTCATACATCACATATCAATAGTCATATAAACAGCCACGATCAACATATCCTAAGTCTAAGTCACCCCGTACATCAACCAATACCTCGGTCATAAATATATAATTATAAAATATGTCAAACAATGAACCCTGGCCAATATACATCCACATCACATCCTTAACTACATCTTTCTGCCTCCCATCATCTCATCAATAGAAACTGACCATGTTATCTCAGCAGATGTGACAAAAAATGAAACAAAAATTAAAACAAAACATAATAAATCATAATTACAGTACAATAATTTATAATATTTAACATACCATGTCAAATAATAACTTTCATGACTACCTTCGGAAAAAATTAATGGATCATAATGGTCAACCTTCTGCCTACTTCCAGTATCTACCTGCAATAATGAAAACTGGAACATTTTGGAAAGAAATATGAAAGAGAAAAGACAAAAAAATATATTCATAATGCTAAAAAAATTTAGTTGTTTTTATAATCAAACAATAAAAACATAAAAAATTAATATATAATGTAGAAAATATTGAAAATAGAAACATACCAATTTATTATATGATTCAACACTTGAAACTGAAAAGGGATGAGTAAATATTTTAATTTACTTTTAAAGCAACGTGTGGTGTGATTTGAATTTATTTAATAAACACATTTTAAACGTTTAAATATCAAATCATGTCCTATAATTTAAAAACAACTACGAAATAGTTCTCCCATGATTTCATATCAATATGAGGTCATTTTATGTGGTTTTGACCATTCCATGCATGTTTTATTGTTTTAAAACACTAAAAATGCCTTTATAGCCATAACATCCAAACCGTCATTTAGAATGATGTTTTGTCGATTACTATATTTTAAAATTAAATATATGGTTGTTTTCCATTGATTTTATGAAAATACGATGACTTTTTCATAGTTTTGACTCTTCCACACACATTTTAGAGTTTTATAACACTAAAAACACGTGTATGGCCATAACAAACAAACTATCTTTTAGAATTATGTTTCATTGGTTCTTATATTTTACAATTAAATCTAAGGTGGTTTTACCATGATTTTATGATAATACGACACCATTTTCCTAGTTTTGATCATTCCACACATGTTTACGTGTTTTAAAATAATAAAAACACATTTACTCCCATAATGGTCAAATCTTAATTTAGAATGATGTGTCATCAATTACTACATTTCACAATTAAATGTATGGTAATTTTCCCATGATTTCACATCAATCTGAGATTTGTTTCCAGTTTTTCACCGTTTCATGCCTGTTTTGGTGTTTTAAAAGACTAAAAACATGTTTATAGTCGTAATATCAAAACCCTTATTAGAAATGAAGTGTCACGAGTTCATTCATTTCAAAATTAAATATACATTCATTATCACATGATTTCAAGACAATCTGACTTTTTTTTATGGTTTTGATTATTCCACGCACTTTTTAGTGTTTTAAAACACTAAAACTGTATTTGCGGCCAGAACAGAAAATCTGTCATTCAGAATGAAGTCTGTAAATTCTTATATTTTCCAATAAAATATATGGTGTGTTTCCCATTATTTCAGGACAACCGGAAGTCATATGTCTAGTTTTAACCATTTTATATATGTTTTAGTGTTTTAAAACACTAAAAAAATGTTTAGGCTATAATGAGAAAACAATCATTCAAATTTATGTTCCATTGGATGCTACATTTAATAATTAAATCTATAGAGGTTTTCCTATGATTTTAGGGAAATCCAACATTTTTTTCCTAATTTCTACCATTCCGCGCACATTTTAGTGTTTTAAAACACCAAAAACACATTTACGACCATAACAGGAAAACCTTTATTCTTAATGACGTTCTATCGGTTCCTACATTTCAAAACTAAATCTATAGCCATTATCCCCATATTTTACGAAAATATGACATCATTTTCCCTGATTTGACCATTCTATACAACTTCTAGAGTTTTATAACACTAAAAGCATGTTTAAGGTCGTAACAGAAAAACTATCACCAAGAACGACATGCCATCAGTTCCAAATTTTTTAAAAAATATAATGTGTTTTACCTAATTTTAATACAATAAGACATAATTTTTTTTGTTTCCACCATTCTATGCGTGTTTTAGTGTTTTAAAACACAAAAAACACTTTTATGACCATAGTGGAAAAACCGTCATTTTCGAATGATATACTATCTTATACTACATTTTTAAATTAAATATATAGTCATTGTACCCAAATTTCAGAACAATCCATTTTTTTTCTTAGATAAAAAAATTTCACACAAGGTTTAGTGTTTTAAAACACTAAAAACTCATTTATGGACATAATGAGAAACCCGTTATTTAGAATAACATATACCTTTTTCCTATATTTCACAATTAAATATACCATCCTTATCTCAGGATTTCAAAGAAATTAAATTTCCTTTTCCTAGTTTTGACCTCACCCCCACCCCAAAAGGTGTTTCAAATGATTTTGTACCTTTTATAAGTGTTTTCCGAGTAATTCTGATCACACCGCATATCATATTGATGTTTCGTATGTGCATACAATTAAAAAACAACTAATAATTGTTTTTACCTTTATTTAAGGACAATCCTATGTAATTTATAGGTTTTTGACCATTTCGTGTACGTTTTAGTGTTTTAAAACACTAAAATGTATTTACAACAATAATAGAAAAAACCACATTAGAAATGATGTGTTGTCAGTTCCAAAATTTTAAAATTAAATCTTTCTTCATTATCCAATTATTTGAAGACAATTCGATATCAATTTTCTTATTTTTACTATTCAATGCACATTTTAGTGCATTAAAACACAAAACATTTGTTTACATCCAAACTGAGAAAACCATCATTCATAATGACATGTTTTTGGTTCCTATATTTCATTATTAAATCTACGGTTGTTTTCCCATGATTTCATGGATATCCAATATCATTTTCCTAGTTCTGACCCCCAAAATTCTTTTAAAGGCTGTTGTACCTTTCATAAGTGTTTATCGAGTAAAAACCAAGTAAAAAAAGCTTCGATTATCTTCAATGTTATGGTTAAAGATCTATTTTTTATTTCTGACATGTAGGAATTAACCACATGTCAATATGGAACAAGATATAGTTGGTATAACCCAAAATGTATGTTTTCTATATAAAAGTGTCATTTTATATATTTTATGGATGTTGTATGTGTTCTTTGTAAAGTTCATGGTCATGAAAAAGTGTCAGGGACATGAAAATGAAAAAACTTATAGAAATAAAAAACATAACACTATATGAGTATATTAAAAAAATTACTCATGTTTTATAAACTAGTAATTAATGAATATTAAATTAATATTACCTTTACTTGAGTATCAAAGGCCTCATTTTTCCAAGTTATAGGAATATGCCTCCAATCTTTAAAATTAATGGGAGAGTTCAATATCTCATAAGCAAGATGCCTAAGAATCTGCATATATTCCGGCAGCGTCACTAGTAGGCATCAAGAACTCATCAAATGTAATGATAATATTGATTTCCTTCATGTCTAATACATCATCTATGTTCATAATTGTATCCCTTCTATGATTTTATTTATCTGTTTAAAAAATTAATTATATAATTTATAAAATATATTCTTTTTGAAAAATGATACAATACCAATAATGGTAACCTACTAATATCCCCTAGATGGAGGGGTGAAAAATGATCCATCATTCGAGGTGAATCATTTTGTGGACTACCAACGTCATCTATTGAAATGACTAGCTCACTAATAGTCTCAGGTATAGTGAAATCACTAGGATCATCATAAGATGATGTTAGTGGTGGCGTGCTCTGAGATGTTGATTGGTTGGAATCATTAATTTTTTTTGTTATTGATATTCCTGTATTTTAAAAGGTTATGGTATATTAAATATATAAAAAAAATATAAATCAAAAATATTTTTAGAAAAAAAATGAAAAATGGAACAATTTTTATATGTATGAAACACTTATAAATGAGAAATTAAAATATTATTTCTTTACCAATTTATACATTCCATTATCATCGTATGCATTATCTCTATTGTTATCAAATTACATTGTGATGATTCCTTCATGTTCACACTCTATTTTATGTTCTACCATTTTAGATATTATCTTGAAAAAACTATTCAACTTTTTCTGATTGAGGAGGTTCACTATCACAAATCACCAATTGATCTTTATCATCCCTATTATATAAGTCTCTCTACTTTAGGTGTACAAAAACAAAACAACCGTCATGTCTTTTATCATCCACATAATAAAACATCTTCTCTTATGAATCTAAGATAAATGGATCATGCTCTGCATGGTCACTGATATCCATCAAATAAGTAAAATTCACAAAAGTAAAAATTATTGAATCTTTCATTATAACCCAATCAATGTTTACCTACTTTATTTTTAAAAAGAAATCTAAAAACAGTAAATGATAGTTTTCATAAATTATATCAATCAACGTCCCGTATTATCCCACCTTGAAAAATGAAAATACCCTATTATTTTTAGTTTTCATGTTTTCTCAAATATAAATTCTATGAATCCTAAATCCATGAATATTGTAGGCATCAAATCTCTTATCCTTCCTTGGCATAAATCATGTAAAAAACATCAAATCATTCAATATTTTATCTCGATTTCAATATTCACTATCTTTACAAAAATATATAAGTGTTTAATTTTATCATAGAAAAAATAAAAACATGTAAATGATATTAATATGAGTATATACAATCACAATGGGAAAACGGTTTGAAAAGATCCTTATTAATAGCGTTTTTAATTCTATATCATATTATTGTCCTATTATTTGTATTCTCAATTATTCGATAAATGGATCTGAAAAAACACTATTGAGTAGCACATATCTATGTTCTTGTAACATCCTTAATTCAATCAGTGTAAAATCTGACCCCTTTCCCATTGGTCTTCCAATAGTTAGAAGTAATGATTATTGATTTTCAGAACAAGAATAAGTGGAGATGTCATCCATAGATCTAGCATGATTTAATATAGTCTTAATCCCATCAAAATACCTATAAAAAAAGTTCATGCACTTTCACATATATAACCTTCAGCAATGGAGCCTTCTGGTTGATCTTTTTTCATCACATATGATTTCAAATAACCTAAGTTCCTAGTGGAAAAAATAAGAAACATATTACAAAATTAATAAAATGATTTGACAAAATTGAACTCATGAATGAAAATAAGGAAAATATCAACATACCTATGAATTGGATACATACATAGATAGCGTATCATTCCTCTAATTATAACTTCTTTAACCAAATGAAATCTCAAATGAATCATGTTTGTGAATAATGAAAGGGGGAATAACATCTCTAAATGACATAGTGTCAAAATAATTATTTTTTTAATTTTATCAAGATCATTTTCATTTATATTTTGTCCACAAAGCTCTATGAAAATGGTAGAAATCCCAATTAGAACCAATGATTATTTTTTAGGTAAATTATCATGTAAATACAATGGAAATAACTACTCCATAAAAATAGGTGAGTTGTGACTTTTCTATCCATGTAACTTTTGATGTTTTAAGTCAATTCACCTTGATATAATACTTGAATATCCATCCAGAAATATTACATTCTTAAAATCATGAAGGAATACTTCTTTCTCATGATTTCTCATTGTAAAAATCATTAAAGGATACTTTCCATTCTTATTTTCCAAAAAGTCATTCTTTATATTCATTGACTCCAAATCCTTACGATTCTTAAGGTGATTCATTAATTTACTCAACTCATTAATAACTATAAAAATTACATTGTTATATATTCCCTTCCCAATATATATTATTTCATGATTATGAAGTATCAAATTAAACTCCCAATAATGAAGATTAATAATTATACTCTTTTTCTCCCATTGTTGTGTTCCAGCTTCTTCGGATAATTCACCACATACCCATTTCCCTCTTGTTCAAACTAATGACATTTTCCAAATTCTTCAGGGAAATTTATTAATTTTACTAATATTTATGAACTAGATAACAACTAAAATGAATTTTTCATTTCAATATCTCCATATAATCATGTCTTGTTAATCCTAAATTTTTGAGAAGCATCAAGAAGTTGATTGTGACATATAAAACACAATTTTCTACTATGAGATAATCATTGAAGTTCCAAATAAAAATAACAAATTTGACAAGCCAAACAATTATGAGTGTTCCAAAAGGATGAATTTCATATTCTAGGAAAGACACTAATAGTACACATTAAAGAAAAATTCTTTTTTTATATTTGTCTCATTGAATAATCATATGTTTCAATACCATCATCCCATAATTCTCATTATTAATTTATTAGAGGTTGAAGAAATACATCAATATAATTTCAACATATTTTATTTCCAATTATAATTATCAAAATAACGAAACTATTCTTCATTATATACATCTATAGAGGTGTATTGTAGGGGATCAAAAAAACTGGAAAAATTATATAATTACTACTTAATGTACCAAAGGGTTAAAACCATCAGAATCTAATCCCAAACATACATTCCTTGGATCCAAAGAAAAATCTGGATATAGTGAATCAAAATTTTTCCATGATGTTCAATCTTTTGGATCTATCATCAATATAAAGTTACTATCCTAATAATTCCTCCTCATGTTGTATACTTTCTTAGATGACATGAATAATCATTAAAATCATGGTTTTATATTAAAGTAACACAATACCTTTGCAGGATTTTTATTCTTATATTTCATCCTGGGGTTTCATTTATTTATACAATCACTATTGTTCATTGACTTCCATATGATTATATGAAATAATTTTCATTATTCTTTATCAGAATCTTCTCCCCAATAACAAATTCAATCATTATGGAATGCATGTACCTTTGTATAATTAAATCCATGTTTGTTGATGACTTTATTCATAACATAGAATGACACTGGAATATTATCTCCACTAAATTAATCATGAAGAAAATCTAAAATCATGGATATTTCTTTTTTATGTAATTCCATAGAGGCACTAGATATGATATAAATTAATTATAAAAGATAGAATTCAATAAATGGAACACCCTTCTTATAGTTCTCTGTGTTCTTCTTTAACTAGTTCGGAAAAACAATTTTTTTGGGCACTATAGTTCTCTGAAAGACTAACCTTCACATGATAAAATTAAGGTTATTTTTATCTATTGAATTCTTAGGAATTATATTATACAAAACCAAATGTGTCATTTAACAACTTCCAACTGAATTCTCTTCTTCTGTGTCACTATGTTTTTCATTTGTAGTATTGTCATTGTTCTGAATTTCCATACCACATGATTCTCAATGAAATATATATCATACATATTGAGAAGGAAAACATTTCAATATAAAATTCTCATATACTTCATTTATATTAAACCGTCACTTGAATTTACAATCAGGACACAAGTATTTTATTCTACAATCAACTGATCATTTTGTAATTTCCCAATCTAAAAATTATTCTAAACCCTTGGTATATTGAGGTATATTTCAAGGAAAATAAATCTAACATTTATCTATAGGTATTGGATTGTATTCTCATTAAACATTCAGATATAAAAATATAATTGTTTAATCAAGAAAGTAAAATCAAAATTAAATATCGACTAATTTTTCCATTGACTATTTCATAACAAATATAAAGGAAAATGGGATGAATAAAATAATGAACTTTATCCTACTAAAACTATAATATAAAAACACGAATCAAATAGATTATTATTTCTCACAAACATCAATTAATGGGTTGAATCAAATAAATATAATGGTGTATTCTACCCTTGTATTGTAATAAAGGAGATTTCATTCCATTGGAAATTTAGCTACACTGACCAATGTCTGAACTATTTATCATGATCTAATTAATACTCAGATCACCCCTTTAAAAATATGAATGCAAAGTATACTTTATTTGTATATCGTGATATTTCAGGCACACCCAAAATATTCAACTATATATTTCTTTATTTTATTGAACTGGTTTAGTGTGAGTTCATGTTGTTCCATGAATTATATAAATCAACTCTATTAACGTATCATCCAATAATTTATTCCTTTAATTTGAGATAAACATAAAAACATGATGTTAACATAAATTTGAATAATGTCTATTGTGATTTTTAAATCAAATGCTAAAAAACTAGTTATTTGACTCTACAAAAAAACTACAGACTATAATTAGTTTTATTCAAAATCATGTTATTTAAAATAAAATTAATGAATCTATGTTGGCTATTCCAATTACCATAATCAATAAATTATTATCAATAATGTAAAACAAAACCCTAAATACTCTATCATTATTCAATAAATTTTATTAAACTAGATTATTCCTCATATATTCATAAAAATGATGCATTACGATAAATATAAAAAGGCTATAATATATCATTTTCAAGGAATTTATCCTTATATATCCTTCTAGTATTTGTGATGAAACCTTGTGTGACCCCAAACCCTTCCACTAATTGGTCGTGAGTTGGAAAATAGCCTCAGTTATGTATCTGTCAAAAAATGGAGGCATTAACATAAATATAACAGTGTAATTCGTTAATATCAAATTAAAACCATTAAATTATGAACTATCAAGATTTCATAACTTAATTATATCATAACCAAATTTATTTTATAAATTTAATACAAAAAACCCATAATTAATGTTTATTGTAACTTGAAACAGCTAACTAAAAAATCCAAATAATAGATTAGAAACCAAAATTACATATATAATTAGTGTCCAATGAATAAAAAACAAATTATATACATTCTTTATCAACCATTATTATCCATCTAATGATACTAAAAAATAAAATTTGGTTGTGTATGATGCAACCTTTAGGGGTTTGTGTTACCACGAAGGAGGGGATCTAAGGGAGGCAGAGGGAGCCCGGAGGGGGGGGGGGGTCCATGTCACTACTGAAGAGGGGAACTGAGTTAGGGTGAGGGAGGTTAGGGGAGGTTTTTGTCACTAGAAAGATGAACAAATAGGAGGTCTATGGGGGGAGTGTTACAGGGGGAGGGTTCGGAAGGGGGTGGGCCGCAGGCTCAGGCTTGGGGTCTTCGCCAGGGATAGGAGAGAGGGAGGGTGGGGGAAAGGGGTCCACAGGCTCTGGGTCACCACTAAGTAGATTAGAGGATGAGGTTGGGGGATGTGAGGGGAAGGGGTCAGGGTCTCACTTAGTTAAAGGGGGAGGGGATGTATTAGTGTCCATTTAAAACATCTAGTGGTGGTTTAATTGAAACCAATTCTAATTAAAAACATAAACAATTCACTGTGGTTTTTTGAAACTACTAATATATTTTATGTTTTTTACTAGATTTATTTCATGGAGGTTACTAGATACATTGAGAATAAACTACCACCAATCCTCACTTTTTATAGTGTGATATTTGGTGAGAGATATCAGTGGTGAGGATGGTAACTTGGTATACCTATATAGGGGACAATTCAGATTCACTTATTGTTCAATTTAATTTAGCATTATTTTTTATCTTTTTTTTAGAGTCTCCAATTTGTTTAGAATAAATTTTATATAGTTAACCAACTAAAATACATATATAATAAATTGATACCATGATCTAATTTTTACATCTCAAAAAATTCTCACAACTCGGGTACTGATAGGTTTGGTGTCTTGGATATTACGCACATAAACATTTTATTTTACTAAATCTTTGAGAATTTCACCATAATTGTGATCATATGGACCCTTTTATAAATATCTCACATTAAATAATCATTTCATAACATGGGTATTAGAGACATGAGAAAATTGTGAGATTAGAAACTTAGTAAGTGAAAGAATTATCATAGAGTAATAGATCATAAACATGGTGGATAACAAGAGGAAGACATGAATACCATAATGAAATATTAAAAGACCTTATATAATAATCCTAAAAAATGATAGTATAACATAAAATCATAAAAAATAAAAATAAAGGAGTGTAAAAGTTATTAATTTACTCAAAATACATATAAATAACTAGAAACATGTGAGCATGACATAAAAGTGTGGAATAAATTAAAATGAAGGCATAATCATGAAAACATAAAATTTAATGGAAATTAAAGGAATCTAGAAAATTTAATATCATATGATGAACAAATATGAAATATGTTAAAACCATAATCATTTTAAAATTATAAAAAATCCATATACTATCATTGGCTTGGGATAATCCTACCGTCTACCCTTGGGCTTGGGATAAAACCTCTCATTTACTCCTTTGGATTGGGGATTAATCCTATTGTGTACCCTTTAGCTTCAGATAAATCCTCCCATATACCATTTGGATTGGGATAAATCCTTATTCATACCTCATTGGCTTTGGATAAATCATCTCATTTGCTTTATTTTCTTGGGATACATTTTTAGGTGCAAATTTTTTATTGGGATAAATCTTCATTTGTACCCTTTTTCGTGGGATAAATAATCATGTATTCATTTTTATATCAAGATACATAAACATCAGAAAAAATAGGAGGATGATATAAGACCCCACCCTTCATCATCCACATATATGTGTTCCACTTAAAATCAATCAAAAAATATCTTATTAAACCCTTGTAAAAAAGTGTAGTTTTCTTAAACAATTCAAATACATCATATAACATAAAAAATCATAGGATATCGAAAATACAGATTTCCCAAATAAATCATATCGTAATAAAAAATAGAGTGTGATCAAAACATCACTTCATAAAATATAAACCATAGAGTGTGTTTGGAAATAAAAAAGTTTTCAAAAAACACTTTGAAATATTTATGTACAAAATAATTTCAAGAAACATTTTTTTGAAGGGAATGGAATGATTCTTAAAAATCATAAAATAAAAATATCCAAAAAATTTCCTTGAAAATACATAAAGGTTTCAAAAAATTAAAGTGAAAATGATTTTAAAAACAATTTCTTTTAAATGAATCTTTAATAATGGACACATGAAAAGAAGAAAAAAATTTCAGGAAAAGGAAGTGAAAATACTTTAAAAATATTTACTTTCAAAAACAATATTTAAAAAATGATACACGAAAAGGAACATAATTTCTTTGTAGGGTCCTATAAACTTTTCAAGGGGAAGTAAATACTAACACAAGCACTTTTCAGAAGGAAGAAAATATTCCTACAAGTCCAGCAAGGAAAATAGATGCAAATTGAATTGTAAATTTGAGAATAACCTTAAAGAAACAAAATTTTGATCATAGTTTTTTATTTTACCACGTACCATCACCGGGAAAGGTTCACAGGGCACATAAACCACGAACCATCAGTATGCGGAAGGACCCATGAGGATCTTTCCTATAGGTAGATGGCCAAAAACCCAATCCATTGAAAATTTCATCATTGGTGGAATTGAATGGAGAAATTCCATCTACAAACCATTCCTTGAACTAAAAAGTTCACAGGTGAAGCAAGCCGGAGGGTTCCACGAACCATGTCTCACGAACCATAACCTCTGCAAACCCCGATTGACTGAGTCTTCTGTGGGATGAATTATATCTTCATAGGATTCATCAAATGGTGTTTCATGCCCATAGATATGATTTCCCTCGTGCTATATAAGAGGAGCATAATAGGAACTGATAAAGCGGACTAGTGGAAGAGATCACAAATGAGACCCTAGAGGCGGGAAGAGAAAATTCAGAAACGAAGAATATTTTGACATCGGTTTTGAATCATAAATTAATTAAGAACCAAAAACCACTTCTCCATAGGTATAACCCACTGCAAACCATAAAGAGATGGAAATTAATAATAATTGGTGAACCATGAATGTAATCGGTTAAATCGCAAACCATAAATCCCTTGCGAATGAATTCCCCGCAAACAACAAGCTCCAGGAACCTTCTTCAATTCGGAAGTCCACATAGCTCATCACTATGCTTATCAAACTTTTCACCACATACAACATCAGTATGTGGATGGAACTCAGGGAAGTGTGTATAACCACATCTAGCTTCACATAACATTCTGGAATGTGGACCATGTCTTGGATTACATAACACTTCGGTATGTTGTGGTCCATGACCTGGCATGTGTACCACTTCTAGTCGTAGATGACCCCTCTACCGACATATAAGTACACTACATGGGGTTTTCCCCATCTTGTATGAGAAAAAATTACATGGAATGGGGTGTCTTTGGGTTTCCTTCCCCCTTGCTCCAATCAAGCTCCTCCATTATTGTCCATCTCTCCATAGATCCTCCATGAACCAATCTACTTCCATCAGGCCAAAGCCTCCTCCAAAGCCACCAGATCTGTATGATCAGATCATCAGGTTCATTAGTGCGCCCCTCTGAGTTTAAATACCCAAGTTTAGAGGATTCACGAAGGTTGTCCCCACAACGGTTTGGACCTCTTGAATGTCTCTAAGTCTACACTCTCATGGTAACCTGGTGTCCAACCTTGGTATATTGATGTAAACCTCCCCGTTCTAGGGATCAAGGATTATCAGTTACTTTTCTATTCAATTAGGGATAGTGAGTAGTCAAAGGAATCATGATCCATTTACCTTTTTAGGAGAATCGACATTCCCCCCTTTCCCAGAACACATTCTATGGAAATCCCATTAAGTTAATCCCCTAGCCGTTTGAGAGATGAACCACATGAATTTCAATGTCATTCCACATTGAAAGGTCCATTGCTTCATTACCTCACCCACATTTGTCTCAACATGGGAGCAAGTGAGGGAATTAACACACCAAAATCTATTTCCCTCTCTTGTTGAAACATATATATGGCCTCCTCCATCGTTTTCATCCTCCTTTTCCATCAGTAAATAAGAGAAAGTGAAACATTTCTAAATATTTCACATCCACTTTTTTCCCACACCGAGCATGACTCATGTGGGATTATGGGTTGGTGATAATACCACACTCTCCCACTCTAAAACAAACTCTGAGAACTCTGATTCCTTCTCCAACCATGACATGTAGGATGCACATTTGAAGGCCCGAGCTCAAAAGGGGTGCCCTTTTCGAAGGTTAACCCATTTATACCCCTGATAAAAGGGCATACTCATTGGGAATAAGTCCCGATTCAAATCTCACAAATCGTTCTCATCCTAGATATAATCCCCAAGCTAAACTAACTACGAGAAATATGATTCCTACACCAACCAATATATGTAGGATGCCTACTTAATGTCCTAAGGTTAATGGATGGTCTCCTAAGTCAGTCCCAATGAAATTCACAGACTATGGCCTCCTATATGATGTAATACCCAATAATCCCCCCCCCATGGGAAACACCTTTGTGTAAGCCACGAGAAACCATGCCCTGATGTTGGGATTCCTTAGAGTATAAGTCCTTATTCTTCTGGAACGCTGCAGACTTTGATTCCCCATTTGTCTGGGATATATGGGAATCCACCCTAAGGTCTAAATCCAACCCTAAAATCAACCATAATGTTCTCCATTCCATGGTCATGGTAGGTTAATGTCCACCCAACAGACCAAATATCTCCTTGGATCTTTTGGCAGCCTTAGAATGAGTCCCACACCAAGTCCTGACCAAGAATCTTTCACCTAGATATCCTCATCGCATGACATTAAACTGCATGGATGGGTCTTGTCACACAACCTTAAAAGGTGATGTGTCCAGTTAAGTGACACGAAACTACATGGGATCTGATTTTTCTCATGAGGATGCGTATGAATCCTGTATTATGGGTCTAACCCCAACATCAAACTACCTTTAATCTCTCCTGGATGGTGGTAAACTCTAGAGAACTTCATTGTGTGGCTTAAGTTAGTATTGTCCATGTGGCATCAAATCTATGTATATCCATGATGATCCTATAACCCAGAGGTAACCCATAGATACACTCATCAAGAATTAATGGAGGATTCATGAATATATAAAAATGGATTAAATATATAAGAGTGTATCTGAGTAGTAATTAATTCCCCCCCAAAAGGGTTTGATGAGCCTGACCTCCCACCCTCTCAGCAGATGGAGTCCTAAAGTGTCATTGGCCAAATATTCATCCAATGAGTGACTTTTTTCGGAAAAATGGTCCATGAATCATGGGTACTACGGTCATTCCATGTTTCTATCCCTATTAATAAACCCATTATAGACCATTCAAGGACATCTTACCCAATCTAGACCGATTTCAAAGACACATAACCCTCATTGCAATCATCTGTCAGGATTATGAAAATTTGACACCTCCTTAGTAACATAAAAAAAGGATACACTACCCAATCCCGGTGGGACCACCTATCCCTATCAATACATAATGCGACGCGAATCTGTTTGAAACAAAAATGGTGAACCCGATGTGATCCTCAACCAAGGTGGTGGTTTTACACCACTCAAACCCCTTCGCCCCATAAAAAGGAAGGGGCTAAGACGAATTTTCAATTATGCATCTGATCATGAGATGTTACTTTGATGGGATTTTGTTGTTTGTATATGTCATATGTATATTGCAAGTTTATATAGCATCATTCAATGCAAATGGAGTCTGGGAAACCAATGTAGACAGACATATTATTGATCCCACAAGCAGTTGGGGCCCCAATAAAGAGTAGGACCCCCATGCCTACCCAACATCTTTAATTTTGGGTATCCAACAAGATGTTTAGAGAGTACCACAACAATTTTACTCTCCCCACAGTAGAGGTCACAAGACAGCCCCTCAAATCTACAAAATCTCACCAGCTTCCTCCTCATCCATGGCTGGCGCCCTATCACAGGGAGGTCTCACTAGTGGTCTCCAACCGCTTTAGGAGCCTGTTCCTATAGCACGATAACAAGTACATCCCATATCTCAGGGATGTAAGAGTAGTTGATGTTTATGACTTCATCCCAGCTACGAAGGGGTCTTACTCATAGGCCCCTACTAGATAGCTTCACCGCCAACACAACGTTACCAATTATCCTCACTATGAAGAGGATTTTCATGACCCGTCCCTCGGGGTCAATGTCATGACTTCCCCATGCCCGCCTTTCATATGATAGGGGTTGGAAACTAGCACCGGAAAGGTGTATCCCTAAAATAGGAAGGCATTGGCTTTTTAACCGGTACAAACACATATTCTAAGAGAACAACAAAAAGTAACCACATAGACTTGAACACAACAATGATGTAACCACAAAGTAACTGCTACAGTGAAAAGAGTGCTGAATGTAAAGGGGCTGGAAATACAAGACCAACTGTAAAGTTCAAGTACAACTGAAAGGTTTGAATACAACTGAAATTTAAAAAACAGCTATTGGATCATCCACCTAGGATCTTACCTCAAAGGTAGGTACAGATCATCTCCACACCACTCCACGTCAGCAAATCTCCTCTGTGTACCACCTGGTCTTGGATCCCCCAAGCCTCAGCCTAGCTGCTCGTCATTTGCACAAGACACAATAAGGAGCGAGAGAAGCCCTTTTTGTAGAACCTCGGGACACCCTGAGAGGGGAGGGGTGAATCATGGTGAAAACTTTTTCTTTTAATGTGATGGATCTTGTTCCCACTTTGGTAGGAACTTGTTGAACTTGTATGATAAATATGATTATAATGAAAACATTCACATGTAGAGAGATGACAGAACAATTTTTACTTGGTTCACCACTAAGGCCTAAATCCAAGGATCATACGCTGACTGGTTGTCGGTCATACCAAATTCCACTAAATTTCACTAGATATGGATTACAATGGTTCGGGCACAGTAACTTTGTCCCATGATCATTTCCCTTACAAAGGTTTAGGGGTAGCTCACTACATCCCTCGGGTCACTCCAGTTGACTCCCCCTGGCTCACTACCTTTGGTGAAGTCCCTCTCAGTTTATAGACATGATGGTCTCTTCATGATTGGAAAAGAATGCATCCTCTATTGTAAGTAGATGAATTGTTGTAGTCCAACACTCACCAGTAGACGAATCTCACTGTGCATCGAGGGTACTGGAAAATCTCAAAGATTTCGTGCAGCTTCAAAAAGACGATCATACTTCAACAACACCTTGCGCGCTTCCCCAAGACGGAGCACATGTTTCAAGGAAAACGCGCAAGTCCAAGCCAAACACTTCTGTGAATCTCACTTCTTCAGCACCAAACTTGCGCGACTCACTTCCCTTCTCATCCAAATGAACATGGATGCATAGAAAATAGTTTTCGCGCCGCCTCTACTTGCGTGACCCACCAACAACTGTGCGATCACTACACTTGCGCGGTGGGAGCTCTGAATTTCTCTAAGTCATAACTTCGTACCGAATGAGGAGGTGTGGTCCTCTATTTATAGGCATTCAGATAACCTGTGCGGTGGCGCGCAAGTCTTCTCTACCTCTTAACACTTGTGAAACCTACCCAGAAACTTGGGCACCTCTACTTTATTTGACATATTTTGATGATCTGATCATGAAAGACAAACGACACGCAAGTTTCCAATCCTCCTAGGCACCGGCGCGCAATTACTTTCTCGGCGCGCAAGTCACTTGCATGACCAAACATATATTTGTGCAACCCTCTTTCCATTTCCATATTTTGAAGTTCAGATCTTGAAAAACATATAGAGCACAAGTTTCCTCTTTTTATGGTCAGCGTCGTACAAGTCACTTTTCCAAAACACATTTTCTCCATTTGTTGATTCTCAGGCCCAAATTTGGCAAGCACTGGAGACCGATGCAACCTTTAATACTTGTTATCTGCTTATTCAGTATGGTCACATTGCTATCACACATTCTGACCATCCACTGAGGATTGAAAACAAACACAAACCATACTCTAAATCATTCACAAAATGTCCATGGTTCCAACAATCTCCCCCTTTGGGTTTGTTGGCAATCAGCAAATAAATTCAATTGATCCACATGCAAACCATAAACTCAAGAATCAACTCATCCATCACTCTAAGTATACATGAGAAATTATCAGTGTAGAAAACAAGAGATGAATCTTGAATTGGGTTCCCATGTTTTGGAATTCACAATGAAGCCCAAGAAATTCTCTTACAGTGTCTGAACATGCCTGAATTTATTCCTTTATCCCCCATTGACAATAAACCCAAAGACCAGTATTTTTTCATTCTTCAGCTCAAACGACACCCCCTAGATAGTATCTACCCCACAAACCTACATCACATACACAAACAGATAAAAAGAAGTTAGCATAACTGGGGAGAGGGGTTTTGCGTAACCTCCTTATGCACTGGGAGGTGGATGAACACTGAGGTTCAACCAATGCTTCTCAAATAAAGTTGTTGACAGTGGCTTGGTCAGGATATCAACCACTTTCTCATCAATTCCCACATGATCCATTCTAATAACGCCTAGCTCAACTTTTTTATTGATAAAGTGATACCTGATTTCAATATGTTTTGTACGAGAATGATGAACACGATTCTTCGTAAGATAAATTGAGATTTTGTTATCACAGTAAATTACTATTGGTTGCTTCACCTCATCACCAATATCTGTTAGTTTTTGCTTCATCCATAGAATTTGAGTGCATGCCTTTGTGATGACGATATACTCACCTTTAGCAGTACTAATAGAATTACTTTCTTGTTTCTTACTCAACCAGCCAACACATTTATTCCCGATATAGAATGCACCACCACTGGTGGAATTTCGGTCCACATCATCACCAACCCAGTCAGCATCAGAAAATGCTGATAATTAACTATTCCTTCCTGCAATAAAGGATAAGCCACCGTTGTGAGTCCCTTGAATATAACTTATGATTCTTTTTACTGCTTCCATATGTTCCTCCTTTGGATTACTCTGAAAGTGGTCTGCAATACATGTGGCAAAGAAAATATCCGGTCATGTCATTGTCAGGTACAATAGGCTTTCAATGATCCTCTTATGCATGGTGGGATCTACAATGTCCCATCCTTATACTTTCCTAGTTTAGTGCCAACTAAAATCAGAGTTGACATTGGTTTGGAGTCTTTCATATTAAACCTTTTCAGAAACTCTATTTCATACTTTTCCTGAGAGATGAAAGTGTAATATTTATTTTGAATCACCAGCAGCCCCAAATAATATGTGAGCTCCCCAATCATAGACATTTCAAATTATGATTTCATGTGATTGGAAAATTCATCCACTAATTTCTGCTTGCTGCCACAGAAAATAATGTCATCAACGTAGATTAGAACCATGAACTGATCTTTTGGAGAATTCTTCATGTACAAATTGTGGTCTACTCATATTCTCTTGAATTCCAGCTTCTTGAGATACGAGTCTAGTCAGGAATACCATGCTCGTGGTGCCTACTTCAAACCATATAGAGCTTTCTTCAGTTTGTAGACCTTTATTTCATCAGAACCAAGAAAAAAACCCACTGGTTTTTCAATGTAGACTTATTCTTCGAGTACACCATTCAAGAATGTTGTCTTGACATCCATATGGTATACTTTATATCCTCTTTGTAGTGCCATGGAAAGGAAAATCCCGATTGACTCCAGTCTAGCCACCAGAGCAAAGGATTATTCAACATCAACACCTTCAATCTGAGAGTATCCTTTACATACAAGTTGTGACTTGTTTCTAATAACACTTTTATTCTAATAAAACTTGTTTTTGAAGATCCATTTTGTACTAATAAAATTGTGACCTTCGGGTCTTTGGACAAGATCCCATGTTTGATTGTTGTCAATATGATCTAAATCTTCATTCATGTCTTTTACCCATGATTCATACTTTTCAGTTTCTTCAAATGAGGATGGATCCACAACTAATAGAAATGTGGATTTCCTGTTATTCCCCATTCTCCATGTTTGAGTGGGTGCACTCCTGTCCCCAATTATGTTAGAGGAATCAATCTCAGCTCTACAATTTCTCCTGTACGGTTCAATTGCATTCTCTCCAGCCACAGTTTCTTCATCAGATTCTTCTTCTGAGTCAACATCTTGATGCGATTGTTGAGTGTTTTGTACAGCTTCCTCTATTTCTATATTTGTATTTTCTCCATGTTCACTTTCTTCATCACTTTCTCTCACATCATCATATGATGCCTTTGAAGCATTTTTGGTTTTCTCTTCAATTATTTTAACATCACTACTTTCCACAGTCTTTCCTAATTGCTTGTTGAAACACTTGTAGGCTTCTCTCTTCATTGAGTATCCGAGGAAAATTCCTTCATCTGCATTGTCACCATACTTCACTTGATTTCATTCTTTGTTTCTGATGAAACATTTACTTCAAAAAACATGAATGTAATTCAAAGAGGGATTCCTTCCATGCAACAATTCATACGGTGTATTCCTCTCATCCATATAGTGTCCTATTCAATTTTGAATATACATTATAGCTTGAACAACCTCTTTCTAGTAATGTCGTGGAATACTACTCTCAATCAGCATAGTTCACGAGATGTTGTTCACCTGGTGATTCCTACATTCAACAACTCCATTTTGTGGTGGATTTCTCACAGCAGCAACCTCATGTTATATCTTTTCCTTCTCTAGATAATTTTCAAATTCAATGGACATGTATTCCCCTCCATTTTCAGATCACAACACTTTTATTGTTCGTCTGGTATCATTCTCGGTGATTCGACGATATTTTTTCATACAGTCAAGGACTTTTTGTTTCCTGTGAATGACCATCACACATGTCATTCTACTATAATCATCTATGAAAAGGACAAAGTACCTTTCTCCATGAGATCCAGCAACATTTAGCATCCCACATACATCTGTATGGATCAGATCAAGAATATGAGATGCCATTTTCCTCTTTGGATGATATGAACAATAGACCAGCTTCTCATGAATGCAAGCATCACATGATTTTTCACATTCATGCTTCAGGTTGGGAATGTCCATGACAATCCCCAATTTTGATATTTTCTCCATGTCTTGTTGATTGATGTTTTTGAGTCTCTAATGCCACAAATTGTTTTCTTCTTCAACAGTAATGTAACAGACATTTTCTTTACTATCAACCTGATACAAGTTGCCTTCTGTTATGCATCACTTCATAAGTGAATTGCATGTCTTTCCCTTGATAGTACATCCTTTCTGATTAAAAGTAAATATAAGTCCCGAGTCACGAAGTTGACTCACACTGAGAAGATTATGATGAGGGCCATCTACGTAAAAAAATTCATTCCTCTTTAGTTCTCCATTAGACAATTCAGTACATCCATTGACTATGATTTTCAGAGCTCCATAATTACCAAATTGTATTGTACCATCAACCTTCCTTTTCATATCTGTTATTAGGACATCATTACCTATCATATGAGATGAACAACCGCTATCCAGAATCCAAGTACGGATGCTTTTTGTAGCTTTGAGGGCCACCTCTGCAAGGTAGGATTTCTAAATTTTCTTCCTTTCCTTCCATGAGACATTGGATTGAGTATAGAGTAATGATGGGATTTCAATTATCTATTCCATGTACCCAAGTTCTTTATAGTCGAAATCTTCTTTGAGAGGAGAAAACTTGTTTGAAAGAGCCACATTGTCTTGCTGATGAGACTTGAATTGTCTCGAACTTCGGTATAAGGTGTCAATGTACCTTCTCTGCCTATAATTAACAGCCTTATGACCAAAATTAGAACAACGAAAACAATATCCATAGAAATTGTTTCTTTTATAAGAATTATGATATGAATTTTTCCTCTTATTTTGGACTCTAATATCGTCTTCATTCAGATATCTTATTGCCTCTTTCCAATATGACATGGTATGGCCCAGATAGCCACAAAACCGAAACTTCATGAGAGGAAATGTCTTCTCACTTGAATTTCTACTCATACATTCTTCCTTGAGAGAATAATTAGACTGCCTGTCATGTCTGAATGCTTGAGAATAATTTTCAATTCTCTTTTTAGTTTGGATTGAGGGTTTCTTTTTTAGAACATTAGGAAACATTTCAACATGTTCAACTTTCATCTTGTATTTCTTTTGAATCTATTCACTTCTAGTAGTTGATGTATCAGCTTCACAGCCAATTCCACTCTTTCCTATGAAAGTGGTTCATTGATCACTCAAAATTTTTCCAACCCCATCTGAACCACACTTAGCTCTTTCTAGTAATTCTACATCTACGAATCTTCCAAACTGTATTTTCTTCCTTGATTCTTTTGAAATTTATTCAGTCTCAATTTTACTCCTAAGATTAACAACTTTCTCCTCAAGACCCTAAGAAGTCTTGTATTTTTACTCTAGTCTGGAGGTGAGGTCATTGATGACCTTACCGTGCTATTCAATTCTCAATTTTAGATCCACTACATCATCATATCATTCAAATATTTTAGATTGTGCTTTCACAAATTCTTCCAGTCGTTCAATTTCAGCTTCAAGTTGATCAACATATTCAGTTGATTCTTCTACAATTGATTTCCACTTATTGAAACTCTTACATTTAATATTATTCTTACTAAGAGTATCCTTAAGTTGCAACTCAGGATCTGCACTAGATTTCAATTGATTTTCTCATCCAGTATCTTCTGATTTTTCAACAGTGGCCATCATGGAAGAATGGTTTCCAGTTTTAAGCTCTGGTTCTTCTTCTTCACAGAATTCATTATCATCATCTTTCTCTTCACAGATAAAACTCTTCTTCAAAACGTTCTTTCTAGATTTGAAATCCCCTTTCTTGAAAAACCTTTTCTGAGGCTTCTCAATGTTTTCAACATTGCTATCATCATCATCAATATTTCTTAAGAATTGAGAAGCAATGTGCCCAAATTTTTCACGACGAAATAAATCTAGAGGTAACTTCCCTTTGAATTTCCCTTTTCCCTTCGGGAACATTTCGGAAGTGAGAGAAAGAATTTATTTTTCCTCTTCGTCTTCACTAATACTATCTTTTGAGATTTTCAGTTTCTCCATGGGTTTGAATTCCATTTCCTTGCTTAATCATGTAGTGCCATCTTCCAGTTTGACTATCATTTGATATGCCACTAGGCTGCTCAGCAAATCATACAAAGAATGTTTTGTAATATCTCTTTCCTCAAGGGATGAAACCTTTGCATTGTAAAGGGGTGGATGTTTTCTTAATATTTTATTCAAAATGTATACTTCTTTTATTTATTCACCTAGACCCCTAATTGTGCCAACTACTTCAGTAATTCTATTGAAGAAGGAGTCTGCATTCTCATCAGGATGCATCTTCAGATCATCAATCCTATTGTGTAGGACCTGTAGTTTTTCCTTCTTCACTTTTCTATCTACTTCATGAATGTTTTCAATTTTATCCCCCATGGACTTTTCTGAGGTGCAACTCATCAACTTTAGATAGATCTAATCATAAAGGGTTGTGGTAAGAGCATTCTGTGCTTTACCATCAGCATCAATAATTTTCCTATCGGCATCAGTCATAGCCATCCCTGTTGGATCCGTAACATATATACCTTTTATGGTGGAAAACAGAACATCCATCCCAAGGGATCTTAGATGAGATCTCATTATATTCTTCTATATCTGTAAATTACATCCATAGAAGAGAGGGACTCCCCTGACATTGACCGCATTCTCCATGACGATAAAGGACAGATTCAATGCTAGCAACCTTTACCCTCTGATACCACTTGTAGAATCCTGGGACACCTTGAGAGGAGAGGGGTGAATCAGGGTGACAAATTTTACTTTTAATACAATGGATCTTGTTCCCACATTGGTAGGAACTTGTTGAACTTGTATGGTGAATATGATAAGATATAAAACATTCACATGCAAAGAGATGACACAACACTTTTTACTTGGTTCACCACTAAGGGATACTTCCAAGAAGCATACACCGACTGGTTTTTGGTTGTACCAAATTCCACTAAACTTCACTAGCTGTGGATTACAAAGGTTCGGGCATAGTAACTTTGTCCCAGGCTCACTACCTTTACAAAGGTTTAGGGATAGCTCACTGCGTCCCTCGGGTCACTCCCGTTGACTCCCCTTGGCTCACTACCTTTGTGAAGTACCACTCAGTTTATAGACGTGAAGGACTCTTCATGATTTAAAAGGAGTACATCCTCTATTGTAAGTAGATGATCTTTTGTAGTCCAACTCTCACCAGTAGATGAATATCACTTTTCGCTGAAGGGTACTGGGAAATCTCCCAGATTTCGTGCAACTTCAAAAATACATGCATACTTCAACAACACCGGGCACGCTTCCCCAATACTTCGTGCAAGTTTCAAGGATGGTGCACAAGTCTAGGCCAAAAACTTCTGCGACTCTCACTTCTTCAGAACCAAACTTGCTCGACTCACTTCCCTTCTCTCCCAAATGAACTTGGATTCATAGCATCCAGTTGTCACGTAGCCTCTACTTGCACGACCCACCAACACTTGCGCGATCACTACACCTGCATGGTGGGAGCTCTGAATTTCTCTAAGTCTTAACTTCATACCGAATGAGTATGGGTGGTCCTCTTTTTATAGGAATTCAGATAACATGTGTGGCGGCGCGCAAGTCTTACCTCGGTGCGTAAGTTTCGGCGTGCAAGTCTTATGTCCCCCATGACACTTGTGCGACCTACCCAGAAACTTGGGCGCCCCTACTTCATTTTCCATATTTTGATGATCTGATCATGAAGTAAAAAATGGAACCCAAGATTACAATCCTCCTAGGCACCGGTGCGCAAGTCCTTTATCAGCGCGCAATTCACTTGCGCGACCAAACATATACTTGCGCGACCCTCTTTCCTTTGCCATATTTTTAAGTTCTAATCTTGAAAAAGATAGGGCGCACAAGTTTCCTCTCCTTCTGGAAAATAGAACACAAGTATCTTTTCAAAAACACCTTTTCTCCATTTGTTGATTCTCAGGCCCAAATTTGGAAAACAGTGGAGACCGATGCCACCTTCAATACTTGTAATCTGCTTATTCAGTATGATCACTTTTTTAGAACACATTCTGACCTTCCACTGAGGATTGACAACAAACACAAACCATACTCTAAATCATGCACAGAACGTCCATGGTCCCAACACTTGTAGGGGTAAGTATAACAATACTCAGTAGGGGCCCTGATACCTCATAGGTATCCTAAAGTTCCACAAAAGAAAAACCCCAAATAAAGACATCAAATATACTTAGTTATATTCCCATAAATATACCTATGTTATCGAGATATACTCATCTCATACATGAGGGATGTATACCACAAGGGTAACACCATGAAGGTAGAAGTACCACAGAGGTAAAACCACAGAGATAGAAGTACCACACAGATAAAGGAAACACATTGGTATTACCATGAAGATAGTACCACGAAGTTAAAAGTACCACAGAGATAAGACACAACTAACACCAGGTATATTATAGGGTAGTAACTGTAGCATCATTAGTCACAAACTTCGAACACCTTGGTAGCTGGGGAACTCTTCCTCTATCGAGTACATTGGGCATGTCACGTCATACAGAGGCGCTTCCCACTAACCTTAGACTATTGAGTTACTCCTCTGATCAAGTACCGTCGATCTACTGCATCACACAGAGGCTCTCCCCACCATGGCCTACTGAGGTACTACTCCTATAAAGTACCATGGGTCTACCACATCACATAGAGGCACTCCCCAACATGGCCTGCTGAGGTACTCCTCCAATCGAGTACCGTGGGTACGCCGTGTCACATAGAGGTGCTCCCCACCATGGCCTACTGCGGTACTTCTCTTTTCGAGCACCATGGATCTGCCACGTCACACAAAGGTGCTCCCCACCATGGTTCATCCACTTTTTATAGAGTTACTCCCCACTAGGCCGTCGAGTCACTCAGAGTCGAAAAAATAGCAGTCGTCAAACAGTCTTCAGGTCTCAGCCAATCGCAGGGTTCCGTACATAGTTCGTTTGGGAGACCCAATCCTCAATAAATAGTTTGTATGAAAACTAGCACAAAGTCTCACAAATGATTAAACCAGTGATTCTCCATGTCATAAGGGTTACAACGCAACAGACAGTGCGTCAATCGGATGCCTGGTCTGTGCATTATTTGCATTTCAGTGCCAAGGGCCCGGTTGGATTCGGGTGCGATCCAACCCGACCATACTCCAAGTTTCCCCAAAACTATCATGGATTAAGTCAAAAGGACCATATAAATCCAAGGATTACAATGCCGTAGACGGTTCATCAAATGGTCATCATGTTCTCAAGATAATTCCCTTTAAGTGTTTCGGGGCCTAGGTCTAGTTCGACCCGGTCTGACTGACACAGCCCGACCTGCTCTGGGTTGGGCCATGGCGAGCTCGGTTCGCTATGTCAAGGCCCGACCCGTAAGGGGAGGCCAAGTTATTATAGGTTTCCGCCTACAAGGGGGCATCCTGAAATGGAGGCGGCCCAGGAGGGCGGCGACCCTGTAGGGCAGCGGCCTGCCAGGACGGTGGCCCAGCCGAATGCGGCGTGAACCGCAACGGGGTCCTCCCTAGCTGCCACCAGGGGGAGCAACCAAAAATTTAACTAAACTACCGAAGGAAATGAAATTTTCTTCGTAGCAGTGGTTTCACGTGGTGCCGCTAGGTGGTACACGAGACCCACAGGGGTGGGTTCTGCCGGTTCAGTCGTGGTCGACCGGCATGTCGGTCGCCTCTCGAGCAGCACATGATAGTGTGCCACACTGCCCCTCATAGTCGGCTGGCGTGTCAGATGCCTCCCTCTCGTGCCTGTGACGGGTGAGCAATGACCCTATTTTTTCATTGGTGTCACACGACGGTGCGTCAATCCTCCTCTGCGGTCAGCCGATGCATGCCGTTCTGATGACTACTGCAGCATTGTGTTGTGTACTCTTCTTGAAGCATGCAAGGATGCATTATCCCCAACATAGTCGTCCAGTATCACTGCACTGTCGGGATTCCATAGAAGTGCAAGGATAACAAGATAGCATAGGGTTCGTGCCAGGTTCGTTAGGCCTGCGCCCTCTATGTTTTCCTGAAAACATGACGGGTTTAAAGGATTAATAATCAATTGAATTAAACAAATAATTAAAACCCTACAAATATACCCCACAAAAATGAATGAATCACGGATCAACCTATTAGTCGGTTGGTCCGTGTTCTTCATATTATTCAAGAATGGGGAAGAGTAAAATCATTTAAAATTCGTAAATTATTAAACCCCCTACCTCGTAAACCCATTGTAGAGTGTCCACGCTTGAAGGTGGGTTGGGTTCTTCATTCTCGCAACAGGGTCCCAATGATGCCGCTCATACGTCGCCCTTTGGATCGTGGTTCGGTGTCACCTGTCACCTCCCACTAGGATTGGTTCCGTCCCTTAAGGGGGATGGTATGAAACAACATAAAGAATTAATGAGGGCTCATAAATTAGGAACTATCCTAATTCCCCAAAGACGTCATTACTTAGGGTTATCAGTTCAAGCCATGTATTGGCTTGACTCATCACTGGCCACACACACCTCTTGTCCATTAGAGGATATGAACGAAAATAAAACAATAAAATTATTTTATTTTATTTCATTTAAAAAGTCACAAAACATAACTTTTTATCCAGACCTACTGTGTTCAAAGTAATGTGTCACTTAAGTGAATCCCGGCACTGTGTATTCAACAGTGCCCACTGATTTTTTTATCCGAGCACCGGTTCAAAAGTTAGAAAACGCCGCTAGCGTGTTTATTGAACGTACCCAAAAAAAGTTCAATAAATTATTAACGTTCACCCTCGACCTGCTCTGATCAAGGTTAGGATCCATCTAAGGATAACATACCCCAAAAAACTCAACGGTACTCTCATAATTTCAATCTGAGTTGTCATTTAGAAGTTATGAATTTTACAAAAAAATAATTGTCACTTGATTATTTTATTTACATCCAAAAACTAACTTTCACTGGTGGCCCGCGTCGGCCAATGTAAGTATCAAACTAAGGAAATCATACACTCATGAGTTTAACGATGGTCTTAAATTTTCAATCCGAGTTACCATTCATGAGTTATAAGAATTTGAAAAATAAAATTATTTTATTTTATTATTTTATTTATAGTTATTCCATTTTTGGGTTTTCCCACTGGAATCTTGCACTAACTAAACTTTAGTCATTCTTAGGGTAAAACTACCATCATGAATGCAGCAGTGCCCTCAAATTTCTGATCCAGGAAACCATTTATGATTTATTTCACTTTTTCAATAAAACTACTTATGCATGCTTATTAAATCTTAACAAAACATTGACGGATCATTTCAAGCACTCTGGGCCTCAGAATCGCGCATCTTCAGATTTCACAGTCTCAAAATAATTCCACATAATTTAAAAAATTATACGGAAATTACGGGACATTATAAGGATCCCATTCTGAGGGTACCTGCTGAATTCCAACAGACATGGGCCCCTCGGGATTCCTACAGAGGGCAGAAAACAAATAATCAGGAGAGGTTAATCACATTGATTCTTGAGAAGAGAATTCTCCGTAAAAAATTGGTGGAATTAAATGGGAGGACATAAAACTCTACCTCTTCCACTTAAGCCCACCCTAGAAACAGGGTGTCACAATACGGTCATGTGCACACTCCAAATAGTTCTCACCTGTCCCATCATGAATGCACAGCAGTGAATTATTGGTAGATTCAGATATCAACTAATGAATAAGAATCCCATCATTCAAATAGGACGACAACCATCTACAAGCATGCACAGACACCTACGTATTCGTATCAAGCTTTCCATCCAAATTGGGTGACAAACAAATATGAGGAGACTCTAATTCTTGCAGATGCATACAAAGCGCATGAGAAAAATACAGTGGTAAGAGAGAAGATGAAAATTCTTGATCATAAATATGAATCACACCTGTCAAATAAGGTGGAGACCGAAGAAGAAAACTGGTGGCATGCTTGTTCCACCTTCCCATCATAGGAGAACTATCGGTATCCACTGGTAACCTACGGAGGACTGGAGTAGGCACAAACACCTACACCAACATCAGAATAAGCCTTCATACCCATTACATCCAAAAATGTATCTCAGCACATCTTTTCAATGATGGAATACCAGACATAAATTCTATATTGTATCCTCTAGATATGTCAAGGCATCATTTCATTGGTGGAAAAGGCGAGGAACTAGGCCCACTACCCGGTTTCCTAAAATGGAATGACTCATTTGTAGGATAGGTTGGTTGCTCCAATGAAGATATGAATACCTGCTCTAGTATAAGAAGATTGATAGAAATATCTCATGACACACAAACATCTGGATAGAGAAAAAATACTCGTTCCAATTGGGGAATATCGGTCCAACATGGTGACCACTCTCGGTCAGGCATACATCCCTTCCAAAACTCAAGATGTCTATCGGATATCTCAATAGGATCGTGGGAACCAAAAAAACAGAAACCCATATACGAAGGCCATTACTAATAGAAGACAGCCCCAATTACCTGCAAGAGATCCCCTAAAAATGAAATGTGCTAAAGGTAACCAAAAAAAGAGCATATTAATGATTATGCTCTATTTGAAGCTGGGGTTATCGACATAATCAAGAATATATCAATAGAGGCTCAAGATCCTGTCATTTCATTACCAAATTATGGAAGTAGTTGATGCAAGCCCCCCCCCCCCCCCCCGCAATGTTGCTACCAACAGCTCTGAAGGTCCTCCCCAAAGAACACATGGGGGCTTACTCCGTGGGCTTGAAATGATTGATCATGAGAGCCTATCTCCTGATGCGTGTCAAGGTAGCCCTCCCATTTACTAGAAGATCAAACAATAAGAAGGCCCTACCCTTGTTTTCATTCACCTTGATAGTCCTCCCCAGGGTATACAATGCAGATATGCTTCTCTCAATAGTCACTCATCATGTCATGATGGTATTCCTCACCATGGTGATGACCACAATGATGTCCCTCCCCACAATGGTTGCCACTACAATGTCCCTCCCCGTAGTGACATCAATAAATGACAAGTTCCTCCCCTCATTATATCTCACCCTAATGGTCCTCCATAGGATGTCCACTAAAGATATTCTCCTTACATCTGGGGATCTATTGGTAGTCTTTTCCATAATATCAGTTACTAGGATGGTCATCCCCTCAATGACATCAAGCAGTAAGAAGGTCCTCCACTCATTGAAATCCACTTTAAATGTCCCCCGCATGGTATACACCATAGGAATGCTCCCCATGGTCAGACGATAAGTTGTGATGGTATCTCTCTCCATTGTAGCACCAACTATGAAGGTACCCCCTCTAGTCCAAACTCACTCCAGTAAGAAGGTCATTCCCTCTCCAAATTAAATATAAGAAAGCCCTCATATGACGAGGTGATCTGAAAAATGGGTTCATATATCTTAGGCACCCTGCATATGATGAGCAACAACTTTTCTCAACTCGAGGATGATCTGGGGCCATTCTCAACTTCTAATCCACCCATGTTCTTCTCACATATCATTGAGGCTCCTACCAACCCTGCTTCTTGGAACGAAATCATTAAGAATCTATCAAGATGATAATATCAAGTATAAGAGTCCCTGGCGGAAAAAATAGGACATGTTTCTTGTGATAAGATAACTGTATAGGGATGATATACCAGTGATGTATTGTCCCACAACCCCTTCTCACTTCGACACACCAAGGGAGTTTTTTCAAGAATGTATGCATAACATACGCCTCAATATCAAGAAAAATCTCTGCCAGCTGAAATAAAAGTTATTTCCCTATGAAGGGTATGCAGATCATGTCAACATATTAGGAGAGCTTCAACATCTAATTGAATAGGAAGGTCTCCCATCTGCATGGTGTCCACAATCAGAGAGGTGAAAGAAATACCTTGAACTAGAATGCCTCTATGCATTGCACAAGTTGTGTTGCCTTATCAATAATTCCCTTTCCGGAGTTAACATTCTAGAATGGGGAGAGCATGGAGCTCTACATATCACCCCATGCCTCTTCCACCATAACCCACTAGAAGTGAAATATTTAAATGTAATTACCCAAATATAGTAATCAAAATGAATTCATACTCAGGAAAGGTGGAATACACCACAATAACTAAAATTGAGTAAGTCTCAAAATCATCAGGCCCGATGAGAGAAATCCATAAAAAATATTCTGATCCAGGCAACAAAGAACATCCAATATGCTTCCTACCAAAGGTAATCCAACCAAAAATCAATGACCATTTCCTTGAATGTAAATAATCCCCATTAAAATCTAGCACCATACTCAGCTCACACATTCATAGGAATGTGTGAAACCATAAAGGAAACAATAGCAGAAACTAACGCCTCAATATGAGAAAATTCACATCCCACTATCCTAGGACATTTTTAACTCAATATTCCCTTAAAAGAAAAAAAATTAGCCATATCACATCAATAGAAGAATGGGAGTAACCCCAGCCTGAAGGGTTGGGAGTCATTTTTACCTCAAATTTACACATATCGGACGTATGTCTTCTCCCGTATGGGAAGAATGATGATCAGAGAGGATAATAATTTAGTATTGTCTGGTTGTTCATACCCCTAAGGATGAAGTCATATTGTGAGGTCAAATCAGTTCAACCTTCGGGTTTCTCTTCACCAAGAAATCCAAAGAATACCACATAGTGGAAAGAGAAAATTCTAATAAAGGACGTAAAAAACTCTCCTTCCATTCGACATTGGGAACACCACCCCCAATGTGGTATGCATCAGTGAATGTGGTGGATTTTAGTCCCATATACCATATAGAAAATGATACAAATGAAGAGGGTTCTAGAGAAGATGGTTCCATCCAATAGGAAGTCCACACTGATCCTGAAGGTGTGAAAACTTCGATCCAGAGAGCTACTCTAAATTCGGGTGCACCATTAGAAAACCTATAAATTCCTCCCTCACGAATCTAAAATAAGGAGAAGAGTAAATCCATGTTCATATATGACCCACCTCCTCCACCTCAATAAAATGAGTCCCTCGTGATCGAGGAATAATTCACCAAGTAGGAGGAAGAAATGAAAGAGCTTTGGAGAATCAATGCTAAGATGTGTTGAGGAATCTATCTTTCCAGGTGTGTTCCTCAAGTGGGACGTCAACAGATGCTTCCAAAATAGGTGCCTCTATAACAAAAAAACATCCCATTAAATGAAACTAGGCTCGAATTCCCATCCAATACAGCACCGGGACCATCTATATACTTGAATCCTTCCCTTAAAGAGTATCATGACTTCCCACCACTGGGGAAATATCTAGAACACTTTTAGACAAACCCACAAAGGATTCCCCCGACCGGGTATGTGCACTAAATTCCAATAGTTCCAACATTCCTTTGTTTTTCCCTACTACACCCACCCAAACTCAAGTTCAGTAGGATAGGAATAAATGGCTCTTGAATACCATCAAGAAATTGAAAAATCGACTGGAATCCATGGAAGGTTGGTGTGCTCTGGTACAATCAAAATGTGAACCTTTCCCTGGTTAGGTTACCAAAATTCTGCCACCACTAATATTTGTAAACCCTATATTTTCGGTGTTCAATGGTTCAAGAGATACAAAGGAGCATCTAATTCACTATGAATCTTACTGTGACCCCATGATGGGCACCCCGGAGCAATAAGAATTAGTGAATCCTTGGTTCTTCATGTAAACTTTATAGGGTTCAGCCTTTATTTGGTAAACTAGTTTGTCGGCTAACTGAATCATAGGCTGGGAGGGCCTCCAGTGATAGTTTCACTTCCAGTTCAGTTTGATATTTACTAAGAAAATAGTCAATGACCTCATGAACTATAAGCTACAAGATAATGAAAGTGTTTCAGACATCATCACTAGATGGAAAGGACTGACTTACACCCTAAACTGACCCCTCCCCCAAGATGAAATATTGAATATGTTCATCGATAACCTCTATGATGAATTTCATATTCCACTCATCCCATTAATGTATACAAGTAGGTTCTAATAATTCTATGCTATTACCAAAATGATAGAATACTCCTTGTATCATACCAATATCAAGTACTGAGTGGCCTCATTGGACCTACAAAAAAGAATAGGAAATGCTAAAGTGGCATGTGACACACTTAATCCAACCCCGACACCATCTCTAGTTGTGAGGCCTCCACCAAACCATACAGGACCCCCTGGGAACCAACATCCATCCCCACCTCAGAAATATGAGAAAACGTGTGAAAAAAATAAGTTCAAGGAATAAAGAAATAAATTCTACTCGTTCTGAGATGACCAAGTATGTGTCTACTTCATAGCTTCCATTTATTGAAACTTTCTTTGGATACCAAATCCAAAGTGGGCCGATGATTTGGGTCTCAATGAGTATCCATATTATTGTCCCACCACCGGATACAAAGACACACCATCGAGGAGTGCCTTTTCTTCATGGATCTCCTGCAAAATATGGTGGATTATGGACAAGTCAGGTTAGGACCGATGCTAGCACAAGTGGTCTATGTTTCAACCTTAGAACCAAGTGAGGAAGAGGAGTGGAAAACACTCACCAAAAAAATGAAAAAAATTTTGATAGTTGGCTGAATTGAAAAATTGAAAAAAGAGATCATTTTATCCTTCATAAATAGTTGAAGATACCAACCTCGCCTCCAATAGCTCCTGATGCAACACAACCATCATCCTCTACCCCAAAATCCTCTGAGGGTTAGGAAGGTAGAAATTTGGAGCTGGAAGATGAGATTTCACTATAGCTGAAACTGTTCTTTATGATTTCAGACAACATGCTCGCAGACATGAAAACATGGGCACCACCCCGCCAATTGGGACAACAAGAACCACCCTGCCAAACAGAACAACGAGCATAACCATAACAAATGAAACCATCAGTGAAAGATAGTTATATAGAATCATTCTTGGATTAAGAACTGGTCTTTGGATCCATTAATATCATTCATTTAATGGACCCCTTCTCGGATGGAGATTATGGATATGAACTTGAATTCCCCGTGTCCTACCAAAGAGCTAGAGGAAGAGGCCATATAGTCTTAGGGTTTCCAGGAAGGAGAGTTTGTGGAAAGATTCATATTCACGACCACAGATTCAATCAAACCATTAATGTTGTAGAGACTTATGGAACTACTCTGTAGAAGAACCAACAGGAACAAGAGTACACATCTTCTCTCATTAAGATAATGTTTGTCCCGATTGTCCTAGAGTACCCATTATAAAAAGAACATATGTTTGGTCATCCAAAGCATGCAGGTAGACCAGTTCGGCCAAAATTGGAAAGTACAACAATACCATCATCTCCTGTTATAGACGTCGGACTATCTACATCCAAATCTCATTTCCCTAAAGCGGATATGAAATAGCATCTCCAATCTAGGATGTTTCAGTCTTTAAAGAAGAAATATTATATTCTAAAACAGTTATCCTCTATACTGGAAAATATGTTGTTCCTAGATGCATTGTATCTACTAGTAGACCTTAGAGAGGTTTTTATCGAGGCTTTGTTGAGTCCTCATGAATTTTAAGATGAAGTTTTTGTTGCCAAAGTCTATAAAACGGAGACCAACCATGCATAATTTCATGATATCATATCCATTATCGATTAGGACTAATAAAACATCACGTAGGGACACATCAAACCCTTATATGTGTCTGGAAAGATATATGGCATTGATGATCGGAAAATTTCCATCGACAATTGCTCTCAAGTTAACCTCCTCCTGCTGCAAAAGCCTCATCGGTTGGGCTATGATGAGTATAGTCTAAAACCCTACACTAAAAATCTGTTAGGATATGAAAACAGTGATCAGAATTCTTTGGGACAAATAATGCTCAAAACATGTCTTGGTGATATTCTCTCTGATTCCAAGTTTCTATTAGTGAAGTAAAATATGGCCTTCAACATCCTGTTATAGAGGCCCTGACTTCATCAGTACACTGCAACCCCTTCATCATACCATTAGTGCATAAAATATTGTGATAATGGTTAAAATGGGACATTTCATGTTTATAAATCCCCATTCAAATCCTTCAAGTCCTGTTACATCGATACAAGAAACAATGAACCTAAAGAGATAATGTATTTGGCCAATTATTTTGATTGGATCACCACCCCAGATGGATTGTAAATGGCTCCCATCAATCCCCTCAAACATCTTGGGAAAGAGTATGTGTTACCCATCCTTTTGTTTGGGTGAATAAGTTCAATATTAGATGTGGACTTAGCCATATTCATGATCTTAATTATGGTTTTTGAGTCAAAAGGACACTGAAAAGTGAACAAAACCCCATGATGACGGTGAGTGGTCAATCAAAAATGCTCCCAACCTGTCGTCGGGGCTCCAAAAAATTATGTACTTACTCACTAAGGAAAAAGATGATGTCTTATCACTAAACGAAATCGATTCCAATCCTCCACAACCATTACATCATCTATAGAAAATTCTTAATAGTCATCCGGGGAAAAAGAAGATGATTTGGTTTCTAGAAATATGAATTGTGATTCCTCTCACAATGCTAGATAGTTAATCACAATAATCATATCTTCATCACAAGAGGATGAATAATAAGAAGAGGATCATGAATAGTATGAAGAAAAGGTGTAATACGAATATCTCAAAGACTCCCCTCCTTCATTTGAAAAAGCCATCTCCACCATAATCAATGAACATAGGGAGATAAACATGGGAACCTAAGATGACCCGGGACCCACCCTGATTGGTGTGGATCTTCCTTTAGATGAGTGAGAGGCATTCGCCTCATTCATAAAGATGAATTTAGATGTTTTTCCTAAAACTAAAAAGAAATTCTAGGCCTCAATCTTAAGGTTTCCACTCATCACTTGGGTCTGTCAGAAGACCATTGTCGTTACAAGAAGGATGCCCGAAGGAACCAATCAACACATGCTGCCCAAATAGAGGTTCAAATTGAAAATATAATCAAAGATTACTTCATTCAAGAAGTCTAATATCTAATTTGTCTAGAAAACATCGTCCATTTCAAAAAAAATAATCGATAGATCATAGCCTTCATTGACATCAGGGATCTCAATCGACAATGCCAAAAATATGGTTTCTTGGTCCTGATCATGGGATTATTGATCGATGCGACCACCATATATGAGTCCCTCTTTTTCATGTATGGTTACTCAAAATTATACTAGACTTGAATGGTTCGAGAAGTTGAAGAATCCACTTCCTTCAGGTCCCCCCAAGGAGTATTCTTCTAAAAGGTGATGCCCTTTGGTTTGAAAATTTTTGGCACAACATATCATGGATCCATGTATCACATTTTCAATCCCTTCTTGGGAAAAGTCATCGAGAGCTACATTGATGACCTGGTGGTTAAATCATGATAGCACTAGAACCATCTAAAAGATTAAGAAATTGTCTTCAATAAACTGCGACAGTGCAGTCTAAAGATGAATCCCCTAAAATTTACTTTTGGTTTAACCTATGAGAAATTCCTCAACTTCATCATATATAATCAAGAAATCGAAGTCAACTCTAAGAAGAAAAACTGATACTTAGAATTTCACCACCTGCAACCTCTTAGTTTTGAGGGGTCTCTAGGAGATCCTAGCCTACATTCAGTGCTTCAAATCCTACCTTATAGGTAACTGTTGTACTTCTAGCTAGTTAATGAAGAAAGGGGTTGAATTCCAGTGGGATAATGTTTTTCAATAAGCATTCGACAAACATAAAATGTATATCCTAATCCCACTGATGCTAATGCCACCAGTCAAGGGAATACCACTCACTCTATATGTGACTTCATTGGAATGGTCACTAGGCGCTTTTCTTTCCAAAAATAATGATATCAGTATTGGGAATAGTCTCTATTACCTTAGTCGAATAATGATCGAGGCTGAGACTCGATATTCAAATATCAAAAATAGATGCCTAGCCCAAATCTTTGTAGTTCAGAAACATAGTCATTACATGTAACACCATGAGGTTCATCTAATCTCCTTCTAAAAATTTCTCAAGTATATCCTCAGCCACCCTATATTAATTGGATGCCTGTCCTGGTGGGCAGTCATCCTACAACAGTTTGACATATGTTACATGACTTATAAATCCCACAAAGGCCAGGGGTTATTAGATTTTCTGGAAGAGAACCCCTTGGAAGAAATGACCTCATTGGATACTGAACTTTCTAATGAATAAGTATGCTTCATCCATGAAGTACCCTAGGAATGGGAAATTTAATTTTATAGTTCCTCCAAAAGCCTGATAGAGAAAAGGGCGGAGGACCCCAATCACAACAAGGTGGGGCTAGGAGTTGTACTCATATATCTTAAAAGGTCTATCTTACCTTACTCCATCCTACATTCAGAGTGCTGCAAAAATAATGAAGTAGAATACCAGGACCACATTGCAAGCTAGAGCTGGCACTACATGCATGAGTCAAGCCCCTAAAGATAAAAGGTGATTCAAAGCTGTTAATAAAGAATGTCAATGGTGACTATGAAATTAAGAAATAAGTATTGGTAGATTTGATGAACCATGTATGAGAGATGATCGATGAAGTTACATCAGAACCAATGCTCACTTATGTCCCCTAGTCACAAAATGCTCAAGTCGATGCATTATAAAATGCATCCATATCCCTGACTGATCAAGGCCTGGATGAAATAGTCATTGTAATTTCCCGCCTTCAGATGGTATTTCTATTCATTTAGAACAAAATAGAAAAAATCCAAGATATTAGCCCCATTCTTGAGCCTTATGATCACACCACCGGCCAGATGAGTCCCTTTTCAAATTACCTCTGGAGGGGGAACTCCCACCATATAGGGCTGGAAGATAACCGATTTATAGGTGGGCAGTCAATTTTGTTCTGTATGATGGAGAGAACCAAGAAAAGGTTGTCTATAAGTTAGTTCATGACAGAGTCCTTCTCATGTGCATTGATGGAGAAGAGACTACTACACGCATGAAATAAGTGCACAATGGAACATGTAGAGCACACCGATTATCATCCAAGATCTCCCATCAAATTCAATGGCCTGGTTAATATTGGATCACTATGATACAGGATTTTTCCACATTTGTCAAGAAGTTCCATTCCTACCATGTTCATGAAAATCTGATTCACCAACCCCCAAATCTACTTCACACAACTAAGTACTCCATTCCATTTTCATATGGGGGAAGGATGTTGTGGGACCATATCCTCTCACCACAACTAAATAATTTATGTTCATTATCACAACAACCGAATTCTTATTTAAATGGGATGAAGTTTTACCCCTTAAATAGGCCAGGGTAAGATGAATTGTTATCTTTGTGAAATCCAACATCATTACCAGATTTGGTGTCCCTCAAACGATACATTTGGAAAATGGAATGAAATTGTTCTTTTCTAGGTTGGAAAAGCTATACTAAAAATATGGAATGAAATACAACTATTCATCCCACTACCTTGTAGTGGCCAATGGACAGATAGAGGCTTTCAAAAAGACTATAAGAAGGTAGAAAAAGACAGGAAATAATGGTCGGACAATCTCCTCCATGATTTATGGGCTTACTGGACCACGACCTACAATGGCACCCAGAAAACCCCATACTCACTTGTATACTAAACAGAGGCAGTTTTTTCCAAATAAGTTCATATTCCCTCACTCTAAATTGTCGTTTGTAATCAAATATATGTGGATGAGTAATCATAGAAATAGTTTGATGAATTGGAGTGCCTAAATGAGAAAAGGTTCCATACATTTCAGCATTTGGAAATTTATCAGAGTCGGATCACAGGAGCCTTCAAAAAAAGGATTGGCTTCGGTCTTTCCTAAAAAGAGAAATGTTTTTGGTCCTCATAACCCCAATGATGTTCATAAAGAAACCCCACACATTAATACAAAATGGGAGGGATCGTATGTTATACATAAGTCCTACTCTAATGGTACATATTCCTTGGTATCGGTAGATAGAAAACTCATAACAGATCCCACCAATGAATGATTTCTGAAGAATTACTTCACATAATATCGATATATATGTCTTAAATACAAGACTTAAATCTTCATAGTGACCTATAAATTCTATCTACAGAACGCAAAACTAAACAACAACATAAATGTTCCTCAATGCATGATGTCAAACTACCTGATCATCTTCACCATCATTGCAAGACGTAAAACTGTATGGTATGTATTGTGTTCTATAAATCAATTTGTCACGTATAAGTTAAATTATTGGTAGGGAAAAAATATAAATACCCTCCCCATTTCCCAGAATAGAGGATAGGCATATTTAGGGAACTTAAATATCTATGTGTGTCTTGATTCCCATTCATTGGTGGGATATGTAGCAATACCTCAAACCTTAATCTTGGACCATCCATCACATGAAACATAATTCCCCTATTATATCCTCAATCACCCCATACTACAAGGAAGATCTGTGTCACTCCTTATTTCTCACATCTAGTATAACTCACATGAGATTAGGATCAGTTGTAAGGGTCTCCTTGAATAAACAAATCATAGAAGAATATGATAAATCTAACACCCATAGTGGATGTAACCAAAACGCCCCTACTCCTATGCCTGAGTCATATTGGTACAGGGATCACATTGTGTAAATAACTATGTATGAATTGATTACATCCCTTGAAAGATACGTTTTGAATCCTATATTTAACATCCTGGCCCATCCATCAATCAAAGAAAAATACCATCTTGTTTCCCTGCACATGGACTATACCTCTATAGAGAACTAATAAAAATATATATGGCTTGATTGTTGCTTTTGAAGGATACATAGTGACTCTAGAATCATCTATCATTGCCAAACCATCAACACCAGATAAAAATGACCACCTCCATATGTTTGGATTGGACTATATAGGTAGGGAATCTTCCAGAACTATGTATGGACTGATTTTTATCTTCGTGGGATACTGATGCATGAATCACAGGATTTGGGCCAAATTGCAATATGGTTACAATTCACATCGATTTACCTTTATCATTACCAATTGATGTTAAACTAAAAGTAATATACTAGAACTGTGTATCGATTTATTCATATCTTAGTGGGATACATAGTGATTCCCGGATCTCATATCCCGGTTCAACAATCATTTTAAATGTCTTTTGCCTCCCTATGCATGGACCATACCTTTACATGGAGGATATATCCATAACTAAGTATGGATTGATTCATTACCTTATAGGATATGTAGTGAAACCTTGACCAAAAATCCTTTTCCATCCACCAGGAAATAAAAATTCCCCTTTTCACTACGTACAAGCCAGACCTATGTAGGTAATTCCTTTCCAAAAATAAGTATGGCTTCATTTCTGCCCTTCCAGGACACGTAATGATGCCATGTTCTTCTGTCTCAGTCCATCTTCCATTGAAAACAAAACAAAACAAATGCCCCTTTCTCTGTGTGTAGATCAAACATACATATGTGAATCTATGAAAGGTCCTAACCACATGACATTAAACTACAAGGTTCCTCAAGAATCAAGTGTGGATCGATTCTTAGTGTTACAAAATCCTGCTCATACCCCCAATTTCCAAAAAAAATAAAATGAAAAGAGATGACGGATATTCCAAGTCTGAATTCTGAAACCCAGAATGAGTCAAAAGATCATGCTTCCCTCTATGTATGAACCGGATATATGTAGAATCTTCCATAGTTCATGGCTAATCACGGTTTGGATATTTCTTACATTCCCAAAAATATCTTTCTCATTTGTCAAACTCCATACTCCAGGAAATCATGGGTCCCCATAAACATTCATGGCCATTAGAAGAGGAAGGCCAGTGTCTTGTGGGAACCTTTGTTTGTCTATGCACATCATTCCTTGGTGGCTCTGTATATGTTACATACCAAAAAGGGCCTCTTAATCAAAGGAAAATCCGTTCTCGTGAAAGGTTTTTCCTACTTTTATACACCCAATCGCTTCTAAGACCCATGGAATTCCACCTAATCAATGGGGCCCCCAGTACTATGGTTTACACCCTCTATCATCGCTCATGTCTAAGGAATATTATAACATCCCACCCTAATTAACTCGAGTATATTTATGGTCTTTTCAAAACTATTCTCTACTACACAATATTAAACTATGCTGCCAATTTCCTTACCACACGATGTTAAACTGTAAGGCCATAAGGGTATCAGCTACACGACATTAAACTTTATTTTATCATAGAAAAGTTATATTCTTATCTTGGATTGGTCATACCAAACTAAGTGTATTTCCTTTCTGTCTATGGTTTAGGCCTCTATAAGAAATGTTCATTGAGAATACCATGTGACTTGGTTTCCCCCACAAAGATTTCTAGCAGTCTAAAATCCTATGATATGAACTCAGCCACATAATTTATTAAAATATCCCCTTATCTGCGCACAAATTGTGTCAATGTAGAGAATCCTTAGACAAGACCTATTTATAGGGATGCTCAAGGGTAATCATTTTTTCCTTCTTTAATACCAGGATTACTCTACATCCACCCCAAATAATGATAAATTGTGTGGAATTCATCCTTGATGCATGATTTTAAACTTCAAAACATTGGTCCAAGCATAAAATTCTCCCTTCAATTGATTATACCATTCTTAATAAGTGACATTAAATCCTTACTATCCCTTGTTTCTCCCACCGAGCATAACACACGTGAGATTCAGGACCTCATAGGGTAATCCACTAGGGTATTATAGAAAATCAACCCAGAATTTTGGTCCAAGCAGCACAACCTTAAAAGGATTGTTATGGTCCCCCACCCATAATAAAGAACACCAAGTCCTGACAATATGATGTAAAACAATAGGGTACTCCAAAGATGAAATAGATTCCCCACCCTACATATGATCCAGATCTATAGCTTGAAATTTTCTAATTTATCCGGTTACACTCCTTCCACATATCAAACTTCATGATTTGAGAAATCTTGGATCACCATAATCCTCAGTGGCCATCGGAGATGGAAGGCTAGTGTTCTACGGAAACCCTTGTTTTACTATGTGCATCATTCCCTAGTGGATCTACATATGTTTCCTACAAAACGACCATCAACCAAAGGAAAATTCATCCCCAAGAGATTCCATCCCTACCTCGGTATTCCTAAATACTCCCATGCCCAGTAAAATCACTCCCGATTCAAGAACCCTCAATGTAATTGTTTATATTATTTTTCCTACCAACGTCCTGGATATATCAGAAAATCCTGGCCTAATTTACATTTAGATTCTCATGGATTATTTAAAATAGTGATTCCCCATCCATATGCACGAATATGATCCATGTATGGACAAAGAAAATGACCCCATTTATTTCTAAATTTCTAGGTAAATTTCCACCAAAGAAATGTACCCTATCATATTTAGTCACACAACCATTCACAAGTCATACTGTTTGACCATAAAGTCCCAAATCCCCATTATTCCTCATGGCTATTAGAGGTAGATGGCTAGTGTCCTACAAACAACTTTTCATAACTATTCACATAATTCCCTAATGGATCTGCATATGTTTCCCACAAAACAGTTGTCAACCTAGGGCATGTTCATCCATAAGAGATTCATTTCATATTTCTATACGCCCATATGACATGTATGTCCCATATCACTCCCTAGATTTAGAAACCCCTTGGATTATGGTTTTTGAATATCCCCTTTTAAAATCCCAAAGATCAGAAGAATTTCTAGTTGGACTCATGAATAATTTACTCTCTCTTGGTTAGAGTAAAATGATCTCCCATAATAAGTTTCAAGTGTGGTCGTAGTATGACGTTAAACTATTAAATTAACTTGACCTCCTTTACATAATAAGAATTTTTGTGCTAGTAGTTTCCCACTCAAAAATGATAAAAATGTCCCTAATATATTAGACCATCGTCCCCTAGATAGGCCACCTATTGTGGTCCTCAAACTCAAACCAAATATAGAGTGTTATAAAACTTTCTAGTCCATCAAAAGAAAAAGTTCAGTGTCTTATGGGCACCTTTGTCTGACATTTCACATCAGTCCCTGGTGGATTTGCATATGTTTCCCACAAAACAGCCGTTAACCAAAGGAAAATTCATCCTAAAGAGAGTCTATTCCTTTCTCTGTATGCCTAAAATGGATCTTGTGTTCCACATACCTCCAAAACACACAAACTCAGGGTCAGTAAAAACCCCTTATCATTGTATGAATGTTATTAGGACATCCCTGGTTAAGGAATACCAAATTGGGGCCCTCACCATTTCAATTTTGGTCTATGTTTTTCGACCTAAAACATTGGTAATAAGTCTAATTAGATATAATTTAAACCTCCAAATCCAATTAAAAAGAGGCAATACTCACCATTGTGAAAACCAATAAAGGGCACCCATGGATAGAAGTCGAGTATCATCTCACCAAAACAATGTTGTACATGGTTTAGGAAGAATTAAAGAGAAATAAAATATTCAATTAAAGAGGCATAAATCTTGTTTAGTCAAAACCCCACAAAGGGAGGCCTACAAAGTCAATTTATACCTGCTAATCCTGTACCAAATTATGCCTTGGAAAAAATTATCGAAATAATGAAAAGGGCACAACATTCTTGAGGTTTTCCATGTAACCCCAGTAATAGCCAAACTATGCTCGTTGGGTCGCTTAAATTAGGAACAAAATTAGAGAATGATTTTATTTAGCAGTTCTGGTTTAAATTAATACTTGTTAAAAATGATATTTATATGATCAATTGTGATTGATTCATATTAAAAAAAACAATAAAATAAATAAATAATAAGCATGTTTCTATTCCATAACATGCACGGATGGACTATCCCCAGTCTGGAGTCTCTCCAAGATATCAAAAAATTAGGGGGGGATGGTAGAGAGATAGTTTGGGGAAATCACAGTAGAACCCAGCTCACCCTTTCCAATAGATCAATGATCATATTTAATGAACCATTAAGGGCCTGATCTAATGTAACCTTTTATTTAGCTTCTCCCTAAACCATCATATGTGCTCGCTTCATAATAACTCTGAGGTCCCACCCCTTATTCTTAATGGATTCCTAATTAAAACTTGACAATGCCCGTTATGCCTTCAGCCTAGAAACACGATCCTTGAATTCTCATAGCTCCTCTGTTAAGGTGGTTACCAAATCATGATCTCTCATCTCCTCAGCCACTAGATGATTCAATTCCTCAGAAAAATCTTGTAATGTCATCACCTTATGATGTGAAGAATTTAATTTTGTAAGGTTTTCCTCATAAGAGGTTAGGTTTTCTCGGGCTATGACAACCAAGTTTATAAGAATATGTCAACACTGATAATTGAAGCCACCAAAACCCAATTCAAAAAATAATCACTGAAAGTTTTCCTCTTCATCGGTGAAGTTAGTTAGAATATTTTCAGCAGCTAGGGTGCATAATTGATTACATGCATTTTTTCGCATGGATTGATGACTCCTCGTGGAATTAGGTTCTTGGTCCACCCCTACTACAATAGTTATATAGATATAAAGCATCATTGCAGCAGATGGAAGGGACCTAAGATTGGTTTGCCATGAATTTGGGGCTTTCTCCCAAATAGATTGTTCAGCCCTTGGAATCAGGTATGGGGAAGTAGCCACAACTTCTAGGATATCTAGTGACACTCTTTTTGGATACCCTCATTTGGACCACAAGCAGTGTCCACATGGGGAGAATAGTCTGAATCACTTTCTACCCAAATGGGATGTGCATATGAAGCTCCATCCAAATTCATTTTACAGTGGAAGGAGTTCCCTCTCATTACACGGAGGGACATATATGTCACAACTAGTATAGTCAGAACAAGATGTGGAACTGTCAGTGGCCTCGGATGCCATCGAACTGGAATTCCCATCACCCCATCAGGGAAGAAAGTCACCCATATATGAGCATAGTCCAATGATAGAAAAGTTGTATCCACAAAATAGGGAATAAATACATCCAAGATAACATCTTACAACATCATTATCATCCATAATTGGTAAAGAATCATAGGATGAGATTCTCCCTTAAACTGCGTATAGGGAGAGGAGAGATTTTTTATAGGAATCAAATTGCCTAGAAAATCGGTAAAGGGTATAGGGATCATAAATAGACTCCCTATCTATACGTACAACCAACATTCCATCCCAAAGTGAAACAAGGTACAATATTTCTTCTAGGGAACACCTACCATTATTCTCCATTTCTCCATGGGTCAAGGGGTAATGTGTGATGGAGAATAGAGAGAAACCACTAAATAATTGAGGAGAGGTTAAGATCCATTTTCTCTATGAGATATGGTAAAAGGAAAATTACTTGGGACCCAACAAATAGGCATGACCCCCCAACTCGGACTACCAATTCTACCATGAACAACTTCATATCATGACCACTTTTCAATTGGAATATCCTCCTCTCTTTTTAATTGAATTTCATTCTAATGGAGGCATTTGTAGGGGCCTAAAAACATTACGAAGGGAGTAAAATACTCTCACAACCACTTTCTATAAAGATTTTGATATTCCTACAAGTCCATCAAGTAAAATGGATGCAAATTAGTTTGAAAATCTGAGAAGAAACTTGAAGAAATGAAATTTTGAAAAGAGTTATTAGTGTACCACATATCATCATCATGAAAGGTTCGAGGGGATCATGAACCGTGAACCATAGTTATGTAGAAGAACCCACAAGGATCTTTCCTATAGGGTGATATCCAGAAAACTCAATCCTTCATAAACCATGTTATTGGCAAAATTTATTTGATAAATGTCATCTCTATACCTTTATTTGAACTAAATATTTCATAGGTGAAGAAATTCGGTGGGTTCTACGAACCGTGACTCATGAACCACATCCTCTGCAAACCCTGGTTGACCGAGTCTTCCACGGGTTGAATTATATGTTCATGGGATATCAAAAATGGTGTTTTATTCCCACATACATGATTTCTCTATTTCTATATAAAATTAGCACAAGAGGAACTGAAAAAGGGGACACGTGGAAGTGAGAAAGAAGGAGACCCTAGAGGCTAGAAGAGATAATTTGGATACGAAGAATATTTCGACTTCGGTTTAGAATAATAAATGAATTATGAACCACAAACCAATTTTCCATAGATATATCCCACCAAAAACCACAAAAATATGGAACTCAATAAAAATTGGTGAACCATGAACATAATCGGTGCGATCACGAACCATAAATACCTCACAGATGATTTCCCCATGAACCACAGGCTCCAAGACCCTTCTTTAATTCGACACTCTACATAACACATCTTTATGCAGACCGAACTTGGTGCCACATACTATATCAACATGTGGATGGAACTTGGGGTGGCATGGCGAAACTTACCCAGCTTCGCATAACATTCTGGTATGCGAACCACATTTTGAATAGTTTACCCCTTTCATACACGATGGTCCATACCCAGTTCCGCATAACGCTTCAATATGTGGAAGACCACTCTACATACAATGTAGTATACTAAGAAGGGTTTTCCTCATCCCGCACGAGAAAAATTTATCTGGAATAGGGTGTATTTGGGTGTCCTCCCCCAGCTTCAATCATTTCCCACCATTACCGTCCAGTCCTCCATAGCTCCTCCATGAACCAGTCCACTAGAATCCATCCAAAAACTCTTACAAATCCACCAAACCCGTATAATCAGATCATCAGGTGCATTAGTGTGCGCCTCTGAGTCTACATTCCCAAGGTAAGTGGAGTCACTAAGGTTGTCCCCACAACGGTGTAGACACCCTGAATGTCTCCAAGTCTATATATCCATGGTAACTCAATGTCCAACCTTGGGATAATAACGTGAACCTCCCCATTCTAGGGTTCAAGGATGATCAATTTATTTTCCAACCAATGAGGGATAATGATTAGTCAATTTAATCATGATCACATTTCCTTTTAATGAGAGGAGAAATTCCTCCCCTTTCCCAGAACACATTCTAAGCCACTCCCACTGAGGTAAGCTCCTATACTTCTTAGTGCCTAACCACACAACTCTCAATGTCATTCCACATTGAAAGGTTCATTTTTTCTTGCCATCAACCACCATCGGCTCGACATGGGACCACATTAGGGAATTAACACACTCAATGATCTTTCCTTCTCCCCTTGAGCTCATAGTCATGGCCTCTACTGCAGTCGTCACCCTATTTTTCCATCAGCAGATAACAAAAATTGAACCATTTTTGAATCTTTCAGAACATATTGTTTCTCACACTAGGCATGACTCACATGGTCATATGGGTTTTTTATGATACAATATTCTCCTACTTAGAAATGAACAACGAGAACTCTGATTCCTTCTCCAACCAAGATATGTAGGATTCATGTTCGAAGGCCCAAGATCATAAGGGGTTCCCTTCCCAAAGTTTAACCCAATTATTCCCTCGATAAAAGGTAATACTATTTAGGATTAATTCCTAATTCAACTCTTACATATGGTCATCCTCCTAGGTGTAATCCCCAAGCTAAACAAACTATGAGAACTCTAATTCCTGATCTAACTAGGATACATAGGATGTCTTCTTGAAGGACTGAGCTTAAGGGAAAATCACCTAATTTTGTCCCAATGAAATTCCCACACTAAGGCCTCCTCTATGGTTTAATCCCAAATCATGTCCCCCCCCCAAATGGGAAGCACCTCTGCATAAGCTCTGAGCAACCATTCCCTCTTGTTCTAATTTGTTAGAGTATAAGTACCCATTCATCTAGAACTCTGTGGACTTTTATTCCCCATTTGACCGGGATATATGGGAAGCCTCCCTAAGGTCTAACTATGACCATCAAATCAACACTAATGTTCTATAGGCCATGTTCTCCTTAGGTTCATGTCCACCAAAGAGACCACATTTATCCTAGGAACTTTGGGCTACCTCGACATGAGTCCCACACCAAGTCTTGACCAGGAATCTTTCACATGTATGTCCTCAATGCATGATGTAAAAAATCATGTATGGGCTCTGTCACATGACCTTAAAGGGTGATGTTTAAAGTTAGGCAACACTGAACTATGTGGGATCTAATTCATCTTATGAGGATACATAGGAAGCCTCTCTAATGGGTTCGACTAAAATATCCAACCACCTTCCGTCTCTTCAGGATAACGATAAACTCCAGAGTGCCTCATTGTGCGACTTAATTCAGAATTGTCCCCATGGCGTCAAATCCATGTATATCCATGATGATCCTCTAACCCATGGGTAACCTATGGATACAATTTTTGAAATGAATTGAGGATTTACAAACATGTGAGCATGGCTTAAATCTATAAGAGAGTCTCGGAGTAGAAAATAATTTTCCCCAAAAGGGTATGATGAGCCTGACCTCCCATCATCTTGGCCAATGGAGTCCAGAAGTTTTGTTGTACAAATTGTCATCCAACGATCCCTTTCCTTTGGGAAGAATCTCCATGAATCATGGATACCATGGTCATTGGGTATTTTTGGATCCATGAATAAACCCATTGGAAACCATCTGAGGACATCGTACCCAACATATGCTGATTACATAGACACATAACCCCCTTTTCAATCATATATCATGATCATGAAAATGTTTCACCTCCTTAATAACATAAAAAAGTATACATAGACCAACCTTGGTGGGACTGTCTCTCAATATTAATATGCAATATGATGTGAATCGGGTTTAAACAATCTTTAATAAACGAAAGAAAAATACTTTGGAAACATTTATTTTTTAAATATATTTAACAATTAAAACTAGAGAATTTTATAAAAAATTAATCCCAAGAAAATTTAGATTGGATGATAAAAAATTTAATTTAGAAATGACAGAAAAAACATTTGAACATTTTAAGAAAACCTTGTTGAAAGTTGAAATCATTAAAAGGGTAAAGAAAAATTTATTTTAAAATATGTTTGAATAAAAATATAAATGTAGATAAATAAAATATGATTTTAAACTATAGAAAAGGGAATACTGGTGGGAATTAAAAACATTAATATGGAAGAAAAGTTTATTAAAATAAATGGGAATTATTCTTAACATAAATTAATTTTAACAAAACAAAAGAATCCTGAAGGAATAAGAATTTGGTATAAAACGTGGTTTTACCACAAAAATAATATGTTAATAAAAAATAAATTAATAATTAGTTAGAATATACTAATATTTAGTGATAATAGTCCATGTATAATGAATATGATCCAAGGAAAATATTTAATTCTTGAAAACCACATACAACTTGAGGAGTCTTCAAATAAAATCCTTTTGAAACATAGATATTAAAATTGAAAATAAATCACAATGAATAAAAATTAAATACATGATATAATTTCTCAAATTGGTATTAAATACACCATATAAATGGAATGAGGTGGATAATACAAAACTTTTCTCAAAGGGATAAATTTGAGACCAAAACCCTGACATTTTTTCCTTTCATAGTTGATCACACTCCAACATCATATCAAAAAAATATAACTAAATTAATATCCTATTAGATAACCTTAATCATAAATATTAAAAATATTAAAATCTTTATTATAATTTTTTTTATCATTAGTATGCTAATTAGTTAGGGCATCTTATGACCCCCAGGTGTCAAGAGATGTAACTATCGTGTCCATGTTTAATAATTTAGATATAGTTTACCATAATTTTATACAATGTTAATTATTGATATATCATTGAAGATTACATAATATATAACTTATATTGATTTCAAATTTTCTTATTTCATTACTTATTTGTTTTGGATATGTTATGTGAAAATAGAATTGATAGAATCTTATTTTAGTAATTTTAGAAACGGAAAGTATACTTTAATAATAAGATAAAAACCTAATAAATTTTTTCCAAAACCATATAAAAAACATTATTTTGTTATTATACTGTAATTTTATTATTTTTTATATTCCCATATTCATATACAAGATATTTTTAAATCATCAATCATGTTAGTGGTTAAACCGAGCCAAACTTGAAAATACCTTAACTCGATTTGCAAGTATGGTTAAAGAGTAATTTATTTTGAAATAATATATTTTTAAAATAGTTTCAACCATTTTAGTTTTATTTTTTTATTATTTTTAACAACAATTTATTATTTTTTGTAAAAATAATAAATAATTAAAAGAAAAAAAATGATTTGTTTTGGAGGTGGTAATCCGCCCATATGCATGATTAACAATCCTTTGTTTTTATAAGAGAATGGAAATGAATAACTAAGGGTTTTATCATTAAAAAATAATATTAGTATAATTTCAATACATAATTTATCATATTATTAGGGTTATAATATGTTATGGAGAGTAAAATCAAGATTAAAAACGTAAGAAATAAATGATAATTACGTCCAATACTAGATTTTTACTTGAATGATCCCATGAAATGGATTAGGATAAATATGAGTGACTAGAGGATTATGTTTGTGGGATAATAATTATAGAGAGAGTAAAATTGAATATTTTCAATGAGTACTTCTAAGGAAAGGTATTTGTTTGAAAGGGTTTCATTGATCCCCTTTTGTAAGAGAGGAAAATAGAGCTTTTGGAAACACGCTTTATAAGATAATAACACCATGACACTATTCCAATGTTAATGGAACCAAAGATTAGAAATAATTGAATTTGGCATATGGTCAGGTTGATAATGTCTTAGCCAAGTTTTTTCTTTCATGATTGAATCATGTTATATGGTTTTTACCATTATATTTTTACATTTTACACTTTTTCATTAAAACTATGTAACTATTTTTTAAATAAGTGATTTTATGTTTTAATAAACATATTACATAACCCATATAACCCAATTTTAGTATTATAGAGATAAATTTAACATATATTTAATGAAATTCAATTTATAAATATAGTAAAATTAACTTTTTAGTTAAAATAGATAATGTGTAGAAATACCGTTTTAGTAGAAAAAAGTAATTTTTACCGTTGTAGATAATTTGTATTATTTATTATTAATTAAAAAATAAATTATTGTTAATGAAATATCTTTAATTTGAAATAGTGATAAAATCCCTCTATGTTAATAAATTATGAGTTTTTATGTGAAAATGCATTTTTTCAAAAAAATACATAATAGATAATTTAAAGGATTCACGTAAGGGTGAAATCCCATTTAACACTTAATAATATTATATAAAATATTTTCATAATCAGGCACTGATTTTTCACAAAATTGTGAGGCCCATCGAGCCTCAATATTGATTTAATAAAAATATTAATAATATTTTACTATGTGTGGGCTCTATTTTTTGAAAATAATAAAATATCTCTCAAACAATGTATCATATTAAAAATCAAATACAATAGTTAGATTAGGGATGTTGGGTTTTACCTATACATGAAATAATATTTTTGTGCATTTTGTATTTAGTCAAATACCATGTGATGAATATTTATTAAATACTTTTATTAGTTATTTTTCAAAAATAGTGGAATATCTCCTAAAGGGTGTATCATATGAGAAAAAAGAGACCATTATTAGGTCTAAGATATGATTTTTACCCTAGGATAAATATAATATTTGTGTGTGGTACATGTAAAATACATCGCACATAATGATTATAATAATTATATTATTATTTTTATTTGTTTTGAATAAATTGAATGGTCATGTGTAATTAAATAATTTTAAATTCAATTAATTGATGAGAGACATTTCACCATTAGTTAACAATTATTGGGTGGTATGATAATAATATTTATATTATTACTTTTCCAACATAAATGGAATTGTGTGGTTAATATAAATTTATTAACTAGATGATCTCTAATGGAGGTTTTTTTTCAAACTTTAATGGTGATAATGATTTGGGATAATTAATAATAAAATAATTATTATTGTCATCAATATTAATATTAATTTTTGACAATAATTTATATTTGATAAAACTAAAATATTTATACATATATATGTCGATTAATAATATATATATATATTCAAGTGTGTGTGTGTGTGTATATATAGTGTGTGTGTGTGTGTGTGTTATATATATGTGTGTGTATGTATTTATGTATATATATATACGAGTGTATATATATATAGGTGTGTGTGTGTAATGCATATATATATGGGTTAAATATATATATTGGATGACATAATTTTTTTAAAATTAAATATTTAAATATTTTTAAAAGAAAAACATGTGAGGGGTTTTTATTTTTTGTGTGGTACATGGGTTGAATTAGTGAGAGTAATAATTTAAGTAATGTAAAAATAAATTAATTTCTAAATTGAAGAAATAATTAATGAAGGAAATATAAGTAAATGTAAAGAAGAAGGGGATTTGGGTGGTGCACAACACACTAGGTAAACCCCTTTAGATCTCACACCTCCCTCCCCCTTCTTCTCTCCATTTTTATTTTTTCTTCCAAAATTATTTCTTAAATATCTTCTATGATTATAATCATATTGTAATTTCATCAATTCCATTGGATTCTTTCCAATGAGTATAATTTTAATCCAATTATTTCAAATGTAGTGAGATAATTTGTTCACATTTAATTTAATCCTTTCTTTTCTACAATTTAAAATAACAAATATGACAATAATTATATGCCTTATCGATTCAGAAATGGTTCTATGATTTGGTGGTTCAATTGAACTTGGTTATTGACCCTTATCATCTGAACATCTTTGAACATAATTAAGGAAGTTCATTAAATTTTTGGGAGAGTTTCTACCCTAGTTTCCATGATGATTTTATTTTTTTTAATTTTGATGATTTTGTTTGATTATGATCGCAAGTGGGTTTTTTATAGCCTATGGGACCCATTGCGATAATTGATTCAATGATTTATACAAGGGTAGCTCTTTTCAGGTCTGATTATTTTCACATGTTGTTTTGTATACTACTATATATTCATGATGATATGTATTTTTTTATTTTGATCTCACCATGTATATATGTTTCCATGACATGGTGGTTGTGATTGGTATTTGATATATATGGACCATCATTACATATTATCCCATAGTTGTGGAGTGTGATTAATTGTGATGATGGAGATGAGGGACCCGAGCATACGGTGGATGTATGTGGTGGAAATGGTGTCATTTCGAGGGTGTTCTCGAGGTTTCATTGATTTTCAAAGTGATATTCACCACGTAAAATCTTGGATGATTTGATTACTAGATATTTTGGTCTATAGGATCTGGGAAACATGGTACTCTTGAAAGATATATGACGTCAGGCATCATCTCCACTACATCATGGGGTCTCCATACAAGGGCTGGTTTTATTCTTCCAACTCATTCCATAATCTACTGATGTGTATCTGAAATGAATAAAATCGAAGGATGTGGAAGCTTGGCCAATACATGACTGGTAGGTTTTTTATTATGTTTGAATTCTTGTTACACATTTCTCATTATTGTCATGCACTAGTTATACTTGATAACACCAGGTAAGGATGAATTAGTTGTGTCCTAATGATTCTTGTACTCACATCCTACATAGGAATTTTGGTGTGCATATAGATTTCATGAGAGACACAGTAAAGGGAAAGGGCCCAATGTTGGATAGTTGAGCAGAGGAGCATGGGGTTGGCGATGGATGAGGATGAGTTTTTGATGGACCAATAATTTTCTTCTATTTAATCACCTGTTTTATTTTTTTAGATACGCCTTCCACATTGGGTGTTCCTTTTATTTACATGATATGTATGTCATTTAATTTTCTACATGATTAAACTTATTATATCTTACATTGTCATTATTTATTATTGATCATATGATGTGATATTAAGGGTATATTCTCATCATTGATGGAATTATACCCTCAATGTTAGTTAGAAACCACTTGCATATGGGGATATGCACATAAGGTTGACTAACCTTCCAGCTCAGACCTGGTGGTTTGGGTCAGGATGTTATAAAATGTTATCATAAGAACACGACTCACTAATTTGTTTCTTCTCTTTTCTTTTATTTGGGATAGGGTAGATAGGAGACCAGGTGGTTGGGACTCAAGCCTGTAAACTATGATTATGTCTGGTCAACACTATATAATAGACCACTGAGTTTCCCTAAAATCAGTAAATAACATTTTGTTGTTACTGTTGAAAAAATTCACCTTCATTTATTCACATGATGTTGATATTCGATTTATGATGTTTCAGGTGTGTTCATTCATCATGACTAGGCACTTAGGTTCACATGTCAGCCAAATATATATAACTTTTTGTTGACCTGTATAATAGTTCTTTAATTAAATGACTTTATTTTCTCTATCTATTTGGTATAGTCTCTATAATTTTGTGATATCTCTATTTTTCTTGTTGTTTTTATATATCTATCATTTCATTAATTGGATGAAAGGAACATGTGGATGTGTTATTATATATATGATGATTGTGACTAGCGTTCTAGGAAAGACACCAAGGTCAGTTCTAGGAGGGGTATACCGTGGTGTAAGATTATAATCCTAGAATAAGCTTGTGTGATCTGATAGACTATATATGAAATATTTATGTTCTTAATTTTTCTACTTTTTCTAAGGAGTGAGAGATGGAGTTTGATATTTGAGCCAAGTGACCTATGTTGTATGAATAATACTGGTAGAGTTACTTATCAGGTATAATAAGTCTATTTATGGGGGTGTAATATCACCAATATTTAATCATAATAAAAAATACTCTTTTGTTAATAAATTATGACCATTTTAATGTGAAAATGTAATTTTTCAAAACACAAATACATAATAAATAATTTAAATGATTCAAGTAACGGTAAAATCACAGTTAACATGTTGGAATATTCTATGAAATATTTTTGATGTCCAGGACTGACTTAGAAAGTTATTAGGAGGCTTATAGAGTCTCAATGTTTATTTTAAAAAATATTAAATGTTTCATATTATGCATGTGTGTCATTTTTAGAAAATAATGAAATATCTCTCAAACGGTGTCTCGTATATGAAATTTGAGACCAAAATTAGTTTTCTAATGTAGGGTTTACCTTAGGCATGATATAACATGTGTGTGCATTGGTAATTTTGTCAAATCACATGTGAGGATAATTTATTTAATATATTTATTAAATATTTTCTGAAAATAAAAGAGTATCTGTTAAATGGTGAGTTTTATGAGAAACTTGGGACTATCATTAGGTCTGTAATACGAGTTTTACACTAGGAACAACATAATATTTGTGTGTGTAGGGTGTTTGGAAACATCACATGTATGGGTAATGATAATTATATTATACTTATTATTATATATATTAAAAAATTGATATTTCATGTGTAATTAAATAATTTTAAATTCTCTTAATTGATGACTGATATTTCTCCATGAGTGAATAATTATTGTGATGTTATATTATAATAGTGATATTATTACTTGTCCCGCATAAATGAAATTTTGTGGTTAATATAAATTTATTAACTAATCATTTTCAAATGGTGGTTATTTTTTTGAATCGTTAATATTGAAAATGATTAGAGATATTTGATAATAAAATTAACAATTTTTGTTATTATCATTGTTAGGAATTTGTTAAAAACCATTGTGATAAAACTAATATATGTATACATATATATGTCAGTCAAATATATATATGTGTGGGTGGGTGGGTGGGTGTGTGTTAGTATATATATATAATGTGCTGGTATATATATAATGTGTGTGTGTGTGTATGTGTTAAATATATATATTAATGTATGTATTTATGTATGTATGTGGGTGTATATATATATGGGTGTGTGTGTAATGTGTATACATATGGGTTATATATATATATATATATTGGATTACTTTTATGATATATTTAATTAATGTTTTATATGTGTTTAAATGAAAAATTTACAGAAAAATGTGTAAGGGGTCTTCCTTATTTTTATGGTGCATAGGTTTAATTGGATAGAGAAATAATTTTTTGGGATTTAATAATAAATTAAGTAATAAATTCATGAAATTATTAATGAACGAAATATAATAAAATTTAAATAAAAAGGGATTTTGGGTAGTGTAATGTGCATGGGGGAAAACCCTTTAACAAACATACCTCTTTCCTTATTGTTCTCTTCAAATCTTCTTTTTATTATTTCATCCAAACTTCTTTCTTCAATATCTCACGTGATACTAATCAAATTAATTCATTTTTGGTTTCATTGGATTTGTCTCTATGAGAAGAATTTTTATCTCAAATTATTTTTTGAAGGAATCAAGGTAATTTTTCCATCCTTCCTTTTCCAAATTTTAAAATACCAATAATCGTAATAATTCTAAATATTATCGAATTGGGAATGGTACTGGGATTTGGTGGTTCAATTGAATTTTTTTAGTGTCCCTTATTATCTAAACATAATTTCACATGGGGAAGGAAGTTACGTACCATATTGGGCATGTGTCTTCACTTTTATCCATGATGATTATATTTGTTGGAATTTTGCTGGTTTTCTTGATTATGTTCTCATGTGGGTCTATGGGTGTAGCCTATAAGACTTTTTGTGATAATTGATCCCATGAGTGATAATATGGAAGATATTTCTATGTTTTATTATGACCACATGATGTTATTTATGTTGCTATATAATCATAATGATATGGGATTCCTTCTTGTGTGATCACCATGTATGTATGTTACCATGTCACTATAGTTTTGACTGGTATTTAAGAAAGGTGGACCATCATGACTAATTATCCCTTAGTGGGGTAGTATTATTAATTTAGATGGTTCTCATGAGGGAAATAAGAATGTGGTGGAGATACGAGGTAACCACAGTGTTGTTTCAATTTTGTGCTCAAGGTATCCATGATTTTTGAAGCGCCATTCACCATGTGATATATTGGTCGATGTGTGTTCTATGTATTCTAATTTAGATTATATGGGGACATGGTCCACTTGATGGATATATGACATCAGGTATCATCTTCGTGAAAATGTGAGGACGCCATAGAGGGGATGGTTTTATTCTTCCAACTCATTCAGTTATCTTTTCGTATGGATTCAAAGTAGGTGCAAACATTGGTTGTTGAATCTTCTTCTACACATGAACATATGGTTTTTGTATTGTGTTTTAATTCCTATTGCATATTTATAATTATTGGAATACACTGTTTATACTTGATCAGACCATGTAAGGATGCATTAGTGGTGTCCTACTGAGTCATGTACTAACACACTACTCAGGGTTTTGGCGCACTTATAGATTGCATGAGATACCTAGTGAAGAGAAATGTCCTAGTGGTGGATGGCTGAGCATAGGAGCACAGGGATGACATTGAATAAGGATGGTTTTATAATGGGACTTTATTTTTATTCGATTTATTTATCAGCTTTATTTTTTCAGGATTGGTTTTCCACATTTGGCGCTTCTTTTATTTCCATGAAATGTATGCCATTGACTTCTCCTCATGATTAATCTAATTATTTATTTTATTTATTTACTTATTACTGATCCTATGATGTGATATGGAGGATAAACTCTCCCCATTAATGTACTTATACCCCCATTGTTATTTGGTAGCCTCTTGCATACTAGGAGGAATGCATGATGTCATGTGACCTTCCAGATCAGTCCTATTGATTCGGTTTGGGGTGTTGTAGTTAATATATATATATATATTCGTTTTTTATATATTATATAATATTTAGTATTTAAACTTGTTCAAATTAATTAATTTTATATTAATTCCATTATATTTAAAAAAGTATAATTTTAAAATAATGTTTTACCATAGTTATAGTAATAAGAATTAATACAAATAATCTAAAATTTATACCCAAAAAGGAATTTTTTCCATATTAAATAGTATGAATATTTTTATCTCAAATAAAATAATAATTTTATAAAATTAATGTTATATGTTTAGGGAAATTTATTTTAACATTAGTGCATATATTGCGTGAAAACATATTTTTTGAATAAATTTATTTTTAAGCACAAAAAATTATGATTAAGATATAATTGTTAATTCCATTTATTCAAATGAGTTTAAAGTAATTATTATCATTAAAATAGTATTTATTAAAAAATAAAATATATCAAAACTTCATTTAATCCTATTATATTTTATTAAACAAAACAGTCAAAGAAAAACAATTTATAGTAAAATGTATCATAAATTATCAAAACATTGAGCATGGGTTTTTAAATTCAAAATATAGTTTTCAATTTCAGAATTATAATTTATAATATATAATCATTAATGAATATGTTTCAAAAACTTACATATTTTATAAAGGTTAAGGTATTAGAAAAACTTTCATTTACACTATTAAAATACAAACAAATTATTTTAGAAAAATATCAAATATACACCCAGATATAATTTTTTTAGGAATTCAAAAATGAATTTTAATTTATCAAATTTTAATTCAAAAATTTGTAAATTTATATTCTAATATATATATATATAATGTAAATAAAATATATTTTCATGAAAAAAACCATTTTAATATTAACTCATATTAATTATTTACCTTCTAAAGGTCATAACTAATAATGGTTTATAATATTAGATTTTATTACTGATTTATTAATAATTTTTTCTTAATATATTTCTTTTTATTATGTTGGGTGTAGAGTGTGACACATGTTATATAACATTGTATTTATTTTAAATGATCCAAAATATCGGTATTTTACATTCTGTGGCCTTAAGTAAATTTCTTCTTTACAATTTGAATTATCATTTACTAAACGAAAAAGGTAAATATCCATGATAAAATCAACACATAACTTCTATTGTGAGATCTAACTCATTATCATTGCTGATTCTAGGAAAACAATTTTCCCAAATATTCTTATTAGGAGTTCTTAGGGTCATATATTTCACAACATAATTTCCTTGATTTTTAACGAAACAAATACTAAATATGAAAAAAACACTATGATAATATCCAAAATAATTAATGTATATGAATAAGAAGTTTAAATCCTTATAATCTATTATCTAATGAAACCATAATTCCAACTTATGATACTTTAATTTCAATTATGTCATACCTGGTTAACCTTCTACCTAGGTTAATTTATGTTGGGTAGTCTAATGATTCTCATCCTAATTCCCCAAAAGTAACTATGAAATCAGTCCTTCATAATGGTATGTAAAGAGAATATGATCATCTAAATAATATCCATTGAGAGTGTCAAACTAGGTGTGAGGTATTAGGAATACTCATAGTCAATCAGGGTGGTGATCGATTTAATTATTGACCAACCCTTTTTAGGGAGATTACCCCTAGGTGAATTTTTTCCACATCCAGATCCACTTGTTGTATCCAAAAGAGGTTGTATTTCTAGGGAAACCCATCTACTCAAGAATTTAAAAATATTAATTTATATCATCCTATACATAGAATCGGGTCTAGTTTTTTCACTAAGGTTCTCTAAACTAATTCCTAGGATAAGTAAACTAATCTTCCAAAAATTAAAAAACTAATCTATAAAATAACTAAAGACTCATTTAATACCATATATAGAAACCAAATCTAAAAAAATAAATAATACATTGATACCACTATTTAATTAGTATATCTCACAAATATTCACACAAATCAAGGTTCAATATGATTATTTTCTTGTAACTTAGCTACATAAGCATCCTAATTTACAAAAATTGTGAAAATGTCCCCATAATTGGGCTCCTCTAGACCCTATTGTATATATATCACATGAAATAACCATCTTCATATCCTGGGGATGTCAAATGTAATAAAGGGAGTAAATTAAATGCTCAGTAAGGGAAATACTAATCATAGAGTACTATATCACAAATATATAGGAGAACTTGTTAAAGACATACATGATATAAGAAAAGGTAAAAATATCTTATATGATAATCATAAAACATGATAGTGTAACATAATATCATAAAAATAATGTTATGGTTGTTTAAAATTTATGAACTGGCTCAAAATACATATTGATAATAAGAAACATGTGAGTATGAAATTAAAGTATAGAATAGTTTAAAAATAAGTAATACTCATGAAAACATGGAATTTAATTGAAATTAAATAAATCATGAAAATTTAACATCATTTTATGAACAACATGGATATGTGGAACAACTATAAGCATTGTAAAATTATAAGAAAAACAAAATCTATGTACCATCATGGGCTTGGGGTAATGCTCTATTATAACCTTGGGCTTTGGATAAAACCTACAATGTTCCCAATTTTTTTAGAGATAAATAATATTGTGCACCCTTTGGCATGGGTAAAATACTCTCATGTACCATTAAGATTGGGATAAATCCCCTTGTGCACCTCATTAGTGTGGGATAAATCCTCACAATTACCTCATAGGCCTTGGATAAATCCTCCCATGTATCTTTTGTCTTGGGATAAATCCTTCCATATACCTTTTGGCAAGGGATAAATAATCATGTGTACGCTATTGAGATCATGATACATAAACATAAACTAATGAATTAGAGGGAAATATAGCACTCCACCCATCATCATCTATACATATGTGTTCAACTTAAAATCAATCACAAACATATCTTAATAAACCCATGGAAAAAATTATGGGTCTATTAAAAAAATTATAAACATAACATATTATAAACTAAAGAAAACATCTGATTCCCTAAGGTAGCCTCCCTAGTGATAGCTCAGTTTTTCTATCATCCTATATCCTAGAATACAAGCCATATATATATCATCTTATCTTACAGATCTAGTTTAATTGAGAGAGAAAAAAAATTTACTTGATGATCAAGAGGCTAAGGTGTATATTAAAACAATAATATCCCCTTGGGTGGCCCTTGTATTTTTTTCAATGAAGGAAAAAAATTCTATCTGGTTATATATTGATTACTAAATGTTGAATCGGGTCTTGATCAAAAATAAATATAACATTCCCTATGTTGACAAATTATTAAAGAATTTTAAAGGGGCACGATGGTTTTATAAGATTGAAATTTGATTATGGTACCACCAAATCAATGTATGAGAGGATTATTTTCAAAATCTATATTTACAAAGCATGTATAGACACTATAAATAACTTGAAATGTTGTTCAGTTTGACCAAAACCTCAGTGGTCTTCACGGATTTGATGAACTGGATATTCCACCAGTATCTTGGTATATTTGTGGTATTATTCGAGAATGATGTCACACCCTATTCTAAGTTTAAATAGGAATATGTGAGGAACTTAATGATCATATTATGTATTATTGGGGATCATTAGCACTATACCAATATGTCCAATTGTAACATTCAGATTCATGATGTGAAATTTCCAGTTTAGTGGTTTTTGGATAGGTCATTTTGGTTGATCTTTATAAGGTGATGTTTGTTTTGACTTGGAAATATCCCAAGAGTGTCTTAAAAATTCGATGATTCATGGTAATAGTATGTTATTACAAGAGTTTAATTGGGGATTTATCTAAGATGTAATCTTCTTTTATATAACTAATGTGTAGGTGAATGAGATTTGTGAGAAATCCATAGTGTCAAACCACATTTTATTATCTAAATAAGTCTTTAACCTTGTCCTCCATATTTATTATTATTGAATTTGTCCAAAACTATCAAGTTTTTTACAATAATTCAGGAATTTTTTGGTATATATTCTAATATAGGGAAACTATTTTGTGGAATATGTCTCTCGATAGCTCTAGCCACATGAGTGTAAATACCCTACCTATGACTTACAGCTAGTTATCATTATTCATGTTCTTAAATGTTGGAAGAGTTACCACATTGAAGATAAGTTAACACTAACTATGAAACATAAAAGTGTGAGATATATTTTATCTCATAAAGTCTTAAACCTCAAGTGGAGATGATGGGAAAAATATCTTCAAACCTTTGACTTGGATCTTTCCTACAAACCAAGTAAATGTAATGTGGTTCATGATGATTTGAGTGGGTAACTATCATCTCAATGCATTAGGGAGCCCAGTGAGGAGTATAATATCATGAGCCTTATGGTTAATCTATTCTTGGTTGTGTGATTGGAAGGGAATTTCATATCCATTATTAATATTCAATTGAATCATTCCCACCTTGAGAATTTTTCCAAAGGGAAGTTAGAGGATATAGAGTTCCTGTTCATTTGAGGAGCTTTATGAGGTCGGGAGACCACGGGGGAGTGGTCTTTATCACCGAAAGGCTCTCTTTTTGTAATATCGTTGTTTTTTGTTAATATACATATTCTTTTAATTTATATATATAACTCTTATTTTACCTTAATGGAAGTGCATTAAGGATTCATGAATGTTTCCAAAGTGTCAGACTTTCTTTGGGGGACGTAGTTCTAGTTTTTATAGAAACATGTTTTGATGCATGCTTAGCACATGGTTTTTACTAACTATGAACCCCAACCATGCATCCCAGGTAGGGTGAATCACAATTTTTTCAGACTATATAATTAGAGTCTCATGACCATGAAAAACCAACAATTCATTATCAAGTGCACCATAAAAGGTTTATGTATAGTTTTTCTGATAGTTATCCAAAACCTTGCGAGGTTTACACTCATAGACAGTGGGAATCACATGGTTGGAAATCAATTTGTAAAACTATGTGACCAACTATACGATGATTTAAAATTCAGGGAATTAAACTTTTCCCCTCTTTTAATTAAACTTAGTTCTCTTCCTCCTCCTTATTTTTTTGCTCGCAGTTTCTCCACTATAGCTCTCTCATATCCGTCTTCCTAAGATTTGGTGTATTGCCCTCATATGACCACTATTTTTATGATCATTGGTCACATTGGATCACCCTCAACAAGACTAACAATACTCTCATATCCTTTCTTATTTTCATCACCATATTTGGTGTTATCTCTATGAGACCTAATATATCATATCTTCAAGGAGTTTCTCTGGTTTGTAGTTATATCTCATTCTAGACTAAATATGAGGCTGATAATGGATGTGTATTCTAAAAATAGGATATCTTTAGTGTTCTAATACTCTTACCTAAAGTCCTTTAGGATTATAATTTTTTGATGTTGTGCTATATGTTTTACTTTCCATGTGTTTATCCTAAAACGTATTCTTTTAAATTGTTATCTAACCTTGTTCTAGAAGTTCCATGAGTCCCTTGAAATCATTGGAGGTTGATTACCTAAACATGGAACACCAATTGGGGAGTGTTATTTTAAATTTACTTTACAACCATTATTTATTTTATCCAAAACACACTTTGACAGTGTTTAGTTTCACACACATACAAACTAAATAGAAAATTTATAAATCGAATTGTTAATTGACATAGATACTTTACTTGGACCTTTTTATCACCTGTATGTGAATTGAATAATTGAATTAATTGAAACATTAAATAGAAGGGATATATCACTTGGATCTTGATCTATTATATTATACTATTGTTTTAAATTATGTACCATGATGACACTATTAAAGGTGTGACCTGCCCTGTGTGAGACTTTGATTCCCAACCTGGAATTCCTGGAGAAAATTCATAGGATTATAGTTGATTCATTAATATCAATTCCATGTGAGATAAAAAAATTGTGTTCGGTCAATGTCATATATATGTGAATTCCATAGCTAGGCACTGACGATTCACATGCATACTCTAGAAATTAAAATTTCTTAGATAATTTCCTTCGATTCGTCTTGATGTACATTGATATGGACCATATAATATTATCTCCATGAGGCCCAATAATTTATATCTTGATATTACCTTGGAATTATACTCAATATTTGTTAAGAACCTTTTAGGGTGCAATTCCAAGGGTTCATCTCTTGTATTAAATTCATACCCCATAGCCTGATATCTTGGTTGATCACTAAAAGAGGGATCAACCTCTAAGGTCATGGATTACATGGGTATCCCATGGACCCCTTTTGATCATTATACTTGGATTACTTGACTACATTCCTTGGTTCCATGACCAATTATTGTTCATTTGATTAGAGACATCCATCTTTTCCCATAGTAGATAGGTTCAGCTGACTATCCCATGATGAACCCAAGCTTGACATGGTTTATATTTATTTTTATACCTTTATTTATTATACCTAGAAAATATTATATTTTATATAAACATAATGTATTTTCATTACACAATATTTGTGGTGGACTAATTATTTTTACTCATACCCTATTTGGGTCTCATTTTGGTACCTGAACATATTACTTGGATGAAATTACGGATAAGGGGAAGCGCCCAAATATAGACTCTTGACTTCTTTTTAGTATGGGATCTTGAGAGAATATGAATGAGAAAATGATAGGGATGATCCGGAAGATATATTTTTAGGTCTATGTATTTTATTTTTGTTGTATTAGTATTGTATTTATACTAGCTACCTTGTTTTTCTATTTCTAATTTGTATCCTCCTGACATCATCTCTATCTGATATTTTTTCCTACCTTATGTTTATTTAAAATTATTTCGATAGTTTATTTCCACATTCTTATTATTATTTCCTATACTTATTCATTATTATTTACCACTATGATCCACTCTGATAAAGTGGTTATAGTCTTCCCACCATACCACTATAGACCCTCACTGCTAGTCATAGAACTATGGCATATGGGGAGGTATGAATTAGGCCATATAGCACTAAAGTTTCATTACTTATAAGTGATCTAAGCCTAGGATTCCACAAAGTTATATAAAATGGTTTCTTTTTTTGTTTTTCTTACTATTTGGGTTGGTGGATATGAGACTAGGATGTGTTATAAAATAGTAAGAAGTAATACATGAGAGTAGAAAAACCACATTCTGGGGAAAAACCAAGTTAATAGGGATGATAAATGTTGTTATAGATTTCACATATTACAGTTTCACTACTTTCACTATTGGGTGACACATATGATTTATGATGTTTGTTATGATTGTTACATTTTTGTGCTTGGACTAGTATGATAAGGGAGAACTTCCTCATGCATCATTATATGAATGTGCATTTATATATGATATTCATATACAATGATAACTTTAGTTTAGTTTTTTTCTTATTATATATTCCTTAATTATTATCCCTATAAATTTCTAACATTTATTGTTAGAAAATGGAGAAAATAATTAGTTTCTTAAAGTTCCTCCATCAACCTAAACATTTTTTCCTGCATATCTTGTTGATGGAACCATAAATAACTAATTATGACATGTTTAAGCCATGGAACCTTATTTATACGAGTTGAAATGTTAGTTGGTTGTAATTAAATTAATTATAATTATAATTTATAAAATGTTTTTCTCTATAAATTGGTAATTACTATACATATAATTGATCCATCATATATGGACTTGTTAAATAATAATATAGGATGTAAAAGGAAGGTTATAGTTATATGGAATGCATATTTAAACTTATTTAGCTTGGGTATTTATAACTTGGGAAATTGAAATACATCTAACTGGATCATTATATGTAAACATTAAGAATTATAATTCTAAAAGGATTTGGTAGTCATTAAATGAGGATTCCAATTAAAAATTAAAGATCATTTTCTTTTATAACATGGAATTGAAACCCCATATATCAGGACCTTTATAATTAAAAATTTTAAAATCATTCTTAATAACTTAACCCTAAGAATGATAAGTTGGGTACCATATATTTTATATTCAATCCATGAGATTATCCTTCTTCCCTATCAGTAATAACTTTATCCTAGTTTTGTTCTAAGGTGTTTTATTAGAATTGTAGATATACTCCTCCATGATAGCCTCGATTTATGAATCAAGAAGGTGGTCATGACCATGATCCTGAGGTGGTGGGACTTGAAGTAGTAGTAATTCCACCAGCAGAACCTCCAGTAGTACCACCTTCTATACGTAGACTAGGAACTGATGGTAACTGTTGATAGAGTGTCATATGTCTTCCATGGTCTATAAAGGAATCTCTGTGACCTACAAAAACTATGTCATAATTGATAAGGGATTCCAATGGCATCACCCAGTTACATTTTTAAGGGAAGGTAGTCCCCATGTTGCGGATTTGTGGATTGAAGATATTTTATCATTATTTGAGAATCTATAGACACCTATATAAAGAAGGTTTATTCTTATAATATATATATTATATGGATCTTCCATGTGATGATGGGATGTTATGATGCAATCATACCGGAATAAAGGCATGGTATAGAGTGACTTCCAAAATACATTCTATGAATACTTTTTCGCAGATACCCTGATATATTATCAAGCTAGGGAATTCATGCACTTAGATCATGGTACAATGTTTTTCATGGACTATACATATTTATTCACTGATCACCAATTATTTTCACTACATCATATTGGTAATGAGATATCCATATAGAGATTATTTGATAATGGGATTAGGTATGATGTCTAATCTCAGGTGAACATATTATGACTATCAAACATTTAAGAGATGGTGAACCAAGATCTTATATCTAAGTTAAATTTAATTTATGTTGAGGTTACAATGCATGGAGGTTCAGTACCTAAGTAGGAAAGTGTTTTTTCAAGTGGTAGGAAGCATCACTTTGAAAATTCTTGCAAGTAATGTGGCAGTCAGAGTGTGTGATCTGGAAGTTATATGGTATTCCATCAGTGTGGCAGACTGTGTCACATGAATCCCTATGGTAGTATAGACCTAGTAGAGTATTGATCTTATGACAAAATGGGTCATCTATAGAGATTTCGTTGGACCATTCCATCTTCCCCCACTGGGAGACGATATGTACTAACTATGAATTTTAGAGTGGGATCATTATTAGAAAGCCATGTTGGGAGATGGAGGACCATTGGGTGTAGAAGCTGAGGAGGTAGATGAGGTCTTGGAATCTAGAGTTATGATTTATAGAATCAATAGATTTGTCCTTCTCATGGAGGTCAGGTTGTTGATTGTGTTCATGGATCAATCCAGTTACATGCAGTGCAGCCTACACATGAGGAGTATAGTATTGAGCTATATACAGCACGAGGTAAAATATTGGTAACATAAACTTTATTATCTTATTTTTTTGACATTGGAACTTCACACTCATTCTTATCTTGTAACTTTAATGGAGAGTCTTAGGCCTGAGATTGAGTACTATTTTGTGATAATGTTTCTTGACACTCCATTTTTAGTGTGGTTTGAAAGTGTTCATTAATATCAGGAGTGTCCCCTCAAGTTTTTTAGTTACCATTTCTTATAAACACTATTAATCCATATGATGATATGTTTTGACATAATTCTTATTATTTAGTATTTAGTGAATTATCAGGCAATATTTGTTTTATCACTAGAGGTGTCTTTTATATCACCTGAGGGTAGAATCTATGTTCATAAAAAACAATGGGATGTCTAGGAAACTTGATCTGGACATGAGAATCATGGGTAATGTGATGTGTCAACCCATATTTCCTATCTTTTCTTTATGATCAAGGAGTACAAAAAGATTTTTTTTCCTATAGTGGTGGACCAATTTAGATATATTTTAATTGAAAACTTTTCTATGTTTCCCCTAAAGAGAGGGCAGAGTTAACCATTGAACTAGTTCTTAGAGAAGAAACAGTTTCTATACCTCCATATAGGATGGATCCTACTAAGGTTTAGGAATTAAAGAATTAGTTGGAGGACCTAAGAGGAAAAGGGTTTATATGAACTAGTACTTATCCTTGGGGTTCACCTATGCTTTTCTCCAAGAAGGATAATGGCACCCTATTTCTATGTGTAGATTACCAATGGTTAAAATAGATTATGATTAATAATTGTTACCCACATCATTATATATAAGATCTATTTGATTAGCTCCTGGTAGACATATTATTCTCAAATATTGATTTGTGAACGATACATCATCAACTGTGAGTTAGGACCCCAGATATACCATGTATGGAATTTTAAAGAAAGCATGGATTGTACGAGTATTTGGTTATGTCGTCCAGTCTAACGAATAAACTAGTTATCTTTATGTCCTTTGTCAATTCGGTTTCCCACCCATATCTAGATGCTTCTGTCATCATTTTTTTGAATGATATCATAGTGTGATCTCATATTCAACACAATCATTCCAAACACCATGACATCATATTGATTACACTAATAGGGAACTTACCATTTACTAAAATAAAAAATTGACACTTTCAAATCGATATACTTAACTTCCCAGGCCACATTGTATCATAAAAAGCGGTATCTATGTATCCAAAAAAGGTAAGATTTTTTTTCATCATAGAATCCCAAGAATTTCTTCGATATATAGAGTTTATTTGGACTAGATGGCTATTATCAGTGTTTCATCCTAAACATTTCATGCCCTGAAGAATCTCTTACTGTGTTGACCAAAAAAGGTGTGAAGTTAATATAGTATGAAGCTTGTGATAAGTCCTTTTAGGAGTTGAAATTATTGTTTCCTCATCATTGATCATGATATTACCTGAACCTAACAAAGGATGCGCTATCTATTATGACACATCTATAATTGGTTTGGGAGATATTTTAATGAAAGTGGAATGAGTCTTAGCACACGGGTCTCATAATTTGATTCCTTATAATCACAATTACCATTGCATGACCTCGAGTTAGAATATTTTTTTCATACTTTACACTACTAAAAAAATTACATTATGGGAGAGCGGTTTGTGGTATACCTGGGCCATAAAATCCTAAAATACATACTCTCACAACATGAGTTGAACCTCCAATAATAAATATGGGTTGGATACCTTAATTATTTTGAATTTGAGAGTTATTACACACTAGTAAAGAGAAATATAGTTACTGATACTCTGATCCAAAAGACCTAGAAAAAAGTTGTATGAGAAGCTAGTAGTGAATGGTAGTTGATGGATCATCTTTATAAAATTAATCTATAATTTATAGAGTATAAATAATAGTTATTTATCATAGAATTGTTATTGGATTAAATTCATCTAGATTGAGTAAAAATTAGTAAACTTTCAGAACCTTAGGGAATAGTCCCAAGGGAAACTGTTTCAGGTGTAGACCCAATGCCTTGTTGGGTTTTTAATGAGGATAAGAACCTTAATATCCATGGATGTGTCATGGTTCATAGATATATGAAATATGATTTAATGTTAGAATCTCATGATTCAAAGTGGGTAGCGCATCCTAGAATCACTAAGATTTCCAAGACTTAAACTGATAGTATTGGCGTCCTGGGATGAAAAAGTAGATTTCATGCTTTGTTACTTGGTATTTCAAGTGTTAATAATTGAATAAAGAACACCAGAAACATATAATTATCTCACTACTATTAACTATCCAGAAAAGGAATTGGTATTCTGTCATCATGAATTTCATTATGGGGTTACTAATGTCTCCTCTAGGAAGTCACATCATGTGGGTAATTGTGGACAGGTTGATGAACATCTCCCACTTCTTACCAATTTGAGAGATATTACTAGTGGATGATCATGTGTGACTTTATGTGAAAGAAATTACATGCCTTCATGGGATTCCATGTATCTTCATATATTATATGGATTCTCATTTCACTTCTTTTTTCAATAAGGTTTTTCATAGTGATCTTTTATCATAGGTACTTTTGGGCAAAGCATACCAAGCTCATATCAGCGGTCAGTATGATTACTCTATACAGGTTCTCCTGGATATCTTTTGTGGTGTGTTCTTGATTTTGGAGGCTCTTGGGAGAATTTATTTATATTATTTGGTTTCTTATAATAATAGTTTTCAATTAATTATCAAAATGGATCTATATGATGTTCTCTTGGGTAGGAATTTTCATTCACCTATATATTGGTTAGAGGCAGACATAGAAGCTCTACTTGTACCTCATCTCGTTCGGGAGTCATCAGAGTTGGTATAGCTGATTAAGAAATGTATGACTATGGATTATTTGGGGAAGGATTCATATGTTGTTCGTCATTTCCATCCTCTAGATTTTGAGTTTTGATATCCATTATTCTTGTGATTCTTTCCAATACTGGTTCACCAATGGATTCAAATTCATGGAAATTTATCAACAAGGATCATTGGGCCTTTTTGAGATCTTGGAGAGATTTAAGATGGTAGTATATAAGATAGTGATTCATAATCATTATAGGGTAATGCACAATGTATTTAATGTTTCTTATATCCACTTTTATCACTCTATCTCATCTCATGCTTTTAATCCTGAGGAAGTTGAGTTTCAGTATGATGCTTATTTTGATGTGTATCTGGCCTGTATCATCGATCATATCATGAAGGATATTCTAGGTAAGATGGTTCCACTAGTTTCAGAGCTATGGAATCATGACAATGTATAGGATGAGCCTTGGGAAATAGATTTTGATATATGTGCTCAGGGGACAAAGTTATTCTCAGATGCATCTCTACCACCCTCAGAAGGGAAACTTTGGAATGAGTTATTTTAGGAAGGAGAGGTTATAAGATCCTATTTTTTAATTGAGTTATGGATCTTTTAATTTATTTATAAACATCTTGTTTACCTTAATAGAAGTTCATAAATGGGTCATGGAGGTTTCATGAGCGTTCAGGCTTGGTTTGTGGTCAAGAGTTCTAGTTATTAGAAATAAAACGGAGGTGCACAATTAGTGCTTGGATAGAAGTAATCGTGCACCTCAACTATGTGAACCTTAGAGTTTGAAGTACAATTTTTATGACCATGCAACAGGTTCCACTTGACCTCAAAAAACTATAATTTATTATAGATGCACCCTGAATGGTTTGGGCATATTTTGGATAATTTTGTACCTAAATTGTGAAAAGTCTAGCCTCATAGAAATGGGGATGACATGGTTGGTGCATGGTTTGGGAAACCACACAACCAAACCATGTTAACTTTATACAGGATTGAAATTACCTTTTAACCCTACTTTAAATATATTTCTCTTCCACCTTCTGCTTCTTTTCCTATCATCTTCTCAACCATATCTCTCTAATCTCCCTCTTCCAATGATTTGGTGTATCTCCCTCATATGGGGACTATTTCAATAATTTTCAAGGACATTGGATCATCCTTGGTAAGTCTAGCAATACTCTATATTCCTTTCTCTATTTTCTTCTTCATCTTCTGTGTTATCTCTATGAAAAATAATATGCATGATTTTTAGGTTATTTTTTGTATCCATTTTCTCTTATTATATCCATAATATGAGGATGATACAGGATGACGATTCTACTAAAATATCCTCTAGGTGACCCATTAATAAGGCTCAGACATTTTTCTAGTGATTTTATCACCCCAAATCAATTCGGTTTTGTTCCTGGAAGAAACATTCAGAACTGTAATCTCACAACATCAGATTATGTTAACAATATGAGATGAAAGTTAATACTGGAATAATTTCTCTTAAGTTGGATATATCTATGGACTTTGATACTGTTTTTTGGAAGTTCTTATTTTTATTTATCAAGAAACATGTCTTCTCTGAGCCATTCATCAAGCTGGTATCTACCATTCAAAGTAGTTTAGACATTTAGTCCTTATTAATGGGTTACCTAGAGGATACTTTTGTTCCTCTAGAGGGTTCAGTAAAGGAGACCCCCTTTCTGGACTTATTTTTTCCTTAGATGAATACTAACTAAGTATTTTTCTAAATGAACTTGTCCAAGATAGTTTATAAAATAAAATTAGGGTTGTAAGGGACTCTTTCACCCCCTCTCACCTCATTTATGTTGATAGAATTCTACTCTTTGGGAAAGCAGATAAAGGTACAATTTCATGTTTTTAGAAATTTTTTTCTCATTATGAAGTTATTTATGGAGAATTGAAAATCTAGAATAAGTCTTTTATTGTGTTTGGGAATGGGATAACTATCACCAAGAAGAACAGGATAGCCATGAAACATGGGTTGAAGAAGAAAACCCTTCCATTTATCTATATTAGAGTGCCCCGAATATAGGTAAGAGTTAAATGAGTATATCTAGAAATGATTTATTCTAGGATCATTTCCCAAATTGCTACCTAGAAAGGGAAACCATCTCCCGAGATGGAACAATTTTTTCTGGTGAAATCTGTAATCACTTTAAAGGATTCCTATGAATTTTATGTTTATAGACGACCCTGTAATCTCATTAAGGAGCTTTAGGTGCTGATCAAGTACATTATTATCACTGGATCCATTTATGAAAGAAAACACATCACTGTTTCTTGGAGTAAATACATCAAACCCACTAATTTGGGGGCATGGGTATCAAGGACCTGAAATTATTCAATGATGATCTTATTAATAAGTTCACATTGAATTTTATGACTGGAAATAATGTTTCACTGGAATTTTTGTCCTAAAGAATCCTATCTATGTTTTGCACTGGGAACCCTATATATATCTCTTCCTCCATATGGTCTGCCATTAAACATTCATACCATCACATTATGCAATGCTCAAATTGGATGGGGAGTCAAAGATCAGATCTTCACTTGTAGACTACTATATGTATGGAAATACCCTTCACTGAAATATTAGAAGTTCCTCCTCTCATGGATACCCTCTCCATTTCTGATAATCACAAAAAATTTTGATCTGAAAGACTACTTTCCCACTCCAATCATGTTGGAGGATTAACACTACAACTACACTAACTATCACATCCAGGCTTGGAAACCCAAATTCTAATGGGAAGTTTACCTGTAAGGAGTTATATAGGTACATGTGTGATGGTTTCAACCCTACCTCTTCGTGGTTGTGATATTTCATCAATATGTTCATCCCCCTCACATTACTTGCTGCTATGGGGAGACTAGAAGTGTTTCTTACCTGTGCAGAATCTACTATAGAAGACTGGGATCCACCTTTCCCTTGTTTTATACTTTTTTATGTAGGATAAAGAAACTATACAACACCTGTGTTTCTCCTTAATCTATTCTTCCAACATCTAGTATCATATATAGGTTGTGTTTGGTGTCTCTTTAATGTTGTACATCCTAGATGGACTTATGCGATCAATCAACTTTGTTGGCCATAGTGAGAAGATCCATGTGCTATTGATTTCTGATGTGGATTTTTTATATTATTTCATATGGAATAAATAAAATAGTGTTTTATTTAACAACTACATTCCACCCTTTAAGGCTGTTCTGAATGTGTCATACAAGGAGGTGTTATCAACCTCTAAAATTCAAACAACAGTCATGAATAACACTCTTTCTGACAATGTTATCCTGCAGAATAATTTTGTTCATGGTAGGGTCCAGAATCATTTGGTGTTGAAATAAATTAGGTAGATCCCACCCATCTGCCCATGGAAGGAATTGAATGTGGATGGGGAGGCCTTAGGTGCACCATGACCTTCATGTTATGGTAGTATCTTATGCACCCATCGGGGGTCTCGTTAAAGGATGCTTTTATCACCATATTTGCATTGGATCTGCAATTGAAGCTAAACTTTGGGCGATGTTAAAATCCATAAAATATACGATTTAATATAGATGGATTCATATCTAGGTAATATCTGACTCTACCACAATAGTGAAATTTTTTAAGATATAGTCTCGTAAGGATCCATAGAAAATACTTCCATCATGGATTTCATGTCTCCACGCTTTTGATCGTATTTAGATGGATTTCACTCGTGTTTATAGACAGGCCAACCAGGCTAATAATGCTCCTTCCAAGAGGGTAATCATGGATTTATCATCTAGATAGTCCATTACTACTCTAGACTACTAATCTCAACTTATTGATATTGATGCATGTTGTGTGTTTCATTATTTCCTTTGTAATCCCCCTTGTTTTTTATTTTTTCTATTTTTTATTAATTTGATAGGTACGGGATTTTCCTAGACCCTGAACTTCATTGGTACTAAATATCTAAGGTAGGTGTTTTACTAATTTTACCTAAAACTATTGAGGTTTATAATTCTTCCCCATAATTCCACACACCATACTTTCCATGAATTTATCCTAAAATAAATATTAATTAATATTTTTATATATCCTGGTTCTATTAATTCCATGAGACCCTTGACATTATTAGAGTTTTATGCCTTAAAATTGAACCACCCCTTAGGGTTTGTAATTTTATATTTCTTTGATAACCATTGTTGATTTTAACCAAAACACCCCTCATGTGTTTTTAGTTGGACACTTAGGAAACACGAAATTGAATAATTGAACTGTTAATTAACATAGATACATTACTTGGATTTTTTTATCACTTGTAATTGAAAGGATTAACAAAATAAATTGATCCATTAAATGGAATTGATTTATCACCTAACCCTTGATCACTCATAATATGTTTTCAGAAACTATTATGGACTAGGGTGTCACTATTAATAGCATGGTCTACCTTGAGTAAAACTTTGGTTCTAAAACATGAATTCCTTTGGAAAACACATAGGATTCTAGCTATGTTATTGATGTATCCTCTAAGTGAGATAACAAACTTAGTCTTGTTCAATGTCATATATATGCTGATTTATTTTCTAGACACTAATGATTCACTGGGATACTCAAAAAAATTAGAATTCCTTGGATCATCGCCTTGGATTTGTCTTGATTCCCTTAGATATAGATCACCTCATATTATCCCATTGGGTTGAAATCAATTTCAAAAAGAGATTACCCTAGACATTTTCCTAGTCTCAGTTAAAAACCATTTAGGCTATAATTCCAATGGTTCATACCTTGGATCACACTCATACCCACATTTCCTGGTATCTCAGATGATCGCTACGAGTGTGGTCAACTTTCTAAGGTCATGGATGTCATGCATCTCCCATGGGTCCATTATGATTATTATAATTGGAATCCTTGACTATCTTCCCTAGTTCTGTGACCAATTAATGCTCATATGATCAAGGAAAACCACTTTAGGATGATGAGGGTAGGGTCAGTTGGGTATCCTATGAGGAGCCCGAGCGTGACCTGATTTATATTTATTTTTTTACCTTTATTTATTATACTTTGACACTATTTTGTTTTATATTTATAGACTCGATTTTAATTAGACATTATTAGTGGTGAATTACTCAGTTTTACTCACACCCTATTCAGGCCACCATTTGGGGCCCGAATAGATTACTTGGATGCATGTAAGTTTAAAGTGAAGTGTCCCACTATGGACTCTTGATTTATTTTTGGTAGGTGGTCTTGGGAGATAATGATTGATCCAATGCCTAATATGGTCATGGAGAGTGATATTTTTTAGCATTTTGTTTCCTTTTTATTGTGTAGGTACTATATTTATTCCAGATTCCATGTTTCTTTATTTAACTTTTTTATCCTATTAAAATAATATTTATATGATACTATTTCATACCTTATGTATGTTTTTTATTATTTTCAAAGTTTATTTACATTTCCTTATCATTATTTTCCCAACATATTATTATTTTTTACCATTATTCTTCACTATGATAAAGAGGGTATAGTCTCCCCACCGTACCACCATAGACCCTCAATGCTAGTAATAAGCCTTTGGTATATGGGTATGTACTCTTGAGGCTATGGGGACGTTAGGTTTAGTTAATTATGAGTGAGTTAGACCATAAAAACACAATTTTATTTAAGGGTAGCCTTGTATTCCCTTCTAAAATAAAAAAGGAAATTATATAGGACTCATATCAGTACTAGTGGGTTTTTTATCCCAGTTCTACCAAGATGTATTATAATATCAAGTAGTAATTTTTGTTGTCGGGTAGGCAGAGAGATATATAAGACATAGTGTCTTAATTATAAACTTTTTAGAAGGTTAAGGATGAAAACCACCAACTTATGGATTTCTCTAACATCTATCCATTCCTACCTAGAAGTCAGAAAATTTGTCAATGGACTTTATTATCATACTACCAAGTACCCCCACAGGGATGGAATGTTATTTGGTTCACGATCTAATAGTTGAATAAATCTATCCACTTTATACTGATTAAGGAAATGATAAGGGTAAAGGGTAGTAGAATGTTTTATATGCTTTAATTTGAAATAATCCTTGGATTTCCCTCATCCATAATATCTAATATGGTCCTTCATTTTTTAGATTGGTTCTAGAAGGGCCTTCAATAGTTATTGGGAACCCAGGTGGAGCTGATTATAGATTACCACCCCTAGATAGGTGGGAAAATTAATTGGATTACCTATATTCTAAATTATATTATATGATAATGTGTCCTAATATTTAGTGATTTGTGGGATACTCATTGAGCATTGTTCGTGTTTTCTTATAACAATGTCTATTATTATTCTATCTAGATATCCCCATTCGAGGGACTTTATAAGAAACTATGTTATTCTCTTTATAATAGATAAAGTTAAGTGAAACCTATTTGGTGAGAATTAGACTTGTCTACAAGATGAATAGGAAGATAAATGTTATTCAATATTTCTTAGTGGTAGCTCAGAATTTCTATTAGTGACTGACTAGTTGTTTTTATGATTTCACCCTTTTTTGGTCACCAGAGGATATAAATGATGGGGAATCATTCATAAAGGTACACCAATTCTTCTAAAATCACAGATAATATGGGTAAGGGTGAATAAGATAGAATTTCCATCCTAGATAATGACAATTTATATCATATTCCATGTTTCATAATTAAAGAATCATAAACATAACCTTCAAATGTAATTCATTATAAACAGAACAAATTAGAGTCGTATGTCTCAATTACTAAGAAACCTATTTGGATCATTAAATCCTAAAATTAGGTGCTCAATGATAAATCCATTTCATTGGTTAATTGGATTCAGAAACATGGATTATATTCTCATGAAATATGGGAGAAGGAATCTTATACAAGGGAGAATTGGTCTTTTTTTCATGGATCATGCATCGAGATGACTTTCTTGGGATAGAAAGTGAGATAGTGGGGAGAATTTTAAAACCCATGACCTCATTTTTAGGTATTTTATGCATTATTTTATTCATTTTGTTCTTATAAATCAATTATGACTATTTTTCTTCAAAATCAGTAAAAATTATGAAAACATGAATTTTCACACAATTGGTGATCGATTTGTGAAAATAATTTAGAGATCATAAATATTTTTCCACAATTTTTAATAGAGGAATTCACAAGGTTAGTGAATGATTTACCAAACCATGTAGGAAAACCATGGAAGTTCCTAGGTAAATTTAGCATGTACAAAACTATTGGTGCATGATTTAGTAAATTGTGCAGCTAAACGGTACAAGCTCCCCAAAAATTTAAAATAATGTAATATAATATTTGACCCTAACTAGATTTTAATTGTTAAGTCTCTTATTCTTTCCCCACATGATTTTCATCCTCCCTCATGCATGATCTAAACTTCCCCTCTACTCCAATCCTAATTTTTTGTAGTTTTATTTAGCGATCTTCAAGGTAAAAACTAAATAAACTTCTCATATCCTCTCCTTTGAGATCCTCTTTCATTATTTCTTGGTTTTTACTTATAATCAAATCCATAGTGACCTAGGATTCCACTTGATCGATTTTTACATTACAATAAAATATAATTTAGCGACATTTTTTGGAAAACATCACTAAATTAGGGATTATTTTCACGAAACATTGCTATATATATATATATTTATAAAGATCAGTTCCTGCATTGATGTAAATATATATATATATATATATATATATTAATATATATAAACATAGACATATATATATAAATATATATCTTTATATATATAAAAACACACACCCAAAGATATATAAAAATATATAAATATACATATACATATATTTACATATATAGAAAAATATATATTTTAAATTTAGTCACATTTGTATGAAAACGTGGGTATTTTTGTGACATTTTTACCAGGGTTTTAAAAAATTGGTAATTTTAAATTTAGCGATATTTTCTAAAAAACATTTCTAAACTAGTGATGTTTTCTAGAAATTTCACCATGTTAAGGATTTTTTGAGGAATCATTTCTATATTTATAGTGCATTTTCTACATCGATGTAAATATATATTTATATATAAAAACACAAATATATTTTAAATCTAGTCACGTTTTTAAGAAAACATGGATTTTGTGGCATTTTTACTAATGATTTAATATGTATCAAATTTTAAATTTAATGACATTTTGATGAAATGTTTCTAAATTAGAATTGTTTCCAAAAATAATTTATTAAATTAGTAACATTCTTTAAGAAACGTCACTAAATTAGCAACATTTTTCGAAAATGTTACTAAATTGGGGACTTTTTTTAGGAAATATCAATAAATATATATATTTATAAATCTCATTTACCTCATAAATGTAAATATATATACTTATATATTCTAATATATAAAAACACATCCACATTTATATAAAGATATATACTTTTATATATATGTAAACACACACACACACATATATATAATATAATCATCCATATATATATAATATATAAATATCTATAAACATATATATATAATATAGACATATAAATAAACATAAAATATGAAAATATATATATAAAAAATATATATAAACATAAAATATATATATACATATACTATAAAACATAATATAGATAATATAATATAATCATATATATATTAATATATATACACATAATATTAATTTTTAAAATATTGAAATATATTTAAATATATATATAAATATTACATAATACAATTAAATAATTACAATTTTAATAGTTCAGTTTCTTCAATGATTCAACTCGAGGGAGAATGTAAATAGGTTTAAACCTCCTGATGGCGGTTTTTTGGGTTTGACTGTGGTTTGGGAGGACGCGTGCAAGGGATCCATGGTGTAAGATCTCATCTTTTCCAAGTATGTTTCTCTCTAAATTTTTATTTAAATTTCATTCGGTTGAGTTTTTCCTTGTCATTAATTCGTATTGGTTATGTTTTCGTTGTGGATGTTTGTTTTTTTGAATAAACACGAACACGGGTTGTGTGGAAACTTGAGAAAATCGTAGAGGATCCATGAGGATAAACATTTTTGGGGAAAACACCTTAAAGTTTAGAGATGTATGTTTATTTGAAATAATGGAGTTCGAGTATAAGTGGTTCCAATGTTACGATGGTTTCTTAGAAGTTTGAGAATACTTGAAAAAGGTTTAGGTTTTTTTATAAGGAAAATTGGATGAAAACCATTTGCAAGACATTTACACATCGTGTAAATGGGTAACATTTTGTCTAATTTCTGGGAAAATTTAATATTCCACTCATGATATGGGTTTTTTGACATATCCCTCTAAAAATAAATACAAGATGTGTAACAGATTTACACACCATGTATATCCCTGAGATCCATCTTTAAATTATGATGTGTGGAAAATTTGTTATTCATCTCACATGCATCTTCCTCATCTCAACACTAGGACAACATTCAATAAATTTTCAATAACCTATCTTGATCTCAGAAATTTGTATTGTGCATCTAATCCCTGGTAAGTGGTTTTTGTTAGGTTTTACCTACCCCCTATTCATGTTCCTTTGCGGTGTAATGTCTTGATAGTGATAATTTCTTATTTTTATCTTGATCAGTTTTGATCTATGATCCTTCTTGTGATCACCCACACCTTCTTTCTCATGTTCATTTTTTATTGGAAGTATATTTTTGTCATCAGTTAAAGTTAGGGGTTCAATACCTTAACCATATGGTTCAATAATTGTAAAGTATGTGCAATATTTTAAATTTAACCAACAAAATATGTGCCTAAATAAATTAAATGTTGAATTGGGTTATTTTTTGGAATCCCTTTGAATCCAATTTTTTATTGAACTAGATTATGGATATCGTTTGTGTAAGTGAAACCTTTATTATAAATGAATTGGTTAATGGATTAACGTGTGTTTAAAAAGAAATTTGATTTGGGTGTTTTCTTGATATAGATTCACCCTAGTTTGGTCTAATTAATAAAGTTACTTTCATGTTATTGGTTTAGGGCCAACAGATATGTGAAATGTGAAATTTAATGATAAGTGGTTATTTTCATAATTAACCATTGAGTTGTATGATGTGGAACTATGATATCCTTGTTCCTATGACATTATTTTTTATTTATATGTTTTAATTATGATATAGGGTGTTAGCCCAATTTATATACTGAAATTATTACATATCGGTATATTCTAGAGACAATCTGAAATGCGTATATTGTGTTGTATGCCTGAAGACATGCTGAAATTATCATATTCCATTCTTTGCCTTGATACATGCTTATATGCTTATATATCAGGCTTTTCTATGAGGCATGCTGAAATTATTATATATATTTTTATTCCGTAAGACATGATCATATAATTATATTATGTGATTTACTCTGATACATGATGAAATGCTTATATTAATGGGATTGGCCCTGATTGATTGTGGAAATGCATATATAGTGGGTTTTGACCCAAATTTGTGAAATTTATACCTTGGTTATATGGTTATAGTTGACATGGTCAAAAGGAATGCCCAGAGAAATTTGGTATGGTGCTGATGCAGGTTTTTTTTTCATATTTATGGTCAGTAGGGTCTTAAGACACGCCCATAGAAATTCTAGCATGTGGAAAAGAAGGTTTATATGGTATTAATTTAATTATTTATTTAATTAATACACTTTTTTTTTAATTATTGCCTAAACATATTATCAAACTTGTTTTGTTTTGAAATAGTAATGCCAACCTACTGAGTTATACTCATGCCCTATTCGGGCCTCTGTTTGGTACCCAAGTATATTACCTGGATTCTGAATGGGACAAGATAAATGGACCTTGATGATGATTGTTTTCTTGATTTTTGGGCTGTAGTTTGGAGACAGGGTAGACATGCAGTTTAGAATCGAGGTATTCTGAGTCTGCTAGTATTTTATTTTTGATTACTTCTGGCATGGCATTTATTTAAATTATAGCATGTCACTATATTAATCCTTTATTATTTATTAGATTATTCATTTGTATTTATTGTTAGTTTTTCACTATATCGTTTTGTTTCCATTATTTTTACACTCTAATTTTTATTCATTTATTTATATTTATTATTTTTTCTATGTTTTAACTCTATAACTAAGGTTATAGTCTCCCTACTATACTTATCAAACTCCCACTACTAGTTAGAAGACTGTAGCGTATGAGGAGGCACACTTTTGGTTTCATAACTAACTCATTTCATCCATGTGAGAGAGTGCCAGATTAGGGGACCTTACAAAGTGGTATCAGAGGACACTGAGTTTATTTTATATTTTATTTCTATTTGGGAAAGGTATAAAGGATACAAGGATTTGTTGACACTTGGTAATGATCTTGTGCGTGGGAGTAGCTGACCCATGTATGGGGTAAAATACAAGTGAATGGGGATGAATTTTTGTTTATTTTGTTCAATTATTACATTTGATATTATTTCACCTTGGGTGATTCACATATTCAATGGTGTTATTGTGTTATGATATTATTAATTCTTGAGATTATAAAAATATCCTAATATAGCATGATATTTTTTACATGAATCATACTAGGCACAAAGGTATATATATTGGAATGTATTGTTAATCATAAGAAAAAAATTATTACATGTAATATATACTTGCCTCCTAAAACTGTGATATTAGATACATGTTATATTTGTTAAATGAAATTAAAAAATTGAACAATCATGTCATGCTAAAACACATTTATGAAATCTTTAGAGAGAAAAGGAGTCATTGGATCTCTATTATTGTCACCATTTGAGGTTGGCCTTATTTATAGTCAATGTTATAAGGAGTGTGTTTATCTTGTATAGAAAATGTCTCCTCATCATCTTCATGTTGAGTTTCGGGAGATTGGAAATCAGAATGCTTCTAAAAAAATTAATTGGAGCTTCTTGTAGTTCTTCGGGATCAAAGGAATGTTCATATTCATGAAATATTCTTGCGGGTCATGATATCCATGGAAGGAGAGAATGTTTGAACAGTTCATTTGATGTCTTAGTGAATCAAAGACTACCATATATAGCATCCACCTATGTTCACTGAGGAGGGATGACCCCATAAAGATGAGTTCTAGATAGATTCAATCATGATGATCTTTAAGAATATTGATAAACCCATTGATAGAAGAGTGAATATTTATTCATATATTCTTTATAGACTAGCAAATAATTTGTGGGACTTTCTGAAGCTATCAGGGTATCAAGAGAAGTTAAATTGGAAGGACTTCAAGATGAAGTTCCTGATCCATTTCTATCCTAGGATTTTTAGGGATGAGAAGGATCATGAGTTCATAAACTTTAAATAGTAGGACATGTTAGTTATGGACTACCTTGATCATTTCACCAACCTTTAGTGCTTTGGCCCATATTTGGAAGTTGATGAGATCACTATGGAAAGACATTTTCTATATGGTCTTAGCTATGAGATCAAGTCATAGGTGAGAAGTTTTCTAATGTGATGAATCATAAACTCTTCATGGAATGAGATCTGAGAAATTCTCTAAGAATAAATTAGCCTATTTTAGTATGGAAAACTGTGAACCATTCTTCTAGAGGAAATAAGCATCATTATGACAGTTTATCCCAAGGTAATAGCAGGAAAATCATTTAAGGAAGTGGGAAACCTTCTCAGGATCATGTTTTGTTGCGGTTTTCTCAGTGTGGTAAGATGGTCCACAAATATCCAAAATGTACATACCCCACATTGGAGTGTTTTTCTTGTATAATATTGGTCCATGTATAGGTTTTTTGTAGGGGAATGCAGTAGTAAAGCTATTTCAGGGGAACTTGATAGTCCCCAAATTCTTGGAAGGACTCAGCTACACCTCAACGAATAAGTATTTACAATTCCACAAGACGTTCTAGTCAAGGTAGGTGATGTGGTATTCCATATTGGAATGGAAGTACCGGGTAGAGGGTATCGCTCAGGGGAGTCAGGATGAATCCCATGTAAGAGGGGCCAGTCAGCTTCACATTAAGCAGACTACTCCGGCTATTGTGGATACAGGATTTTATACTATTAGAGTTATGATTCTTGTATCATATAACCTTTATTATTATTATTATTTTTATATAGGACCATCAAATTAGTTTTTTCACTTTTTGTAAACAATTTTGTCTTGGATGTGGAAATCATGGATGGTGTTTTTTCCATTGATACACCATTAGGAGTGTGGTTAGAAAATATCAAACATTGTAAGGTGAGTTCTCTAGAGAATGGTGGTTAATTTTTATTTTGGGAACCATTCATGATGTAAATAGGAGGATTATATTTTTTTTGTAATAGTTTTTTCTATACCAATATCATATTGACTATTGTCATAGGAGAGTTATCTTTTAATCTCAAGAAAGAGGCAGCTTTTCTCACTAGTGTGAGTAGGATCTTCAAGATGGTCATCCAAGACCAATTCAGTGTAGATTGTATTTTCTTAGGGATCATATATCCAGTATTACTCTAGATAATGATTTAATTTAGATGTATTATTATCATCTGGTGGTAGAACATTTTCAATATGTCGTTACTAGTGAGTTATCCAGCTTACTTCATGAGAGATTGACCGAGTTCACAATCTCTTTGGTGCCGAGAACGTAGCTAGTTTCTATCCTTCCTTATATAATAGCACCATCATATCTTCAGGAGTTGAAATTATTGTTGGAATATCTATAATATAAAGGTTTCAAACAATCTATTATATCTCATATTGGATCCTAGTTCTCTTATCCAAGAATGATTATGGGACTTTGAGCATATGTGTTGATTGTTTGAGGTTGAACTAGATGATGGCCAAGGACCAGTATCCTATTACATGTAATGATGATCTCTTAGATCAATATATATTTTCTATGATCTTCTCCAAGATTGAACTAAGATTGGGATACCACCAATTGAGGTTGAGACCTTCAGACATATCTCAAACTAATTTTATAATCATATATGACTTTTATGAGTTCAAAGTCATGATTTTTTGTTTAAAAAATTCATATGTGGTATTCATGTCCTTCATGAATATTATCCTTCATCCTTATCTGGATTGGTTTGTGGTGGTTTTTGTAAATGATATCTTAGTGTACTTCCTATAAGTAGACGATCATTCCCTGACTCTTGATATCATACTGAGTACATTAAGAGAGAATCATCTTTATGACAAGCTAACCAAATGAAATTTCTATATTGAAACATTTCCTTAATAGGAAATGCCATAAAAGATGTAGGAGTGGAAGTGGGAATAGAGAATTTTTTTCTGGGGTCATGGGAACAACCCAGAAGCATCTTCGAAATTTGGAGATTTCTGGGTTTAGTATGTTATTATCGGTGCTTTATCCAACACTAATCCCATTTGGAGTCACCAATGTCTAGGATGACCAAGAAAGGGGTGAATTGTTTTTGTCAAAAGCTTGTAATAGATATATTGAGGCGCTAAAGGGCCAGGTGATCTCAACACCTATCCTCACATTACCTATGTAGGGTAAACCATATACCATGTACTATGGTGCATCTAGAGTTAGACTCGAATTAGTATTGATGTATTAGGTTTGAGTGGTTTCATATGGCTCTAGAAAGTTGATAATGAATTATATAAATTACAATACACATTATTTCAAGTTAGTAGTAGTGGTACATTCCCTGATATGCTAGATTAAATATCTCATGGGTGAGAGGTTTCTGGTATACACTGACCATAAGATCCTCAAGTACATATTTTCTCAGTGGGACCAAAACCAACAATTTAGGATGTGGTTCAGTTATCTGCAATCATTCTTATTTGAGTTGTCTTATACACTAGAAAAGGGAAACATCATTGTCGAATCATTGATCTAGAATATGTGTACAATGTCATTAAAGGAGTTTTTTATGATTGGAAAATAATGACTCTCATTGTAGACATGAATCTAGATGTTTAGGGGTCTTAGAGGCGAGTAGCTCTGACTTTGACTTCTTCTAGACACGTAATTTTGGACCAAATCATGACTGAAAAGTTATTTGACCTAAAGGTATTAGTTTTGAGAGATAACTTATATGATGGAAAAACACCATCCTGATTGTCTCTTGGTAGTGGAAATTATATTCTTTTCATGGTCGAGTGTGTGTTAATATGGTCTTGTCTGAGGATATCATGATAGATTTTAATTCTTCTAGATAGGTGGTATATCCTAGTTTTAAAAATATGTATCATGATATACATAGATAATAATTGTGTCCAGGAATAAAGAAATAATTAAAAGGCATTGTGGTATGATTTTTCACTTTTCAATAGGTGAAAGTCGACCATTAGAGGCCAGATGATATATTGTAGTCTCTTTCCATTTCTAAGTGGAAATGGGATGATGTCACTATGAATTTTTTGATTTTTTTACCTAGAAAAAATGGTAAGAACAATTCGCTATGGGTGATTTTTGATTGGGTAATTAAGGTATCCTAGTTTTTACCTACCAAGAGAGCTTCACATTTGATGATATAGGTGGTATTTATGTGTGTGAGGTAGTTTTATTTAATATTGTTCTGAGGAATATCATTTCAGATATATATCCACATTTCACATCTTGGTTTTTATAGATTCATCAAAATGATCTACGATCATAGGTTTTTTTGAGTATGGCCTATCATCCTTAAACTGATGATCAATATGATAAGACAATTTAAGTTCTATAGGATATGGTGTGGGACTTTGTCTTAGATTTTTTTGTTCCAGGGAGAATCATATGGAACTCATAGAGTTTTCATATAATAATACCTTCTATATATCAATCAAAATGTATCATTTGGAGTCCTTGTATGGCATGTTATTCCTTTCGTCGCTTTGTTGGTTGGAGATACGTAAATCAGAGATTGTTGGACCTAGTATTCAATAGGATACATCTGAGTAGGTTTTGTTGATCAAGTGGCAGTTGGTGGCCACATAAAGAAGACATAAATCCAATTCAGACAATTAGTGATGACCAATGGAGTTTTATTTTGTTCATCATATTTTACTTCTGGTTTTTCCTAGATTGGGGAAATGTTTTATCTAGGAACCAGGAACTCTAGAACCCAGTTTTTTCAAGTTAATTATAATAGAGGATAGGGTTAGTCCAGTGTAATTCCAATTATCCCTTCAATAGAAATATATTGTCATGCATGACATGTTCTATATTTTTTATCTTCAGAAATATTATCTTGACCCATCTCACATGATAGACATAGTAGACGTCAATATTAACGATGATGTGTATTTTAAGAAGAATCCATTAAAAATTGTGGTCTATAGTGTCAAGTGTATACAGGTTAGGTAGATTCCTTTGATTTGGGTGTAGTGGAAGCATGGGTGAGTTCAGGAGGAGACCTAAGAGATGGATTCTGATCTTTGATCATAGTGGACATACTTGTATGTTGTGACCCCACAATGATTCTTGGAGTAGCTCAAGGATGAGCTTTCATATGGTGGGATGGTTGTTCCAGTTTTTTCAGGTACATCTCTCTCTGATATTTTCATTAAACTTATTTTAGTTGAGTTTTTCCTCATCTTTAAACCTTAGTGGTTTTGTTTCCTTCATGGATGTTAGTTTGTTTAAATAAACACAGAATTGGGCTACAAGAAAACATTAGAAAACTAGAGATAATTCACATAAATATCCTTTTTGGTTCAATGACTAAATGTTCAGGGTTATATATTTATTTGGATTAATGGACTCTAGGTATAAATGGATCAAGTGTTACCAAGGGTGATTGGTATATTGAGAAGACTTAAAGGAGGTTTGGGTTTTCTTTATAAGTAAAATGGGCTAAAACCATATGTAGAACATTTTCATGACATGTAAATGGGTTACACATCATGAAATGCTTGGGTGAATTTAATATTCAGCTAAGGTGAGGGATGTTTCATCATATCCCTCTAAAAAGAAATACACTATGTGTAACTATATTAAATGTTTTGTAAATCCCTGAGCAACAGTTTTAAAGTATATCATGCAGTTGATTTCTCATTCATCCCATGAGAAACTTCCTTCTCTCAATCATAGATTAGCTTATAGGTGATTTTGGAGCACCTCTATTGATTTTGAACATCCTAATGATGCATATTATCCCTAGTAAGTGTTTTTGGTAAGGTTTTTCATTCTATCCATTTTTTATCTAGCCATTGTGATGTAATCTCTTTACTGTGAGGGGTTTGTGTTATGATCTTGATCAGTTTTGATCTTGATCAGCTTTGATCTAGGATCCTTCTTATGATCATATTGACCTTCTTCCTTGGGGGTGTTTTCCATTGGAAGTTTTTTTTATCGTTAGTTAACGATATGGGTTCTAAACCTTAACCTTATGGTTTTATAATTGTGAAGTATATAAAATATTTAAAATTGAACTAATAAAATGTATGCCTGAAAAAATTAATTATGAATTGGATTATTCTTTGGAATCCATTTATATCTAATTGGTCATTGAAATATCTTATTGCTACTATTCAGGTGAGCGAATAGTTGATTTTAAATGAATTTGTTAATTTCTTAAAGTTTTTTTAGCATGACATGGGATTTGGTAGTTTAATTGATATAGATTTACCTTGAATTGGCCTAATTATTAAAGTGACTAACATGATATTGGTTTTGGACCAAATGATAAATGAAATGAGAAATTCAATAATGAATGGTAATTTTGATAATTAACCATTGTGTTTTATGATGTGATGTTGTGATATCCTAGTTTCTTTGACATGAGTTTTAATTTCTATGTTGTGATAATGATATAGGGCATTGTCCCATTTTACATGCTGAAATTCTTATATACCAAGATATTTCTAGAGACTTGCTGAAATGGTTATATAATGGTCTATGCCTTGAGACATGCTAAAATTCATATATATTGGTCTATTCCCTATGATATGATAAATTCTTTATATACCAAGATATATACTAGGACATGTTGAAATTATTATATTCTGGTTTATTCCATGAGACATGCTAAAATTCTTATATACTAGGCTTGGACTTGATACATGCTGAAATTATTATATAGTAGGAACATCCCTGATTAATTGTTGAAATGCTTATATAGCAGGTTTGGACACATATTTTGTGAAATTTATACATTGGTAATAATTCCATGGTTGACATGGTCATGAGACAAGACCAAACAAATTCTAACATGGCACCAAGGTAGGTTTTTCATAATCCATGGTCATGTGATTATGGTTGGAATGGTTATAATAAATGATGAAATACATTCTAGCATGGGGTAAAATTAGGTTTATGTGGTTTTAATTTAATTTTTTAGTTAATTAATATAATATTTTATTATATTTTTGCATACAGTTATTATTAGATGGGTTATATTTAGATATGGTGGTTTGAGCCTATTGATTTATACTCATGCCCTATTCGGGGCACCATTCGGTACCTGATCATATTGCATGGATGCAATATTAGACAACAGCAGGGGACCTAAATTTTTTTTTCTTCTTATTATACAGAATTGAATTTAGAGATGGGGACAACAAGGGTTTCAGAATCAGGGTCTTTTTTGTCTTCTAGTATTTTTTTTACTTCTAGCATGAAATTTAGTTACATTCCATCATGTCATTACATTATTCCTTTACTGTTTATTATATTATTCAGTTGGTTTTATTGTTGGTTTCAGACTGTATCATATTTCTTCATTATTTCCACACTCTAACATTTATTCATTTTTCTATACTTATTTTTTTTCTTTTTTGTAACTTTATAATTGGGGGTATAGTCTTCTCACTATACTTATCACACCCCCCCTTCTATTCAACAGCCTCTGGAATATAGGGAGGCATTTTGGATGTCTCTTAACCAACATGTTTTGGTTTCGTGAGAGAGTTTCGGATCAGGGGAAGTTACACAGGGTAATGATAGAAAATGGTGTGTGCCTCTTGAGAGAGAAAAAAAGGGATATAGGGGAGGGTGTGTTCCACTTGATATATGAGAGGGGTTCAGAGTGGGGATTGAATAATTTTATAAAAAGAGATTTTAAATTTTAAAAAATCCAATTAGCTTCAAAAATGATTTATGAATTTAAATAAAAAATTACCAATGTTTTTTAGAAACACTAGTAAATATCCTCATTTATATATGTTTCTAAAAATGTTTCAAAATGATGTGTTTCTAATTAGTGAAATTTATTAACATCACTAATTGGTTATGTTTACAAAAATCACTAATTTAGAAACATTTACCATATTTTTTTTAGAAATTTCACTAAATGATATTTCATTTACCAATGTTTCTAACCAATATATGTAAATGAGGTGTCTGTAATTTGTGACATTTTTAAACATAATTTATTGGGGACATTCTGAAACATCACCAATTTAGAAACAACTCCTTTAAAGATATATTTTTAGAAACATTGGTAAATGAATTAGAGACATTTATAAACATTCATAACACAAAAAAATATATCTAATTTTTGTTTTTTTAGTGTTATAGGTGTGGGTTTTGGTATTAATGATTTTTTCTTACCTCTCTAAGATCCCTTTTTTCATTTTAAGTGTATTTCCATCATTGGAAAAAGTTTTTTATTTATTTAAGGTAGGTGGTTTCATATGATTTCATTTGTTATCTAGACTATTTATACATATATATTTTAAATTTATTTATAAAATATTATAATGGAAGTAGATATATATATTAATTTTAAAATGGATTAATAGAGACCTTTTGATGAAATTTTTCCTTTTATAATTTGTGATAAAAGTTGATTGTTTTTGTTATAAATTGTATTGCATTATGAAATGGTTTATGTAAATTCATGGTTAACATATAATTTTGATTTGAGAAAAATATATAGGAACCCAAGGTACATGGGTCGGTGAACATGGATATGATGGGTTCGCCCTCTACTAGTTATAATATTTATCTCAATGTGTTACCCTCACTAGCTAGTGATGTGATACAGGACACTTTAAACCAATTATGGGTATGATCCATGTTAAAGACATAATTTCTAGGTTCCCTAGTGTGATGCCACTAGTTTGAGGTAATTCAGAATTTTATTCTATACTTTCAAGTTATGAAATGGTTTAGTGGAGTCTCATATGGTTATAGAGAGTTTTTAGAATTTTTGGAGGTCTTTGGGAGGTCTCACTGTTAGAAAATGGTTATTATAAACCATGTTGATCTTAATAGGTTACAATGAAGGATATTATAGGGGAACTAGGTAGGAACATGGTTGGTTAAACTGTGTGACAAACCACCTGACATTGGAAATTTTCAGATGGTAGATAATCTCATTGTTGGCACATAATATACCAAAAAATGTGTCTTAACTATGTGATGTAGTTAATTAAGTATGAAAATTTATTTCTTAATCTATTTTAAGACCCAAAACCCAAAATAATCCCCATTTTATTAGGTCTCCCAACTTCCAGGGTTATTTTTGGGGATTTTTATGATTCTCTTCCCATTGGAGGCCATTTATAGCAGATTATTGGGTGTTGGACCAAGGAAATCCAAGGTAAGGGTTTTTTACTCTTTTATTTTGAATATCCTCATTTTATTTTGTGAGGAACCCTAGAAAAGGCTTTACATTTTTGTACCTATTGATTAGGATTGGTATTTATTGTAATATTCTTATATTTAATTAAATGGAAGGAAAAGACAACATGGATCTTCAATATCATAGTGAAATTATGAGAAATTAATGTTTTGGAGTAGGTGGATTCTCTCCCACTCCACTTTTCCTAGAACTTGAAGGATTTGTTTTCAAAAAAAGTTATTTTTTCTTGATTAAAACCCCTAATTATTCTACATGTTTTACTAGATTTTAAACTATAGGTTGTGAATTTTTTCTTGATTAAAACCCCTAATTATTCTCCATGTTTTACTAGCTTTGAAACTATGGGTTGTGAAGTTTTTAACACAACGTGTTAGATGAAACGGTTAAATGAGAAAAAAAATAAAATAAATGTATAGTTATGATAACTTTTAATAACATTATTTCCATGTGTTCATATGAATATTGGGGAATTGTTGGATTTAGACTTGGATGTCATGCCAATTTAAGGTAAACCTAGATTATATCGTCATACGATAGTTTAGGTCTAGAGGGATGGGTTTGAGTAATGTGTTAGGACTATTCAGCAGACATATGTGATGGTATCACATTGGTTGGGAATTTTAATGTGTGTTTTTATAGAATGGGTTACCTTTATGGTGTGAGTTTTTATCACTGCTTAAGTATATGTATATCTTGTAAAAAATATTATATTTCACACTCATGTATTATATTAAATGTTAGATAACTTTTTCTAAATCTAATAGAATGTGTGTGAAGTATTGGGGATTTCCTATGAAGATGATATTCTTAACACTGGTGTACGTATCCTGGTGGATATGAAGATATTGTTTATTATGATATAAGGGGTCGGTCTCGCACTTTACTCGAGAAGAACCTTAATGTTGCAGTCTTGATGTTTGGAGTTTTGTGATGTATTACAGTGGAGTTGTCCATGGATCTACATTTATGCATCGGTTTCTCTTTCTTTTTTGGGTATTTATTGATATAGACCTTTTTGGGTATGTCTTAATGTTTTGGATCTGATTATGTTTATGGTTTATTATATTATTATATCATTACTGGGCTTATATCATGCATATTATTTATTTTATTATATTGATTTTTTTTGTGGAATGTTTCTTATAAAAGGTAAAATTATCCCCCATGATTTAGTATATCCCTTTTCATTTATAATCAGATTTTTTGTCTAGGGAATGTCGCATAAGTTTAGTGGTACTCTGGTACTCCCCAATATAATGGATCAAGTTAGGGTTTTACAAGTGGTATCAATCTAATCTAGTCCATCATTTGAAAATGGTGGATAAGGATATAGGATTCATTGGGACTTGAAATGTAAGTATAAAAGGTGAATATAAACTATTTAAATTGAACTTTATGTTACTAGGGTGGCTCAAGTACAAAACATGTTGTTATGAACTTCGAGGTGTTTCATCACCTCATCATCATGGTTATACCTAATGAGAGTCCAATATCATGCATTAGTAAATATATTACCACTAGGTATGCATCGTTCATGCAATATTTTTTTATCCTAATTATTATGATTTGGTATATGGTAAAATATTTGGTTTTAAATTATTTGGTGTTGAATGCATAATAATTAGATTATGGTTATAAGAAGATTATTCCAATTAAGATACTTGGAAACCATCGAGTGGATGAAATTGGAAAAATTATTCCATATAAGAAACCATAAGTTAACTAAAAACTGATCACAATAATTTTGGAAGAATTCTTGACTTTGTAAAAAGGAAATAATCTTAAGGAACTATGTCATGTAGATCAATCACTCAAATTTAAAAGGTATAACCCACCAGTATTTCTGGGTGACTCAGGACCTAATAATGATAAAGCATGGTTTGGGAGGATAAATAGAATATCTGAATTCTTGGGCACCCCATTTTAAATAAAACTGAATCTCATTGTGTATATTCTCAATTACCTGACATAAAAATTGTTTTACCAATTTGTTTAAGGTAATGGATACAAGGCCTCACATGCAATGGATTTGAGGAATTATTTCATGAAACATTATATATGTATTCCTTCCAAGTTATATGGATAATTGATATCTTCCTTCCTAAATAAGGTAACCTCTCATTTACAAAATATGTATCCCAATTTATATATCTTTCTCTTTTTTCATGAGAAGTGGTGTCTAGTGAATAACTCAAGGAATTTATGTTCAAAGAAACTATATAATAGAACATTATTTCTTGAGTGGTAATATAATACACTATTTATTATACATATATAGTAAAAAAGGTTCTATTGGAATAAAAATATGTTATTTAGAATTTTTTTGAGGGAATACATTTTCCCAATTAAACGTAGGGGGACTCTAGTATCAGAAATAATCATATAAGGGATAACTACTCTTAGGGTAGCATGTAACTATAGAATAAATACACTTGGTTAGTTTCCTTTCTAATAAATTATATTACTTTTCCATATCACTTCATATGTGGTTCACTAGAACACAATAAGAGAAAAATAAAAACACTATCTTGATATTTTCATAATCGTGTTTTGAAAGGGAACATCAAATTTAATTTCATAAATCTCCTTAATTCAACTGGGGTTGAGCTTCTACCATGTAGTAAACTTATAATTATTAAACATATTTATCTAATAAAATTAGTTCTTACACTCAATATTGAGGAACTCAAGGTGATTCTAGAAACACAGCAGCCCCACAATAGGTACCACCTTAGTAGGGGAGAATGAATCAGTATAGGAGAGTGGATCAAAAAATATTTAGTGGTGAGAAGAGTTTTCCAAATTAAAATGTTGTTCCATCAGTGGTCCAAGGTACCATTATCCTTAACTTTCGCCTAATTAATTTTTTGTCTGATACTGGTGATTCCATTTATTTTATTTCTTATCACGTGGTAAAAAAACTGGGATTTCATAAGGGAAAAATATAAGATCTGGACTAAAATAATCAATAAATTATATATTTAGACTATAATTAATTTTATTATAATACCAAGTATCTTTTCGGTTTTTAGTTTTAGATAATTAGTTCATCACTCTTACATAGATAAATATTATGTAAAAAACTTAACACTTTCTTTCATTGTCTATTTTTTCTATAATAGAAAACTTTTAATATAGAAAACTTTTAATTTTAATGACTTATCTTCACAATTTTCATCTTGACCTCGTCCTTATCACAAATAAATCTTATCTCCCTTTGAAAAAAATAGAAAATAAGGGATGAGTACAAAAATATCAGTAAGGGATATATAAAAATAAAGAAATAAATAAATAAAATTATTAGTTCATGAATACCCATATGAATTTTCATTTTTTAAAATAAACATTGAGCCCAAAATAAAAAACCACATACAAAATAAATCAAATTATCTTTCCAAATATTCTTATAAAAAATTGTATAATAAAACTTAAAAGAAAAAGTAAAATCATTAATTTTTTTTGTAATCATGAAAAACATTTTTAAATATTTTTTTAAAAAAATTATACATTTTACCCTTAAACATTGGCATATACTTTATTTTAAACACAATCTCAACAAATTAACTTGTAAAATCATAATATTTCCCTAAAACCCCAAAAACATCATGGATAATTCATGTAGGTAACTTGGTTCATCATTTTAATTTCATTATTACAATCACACTTTCAAATACTCAATGCATTGGAGAGCTATATTTAGCTATCCAGTTATTTTATTATAATGGAACCACCCATCCTTAGTTTATAAGGGAACTACCTATCTATGGTTTAAAATAGAAACATGCATAATTTGTTTTTAATGGAACCACCCATCCATATTTTATAATAGAACCACTAATTTTAATGGAAAATGACCAAGAACCATAACATAATCGTAACCCAAAACTCTTATAAAAAATAATCCTCACACCCATAAGAAACAAAATTCCAGATATTAAAATATCATTTCTATTTTTTTAAATAACTAAAACATATTGAAGGAGGGTTTTATTTGAATAAAACATGAAAGATTTTAAAGTAATACAACCACTAAATAATTATTACAATGGTGGGAGAAACTACTGTTATTTTATATGTTAGTATTGAAAAATCATTTTTCCTTTTTGATAAAATGTTATTTATAAAATATGTAAAAATATTCCTCTGTAGAACCTTTTAAGGAAAGTAGAAAAGTGAGATAAAGTTTATTATAATTCAGTTTTTCATCTAAATAAATCCATAAAATAATTTTAATAATATAAAAATGAAATAAAAATATTTCGAATGAGTTTTTAAAAGTACTATGTCCCTTACCTCGAGTTTTAATCATCACGTACGTTTCTTATATTCATGAATAATAATATTATGTTAATTATTTACTTAATTATGTACTATGCTAATGTTTATTTTACCTTTTAATTTATCTATTACCATGTTAAATATAATAACTTAATCAATTCAATTCTTGTTGTACGTTTTGATGATATTCGTCTTATATGTTAAAAATGACTTGGGTAAGTTGACTATGGTCAAAAATACATTATACCATTATCTAAAGAATGATAATAATGCAATAAGTACAATTTTTAAACAATAATTATACTTCTAAATCTAAACATGAAATATTCATAGGAAAAAATAATTCAATTAAAATAATGGTGATGGTAGGTCATACAAACATATGAGTAACCTTTCAATTTTTCAAAGAACATAATAAAAAGAAATTAAGTAACATTTTAACTTTAAATAAATTTGGTTATATCATAAATATCATATTATTTATTTAAATATAATTTAATATAGTATCCAGGTGAGTTGGTCATTAAAAATGAATCACAATGCTTTGTTGATGTGACAATCCACACATACACATGAACGATGTTATCATTTTTCAATAGATGTAAAGGTAATGAGTTTTCTGATATATTATCGTTATATAATGGTAAATATTTAAATAATATCATATATAAAAATTAAATCCATCATTATAACTATATGTAATAGGAAGTGGTGTCAAACAAAACACATCAGTTCCAGAGGCGATAGTAAGTCGTACAAGAAAATGATGGTTTCATTTAATATTTGATGAAATAAGAGAGGAATATAGGTTATTAAATTAACATGATAACATATTAATATATTTATTTTATTTATTTTAACATTTTATAATTATTTTAAAAAAATTATGCAGGTATAAGAATAAATAAAATGAAAACTCAAGGTTAAGAACTTTACATCTTCTTCGGACAACCTCTTTAGTTTTATACCAAAATCCTTCCTAAGATAGATTTCTGATCAAACCAGGGATTATAATATGTTGGTATGGATGTTATAAACGTATTTAGATAGGTATTTTCCAAGTTTGATTTCTCAAAAGTTCAAAGTAATCAATGAGAGGGGGTTCTCGTTTTTAAGTGTGGGGGACACTAGGAATTTATTAAAGTATTAAATTGAAATAAATTAATTTTCCTAGAAAAATGGACTGAAATACATATATATCTAAGGTAGTATAAGGATGATTCTAAATAATCCCATCCAATAAAATTTAGACAAGTTTAGGTTATTTTATTTACCCTTATCTCTTTTTTTAACCCCCATTAACCATTTTTACAGTTACCGTGGTATCAAATTTTATTACAATTTAGGGGTCAAGAAAGTTACAATAAAGGATAAGTGATTAATGAAGGTAATATGATTTAATTTTGAACCATATTCCATTAAAATTTTCAAATTTATAATTTTTAGAAATTTTAAATCATTTAATAAAAATTTATTTATTATAAAATATCATTAATGTCATTTTTGAAACTTTTCAATTAATTTGACATTGGAAAAACATAAAAATAGTATAATTAGAATATTATCCCTTAAAAATACCAAGTATGTTATTTTTATCTATAAAATTCATGGAACATCATAAATCACCCAAAATATTTTACTTTTAGAGTTTTTAATATTGTTTACATGATTTTTCTAGTCCTTGTACAAGCAGTGAGTTATCATTGTATAAGCACCTAATTTAATTATTTCATTAGTAAAAATTAAAAATAAGTTAAAATGATAGAAATCAATTCATACCTAAGATATCTATTAATAATTTAATATAATTTTTTATCCCTTTCAAAAAATATTAAAGATACTAAAATCAAGATAGTGATACTTTTTCTTAATCATTTACTTAAATATTATAATTTTCAAAATCAAAGATAAATGGAAAAATGGGTCTTTTTTGAAGTTTATATGATTATGGATGAAATAGAAACTTATATTTAAATAAATAGATCTGTTTGAATGAATTTTCATCCTTATCACCTTTATTTTAACCTTAATTAGCCCATTTTACCTTTACTACGGTAATAAAACATTACCAAGGTTACTATTCATAATGACAAAAAATAAAAGGGACCTATTTAAAAAAAATTAACTCCAAATAATAAATATAGAATCCATATTTCAAGATTAAATTAATATTAGTGGTATAATTTTATTTAAAAATAAATCTAAAAAATGCAGTGAAAAATAGTTTATTAGAAAAATGCCTTTTATGTATAAAAATGGTTTTACACCAACTTCAAGTATAAAATTCATTATAAAGAGAATAATAAGACTATTTATAATCAAAATCAACTAATAAAAGTTTTAACCTAATCCAAAATATAATTTTTCTTTATAAATACTTGAAAATAAAATACCATTTTCAGAAAAAATCTGTATTTTCATTATTCATTGATAAAATTGAACTTTTTAGAAAATTATAAAAAATTCACCCTAAGATAAATTTGATATATTGATTTCAAAAATTAGTTTTTTTGTTTAAATCATAAAATATTTGAATCAATTCGTTAAATAAAATCATATAAACTATGTGAAAAATTTAGTGAAAATAAAACTATTTCTTTTTTATTAGAAAATTACATAAAATTCATATATTGAATATATATATATACATTTAATTAATACATATTAGTAATAAATGAAAAATATTTATTATAACATGACCTTAGTTTTACATTCTTCCCCATTTTTTGGAAATTACACCCTCCTAATTTTATTCATTGCTTAAATAAGTGGGGATATTTATCCCTCATAGCATTTTTTGATTATCATGTTTCATAATCAACCATATAGTTTTTCCATAAAACTTTATCTTGAATAATTATCTTATTATAAAAAACATATTCTTGAGGAAAAATTATTTTGTTTTTCTTCATAAGAAAGGTTTTCTTCTAATTGGTCTACTTCAGGGCACAAAACTTGAGATGCATTTGACAGATATTTTCTAACAACAAACCATGAAATATGTCTTGTACCAATGATAAAAATAGAGGAAAAGGACAATAAATAGGAAAATAATAAAAATTTCAATTATCAATAAATTTCTTTCCCTGGCTTCATCCTAATAGGCTGGAGTCTAACACCAATTTTCACATAATGCATCAAATGGTTTCATCTGTATATGAGAATAAGACCTGTTATTATTAGAAAAATAAACCAAAGTAAGATACTGATTTCAAATTCATTGATAATAAATTTAACTATCTCAAATAAAATCCAATAAAATCTAAATTGTTCTCCTTGACTCTCCATCATATTAAGGGTGAAATGTTGTGACAAAATTTAATTTAGTACCCAAAGTCTTTTGAAGACCTTTCATGAAATTAGAGGTCAATATAGATCATGATCAAATATAATGGAAAAAGGTACTCCAGGTGATATAATTATATATTTAACATAAATTTGATAAAGTTGATCTAAATACATATTATCTCTAATGGTAAGAAACTGAAAATATTTAGTTAATCGATCAATAATTACCCAAATCGCAATATTACCTCAATATTTATTTGGTAATCCCCTCAATAAATCCATGGATATATTTTATCATTTCAATTGTATAACTAGAAAATTCCAAAGCATCCTCTTTTTTAATTTTCATTCTAGTTTAACCAAATGACCAGTCAATCATTTCATAGTAAAATTAAAAATATCATTATTTAATTCATCCTCTCTAAAATGTTCTTGAATCTCTCTATACATTTTTGTACATTCATGATTAATCTAAAATGGAGAGTTATGAGCCTCACTTAATAGTTATTTATTATACTATGGGTCACATGAAACACATAACATTTTTATGAATCCAAAAACACCTTATTTTCCAATATTAAATTCAATACACTTATATTTCTTAACAAATTATTCCTTTTATTAGAAAACATTTTCTTCCTTATCATATTTCTTAGTTATATCAAACAAAGATGGTTAAAATGACACCTAAAAATAGATGGAGTTCCTACATGGATAATAACTAATCCAATATTCATCAATTCGTTAAACAAAGAATCATGTTCTATATGTATCATAGTTAATTATGCACTGTCTCTCTGACTCAAAGCACCAAGTACTCTATTTTCTTTACCAATATAGTAAAGAATTGTGTATTCATAATTATTTATCGATTACATCCATATGATATGTTTCATATTCAACTCTTTTTGAGTTAATATATAAATAAAACATTTAATATTAGTATATATTTCGAATTTTACTCCATATAAATAATTTAACTAATTTTTTAAAGAAAACATTATAGTCAATAGTTCAAGGTTATGTGTAAGATAATTTTTTCTCATGATGTCTTAATTGACATGAATCCTAATAAATTACTCTATAATTCTATATTAAAACACAACTAGACCCTTTGAATAAGTATCATTGTAGATAATAAATTAAACATTTTTTAAATGGTAGAGCCAAAATTGGACCATTCACTGATCCTTTTTTTAGTTCCAAGAAAAATTCATCACATTTATTTATCCAGATGAACCTATCTCATTTTAATATTAATTTTTTATTGGGATAGATATCCATGTAAAGTTTAAAGGTACCCATTAATAATATCCTTTTAACATGTGAGAACAATGAATCTCAGTAACATGTTAATGTCTTAACCGCTCATCAACTATTTTAGTTTTAGAAGGATCAAAAGTTATCCTATATTTATTTATGATATGTCTATGGAATGAAATATTTTGTAACCAACATTCACATTTTATATATTTTACATATAACTTATTTTCTTTAAAAGTATTTTGAACAATCCTTAAATTTTTTTCAGGATATTCATAAATTTTACAATAAACTAAAATATAATCAACAAACACAACCACAAACATATCGAAATATTTATAGGAAACTCTATTCATAATATCCATAAAAAATATGTAATGATTATAAACCCAATGGGAATAACCACAAACTCATAATTCTTATAACTAGTATGAAATGGTATTTTTGAACATTGATCATCCATCACCTTCAGCTGATGGTACCTAAACCTTAGATAAACCTTCAAAAAATATTGTTATCCGTAGAGGTGATCGAACAAGTCATAGATAATTGGAAACATATAATTATTATTAACAGTAATATTATTCAAATAATTATAATCAATAAAAATATTTATGTAACCATATTTATTTTTTGCAAACAAAATAGGACCACCCCGTAGTGAAGTTATATCATGAATGGAACCTTTACCAAACAACACTTTCAACTAATTTTTTAATTCAAGACATTCTACTTGATTCATTCAATAAAGGGGTTTTAAAATTTTTCAATCATTAGAAAAGTATTCAATTGTGAATTAAAAATCATAATCAGGTATAATACTAGGAAACTTATCTAGAAAAACAATTAAGTATTATTTTACTACAGACATATAATTAATCTAAATAGTTCCCTTATTCTCAAAAACATGGGCACGGTAAATTTCATTCTCATCCCTTAAAAGTTTTTCATCTTCTTGATATGATATCAAAGGAATTATTTGATTCTTATATACAAATTTAAACTCATTTTAGAAGAAAAATTCTTTGTATATACAATATATCCTAGCATGAAAAACTGGAAACCAATCCATACCTAAGATAATATCAAATTATATAATGGGTAATACATCAAGGTCGGTAGGGAAAACCATTCCATGCATGATAAGAGAAATATATTTTTAAATTAAGGTTACCTTAATAATATACCCTGGTTTCCTTACCAAAATTCATCACATCATTTTCAGGTGAAAATTTTATTTTATTTGAGAATTTCTTAGAAATGATAGATTTTGTAAACCTAAAATAAAATAAGACATTAACACAATCTGAATAAATAATTAATGTATATATTACCACTTTGTTTGATGAACTATATTCTAATAATGTTTTTTAAAAGGATTTCATGACACCGTTATTTTTATATTCTTGTTACTCCCCATCATTCATGCTATTCTTCAAACATGCATCCACATAATTACCCATATCATTATATTTAAAACACCATAATTCATTTTTATCAATATTGGTCTTACCATTACCAATATTATTTTCTTCTCACTCATGATTCATATGTTCAAACATTCTACATTGGAAGCACTTCCCAAATTTCATAAGTAATTTACCATGGGGACTTATACCACACCTATCACACAATAAAAACTCTATTTTCTTACCTTTATATTTATTTGAGGAATCATTTACCATTGTCTAACATCTGGACCTCTTTTTCTGCTTGTTTTCGTAGATAACCTGGTCATTATGAAACTCTATTTCTACCTTCTTAGAACATTTAAAAGGTTTCTCATTACTTTTGAATTCATAAGAATCTGGTACCCTTAGATATCTCAGCTTCAATATTGAGTAAAATAAAATAATTATAATACCAAGATCTACGATAGATTTGGTTCATACCATTCCAATTAGGTGAAGTTTTATTCATACATGACCACTAAATATTTCTCATTTTACCTTAATTATAATAATTTATTTTACATTCTAAGTTGATTATTCTTGAGAAAATATTTCTATATAAAGATATTCATAAATTTATCACATTCCATTGCGCATAAATAATTTATTTTTATAGTTTTCCTAACTATTTAACACCATTGATCAACATCTATCTCAGAATGGAAAATTAAAATAATGAACTATGGATGATTCATACATCCCATTAATTTGAAAATAATTTATAAGGATTTAATCTATCCCACAACTAACACTGGATCAGATGATCTACTGTATGTTGGAGGGTGTTGTCTCGTAAAATTATCCACTATCAACATGTTCAATTGTGGTAGATTTGTATGCACTCTCTAATTTATACCACTACCATTTATATATGGTGTCTATTGATCCATCATAGTAAAAAATTCTTATCTCTAATTCCAAATTTCATGGTTTCTGATTTAGAAGGATATTATGCTCTTAGTGCATGACAACTTCATCTTATCTATTTTCTCTATGGAAAATCATTCTTAACTGATATATTTCATATGAAGAAACAATTCAATCTTAAAATTATATATCATTATCTCCATAAATTATAATTTCTTAAGTTTATTTGCTTACGTTATCCTAACCTCTAAAATTTTGTAAACCTTCCCTCAGATACCAATTATAAGAACCAAGCCTTAAATAATTCATAAATTGTATCCTCAAAAAATAATTCATTTGATTAAATTACTATAGATCTATTAGGTTTGAAGTTGTAGATAATTATTTCATAATTCCTACATAAATAATTATTACATCATAAATTTAACTCTTCCTCTCAATATCTATTTTTTATAGAAAAAAATAACATTAAACAGTTTTATTCTCCAGAAATACCTTCACAAATATCATCTTGGCCTCATTCTTGTACCTAATCATTCTTAAAGCCCTATGAAAAACATTTATAAATGTGGGATGACCATTAAAAACTCAATAAGGGACATATAAAAATAAATAAATAAGAAAATAAACTCATTAGTATATGAATACTCATATATATTTTTCTATTTCAAAATAAACATTTTCCTCAAAATAAAAATGTTCTTACCTAAGAAATCAACTTACCTACCCAAATATTTTTATAAAACCTTTCATAAGAAATATTAATGGAAAAAATCATAATGTTTGATTGGTAATCATCAATAAAATTAAGGAAACTTTTAAAAAAAATTATATATTTCACACTTAAGAAGTAGAATGTACTTTCTTTTAAACATAATATCAATATATTACCTTGGGAAACCATATAATTTCAATAAAAAACAAAAAAATAATATATAAATAATATATTAAAATTGGGACATCATTTTTATATCACTCTTACAATCACTTTTACAAATACCCAATACATTAGAGAGTTATATCCGGCTTACTCATTCTGGATTTATAATGGAATCAACTTTCATTGGTTTATAATAGAACCATCCATCCTTGGTTTATAACAGAACCAACCATCCTTGGGTTATAATTTAGTCTCCCATCCTTTTTTTATAATGGAACCACCCATAATCATAAACAATTTCCAAGAACCATAACATAATCATAACACATAAAATCTTGTATAAAAATAGTCTTTTGCTAATAAGAAAATATTTCCATATATTGAAATCTATATTTAATTTTAAACAATTTTTAATACACGTAACATAGGGAATGGATATTTTCTTCAAATAAACCATGAAATATTTTTGAAATATTCCAAACATTAAATAATGGTTAAGGTGCGGTAAAATGTTTGAAAAGGTATACGTTAAAATATAACATCCTTTTTCCTTTTTTTAAAACATTATATAAAAAATACATAAAAAATATTCCTTTTTAAAACTATTGAAATAAATTTAAAAGTGAAATAAATTTTTATTTATAATTCATTTTTTTCTATATAAATAAAACAATAAAATAATTTTATAAATATGGGAATGGAAGAAAAATATCGAAACTAAGCTTTTAGAAGTAAAGTGTCTCTTACTTCATGTCTAGATCATCAAATATGTTCCTAATCTTCATGAATGATACACTTATGTAAATTATTTACATGGTTAAGAACTTTTTTCTAGCATTTTATTATTTTTATTTTATTGTTTTACATGTTCTGTATAATTACTTAATCAATTAAGTTCATGTTTTATGTTTTGATGATATTCAACATATTAGTTCCCAATAACTTTGGTAATTTGACTATGATAAAATCTATACTTGTTCCATCATTTATATAATAATAATAATAATAATAGAATTATAATTTTTATACTTTAATCATACTTTTAAACCCATACATTAAATATGGTTTTGAAAAAATTAATTTTTTTACAATCATTGAGACAGTAGGTTGTATGTATGGATGAGTAATGTTTCTATTTTTCAATGAATGTGAAAGAAAGATGGTAAGTATCATTTTATATTTAGAGAATAATTATTATATAATAAATATAATATTATTTATTTATGTATACTTATATATAGTGTTAATTTGATGTGGTCATGATAAAAATCATATAGCTTCATCGAGGTGGTAATCCACACGTACATAAGAACGAAGTTATCATTTTTCAATGGATAGAACATTAAGAAATTAGGTGATATATTATCTTTATAGAATGAAAAATTATTCTGGTATATAATATATATAAAAATTTATATATTAAATATTTCATTATAAATATCTATGATATATGGTGATGGTAAATGAATTACATAGGTTTGTGAGGCGGCGGTCTGCTGTACACCCAAACTATGGTTTCATTACCAAATTTATAGAATAAGAGATGGATATAGGAAATTAAATTTAAATAATAAAACATAAATTTATGGATAATATTTATGTTATTATTTTAGAATGTTTAAATAATATTTTAATGTGGTAGAAGAAGAAATAAAATGAAAGTTCATGTTAATAATTGTGCCTCTTCTTTGGACAACCTCCTTAGTTTTATACCTAAAGCCTTCCTATGTTGCTTTTATGATGAAATAAATGATTCTAGGACATGGGTAGGTATTTTATGAATGTATTTTGGTAGTAATTGGATAATATAGAGTTCTCAAAAGTTGATAAGAAGAGAGGAGATAAGTAACCCTTTTATAAATGAGGGGAGGGGAAGTCTTTAAATTTATTAAAGTAGTAAATTAATGTAAATTATATTTTATTGAAAAATTGATCAAAATTAATATATTTAAAATATAGGATCATTATGAGTCTATTTCATCTCATAAAATAATATTTTGATAATTTTAGGTGATGTTTTCACCCTTATAAATTTGTTTTAGACCCCCACATAACCCTTTTGACAATTACCAAAATATCAAAGTTTATTACTCTTAACGGGTCCAGAAATTTACAATAAAAGGAAAAGTGATTAATAAATGTAAAATGATTGATATTTTCAACCATATCCCATTTAATTGAATAATGATAATATTTTACGTAATTTTAAATTATTTAAAAAAAATTATTATTTTAAAATATAATTAATGCCGTTTTTTAGAACTGTTAAATTAATTTGACTCGGAAAACTACCTAAAAAATTATTTTGAATAAAATCTATTACTACATCCCTAATATTTTTTTAAATATATAAAATTTATGTTACATAATAAAAAACCCAAAAAATATTACATTCATAGTTTTCAAAATCATTTACATGATTTTTATACTACTTGAACAAGAACTAAGTCAGAATTGTATAGGTACTTATGATAAATATTCCATCACCTGAAATTAAAAATAAATTACCTTGATAAAAAATATATATTATTATTTAAAATAAACATTTATAATTAAACAGAAATTTTTTATCTCTATCACAAAATATTATATATATTAAAAGAAATAGGGTGACACTTATGAATTTATCCTTTAGTTAAATATTATAAAGGTCGGCATCAAATATAAATGAAAAAAATATCATATTTTAAAATTTTAAGATTATGGGTGAAATAAACTCATATAATGAAATAAATTCCCGTGTTTTAATGAATTTTTATATGTATCACCTTACTTTCAACCATAATTAACCTATTTTACCAAGATCATGGTAATAAAAATTTGATATGTTTACTATTCATACAGACTAAAATAAAAGTGAATATTTAAGAAATTTAGACCTAATTGTTCCAAATATTGAAATCATTTTTCAAGATTCAATTAATTTAATATCTTTAATTTCAATTAAAGTTAAAGACACACAACACAATGAAAACAGTTTTTCATAAAAATTCCTTTCAACTATAAAAATGTTTTTATACAAAATTCAAGAATGAAATTTATTATAAAAACAATAATTGCAATATTTTCATTCTAAATGAACTAATAAAATTTTAAAACTAATCAAAATTATTGTTTTTCTTCATAAATACTGGAAATTAAATACAATTCCCAAAAAATTGAAAAATTATTCTTCTTATAAAATTAAAAAAATCACCCTAAGATAATTTTTATATGATGTTTAAAAAAAAGGAAATTCCTATTTTGGAAATTCAAATTCTAAAATTTTTAAATCAATCCTATAAATAAAAAAAATCACATATGTAAACAAATTTAATGATAATAAAATTATTTCCTATTTAACTAGAAATTTAATTAATATTCATATAGTTGATATATATGTAATCTAATTTAATTAATATTAATAAGAAATAAAAATAATGTATTCTAATATTACTTGGGTTTTTTACAAATGATTATTCACATTAGGAGAATCATAAACCCTCTTTTCACACCATATTTTTAATTTCATCCCTTGTTCTGGATAATATTTTGAATCTTCATTTTTACCTTGAGTTCTAGGTGTTCCATTGTGTATTTTTTGGGTCTTGTGTTTATTTTTTTTACATTTATTTTAGATTTAAAATGGAGATTTTGGTATTGATAGTAGGTGGAATGTGGTTGGTGCATGATTAGGGGAAATTGTGCACACTTTCAAAGAAAACTATGTGGAGAATTTTATTCTTTGATATTAGTGACCACATAGTCATCACATGGTATGGTAAACCATGTGGGTTATTCAAGCATCTTATTACTCCTAGAAATTTCGGGATGTATTGTTTACACAATGTTTGGAATGCTTTGTGGGATAATAATGTGACTTGTCCAAGTTATTAAAAGTTTGAATTGTCTCTTTTACTTTCTTGGGATTTTAACCCCAAAACGCCCATTTATCACTTCCCCAAGTTATTATGACCGAAAGGGTTCCTCTAACTTCTTCTCCAAGATTATTCGTCCCTCCCAAGTGTATATCTAATTTATTTTATCAAGATTTTAGGGTTATTTCTCATGTTAATCTTCTCCTCTCTACTTCCTCTACTTTCTTCTTCTATTTTCTCTTGAGCCTCTCCTCTCCCATGGTCATATGGATCTTGGGTTATTATTTTTTTGTGTTTAATGTTGGAGTTTTGTTTTGTTAAGTTTTTGCATGGGTTTTCTTGGCACTTGGAACCTTTGTGGAGATGTTTCAGTTTTTCATTATTTAAGCACATGTGATTTTCAGTAGCTTTCCCTTTTCACTTGCCTCATTAAATTTAATAATCATTGTTTTCGTTCTTCTTTCACCATACTTATGTGTTAAATAGTAATGTGTGAGATTTATAAAAAAAATTGACATAAAATGAGGTGATTTTATTTATTTATTTTAAGTATATAGAATTATTTCATTAAGTTGTGCACACCATGTGATTGATAAAATGTCTGGTCATATTTTTTAAGTGTTTGGTGATTATTAAATAATGTTTTGGATATTTAAAATCATCTGTGTCATTTAAAATTATGTTTTGGGTTTCTCAATTTTTTATAATTGTTTTTATATTTAAAATAAGTGTGTCTTTAGCTCTTGAAAATGTCTTTACATGTGATGATGATGTGTGACCTGTTTGGAATTTTGATGAAAGTGGATCTGGTTTTCAAAATTTTTGTGAGTTCTTAAACGGAGTTTTTTAAATGGTTTTGAAATGAAAAATGTAATGTCTTCACCATTTTCGAATGGTGGATTAGGTACTTTTTAAAAGGTTAGTTTTTATAATGGATTCTTGAGGCCTGTTTGGAATTTTTAAAATTGGTTATCTTGAAAACAATCCTTGGATAATTCTATTTCCTTGGTTATGTTTATTGTTGTGGGAGTCCCATGCTAAGAGGTTACCTTGTGATCATATGGTTTAGGGGAAATAAATTGTTCTTGGGGTTATTCAGGGTAAATTTTATTTGTGGTTTATTATGTATGATATATGTTAATTTGAATGGCCACTTGTTTAGCATTGTTGTATCACCCCCAATTTAATATTTACATGGTAACCTGGAATAGCTAGTGGATTATTAGTGAATGTTTTCTACACTATAATAGGATTATTCTCTAGCTAGCAGCCCATATTGGATGATATGTTTTGTTTTTATTTCTATGGGATAGTTCACCTCGATCAGACCAGGTAGTGTGTGATCGAGCATGTAGATGATTTTTAATGTCATTGGGTGAGAAATTCCTTATGGATGAGTATATATGTGTAGTTTTTAATATATTATTCCTTTAATATCCTAATATTTACCATGTTCTTTGGAACTAAGTTATCTATAGGGGATGATTGAGATGTGTGTTGGTTGGTTACTCTTACATTCTTATTTTTTCCCTTATTATGTGATCATTGTTGTTTCTCTCTTGTGTTGTGTACTTATTTGAAAATTAATGAGTTCGTTTTCAAAGGATTATAGAAAATATTTGGAAAAATTTTTACACCCCCTTTCCCCTTTTTTACTGAAAACATTATATTTCTCCTTTAAAATTATAATATCTGCTTCTTGGAAAGGAATCGGGATTTGAATGGGAAAAGGGACAACGGATCATGTTTTGTTTAATGTGTAAATGTTGGGAAAATATAGTTTTTTATATCATATTTCAAATATTAAGTTGATGTTTCTTTGTTTAAAATATTTTCATTGAAAATATATTTTTTTCAGGAACCCCTACTTAGTTTTAATACTCAAACATTTATTTTTTTATTGTTTTTAGGTACTGGTACAGGTTCCATCTTGGTTTTTATCACAATCAGTGATTTTTTTTTTCAGAGAGTAGCCATTGGGGTCATGTGGAGAGATTTGTTTTAGGTTTAGTTTGGGTTTTTTTGTTCAGTTTTCTCTAGTTTTAGTATATTTATAAATGATGTTCAGTTTGGATATTTATCTATATTTGGATGCTCTGTTGTTCTGATTTTTTTATTATATTGGGTAAAATAATTACATTATATTATCAGTTGATTCCCTGAAAATAGTTACCATCTAGAGAGGAATCAAAAATCCTCTAGGGACTTGTATCAGGATTAATTGGGTGACTGATTTGGGGTCAACACCTATTATTTCCTGAAAAAATGGTATCAAAGTTGGTTGGTTCTTTAGGGGACCTAGAATTCATAGCTCCCTTGTTTATTTGGGAAGTCAAGGAAGATGGAATGAGACTATTATAGCTTGGGGTGTGGGTTTGTTGGAGTTTTTGGCCAACACTTTTTAGACAGAACCTTTTGGTTCCATGGGAAGTTGGGTTTTTTTGGTTTCTTTGGTTCTTGTTGGTTTTTTTATATTAGGGATACGAAAACAGAGTTGGGATATATGTCTCAGTAATAATGTAGGGCCTCGAAATGCATGTGGTGATTGGGACGTTTTCCAAAAAGACTATGTGATAGTGATTTGAATGTCATATGGCCTCTAACCATATGGATGAGTCAACTATCAAAGCTTGTTTCCACTTGTTATATTTTTTGGGTCTTCCTTAATTCTGAAACTTGTTTTGAAAAACATTTTTTTATTGTGAATATTGGACATAAATTGGTGGTGGTTTGTTTTGGGAAGATGGAAATTGATTATTCATATTTATTTAGAATAAATCCTTTATTTTTTTTTCGAAAATGATCTTTTGGGTTTAGTGGAGAGTTTTTTACCGAGATTAAATTTTTATAATCAAAACATGGGGTTTTTTATTTGAAATTGGAATTTTGTTTTAGAAGTTTGTTTCGAATGGAAAGAAATGTGTTTTTAATCAAATGAATTTTTATGGAATAATATTTTTTGAATTGTTGAAAATGTTTTGAATGGGATTAATTGTATTTTTGGATTGAATCCATGGGATTTTATTTTGATCAAGATTAAACAGATTGATGTGAAGATTTTGAAAATGGTTTCTGACTTTTTGGATAGTAAGATTTTGAAACGTTTTATGAATTTTAAAATGGTAATTGGATTAAAAGTGTGAAAAATTGGGTGGATTTTTTTGTTTTTGGAAAATTAAAATGTTTTGTTTTCCACCTTTGGTATTTTCATGGGTTCTCACATGAATGGATATGTATAGGGAAGTTGATAAATGATGATGTGGGTGGATAAGTGCCAGGGTACCATAGGAATGTTCTTGTGTGAGGCTCAACGGGATACTATTAGTGAGTTTTCAACCCCCCCCACCCCCACAAGTATTTTTCATCCAAATGTGTTTTCAAGAAAAATAAATTATGATGATTTGGCATTCAATGTTGCATAGTGTGTTCTCTTTCGAGTTGATAATGTTTTTTATGCATGCTTCAAGCATTGAAATTTTTCTAGTAAGTTAGTTTTGATTGAGTTCTTGGTTCTCTTTTTTTTAGGATATTCCCCAAAAATATTTTATGGATGTTCAAGGTGTGACTATGGGAGATTTACTGTTTTCATGACTTCCAGTTGATCAACCAGGTTAATTACTTATTTAGTTTTGAATGTTGAATCCTTTTATCATTTATGGTCAGCCAAATCCTCTTGAAGAGGAAGTGTGGATGAAGAAAATTGAAGGAATCCATAATTTACATGAGTTTCCTATGTTTTTAAAGGTGAATTTTTATACATTTATTCTTGAATTTTAGACCTGGGTGTAGTGGAATTCAGTCCCTCAAACCCTGACTCGGGAAGATCTTACGTAGGAATTATTCAAGGATTCATTCATCCGTCAGTATTTCCCAGAGGCAGTGAAGGTGAGGATGTCTGTGGAAATGTGATGTCTACAACAAGGTGATGGATCCGTGTTGGAGTTGTTTTTTCATTATGTACACCAAGTTCCTTACCTTTTGGAGTGGGATGTGGATGATTCTTTGAAGTCTTGTCATTTTTAGATTGAGATTTGTCTTGATCTATAGTCTATGGTGTCAGAGTTTGGTTAACCTCATTTTCCAATAGGGTGAGGCAATCTGTTTGTGATGAGGCTCTATTGGTGGGAGTAATTGAGGAAACCATATTTCTTCCAATATCTATAAGCAGTGAAGGGAATTCCATCAAAGATATGGGAAATCATCCTAAAGATATTTTTACTAGTTACAGAATTGAAAGGCCTCTATATATATCATCATCTTCATCTAAGTGATGGATAGTGGTGTATCATCAGTGTGGAAATCCTGATGATAATAAGTTTTTGTGTTTGAGTGGTCCAAGTAATTATTGTACCTATAGATTCTTAGGTCACTTGAAATAGCTCTGTCGGGGTGTTTCTAGGAAGTAACGTGGATCCAAATCCACCCCTTCAGAAGACACCCCATGCCATTTGCATGAGTATGGTGTTATTATGGGCCCATTATAAAGTTCATTTCTTTTGTAATGGTTCTTTCTATTGTAATGGTTCATTCTAAAGTAATTTTCATGTTTTGTGGTGTTTTTCATTGTTTTTTATTATTTATAATACAGAAGTGGATGTTTTGCATCTTCTATGAACTTCTTTTTGAGTGGAAGCATGTTTACATTTTAGAAGTTCTGATTTTTTACTATTTTAACTGGAGGTGTGTTTTGTGGTTATATTTTTCCTTTTTTATTTTTTGGGATAAATGGGGATGATGTGTGTGAATATTCTAAATCCTTTTCTTGGTGAAAGTTTCTTACTGGAGTAAAGTGGGTCACATAGTGTGATGTGTTCTTTCGGTTATACCTGGGCTGTTTTTTGGATGCTTGTGACACCATAAAATGGAGTTTCAGTCTGGGATTATTAGCTCTTGACAATAAGGAAATGGATGCTTCAAGATATTAGGACTCCAGATATAGGCCCCAAAGTGAATCTTGTGCATACTCATAAATTTTGTGTGTGTGGGACCTCATTCTAGCTTTTTTCTCTAGTGCTATAATGGGGACATTTTAGGTTTCCCTTTCATAGATTCTTCATCATGGAAGGTACCCCTTTGTGGAAAAGGATTAGAGTCCTCATTTCCTTATCATGGTCCTTGTGGTATTGATGTTCCAATTTGGTTATAAGGAGGCATGGTAGTCTAATTTTTCTGAAATTATAGTTTTTTTACCTTTCTATATGTGAATCTTTGATTGGTTGCCACATGTTTTAGAGAAACTTTCCATAGAGACCCCAACCCCTGAGGTGGGGGTTTGTCGGTGCGGGGAGTTCTTGGGTTGGTTGGTATTAGGTTTTCTGTGTCATTCGGTGCTGGTTAGTCTAATTTGGACAATTTATAAATGGTGGGGATAACCACAATGGATCTTGTTGTGGTTTCTGTAAGAGTTGGTTGGTTCAAGTTGATTTATAATTGTAGGTAGTGTGTGTTTTCCTCCTGTGTCAGTAAATATATTAATTCTTCATATTTTTCTTAGCACCATGTGGTTTCCTTTGAGTTGCTGGTTTTATGTCTTTACTTCTAATTGAATGTTGGGATTTTGGATTAATCCCAATGGTCTTGCTTAAGGAAAGGTTACATAGGTGTAGTTCTAGATTTTAATCATTTTTTGGGGAAATGGTTTTAGATCATTGGATCATTATGAGTAAGAGGGGTAAGTTCTTTTAGGTGATGGTTGTGATGTTCTTATATCTGAGGAGATGTATAGTGTGAGAATGTAAACTTTTTCCATTTAATTGGTAAATTAGAGATGTTATGGCTTTCTTGAGGAAGAATGTGTAATGGTTGGGAGACTTATCACACCTGTATTTTTAATTTCATCCCTTATTTCAGTCCAACTTTTGGATCTTGGTTTTTTCCTCGAGTTTCAGGTGTTCTATTGTTTATTTTCTAGGACCCATGTTTATTCATTGGTTTTCCCTTGAGGTTTTGGTGAAAAAATGGATATTTTTGTCTTAACAGTAGGTGGTGTAGGGTTTGAGAATGGTTAGGGGAAGTAATTCTCCCTTGCCCAGGAAATTGTGTGACCAATTTTATTTTTGGATAGTAGAGACTACATGGTCATTGCACAGTTTGGTGAACTATATAAGCTAACCATATGGCTCATTCCTCTTAGATAGTTAGGGACACATGGTTGCCTCAAAGTTTTCAAAAATGTGTGGCCTTGCCATGTAACTTGTAAACTTCATTAAAAAGGGGAATTTTCACTTCTATTCTCTCAATATTTTAACACAAAATACCCATTTTTCTCTTCTCCTAGTTCATGAAACCCAGAGGGAGCCTCTCTCTTCTTCTCCAAGCTTCTTCCTCCCTACCAAGTATAGATCTAAGGTATTTATTAAATTTTTTTGGGTGATTTCATAAGGTAATATTCTCTTCTCTTCTTCCTATACCTTATTCAATTTTATCTTGAGTTTCTCCTCTCCAATTTTCATGTGGATTTAGAGTTATTGTTTTTTGTTTTTAATTTAGGAGTTTTTTTATTAAGGTATATCTTTGTTTTTTCGATCTAGGATCCTTCGTGGAGTTTTTTTGGGTTGGAATTGTTTAAGAACTTGTGGCTTGATGTAGGTTTCCCTTTTCAATTGTCCCTTTAATTTTTAGAATCATTGGTTTCTTACTTTTCAAACCTTTATTATAAGTTAAATAATGATTTTTGATCTTTAGAATAAATTTTTGACCGAAAATGAGGTGATTTTCTTGATTGATTAGAAATATATATTATTTTTTCTTTAAATTAAGCACACTAAGTGTTTGAAAAAATTAACAGTTATCTTTTCTAAGTTGATGGTGATTTTTAAATCATTGTATGGATTTTTAAATGAATTTATGGAATTTAAAATTATGTATTGGGTTTCTTAAGTGGTTTTCCCTATGGTTTTGGAATCAAAATAACTGTGTATTTGGATCTTAAAAATGGATTGACATGTGACGATGATATGTGTCCTGTTTGGAATTTGGATAAAACATGATTTGGGTTGAAAAAGTGGTGTGAGTTCCTAAATAGAATTTTATAAGTGTATATTAAATGAAAAATGAAATGTTTTCACCATTTTGGAAAGGCTGATTTGGTTATTTGATAAAGGGTGGATTTTATGAAGGATATTTGAGGCCATTTTGGATTTTTTGTGAAATTGGTTATCTTTAAAACTCTCCTTGGATAATTCTATAGACATTTTTATGTTGATTGTTATGGGTGTCCCGCATTGAGAGGATCCCTTTTTATCAGATAGTTTAGAGGCAATATATTTTTCTCTAAGGTGATTTGAGGGTGAATTGTTGTGTCGTTTATCGTGTATGATATATGTGCATGTGACTGGCCACTTTTTGTAACTATTTTCTCATTCCCACTTTAATATTTTCATGGGAACCAGCCATAGCTAGAAAAATTTTGGTGAATGATTTTTACAAAATATTAAAATTATGCTCTAGATAGTATCCCATATAAGAGGGTATGTTTTGTTTTTATTTTTATGGGATAGTTCCCCTATGTAAAACTAGGAAGGGTGAAATAGAGCGTGTGGGTGATATTTTATTTCAATAGGTGAGGAATTCCTTCAGGATGAGCCAAGAGGTATATTATGTTCTAGATTTTCCCCCTCGGCTCCTAGGATTTATCATCTTATTTAGAACATAGTTTTTTATAGTGGATGATTGATATGATTTTTGGCTGGTTACTCTTGTGTGCATATTTTCAATTTCCCTTATTATGTGATCATTTATGTTTCTCTCTTGTTGGGTGCAATTCTTTGAAAAGTGGTGAGTTTGTTTTTAATGGTTTATGGAAAATATTTGGAAAAATTTTTAAACTTCTATTTTAAATTTTTTAATGAAAACATTATCTTGATCCTTGAAAATGTTAACATTTTCATCTTCGAAATGAATATAGATTTGAATGGGAAACGGGAAATGGACAATGTTTTATTTTAAAGTGTAAATGTGTGAAAAATGTAGTTATGTATATTTTATTTCAAACTAGAATTTGATGTTCTTTTATTTAAATGAAGTTCATTGGGAATAGATTTTTTTGGTCACCCTACTGAGTATTAATCCCAACACCTACAGTTATTTATTATTTTTATCTATTGGTATAGTTTCTATATTGGTTTCGATCATCTTTAGTGATGGGTGGTTTTTCTATTGGAGAGTGAACCTTAGGATCACATAGACATGTTGTGGTTTTAAATCTCAGTTTGGGTTTTCTTGTTTTCTTTTCAGTAATTTTAGTTTTTATATAAATGATGTTCAATTTGAAAATTTATTTATATTTTTATGCTCTATTTTTACATTGTTTTATTTCATTATATTTGGATAAATTGTTCCCATGTTTTCTCTTACGATTCCCTGACACTAGTTTCATAACCTAGAAGATCAAGAATGTCTCTTGGTCCTTGCCTTGGGCCAACACAAGTGACTGGTTCAGGGTCGACTAGGTTTGGTTCATGAAACCTCTCAGGAAAGAGGAGTTGAAGGGATTTAAAGGTTCATCATGTTCCATCACCATTGAATCAGTTTATTTTTTGTTAGAGTTCACTATTTTAGAAATGTAAATATTTGATCTCATCTTGGGAATGGATTGTATAGTAGAATTCAAGGCTCACATTGACTACTAAGCTCAGAAAGTGAATATTTCATATCCTAAAGTTATTTTCTATATTTTCAAGGGATAATGGTATATAAATGAATGCAAATAAATAACTTTAATGATAGTTATTAAGAATTAACTGATATAAAATAGAAGTGATTACCTTGGGGATTATTGGTGCAGTTGAACCTAGATATTTTTCTACCATAGTAGATCAATACCATGTAATCTTTCTGAATAACTTCTTGGGTCTTCCAACTGAATGAGAAGTGGAATTTTCTATCGATATACTCTATAGGATTAATCCTATTTCACATTAATATTAAAAAATGGTTCCAATAGGGTTTTGATAAATGAAAATAAAATTTTAAGAATTGAAAATTAAGGTTTTATAATATCTATTATGTTTCCTTTGGGAAATTTGGTTCTATTTGTTGATACGGAAGATGGAACACTCTGAATTTCTATTTATTATCATAAATTGAATCATGTTATGATAAATAAATGATATATCATTCCTAAATTTAATGACCTCTTTCATTAGTTGAAGGGATCCAAATGGTTCTCTAAAATTGACCTTTGATTGGGGTATCACAAACTATGTGTTAATAAATAGTATATCCCCAAGAAATATTTTTGAAGATATTATAAAAACTATGGATACTTATTCATACCCTTTTATCTCACAAGTTCACCAACATTTTTCATGTAATTAATGAATCATGTCTTTACAAGATACATTGATTCTTTCATTTTTGTAATTTTTTATCATATCTTCATGTATTCTCGCATGAAAGTTAATCATGAAAGGAACTTGGGGATCAAATTGAGTACAATATGGGATCACTTTCTTCATTCAAAAGTCTCAAATTTTAACTTATGGATACAAGAAGTTCACTTTTTTGGTAACGCCACTTCAGATAAATGCATATCAGTCAATCCTAAAAACATTAAGGACATTAATTCTTGGTCACCACATAAGAATATCTTTGAGGTATATATATTCCAGTTGAGTACTATGCTTTAACACCCAAAGATTTTGGAATATATTTCTATTTAATAAAAAATATTTTGATATATTTTGAAGTACACAACCTTGAAATTATGTGAATATTTATTATATGTTAAAAAATGAAGCACATTATATGATATTTAAATGAAATATAATTTTATAAAATAATTTCTAATTCATTTAGGAAATATTATTGATTCTATAGATTTATTTTTTTGAATTATTTTATTTATGATCATCATATTTTTCATATATGTTTCATTTAAACTTTTAATTATCAACTCATATGAAAATTTATTTTTTATACATGAATAAAATTAATTATTTGGTTGTCAATGGTTATGAATGAAAATAATATAATCTAATGGTAAATAATATATGTTTTCTAGACAACTATTTTCATTAATGAAATGAGTTTTTGTCATAAAAAATTAAATTAATCACTATATATGAATGATTTTAATGATATTTTAAGATAATATATTCAATCAAAAAGTCTAAAATTAATTTAAATATTTTTCTAGGTATTTAATTTAAATAAATTAAATGTTCTGTTAAAAAATACATTTTTCAAAAAAATATTTTCATTGCATTTTTCATGCTTATTTTAAAAATTATTTCTACCACTAATATAAATTAAATTTGATAAAATTATTTCTATATTTTAAATCATCATTTACGAATCTTTTAATTATGTAACTTTCATTTTTTATCATAACTAATGGTAACTATGCTAAAAAATTGTTAATTCATTCAAGGTTAAAAGGGGTTAATGAGGGGGTTAAAGTAAAAGATAAGGTTTAAATTTTCACTTAATATTTTATAAATTTTGATGGTTAAATATATTTCAACTATACTTTATGATATCTTTACAAAAATTTCACTTGTTTCCACTTTCACTTGAGTATAACTTGATTATATTTTTGTGTTTTAATTATTTATAAGTTTTCCACCACCTCACTTATAAAAGGAGGTCCTCTACCATTAATCCTTCACCCATTATGATCCATATAATCAAAAAATACCTACCCAAACTCCTTATCAATGTCAATCCCAACTTATTAGAGCTTTTTTAATTTCTGTAATACCAAATCAATAAGGCTTAAGATGTAATCCAAAGGTGGTTTCTCAAAGAAGAGGAAATTATTTTTACTAATCATTTTTGAGTTTTTTTCTTCATTAACCTCATAAAAAACTTATATAACCATATAAAAATATTAAAGATTTTAATTACTATAAAAATTTTATGTTAATATTACAACCATTTTTTACTTACATTCCTTCCTTTGATAAATGATAATGTTCTCTCTATGTATGTGTGGACTACCACCTCCATGAAGTGATATGATTCTTTTTTATGTCCAAAATAAATGTATGGACATGTTTATGGATTTAATGAATATATATGATATTTATGATATTATTATGTTTCGTAAAATATAAATTATCTTTTTCTATTCTTTATTTACATTTTTGGAAATGATAACATTACTCATACATAGGTTTAGACTACCATATCTATGAAGTTATGTAATTAATTTTTCATAACCACCTTATTTGAATGGTCATAAAATTGTATAAAGTGAATAAATATGATATTTATAACATGATTATGATTATATAGATAATTAAAATATGAAAAATATTAGTGTAACCAAAACATGCGGGGAAAATAGAACAGTTTTCACCTGAATGTTGATGTTGATAAACAAATGGTAATAAATAGATAATTATAAATTATTAGATAATGTTATATTGTAAAAAAATTAAATATTTTTCTAGTATATGTGTATAATAAATATTAATTTATTATATAAAATTTTAATAATGTGCATGAAGAAAGACATGGCATGAGGTAAGGGTTTATGTTAAAATCTCATTTCTTTTTGGGGTAATCTATGTTAAATTTCTATTGAGAGAAGTTATATTATCCTTATCCTTTAAACCTGATATATTTTATATATATATGTTTATTTATAAAATTTTTAATTATTATTTTATTTTACTCTCTTTGGATTTTAAAATGACTGAGAAATTGTTTTAAGAAAAGATGATCTTATTTCCACTTTAGTTGATGAACTTTTTCTTCCATGCCCATATTATTTAAAATATTTTCCAGAATTTTATTTTTTATGAGAAAATGATTATTTAAATTAATTTAAATCATATTTTAATTTAGTTTCAATGTTTTAAATTATATATTTTTTTTTCTGAATGAGGTACTTTTGATCTTTTTTCCGAAAGTGTTAAAGGGTTATTTTATTTAATATTTGTCACATGACTATATTTTCCTACCATAAGAAATATTATTTTATATGAATGTTACATTATAATATTCCAATTTTATTTTCAAATAATATATTTTTCTAAAAATTCTCGAAATTTTTTATTTTAAAGATACTAATTGAAAAGGATGTTTTCCCATATTTTCAAAGAAATGTTAAGATACTCTTTTAAATGTATTTTTCATTTGTGTTAATGTCATTTTATGTTTCTTATACATCACTGATGATGTGATATAATTATATTATCAATATTATTTCTATAGATCTATTATTTTTTCATGATAATGAAAGTTTTTTGAATTATGTTTCATTTACCCGAGTTATGATATGATGAATTGATGAATGTTTTTATGATCATGTGGAACTCATAAATATGGTTTAAATTATATGACTTGTGGTTCACGTAAATCCCTCTAATGATTTCGGTAATGATTAATATCTCATGATATAATATTAACTAGAATATTGAGTTATCTAAGTTTAGTATGGGACTTTGTGCACTATGATAGTCTTGGGAATGAACCTGGACCAAAGAGATAATAGAATGGAGAGTGAACCCAATCCACTATGAGACTTTTTCCACTATGATAGTTATGTAAGTGAAACTTAAAAAGTGAAATGATTTTATATGATTATTATTATTCCAAAAAATCTTATAACATGTTTTTATTCTTATGATATGCTCCCATGGATCTTGGTTAATTAATGATGATTCCTCACTCTTATGACTCATGTATTTTGAAATATTAATGCTTTATTCTATGAATCGTGCTTTATGACCTATGACTGATTGGTTATGAACATTTTAAATTTTTATCATGATATCATATCCATATTATTATCATATTCTATCATATTAACATAGATTAATATCACCAATGTTTACCCTTACAAAGTATCTGATCTCTCCCTTTGTATTATTCCATTTTCCTCTGTTTATGAATAAATGTTTTAACTAAGAAATGTCTAATAATTATATTATGAGGGAAGAAAATTTTATAATATTTTAATTTTCTTTCAAGAAATAATTCTATTATGTATCTAGTATTTAAACACACTAAACCTTTATGGTTTGGGGGCATGTATTATTGTCAAATGTATTGAATATTTATAAAAAATTATGTAATATTTATATATGTAATACTCTGGTCACATCAGTTGGTATCAAAATTGGGATTAGTTATTTTTTAATATCTTTTATCAATAATATGAGGATATAACATAATAAAACCTATGATCAACTAAATGTCATATAGGGTGAAATTAAAATTTGTGTAGGTTGATAAGAAACTGTAATAATTTAAGACATCTTAGAAATGTACATCGTGATTGTATGACTGCTCACTCATATTGTTTTAGCTCAATGATTAAACATTTATTTTTTTATTTTAGTTGATCAATAAAAGTTGGAGAAATCATTTTTACAATGAATTTCTTAGAAAAGTCGATGATTTTTCTCTTGAACAATCCAATAGAATTGAAGATAGAATGAAAAATATTGTTGTTAGGCTCATGAAAATAAATCATTCCATGAATCATGTTAGGATTCTAGATGAGTAATGGAGGTACCAATACACCATTGAGCCTTTCAGGAGGTAGCCTCTACCTTCTTTAAATGGTTCCTCTGATCCACTAGTGCCTGGGAAATGGATTAGTACCAATGAAAAGATATTTTTCATTATAGATGGCTTAGAACATGAAAAACTTATATTGAATGTATGTTATTTGGAAGGGGAATCAAATCAAAAGTGTAATATTATTAATAATATGATTCATGAAGAAGAAATTGAATCCATGGAATGGGATCATTTTAATAAGTTATTTTTTAGTATGTACTTACCCTGAACTCTTCACACATAAATATAATGGTGATTCTTTATGTTTAAGAATAATGATAATGAATCTATTGGTACATATGATGAAAATTTTTAAAGAAATCCACGGTATGCTTATGTTTTTATCACCAAACCTGGAAAAAAAATTGACCACTTCTTCAGTGGATTAAAACAAATTTTTTGAAATACGTTTTCCATAAAGTGATTCAGTAGCTATGAAGAAATTGTTTGATGAGATCTCAAGGTATAAATTGATATTATATATTTCAATAATGCTTATAGCTATAATAAGAATATAAATATAGAGTTTCAAGGAAATTATAATAATAAAACCCATAGAAAAAATAAAATGAATTTTACTTTATGTTCTAAGTGTTGAAAGAAGCATGGTGTAAATTGTATCCAAGGTAATATTAAATATTTCATGTTTGGAAATGAAATTTATTGAGCAAGTGAATGTAAAATAGATTTTAAGAGTCGTGGAAATAAAAATAATGGGTATAACTATTAGTTTAATTAACCATGAAAACTCTAATTATACATCTATAAGGATTATGGTAATTATTCCAACCAATTATTGAATTTGAGGGTTGTTGATAAAAATTAGCGTCAAAAACCTCTTATTCCAAGTAATAATGGGAAATATCATGCAATCATAACTATTGTAGTGGAACTTGATAATGAAGAGTTAAAAAGTGAACTTATCATCCACTCTAGAACTAAATATTTCTTATTTATTTCTATCTCTATCTACTCGTTTATAACAAAATAATTTCTAAGGGATTAACACTACCACTTAAATAATTAAATATTGAATTATCAGTGAAAACTTCTAATGGTATGATGACCTAATTGCAAGCCTATATCATCTTTTTGGTAATATTTTATGGAAATTTTCTTCCACTAAATCATACGATTCTCCCTCTAGTGGAATTTTATGTGATGTTTGGCATGGATTGAAACACTTCATATATAGCCTATATTAATTATCGAGTATGGAAGTTAGGTTTTATATTCTTAATCAATCCGTGATTATATATTACTATTATGATTCATATGAAATTCCAAGTGAAACTACTTATATTTTATGAGTGTTATTTTTTAATCATGAGGGGTATCCATCTCAAATAGTTGGAGAGAAAGTCAACATTGAAGATATGTCTACTGTGTGGGAATATAATGAAGTATTTTATGAAGATTTATATACTCATCCCCTAAATCGGGACATTGATTTTTAAATAGATCTCATTCTTGGTTATAGTCATATTTCAAAGACACATTATAGAGAGACCCCAATTTATTTGTTGGAATTAAAGAATAAAATACAATAGAGTCTCGAAAATGGATTCATTTCTCAGTTTCCATCACTATGGGATGCACCTATAATCTTTTTTAGTAATAAAGATAGGTAAATAAATATTTTTATTGATTATTGATATATTAACGGTATTACTATTGAGAAAAAGTGTCGTCTACCCTATATTGATGATTTTCTTGATAAAATATAAGGAGGCCAATACTTTTTAGAGATTCACCTCCAATCTAGATATCAACAGTTGAGGGTCAAAAGGGATGATATATCTAAGATAGTATTCCATAAAAGGTATAGACACTATGAATTTATAGTGATTCAATTTATAATTACCAATTACCCAACTATCTTTATGGATATAATGAATAGTGTCTTTAGAGATTACCTTGATTAGTTTATGGTTGTATTTATAGATGACATTTTTATATATTCCAAGAGTAAGGAAGATCAAGAAGAACATTAGAAAAATGTGTTGAAGACCTTAAGATTGAAGAATTTGTATTCCAATTTTAGTAAATGTGACTTGTGATTAGAGAAAGTATTATTTTTGTGTCATGTAATTATAATTTAGGGTATATTAGTGGATCTCTCAAAGAAGTGTGTTATTAAACATTGGCCCAGACCAAACATGATGACCAAAATATATAGTTTTATTATATTCACTAGATATTATCAATGGATTGGGATAAATTTTGCATGGTTATCAAATCCTCTAATCATGTTGATGTGGAATGGATCCAGGTTCCTATGTATAAATTTGTGTGAAAAAAATCATGGAAATAAAGAGAAAGTTGGTCAATACACCTATTCTCACACTAACCATTACTGGAGAAGGTTTTATGATCAATAGAGATGTATCAAATAAGGTACCAAGATGTGTTCTTAGGAAAACTTAAATGTCAGTAGCTTATGCCTCATTCTAGTTGAATGTTCATGAGAAAAGTATATAAATCATGATTTGGAACAGGCAGGGGTAATTTTTTCTTTGAATATATAGAGGAATTATATTTATGGTAAAAGGTGTGACATATATATTGATTATAAAATCAGGAAATATATATTCATATATACATATTTGAATATGTTATGAATGATATAGTTATAAAAGATTAACAATTTTGGGTTCTCAACACATTAACACCTTGGGAAGGTGAAAAATGTGGATGATTCTCTGAGTTGGATTGTCCATGCTAGTTTTTCAATGATGATAATTTAATGATATACAATAATTATAAATTTTAATGGGATGGGCCTTGAAATTATAAGAAAATGAGAAAGATTATATCATTCCTTTATGAATGTTCAACCATCTATTCATGTGAAGATTAAAGAGGCGCAAAAAGAAGATATATAAATACAATATAAAGTATGGAATTCCCTTGAGTATAGTCATAATAAGGATTAAATGGTAAGGTTTAGGAATACATTATGTGTCCCATCAATAGTAAAATTGAATAATGAACTATTATATGAATCTCAAAGATAATAGTTCTCTATTCGTACAATAAATATGATTAAGTATAGAGATATTAATGATTATTTCTAGTGGGATTACTTGATGATAGATATCTTTTAGTATATATCTCAGTCTTGGTATGTTGGAAAGTTGAGGGTTAGAGATATAAGTTTAAAGGGATTTCACAGCCATTACCCATACCTGATTGGACATATGAAATCATAACCATAGATAATTTCACAGAACTCTCCAAAAAAATACAAAGGAAACAACACTATTTGGGTTGTATTTGATCCCCATATGAAGTAAAAAATTTCATTGCTATCACAGCAGATTGTTTCTCAATTATCTATCCATTTTATATGTTAAAGAAGTGGTATGGTTTTATGGAGTACAACTCTCAATCATATATGATCTATATATGAGGTTTACCTAAAATATTTTGAGTATAATTCAGTAGGGTTTGAATATGGAGTTGATCTTTAGCACTATATATTATCTTTAGAGATATTTTCAATCAGATTAGACCATTAAAACCCAAGAGGATATGTTTAGATCTTGATATATTTTTTAATGGAGTTTGGGAACGATACCTTCCTCTGGTGAAATTTTCTTAGAATAATATCTTTCACTAAGTATTCATATGGATCCTTATGAAGCCTTTTATGAAAAGAAGTGAATAAATATAACATGTTGGGATGAATTTGAGGGGGAACTAGAGCTATTTAAACCATATCTAATTGAGGAAATAGAAGGAAATGTTAGAATCACTCATCAACACTTCATGGTAGCTTAGAGTCAATAGAAAAATTATGCTAAAAATCATCTATGAGATCTGGAGGTAAGAGTCCTTGACAAGGTGCTCCTTATGAAGCCTTTTGTGAAAATAAGTACATAAATATTACATTTTGGGATGAATTTTAGGAATGAAATATATTTATACCAAAGATAACTATGTAAATAGAAGGAAATATCTAGGTATATTGATCTAGATGAGATTATTGATCATGTCAAAATTGTAGTTTATTGCTTGGTGCTTCCTCTAAACCTATCTTAGGTTTATGATTTGTTCCATATATCTATTTTGATAATGTATGTTGACTGGATTATTTCTAAATTATTTATATTTTGATAATTACTAAAACCCATATTTTTTATATTTTTTATAATTAATAAAACCATCTCAATATTTTTATTTATTATTCTTTATGATATTATTTACTTTTAATTATTCATTTATTATATTTATTATTTATTTTTATTAATCATTAATTATTTTATATTTAACTTATCTCATTTTATTATTTTCACTTTTATGTTGAGAAATATTCAAATTGAACATTTGGATAAAAATTATATTCTTTGCAAAGGAAATGATCCCTACGTTTGGATTGAACCCCGTGTTTGGAAGTCAGGAACCCCCCATTTTGGACCCTTTATTGGGTATCATCCACATGTTTGTAACATTATATTTGGAATAATCCTCAAATTTAGAGAATAATTGTTTTAAATGAACCTCTCTATTAGAAACTCATGTTTATAATGAACCTCACTATTGGAAACTCACATTTACAATGAACCCCACGTATATTATCAAGCATCATTATAGTTATGATTAAAGTTGTATGAATATTATATTTTCTACATTTTTTATTATCTCTTATAGAATATAACTTTGAGTAATTATCTATTATCATTCAGAATTTAAATATATAGAAGTCTCAAATATTTATTTACTTGTCTTAATCATTTCCAATTTTTTTAGCTCTTGGTGTTTTGATAATAACAAAAGTGTTTGGCCTCAGAATTGACTGATATTTGTTCATATGGATATATATTAAGTTTGTCTTCATTTAATTAAACTAAAATAATGATGAAAAATTCATTTTGGTTCTCAAAAAATAGATCAATGTCTCATTAATGTTTATATACCTTTGTAGTTTGCAGATTGTGATGGCTACTGGTTTTTGATGATATATGAAGATACATAAGTATGTTTAATATATTTAATGATATGTTGAAAAGGTATTCAAATTTTCTTATAATAAGTCTTATAAAATAAATTTTGATCTAGATAATTTGAGGTCCTAAAAATTGATCGAATCTTGTGATATTATTTTGCTGTGAATTTTATGAAAATTTCAAGTTATATAATTATGGTATTATTTAGAATGTTTTTGAAAATAAAATTCAAATATTTTAATAGAGATATTCAATATTAGTAAAAATGTCTTGATAAATATTATTATGGAGACAATTTTAAAGACTATATTCAAAATTCAAATTTGAATATTTGAATTTTGAAGACCACGTTTTTTGTAAAAATTCCAGAAGATTTCAACAGTGCAACTCATAGAGATATTTGGGGGAAGATAAAGTTTTAAATTCAAATTCAAAATTTAAATTTTAATTGTTTATCATTATTAAGGGAGATATTTTTTAGTATATTATCTTTTTTAATTGATTCAATATTCTGAAATAATTGAAAAAAATATTTTGGAAATTGTATTCATATTTTAAATTTTAGTATTTTCATGATTCGTGGAGGATCAGTTATGAAATTAATAAGGAATTAGTAGACCAGTTATTTATGGAAATTAAAATTCAAAAATATTTTAATTTTTCAATGGTTATATATTTCTTATATTGAAGATTATTTTAGACAATATCTTTAAGAACTAACAAAATATTTGAATTCTCAATGATTATTATCTTTAGAATTTATTTTTGGAATTATTTAATGACAATACTACAATAATGGAGAAAATTATGTAATCTTTTTTAAAAAATTATTTTCAAAATTCAAATTCTGAATTATTGAATATGGTAAAAAGTATGAAATTAATTTAAAATTATCATACAATTATAGAATGAATATTTTGGTTATTTAATAGATAGAATGACACAACAATGACAAACTTTAAAAAAACATTGTATTATTCTTTTGTTGTTGTTACTTAGTTTTAAGGAAGCCTACGCCCATTAAAGGTATGATTGGTTACTATTGTTATTTGTTGAATATCAACCCATATTTCAGTTTTGGAGTCAATTCTGATCCAAATATATTCAGAAATTATACATCATTCTCTTTCTACTGAAGTTTCAACGGGTTGTACTCAATCATGGTGGAGTGTTAGCATCTCATACTAAGCTATCAAGGTTCCCTATAAAAGAATCGATGTTGTTGTATGTTATCTAGTGTCTATACATAGTTTTTAAGGTCTCTAGATACAAGTACATGCTTAGTCAAAATCACCAAGCTTGTAGAGAGAGAGTTTGTGGAGTGGACTAGGGGATCTCTATACGTAGAATCATTATACATCATCGATTACTACTCTTTATTTAATTTACTTTTTGACGAATTTCTCAATATTAATTAAGTGATAAGGACATGATAACTTTATTTCAAGAGGGATGATTTAAATTTTTAAATATTTATAAAATGTAAACCCCCCCCCCATCTTGTGTCATCATCATTATCATCTCTGACTAACAAGTGGTATCAAAGGGAAATCTCTCTTTCTTTAAATATTTGAATATATACTATTATTTTTACATGATACCAATAAGTGTTAACAGAGGAAGTGATAGTTTGTGCAATATTGAAAAACATATTCTTTAACAAGATTGAGTTAAAGATCCATATGAAGATTAATTTCAATAGATGATCTTAGAGAAGTTATTTTGATGATCTGTTCTCCTTACTTTAATGGTGATAATTATGGTTTCTAGAAAGATTTCATGATTTTACATTTGAAGAATCTTGAATTGACTATGTATTTAAAAAATATAAAATCATATAATATTTACTAAGGTGAAATTTAAATGTGGAGTGATGATCGTATAGCTGATTAAGACATTAATTTACGGTTTATGCATGCTATTATTTGCAGAATATGAACTGGGAATTTTAATTGAGTTTCTCAGTGTGCTACATATAACAATGCTGATATTAATTACACATTAATACATGTTTTATTACATAAAATAACACTTAAAACTTCTCAAACTATCAATAAATCTAGTGTATTTGGGAATAAGGTGAATTGCCTACCAACTTATAACATTGGATAAGAAACATTATTGAGAACTTCTTTGACATGATCATAATATTTCAACGAACATAAAACTACATGTGATATCCCAGGAAAAAACATAAGAAAGGGATGAGATATAAAGACTAGTATGGTAATAATCAAGTCATAGCATGAAGAATATAATACATGATAGAAAATAGGTATATCAATGGATCATAAAAGGAATATGAATAATAAGGATTGGTACTAACTGATAATCATAACATGGGAAATGTGGATACAACATAAAACATTGAATCAAAAACTAAGGTCAAGGATAAATCCTCTAATACCTAATGGTGGAAAACGTACAATAAAGTAATTAGGTATACCCCTGTCCCAATATGGCCTATCGTGATACTAAACATTACCCAGCACATTGGAGCACTATCTGGGTGCACCCATCATAATCATTTTATTATCATGCTTAAGTGTTCTAGATAATTCCTATGATATGGATTCATTAAATCACCGTAATTTATTACATGATCAAGGAATGTAGAATTAATACATGTAAGTTAACAATAAATAAGTATATGATCATAAATTTTAATAATCTTAATAGAAAAAATGGGTATGGTATTCACTACACAATTATTCTAGAATGGAAAAATCACTATGAAATTTCAGAAGCATACCAATGTCACTAAAAAATTCATATAAAATGGAATATAAGAGAGAATGAGGTATATGATCATTTGGAAATCAAATATTCAACAACAGTGACATGTAAAGACATGTCACTGCATTATTAAATGTAAATAGAATGCATAAGTTCATAAAGAAATTTGAATAAATAAGAGAAGGGTAAGGATTCATTATGAAGTTTCAGTATAGTAATGGTTTCATATAAAGTTTCATAGGATAGATAAATGAGATTTAAATGGGCTATAATCAATTATAAATCAAATGGATTGTAATGGGGATATGTAGAACATATTCCAATATAAGAAAATATAAATTGAAAGACATAACCCAAAAGGAGTGCTTGATAAAAGAGGATGGTGGAGGATCCCTTACTTAAGTGTGTAACTCCAAAGGATTGGGAGGGGCTTCTTAAAATAAGGGGGAGCCTTAGGTGGACTATATGGAGTGGGGGAAGAGTGTAAAAATTTTCTATGTATTCTAAGTGAAGATTAATGGGAGCTTGGGTGGGTTTATATAGGAATGTAGGTGGATTTCATTATTATTTTTGTTTAGGACTCTGTATTATAAAATATATAAAACCAAAAACCATACCATGATTTCATAAAAATGGGAGTGGTTTAAATTATTTTGAGTTAAAACTTTTAAAATATTACCATCAGTGATGTGGATGTGAGTCACATTATTAAATAAATGATTTTAAAATCCTAAAATATATTATATGTCTTGGAAGATTCATAATCGGTTTACAAGATAAATCAAATAAACTTAAAACCAAATTATTTTACATGGTAAACATATATTGTTTCGTCTATTCCATTTATATTACTTATTACATCACATTTTTGTTATTACAATGTCATAAAACACAAAGTACATTTATACGGTATTCAATTTTTACCCAAAAATTTGACTATCTCAAAAAACAATGAAAATTTACCATTGCATAATTTTGATGTTCTGATTCAAAAAATAATATTCATTTTATCTAAATATGTTTTTAAAATATGTGAAATTTCAATTTAAAAAAATGAAATTTATTGAAAATGATTGGTTCTTAACAATAACATTTTTTGAACTATAATAAAAATTAAATTTTACATCTTAAAAAATATTTTATAAAATATATTTGATAAATATTATTTATTAATTATATTATATTAAAATATTATTTATTTCAAAAATCTATTAATTCATAAATTCATTAAGTGAATTTGAATATTAACCAAAAATACAATTCGTGCTTTAAAAATAATTTACAAAGTAATAATAATAAAATGAAAATGCATTCAGTATTTTATAAAAAATAATGTACATATTCATATTTCTATGTTCTTGATATATATCACTTTAATACACCATTATACACCCTAAGATTAAGGTGTGCGGTGGTGTGGCTTTCATGGGTCTATTTTCAAAACATGGTTTGGACCATGATCTTAATGAGCTTGAACTTCTCCCATATATGGTTTCACTCATGATTATGTAGTTGTATATCAAATTGGGCTTGGTCTATGGAAAATCCCAGAAATTATATCCCCCTCATAATCTCTAATAAATGGGCTTCATAGAGTATGATTCTACTGGTTGAGGTTATCACTTCCTTTGTCTGTGTTAATTGGAATTGTTAAAACCCTATATTCATACAAATCATGTGATCACTACTCAGTGGATATATTATAAATGGTAATGACACTTAATAGTAATTTAAATCTTGTTGGATATAATAAAATAAAATAAGTGCAAGTGTTTTCTATAATCATGAGATATTTAATTAAATCAAAAAGTGGAATTTTATTCATAACATTTTGGTTCATTACAATATTCCTTCTTTAGAAATTCCTACTTAACATTTTTCTTTTCCCACACAAAAATATATAGGGGTAACTCCACTTCATAACTTCCTCTTGTTCCCACATTTCTTCTTTAAACTTTTGGTTTGTCTATAAAACTTTGACTAGGGGCATTGTCTAATTTCGTATAACTTTATCTCTAGGATCTATGATCTTCACTGGATGCTCTTCATATGAAATATCATTCTCTAATGGCACAACATTGGTATTGAGTACATGTGAGGGGTTTGGTATGTGCTTTCTCAAGAGAGATACATATAATACATCATTTACTTGAGATAGGTTCAGTGGGAGTGCTTGTTGATAGTCTACTGCTCCGATGAAATCAAGGATCTCAAAAGGGTCGATGTACATTGGAATAAGCTTTATCTTATTACCAAATCTCATCACATTATTCCATGGAGATATGTAGTGGAATTCCATGTTTCCAACATAAAACTCTAGGTCTCATAAATGATTTTCTACATAGATCTTATGTCGACTCTGAGAACCCTTGATGTTATACTGAATGGTCTTAACCTTGTCCATCATTTCCTCAACCATTTCAGGAATTAGAAGTTTTCATTCCCTAACTTCATCCCAACATTTCCATGTTCTGCACCTATTCCCATAAAGGGCTTCATAGGGATCGATTTGAATGGTATAGTGGAAACTATTGTTGTAAGATAACTCAACCAAAGGAAGATATTGGCCACATATTCCTTTGTTTTTCATAGAACATGCTCACAACATGTCTTCCAGCATCTTAATAGTTTGATCATATTGGACATTAGTTTGAAGATTATAGGTCGTACTGAAATTCATCTCAGTTCTTAGAGCATGTTGGAGACCTTTTCAGAACATAGAGGTTAATCTTGGGTCTAAATTAGATACAATCTATTTTTGTACTTCATGTAGCCTTACCACTTATCTAATGTATATCTGTGCCTGTTGATCTGATGAGAAATCCTATCAAATTTAAATGAAGTGTGAAGACTCTTTAAGACAATCTATAACAACCAAGATAGTATTTTTTTTCCTTTGGATGTATTTCGATGTCTGGTGACAAAGTTCACAATGATGTTTTACCATTTCCATGTTGTTATGGGTAATGGTTTCATTATCCCCTTATACATTTACATTTCAGCCTTCACTTGCTGACATACCAGGAAATTTTATGTATATTAAATGATATCCTTCATAATGTTGTCTTTCCAATAGTGATCTGGGAGATCTCAATGTAACGCCCCGAGATTATATGAAAAATATTGTTTTAATTTCATTAATTTCTTGTGTTTTATGCTACACCAAGATTACCTTGCGCTATACGCAACACCGTATTAGCTTGCAGTATACGCAACACTATTCTTGGATCGTGTTATACACAATTTTGATAATAGTTATTCTATGCAACATTGAATATATATATATATATATATATATATATATATTCAATGTATAAATGAAATATGGTTGGATTCTATTATACAAAGCAATGAAGGATTCTTGCACAACACGCAACCCTGACTTGGCTTGCATTACACGCAATCGCGACCTTCCTCGACAGCGTGTGTTGTACGCAATACCGGGTTTTACTAAATAAAGATATATTATTATAATATTATTATGAACTAGCCATTTTGAATAGTATTAACTAAATTTTGAATTTTATAACATTATTATTCATCTTACACATTTTCTAGAACATGGTATAAGAACAAAATAAATTTTTCGGGTAAAATAAGTATTTTTAAAAAAATGCAGTTTTGCCACCTTTTGATGGCGCACCCACTTTAAATATAGTTTTTGAAATGTTTATAAGTTCAATTTTACAAAATAAAATTCTTCTTTGGAATCAAGAAATAAAAATTTACTTTGGATAAATTTTTCATATTATTCTGGTAACTTTCATATTTTGATGAATAGTAGAAACACGCTATATTTTAATTAAAAACAAATTTTTTCATCACAGTAATTTATATGGTTAAATTATAATATTGAATGGTTTTAAGGTATAAATAGAATATATTTTTACCATTTAATATAATGTATGTCATTAGCATTGATTTTACATTAAATTCGTAGGTTAAATCAATTCAATCTTTTGCAATGTTTTAATGAAAAACCCGTTTTCTTTCGACAATGGGATTAATTTTAATTTAATTTCTGCAACTTTTGTGTATTCAATTTGGAAAAAATGGATTCCATATTTGGAATAAGTGGGTCCAAATTATGTTAATATGCTACTTTTTTTTGGGAATTATGAATAGTAACTACGGTAAATTTTATTTACCATAGTTAAAGATAAATCGAGTAATTAAGGGTAAATATAATATTATAAAATTACCCTAACATATGCCAAAATTCTATTGGATGGATAAAAGTAGACTCATATAACCTAAAGGTCAGATTAGATTCATTTTATGGACTTTTGACCATGAAAATAATTTAATTATTATTAAAACCAAAGAAAGTGACAACATGTCACTCTCTTAAATCTTATAAGTATATTAATTTTACTTTAGTGATAAACTTAATGAAACTTCGAACATGATTAGTCTACAGAAATATAATTAAATTATATACATCATAAGAATTTATTTATAATTTTTATGGATTAAATAATTATCATTAATTGTAACACAATAGTGATGCAGAAATTGTTTATCTAGTGAAAAATCAAGAATATAGTTTTTATTAAACTAATAGTAACCATAAAATGCCAAAAACCCTGGCCAACATTTATTTTTCATGTACATATAAACCATAATCATCCAATGGTCTAATATTGGACCATTTTGAGCCTTATAAATGCGATTATGACACTTATACTATTTTATTTTAAATGATGCCAAAGTTGTCACCTTCATAATTTAATAAATATAACAATTCAAATATTGTGATTTTAAGATGATAAATTCTAGTAAAAGTATTATTATAAAATTTAATAGATTTATCTTCATCATAGGATTTTATTTTTAATTTTTATGCAACAAATAATTATATTAAATAATTATACAAAAATGTTGCAGTAATTTATTTATTAAGAGATAAACCAAATAAATGGTTTTAAAAATAATAAAATAAATATTATATGAACTATTTAATGTGATACACTAATTCTATAGATACATATGACCTTTTATTATTATATTAAAGCTTTTTTCTAGAACATATCATCTGTATATATTTTATTTAAACTCAAATAAATGAATAGTGTCAAAATTGACACTATTGTTATTTTATAAATAATATATTATAAAATTGTTTAAAAATCACAAATATATTTAAAAATTATAAATTTATATTTATATGGTATAAAATGTTATAAAGTATCCAATTATGGACAATTCACAACAAATAAGTAATTATTTGTTATAATTTAAATTTTAGAATGTTATTACCACAAATAAAATTAAATTGACTAAATAAGGATAAATCAAGTTGATAATGTATAAAATAAATACATAAAATGTCTAAATTTAATTGGTTGATGCGATTACAACCATATCTCATCTAATCTTTGGATATTAGTCATTTTTGGAGGTTTTTAAGTTGGATTAGATTTATTATAAATTAATATTTTTATGAATTCCAAAGGTGCTCCTCTCCTCCCTTATAAAAGGGCACCTCCTTCCTCTCCTCCTCACACCAATTTGAGCCTTCAAGATCGGCCAACCCCTACCAAATTATCTTCTCCTCTTCCCTAGAAACATCCTAGAGGTTCTGGTCTACATTAAAGACCAATCTTAGTGCCCCAAGAGGAGGTTTCAAAGAGGCGTATCGAAGAAGAGGTAATTTCTTCTCCCGATTCTTTCAAGCTTCTTTCTTTTTCAACTTCTTCTTCTTTAGTTGTTTCATTATAAATTAAGAACATAAGTATCACTAATATACTGATTTGTTATTATAAATATGAAACAACCCCATTTCACCTTCTATCCATCCTACGGAAAACAAAATCACCGCACGTGCGTACGTACGGAATACCGTCTCCACGCCATGGTGTAATCTGTTTTTCCACCAACACCTTACATGGATGGGTATAATGGTGTAAATAATAACTATACATAGTTATTATAACATCATACCGATTCTGATATATTGTATCATCCACTCCAATTCAATTCAATAATTATGGAAACGATATCATCGCTCGTGCGTACGTACAGACTACCGTATCCTCGACGCGATGAGATTCATTCTCCATGTTAACCATTTAAGAATGATTATAAAGTATATTTAATAAATAATAATGAAATATATGACATTATAAAGCTACCGGATTTATTTATATATGTATTTCATCTACTTAATTCCATTCAACTCAATAAGGAAACGAAAACAGCGTTCATGCGTACGTACGGCCTACCGTCTCCATGAACGGTGTATTTCTTTCCATTTATCGATATATTATATATATATGTATATTCTGAATATATATTATATATAAATCATGTTTTATATTATGGAATTAAGTAATCATGATCTAAGTAATCATATGAATAATTACATGTCAAAACACGGACGACAAATGAAACGATTTTACCCAAAACACTCTTTAACATGGAATTTACAAAAGAAAGGGTAATATAAAGTCATAAGTGAACCATATATGATATCATAATAATGAATATGATTCTGTAATAATTCAATAACATTATTTAAATCATTATACTGGAGGTTCGGATACATATGAAGTATATAGGACATAAGGTAAGGGATAAATTTTGAATCTCATTTTTATCCGAGATTGCTTATACTTAAGTATTTAATGGGGTTACGTTTATCATCCACGACCATGTTTTCTAAAAATGCTTTCATAAAATGTTTACCATTCTTCCATGGATGTTTAAAGTCATTTTTAACCTTTATTGACTTTTTACCACATTGTATGAATGGAATCTTTCCTTTGGTTACCATATAAAGTACTTTTTGACTTTTCCGACAAAAGTATGAGGAGAATGTTATTTTTTAACTTATACGGCGTGAACGGATTTTTATGGTTTCATAACGCCTCATTTCAAGAATCTTCCTCTACAATATTTCATGATTATTTTCAACAAAACCCTTATCTTTTAAAATTTCATGGAATTTTGTGAAAAGAAAATGATTTTAAAGAAGAAAGGATATTTTCCTCAAGAATTCATTTCAAGTGTTTTGTCAAAACTATTTTCCATCTAAGATGAAATTTTTTCATATGAGTAGAGTAAATTGTATCTATGATTTAAATGGTTTCAATTTTCTTAAGATGAAATGATATCAATTGTTTATGGATTATGTTATGATGGCATAATGTTTAAGAATCCCATTTTATTTCATGGGTTATGCTATGATGTATGATTTATGATTTTGTGGCACACAAATGAATGATTTCATTATAAGATGGGTGGGACATATATCTCCCTCCAATGCATTGGGTAAATATTTATATCTAATGAGATAGACATGGCTGGAACGGCAGGTTAAACCGGTTCAGTAAAACAGGATTGAAACGAGGAGTGAACTCGATTCAGAAAGGGACTTTGTCCACTAAGATGGTCTTGGCAGCAATGCCTTGGCTACTATGGAAATCATTACATGTGATTAATGGATGCCACAATTACATGTTTTATTACGATGCTATTTTATCATGATTTATGTTCCATTATGGTCTATTCCTTATGTATATCCATGTTTTATGTCGTTGCTCAAGATTTTTAATGTTCATGTGTTTTTTAAGTTCAAATGTATATGGTATGTTTTATTTTATCCATACTTACCCCTACTGAGAATTTGAGCTCACCCTCTTTATGTTTTCTTTTCCCAGGATATAAAGAAAGGTTTTAGGTAAGAAAAAAAGGGGAAGATCTTTATGGGAGATGTTGAAGATCTTTCACCACGATTAGAGTTTTATGTTCCAAGTTTCCAAAGACACTAAACTATTACGGTCCTTGTGTGTCTGTTTTGGTTATGTATTAAGTATTCTGCAAAATTAATGTAATGTCCATGTACGTAAAGTTTCAGGTCTCTACAGTTGGTATCAGAGGAAATGTTTAGTCAACCTTTGGAAACTAGGATGCGAAAATGTTAGTGAGATCCCTAGAGATATTTTTAAGGTGTGTCTAGGGATATCCCTAAGGATATGTATACGTATAGGATATAGTCCTAGAACTACGGTAATGATCTTATAATTTAACCTGAGATGTTAGATATTCAGGGTGCTTCCCCTTTACTATGTTATTTTCCCTAGCATGATTTTTTCCTCTCACACTATTCTTTTTGGGTTTTAGAAAATGGCTGGAAACAGGAAGATTCCTGATAATGGACGATATAACGGACAATGGAATGATATTCTTCATGAGAAACCAAATGAAATTGGATTTGGAAGTCCAAACATCATTATTATGCCGAATCATCAATCTCATAATATGATCAATAAACTCAAATTTGGTAAGTTTCCTGACTCGGCTAATAAGAGAAAGATGGAGTTTCATGATGATCCTAGAGGAAAGAAAGTTCAATTTCCCCTATGTAAATCATGTGGGAAGAGGCATCAAGGAGAATGTTTCAAAGGAACTGGAAGATGCTTTCGGTGTGGAAAAGAAGGACATAAATCTAGTAAGTGCAAAGGAAAAGGTTCAGTTAACACCATGGATGAGGATAATGGTATTGCTATGACATCAACAATGGTTAAATGCTTTAAATGTGGAATGTACGGGCATTATGCAAACCAATTCCCTAAGGTAAAGTCTCATGAAGAGAATCAATATAGTCGTATGGGTAATATTTATGTTGATGATGATGAAGAGACTAAAAATGATATATGAGCTCAAAGAAGTGTTGAAGCTCAGTCGGTTGTTTTAGAAGGTAGTAGAATGATTGTATGTTTATCAAGAGTTATGTTGTATAGTTAATGGTACTATGGAATAAAGAATCATCTAAGGATTGTTACACTATTGTTTTCCCAAGAAGTATTTGAAAGTATATGTTGAATGGTACCAGAAACCATGGAAGGTTATTCAGATATTTTTGTAAAGTAGATGATATGCGCATAATGAAGGAATAAGAAGATAACGAGATGTTTGATTGTATTCATGATCTCATGATTGATATAAGGACTAAGTGATATCATGATTTCAGTATATATAATTTTAAGGATTTTGGTATGTGGAAAGTGTTAACTTTTAACTGCATTCATGTTTTCATTAAGGTTCAATGTGTATTCATTTTTCAAGAGAATACATGATTAAGGTCTTCAAATGTTTGCAATGTGACCAACAAGACATATCTTATGATATATGGGGATCAATGATGGTATTAAATCTCTGGTAATCATTTTCACTATATTATGAGAGTGGACTGCAGTATTATGGATAAGCCTAAATATTGGAATGGATTATGTTGGACATAAGTTAGTATTGTTTAATGATAAAAGTTTTTTCAATATTATTGATGGTATGTTATAGTAATATAGTTTTAGAAAAAGGACAACCTGCAGGACGGGCGACAGCGCATCGCGTCGGACAAGGCTGTGGGAATCGAACCCACAACCAAAGTGCGGCTGGCCTTTATCGCCTACCACTAGCCTACAGGAAGTCTCTGGTTAGTAGAAACTAGTTTTATTTTATTAAGCGGTATGATATATGAAGTATAAGTTCATTTTTGGAACCATATATGATTAATCTAACAATAAGATGGACTTATAACTTTTGCTAAACTTTTTTTTGAAAGAGATGGAATGACCCATCATTCTATCACATGATCTTCTAACACATCACGAATAACAAATTCAACTTCATATCTTTAAGGGATGAAGTGGAAATTGTTCAATTCAAGAACAACAATGAGATTGTACCAAAATCATGCAATTATTTCTTTTAATTAATCAACTTTAGGGAAATGATCTTGAAATCCAAAAATGTTGTCCTAGTTCCCTTATATCCGATGAATCAGATGGTACCTTAGATCATCACAAATCAATAGCTTTGTGATTGTTGGTTTTTTCATAGCCATGTTCTCTACCACTCTCCATCAGAACTTGATGGTTAGATTTTTCTTCCATATCCATATTTTCACCTATGTTCTCCTACGTGGAAACCCAGTGATTGGCTAATTTGGGTAACCATTACATTTCATAATTTAGTTTTTAAAGCCATGTTTTGGTATTCCTTTTTATGATGTGGGTTTTTATTAAACAAAATTTCGAGTAGTAAACCATTTATAACCCCGACGAATTTTGAGGGAGAAATTCATTTTAAGGGGCGTAGAATGTAACACCCTGAGATTATATGAAAAATATTCTTTTAATTTCATTAATGTCTTGTGTTGTATGCTACACCAAGATTACCTTGCGCTATACGCAACACCGTATTAGCTTGCAGTATACGCAACACTATTCTTGGATCGTGTTATACACAATTTTGAAAATAGTTATTCTACACAAAATTGAGTATATATATATATATATATATTCAATGTATAAATGAAATATGGTTGGATTCTGTTATAAAAAAACAATGAAGGATTCTTGCATAACATGCAACCCTGACTTGGCTTTCATTACACTCAATCGCGACCTTCCTCGATAGCATGTGTTGTACGCAATACCGGGTTTTACTAAACAACGATATATTATTATAATATTATTATGAACTAGCCGTTATGAATTGTATTAACTAAATTTTTAATTTTATAACATTATTATTCATCTTACACATTTTCTAGAACATGGTATAAGAACAAAATAAATTTTTCGGGTAAAATAAGTATTTTTTTAAAAATGCAGTTTTGCCACCTTTTGATGGCGCACCAACTTTAAATCTATTTTTTGACATGTTTATAAGTTCAATTTGACAAAATAAAATTCTTCTTTGGAATCAAGAAATAAAAATTTACATTGGATAAATTTTTCATATTATTCTGGTAACTTTCATATTTTGATGAATAGTAAAAACACGCTATATTTTAATTAAAAACAACTTTTTTCATCGCAATAATTTATATGGTTAAATTATAATATTGAATCGTTTTAAAGTATAAATAAAATATATTTTTACCATTTAATATAATGTATGTCATTAGCATTGATTTTACATTAAATTCATAGGTTAAATCAATTCAATCTTTTGCACTGTTTTAAAGAAAAACCCGTTTTCTTTCGACAACGGGATTAATTTTAATTTAATTTATGCAACTTTTGTGTATTCAATTTGGAAAAATGGATTCCATATTTGGAATCAGTGGGTCAAAATTATGTTAATAAGATACTTTTTTTGGGAATTATGAATAGTAACTACGGTAAATTTTATTTACCATAGTTAAAGGTAAATCGGGTAATTAAGGGTAAATATATAATTATAAAATTACCCTAACACATGCCAAAATTCTATTAGATGGATAAAAGTAGACTCATATAACCTAAATGTTAGATTGGATTCATTTTATGGACTTTTGACCATGAAAATAATTTAATTATTATTAAAACCAAAGAAAGTGACAACATGTCACTCTCTTAAATCTTATAAGTATATTAATTTTAATTTAGTGATAAACTTCATGAAACATTGAACATGAATAGTCTCCAAAAATATGATGTAATTATATACATCATATGAATTTATTTATAATTTTAAGGGATTAAATAATTATCATTAATTGTAACACAATAGTGATGCAGAAATTGTTTATCTAGTGAAAAATCAAGAATATAGTTTTTATTAAACTAATAGTAACCATAAAATGCCCAAAACCCTGACCAAAATTTATTTTTCATGTACATATAAACCATAATCATCCAATGGTCGAATATTGGACCATTTGGAGCCTTATAAAAGCGATTATGACACTTATACTATTTTTTTGTAAATGATGCCAAAGTTGTCACCTTCATAATTTAATAAATATTACAATTTAAATATTGTGATTTTAAGATGATAAATTCTAGTAAAAGTATTATTATGAAATTTAATACATTTATCTTCATCATAGGATTTTATTTTTAATTTTTATGCAACAAATAAGTATATTAAATAATTATACAAAAATGTTGCAGTAATTTATTTATTAAGAGATAAACCAAATAAATGGTTTTAAAAATAATAAAATAAATATTATATGAAATATTTAATGTGCTACACTAATTTTATAGATACATATTACCTTTTATGATTATATTAAATCTTTTGGTTAGAACATATCTTCTGTATATATTTTATTTAAATTCAAATAAATGAATAGTGTCAAAATTGACACTAGTTTTATTTTATAAATAATATATTATAAAATTGTTTAAAAATAACAAATATATTCAAAAATTATAAATTTAAATTTATATGGTATAAAATGTTATAAAGTATCCAATTATGAAAAATTCACAACAAATAAGTAATTATTTGTTATAATTTAAATTTTAGAATTTTATTACCACAAATAAAATTAAATTGACTAAATAAGGATAAATCAAGTTGATAATGTTTAAAATAAATACCTAACATGTCTAAATTTGACTGGTTGATGATATTACAACCATATATCATCTAATATTCGGATATGAGTCATTTTTGGAGGTTTTTATGTGGGGTTGGATTTATTATAAATTAATATTTTTAAGAATTCCAAAGGTGCCCCTCTCCTCCCTTATAAAAGGGCACCTCCTCCCTCTACTCCTCACACCAATCTGAGCCTTCAAGCTCGGAAACACCCTACCAAATTATCTTCTCCACTTCCCTAGAAACATCCTAGAGGTTCTGGTCTACTTTAAAGACCAATCGTAGTGCCCCAAGAGGAGGTTTCAAAGAGGCATATCGAAGAAGAGCTAATTTCTTCTCCCGATTATTTCAAGCTTTTTTCTTCTTCAACTTCTTATTATTTAGTTGTTTCATTATAAATTAATGACATCAGTATCACTAGTATACTTATTTATGATTATAAATATTAAACAACCCCATTTCACCTTCTATCCATCCTACGGAAAACAAAATCACCGCGCGTGCGTACGTACGGAATATCGTCTCCACACCGTGGTGTAATCTGTTTTTCCACCAACACATTACATGGATGGGTATAATGGTGTAAAGAATAACTATACATAGTTATTATAACATCATACTGATTCTGATATATTGTATCATCCACTCCAATTCAATTCAATAATTATGGAAACGATATCATCGCCCGTGTGTACGTACGGACTACCGTCTCCACGATGTGATGAGATTCATTCTCCATGTTAGCCATTTAAGAATGATTATAAAGTATATATAAGCAATAACAATGTAATATATGACATTATAAAGCTACTGGATTTATGTATATATGTATTTCATCTAATTAATTCCATTCAACTCAATAAGGAAAGGAAAACAGCGTTCATGCGTACGTACGGCCTACCGTCTCCATGAACGGTGTATTTCATTCCATTTATCGATCTATTATATATATGTATATTCTGAATATATAATATATATAAATCATGTTTTATATTCTGTAATTAAGTAATCATGATCTAAGTAATCATATTAATAATTAGAAGTCAAAACACGAACGAAAAATGAAACGATTTTACCCAAAACACTCTTTAACATGGAATTTACAAAAGAAAGGGTAATATAAAGTCATAAGTGAACCATATATGATATCATAACAATGAATATGATTCTATAATAAGTCAATGAAATTATTTAAATCATTATACATGAGGTTCGGATACATACGAAGCATATCAGACATAAGGTAATGGATAAAATTTCAATCTCATTTTTATCCGAGATTGCTTATACGTAAGTATTTACTGGGGTTACGTTTATCATCCACAACCGTGTTTTCTAAAAATGCTTTCATAAAAGGTTTACCATTCTTCCATGGATTTTTGAAGTCATTTTTACCCTTTATTGACTTTTTACCACATTGTATGAATGGAATCTTTCCTTTGGTTACCATATAAGGTACTTTTTGTCTTTTCCGACAAAAGTACGAGGAGAATGTTATTTTTTAACTTATTTGGCATGAACGGATTTTTATGGTTTTGTAACGCCTCATTTCAAGAATCTTCCTCTACAATATTGCATGATTATTTTCAACAATACCCTTATATTTTAAAATTGCATGGAATTTTGTGAAAAGAAAATGATTTTAAAGAAGAAAGGATATTTTCCTCAAGAATTCATTTCAAGTGTTTTGTCAAAACTATTTTCCATCTAAGATGACATTTTTTCATATGAGAAGAGTAAAATGTCTCTATGATTTAAATGGTTTCAATTTTATTAAGATGAAATGATATCAATTGTTTATGGATTATGTTATGATGGCATAATGTTTAAGAATACCATTTTATTTCATGGGTTATGCTATGATGTATGATTTATGATTTTGTGGCACACGAAAGAATGATTTCATTATAAGATGGGTGGGACCTATATCTCCCTCCAATTCATTGGGTAAAGATTTATATATAATGAGATAGACATGGCTGGAATGGCAGGTTAAACCGGTTCAGTAAAATAGGACTGAAACGAGGAGTGAATTCGATTTAGAAAGGTACTTTGTCCACTAAGATGGTCTTGGCAGCAATGCCTTGGTTACTATGGAAATAATTACATGTGCTTAATGGATTCCACAATTACATGTTTTAATCCCATGCTATTTTATCATGATTTATGTTCCATTATGGTCTATGCCTTATGTATTTCCATGTGTTATGTCATTTCTCAAGATTTTTAATGTTCATGTTTTTTTAAGTTCAAATGTATATGGTATGTTTTATTTTATCCATACTTACCCTTACTGAGAATTTGAGCTCACCCTTTTAATTTTTTCTTTTCCCAGGATATAAAGAAAGGTTTTAGGTAAGAAAAAAAGGGGAAGATCTTTATGGGAGATATTGAAGATCTTTCACCACGATTAGAGGATTACGTTCCATGTTTCCAAAGACACTAAACTATTATGGTCCTTGTGTGTCTGTTTTTGTTATGTATTAAGTATTCCGAAAAAGTAATGTAATGTCAATGTACGTCAAGTTTCGGGTCTCTACACTCAATATGTCTTTATGTTTCCTGGGTTAATGAAGAATGTCAAACTATGTTCATCATCCAATATTTCCTTCTTCAACTCAATATTTTATGGAACACATAGTCTTGTCCTAAATCTCATAATTACTTCTTCATTAACATTGAACTTTGATGATTTTATTTTTCTTATAGTGTCCACTTTTTTGGAATTCCTAAATCAACTCTTTGGACATCCTTTATCCTTTCCAAGATGATCATATCCTTCTCAATTATCTTCAATGATAGAATTGTTATGTCATTTCTTCTTAGAGAATCTTCAACCTTATTTAATTTTCCATGATGGAAATGGATTGAGAAATCATAATCCTTGATGATCTTTAAAAAATTTCATTGGCTCATATTAATCTCTTTTTATGTTAATATATGTTTGAGGCTCTTATGATAAGTATATATCTCATACTTCTCCCCATAAAGATAATGCTTCCAGATTTTCAATTAAAATATCATAGTTTCCAACTCCATATCATGTGTGGGGTAGTTTTTCTCATGAATTTTCAACTTCTTAGATGTTTAGGCGATGAATTTTTCATTTTTCATCAACACACATCCCAATACCTTCTTTTAATAATTAATGAAAATTATTAACATTTCTCACTTGTGGGTAGTGTGAGCATGGGGGCAGTGATAAGACTCTTTTTTAACCCCATAAATCTTTATTCACATTCATCATTACAAGAAAGCTTGACTCCCTTCCGAGTTACCTTTGTAAGAGGGTTTGAAAATCGTGATAAATTTATCACAAATCAGAGATAATATCTAGCTACCCCAAGGAATTTATGAATATTTATCATGATTTTTGGCCTCAAATATTTTTTAATTGGTTTTTTATTTGAAGGATCCACAAATATCACGTTGATTTTGATGATATTAACTAAGAATGAGACTTCATTCAACCATAACTCATTGTTTATTTACTTTTCAAATAACTTATCTTTTCAAAAGGTCATTATAATAGTCCTAAGATTATTTCCATGCTCCTCCTTGGTTTTGGAGTATATTAGAATATCATCTATTAGGACTACTAAAAATTTGTTTAGGAAATCTATAAGGAATTTATTCTTTATGTCAATGAATTTTGATGGAGCATTAGTGAGTCTGAATGGAATTACTATAAACTCCTAGTTCCCATACCTTGTATGAAAATTAATATTGGGAATATCCTCCTTCTTCACCCTAACATGGAAATATCCTTACCACAGATCCACTGTGGATAAGTATTATTCTCTACACAGATTATTGAACAAGTCATAAATCCATGGAAAAGGATAGTTGTTCTTTATAATGATCTTGTTGAGCTTATGATAATCCATTCAAAGGCACATTGATCCATCCTTCTTCTTGAAAAAGAGGACTGTTTCACCCATTGGTGAATCACTTGGGTGTATAAACCCTTTATCCAGATTCTCATATAGTTATTTATTTAGCTCCACAAGTTCCACAATATCCATACTATATAAAGACTTCTATATTTTCAATTACCTAGGTATAATATCAATTGAAAAATCAACCTCTCGTTAAAGAGGAAGACCATGAAATTCCTCAGAAAACGCATCAGTGTATTCCCTCACAATAGGAATGTCTTCGAGGATTGTTCTTTCCATAAACACAATCATTTGGGAAAGATACTCTTTCTAATAAGGTAGTAATATCCATGCTTGGTATGATGGTGCTAAAGAAGATTCATCATCCTACTTGTTGCTGTATAAAATCAGGCGGTCTATTCTCCATTCAGATAGTGATTTAATTCTCACAGAAGTTTATGTTGGCTCAATATAGGGAAATCCAATTCATGTCCAGAATTGCATAAAATACCCCCAAAGGAAGTTTGACAATGTTCTTTGGGAAGTTCATCCCACAAATTGTGATAGGGGAGGATTCATGTACAAGGATTGAAATAATTTCCCCATATTCTGCTTTCAACAACATCTCTACTTTCATGCTTTTTGTTGGTACTTGAATAATTCTACTAAACTTTTGTGATGTGAAAGAATGTGTGGAGCCATAATTAAAAATTACATTCAATATTCTTGAATGAATAAATAGAATACCTATCACCACTTCATTGTCAGGATTTACTTCAGTGGTAGTGATGGAAAAGGCCCATCTTTAGTGCCTTGGAGAATTTTGGTTGTCTCTGAAAACCCTTTTCTTAGGGAATTGGTTTGAAAAGTTACCTCGTTCCTTATAGTTGAAAAATAGAAAATGCATTGATGGTTGACTAGATCATTCCTTTCATCTGTATCATTTGAGGGGTTTATCCTATTTGAAATTATTAGCTAGGTGTCCATCCTTTCCACACCTAAATCATTTCTTTGTCCCCCTTAAGAAATGTTTTGGGTGCTTCTTTCCATACATTTGACGAGTGGGATGCCTAAATTTCTTAGCACCGTTACATTTCTCCATCGAACTTCTTGAATGAAACACCACTTTATGCTTCTTATCCACATAATAACCTTGGTATTCTCCAATATCCAATTCAAATTTGGGTAAAAATCAGACAATTTCCTCATAACTATCAAAGTCATGGATCACCAGGGATTTTCGTAGACTAGATTTTAGCCCAACAAAGAAGCGGTCAACCATGTATTCAGGGTAATGAAAAAACTAGAGGTTTATCATGAATTTCTTGTGAAGTTTTTCTCGTACACCTCAATATATTTGTCACTTTTTTTGTGTGTGCAAGTAAATCCATTTCCATTTTAAGATAGAGAGTGTGAGGAAAATGTTGATCAAAAATCATTTTCTGAAACTCTCTCCACTCCATTTCTTTGATCTATTCCTTAGGCATTATATTATTGATCAATGTCCACCACTAATTAGATTCTCCATTCATATGATTAAAAACTATAAGAAAATTATCTTGTTTGTAACACTAAATGATGGAGGAGAACATATCAATGTAGTTGATCCATTGTTCTGTGATTAAGGGGTCAGATGATCCATTGAAAGTAATAGGCCTTTGTCACATAAATCTCTCACTTGCAGGTTTTTCTCCCTTAGGGGGTATGGGTGCACCTATTGCTACAAGTTTCTAATCACAACTTGAGTTTGGTGAGAAAGTATGATGACAATGTTTTTGATTTCTATCCAATCAGGTTTGGCATCTCGTTAGGCCAGTCATCACACTACCCTTCACATCAATTTTTTACACGATTACTCTTATTTCTAGCCATTGGATAGAATAAAAGAAAAATTAGGGATGAGTATCTTAAAAAATTAAAAAGAAAAAGAAAAAAATAATGCCATTAAAGGGATAATTTATAAATTAATTTTATCTTCTTAACTTATGATTTTTGAGGATTCAATCTATGTTATCCATGATCTATTTCAAAACTTATATTCTTAGGGGAATTTTTTTGTTCCCTTAATGATGGTTTGTAATGATCTTATGAATTTTCCAAAGCATTCCCCTTGGGAGTGTCAAACCACGTGCGTATTAAGGCTTGTTGTCATGTACCTTATTACATCGAGTCAGGCCTAGAACATATTTTTGGAGTTGTTACTCCTAGGTACATTTTTTCCAGAACCCCATCCACTTTTAGTATCTAGACAAGTGTGTATTTTATTAATAATCCTCTTACTCTATAATAACAAAAATTTAGGGATATTTTCTTGTAAATATTAGTTTTCCTAAGTATTTTTCTAGAGTCTTTTGGAATTAGTTACATTACATAACAACATATAACATGGGATACAAAAAAAATATAACACTCCCTTAACATAAACAAAAATATTCCAATGAACTTAAAACATCGTGGGATATCCTAGGGATGAAAATAAGCAATGGGTGAGCTATAAAGCCCAGTAAATAAATAAACAAAGCATAACATGAATAAGATAATACATTCTAGACAATTGGAATATTAGTGGATAATAAAAGGAAATTGAATAATAAGGCATGAAATAGAATGATAATCATAACATGGGAAATGTGGCAATAAAATAAAATCATAAATCATAAACTTAATTGCAGGATAAATCCACCAATACCTAATAGTGGAAAAATACCAATAATTTAATTAGTTAATTCCATTTTAAAACATTATGTATCATGATAAAAAACATTACTTAATGTATTGGAGTGTTATCTGGGCACACCCATCATAAACATTTCATTCTCAGGCTTAAGCGTGCCATATAGATCATAAAATATGGATTTATTCAATCATCATAATTTATTACATAACTATGGAATGTGGAATGAATAAATTTAACTAACCAATCAATAATAATATGTTTATAATGTTGAATACATTTTATAGAAAATTTTTGTATGGTATTCACAGCATAATTATTTTGTCATGGAAAGATCACGGTGAAATTTTGGTCGCATAATAGCATTACGTTAAATTTTTTAAAAATGGTTGATGAGAGATAAAGGGGACTCTTGTCATTTTGAAATAAAATTTGAAGTAATATGTGCATTTAAATACATATAAAACCATTAATAAATTGAAATATTATTGATAATTTTGTGAATAAATTTGAATAAATAAGAGAAGGGTGAGGATCTCTTATGGAATTTCGTTATAGTAATAGGTGCACATAAAGATTCATAGGATGAAAAAATGAGATTTAATGGGGATATAATCATTTATAAATAAAATTTAATGTAAGGGGTATAGAAGAACATATCCCAGTATAATAAAATTGAAATTAAAAGACATAACATAAAAGGAGTTCTTAATAAAATAGGGGAGTGGAAGATCCCTTACCAGATTGTGTGACTCCAAAGGCTTGGGATAGACTTATTGAAATATTTGGGTGCATTGGTAATACTATATAGAGCAGAGATAAGAGTTTTTACCTAATTCATGAAGTATTACTGAAGAGAAATGGTATCTTGGTGTGTTTATTTAGGAAAATAGGTGGATTTCTTTATTATTTAGGTTTTGGACTCTACATAATAAAATTTCCAAATCCACAAACCGTATCATAGTTTTTTCCCATAGTTTATGAAAAATAGGAGTGTTTTACATCATTTTAATATAAAAAGAGATAAACTTATTAAAATATTACCATTGGTGTTATGGAGGAGAGTCACACTCTTAAAGAAATGATTTTAAAATCTTAAAATATTTTATAAGTCTTGGAGGATTCATAATGGATTTAAAAAATATATAGAATAAAATTAAAAGCACATTATTTTAAATGGAAAAAATATATTTGGTCATTTATCTTGTTTTGGTTACTTATTTCATCACAATTGGATCATTATGATGTCATAAAACACAAACTATATCTATATGATATTTAATTTTTACCCAAAAACTCGATTGTCTCTCAAAAATATGAAAAATAAACCATTGGATAATTTTGATGTCCTAATTCCAAAAATAATATTCATTTTAAATAAATAATTTTCTAAAATATCTGAATTTTCCCTTTTAAAATAAAAACTTACATTTATTGAAAATGATAGGTTTTTAACAATAATAGGTTTGGAACCATAATAAAAATTACATTTGACATCATAAAAATTATATGACAATTTATATTTGATAAATATTATTTAATAATATTATTACATTAAAATATTATTTATTTCTAAATCCATTAATTCATAAATTCATTAATTGAGTTTGAATACTAACCAAAAATATAATTCTTGCTTTAAAAATCATTTACAAAGTAAAAATAATATGATGAAAATATATTCATTATTTATTATAAAATAATGTATATATTACTATTAATAGGGTATTCATACATTTCTCTTTTATAAACCAGCATACTCCCTAGGATTAATGTGCTTGGTGGTGGGGCTTTCATGGGTTTTTTTAGTGAACATGGTTTTGGTCGTGATCTCGATGTGCTTGAGTTTCTCTGATAAATAGTTTATCTGATGATTAAATTTGTAGATCTCATATTAGGATTAGTCTTGCTAAAATCCCATAAATTCTATCTCTCTCATAAGATCTAAAAAATGGGCTTCAAAGGGTGTGATCCTAGTGATTGAGGTCATCGCTTCCTTTTTCTATGTCAATTGGATTTTTTAAAACCATTTATGTATACTAATCATGTGATCACTACTCAATGGATATATTATCAATGGTAATTATATTTAATACTCAAATAAATATAGTTGTTTATAACAAAATAAAATAAGTGCATTTTTTCTATAATCATGATACATTTAATTAAATCAAAATGGGGAATTCTATTCATAGTTGTTCAGGTCATTACACTACAACTTATCAAATCTGGGAAACCATTGTATTTTTCTATGAAAGAGACAATAATATTAAAAAATTGAGTTACAATTCTAAAAAACAGAAATTCAATTCATTTAAGATGTAATAAGATAAAATTATCACTCATATGAATGGGAGACTTGAAAAAAAATTCAATGATGTCACTTCCTTGTAGACTCCAATTCTAAAATCTGATCGGGTATTAAAGGTACATAGAGTAATACCCAAAAAGTTAAATGAAATATATATTAAAATAATATAATCCACACTAGTTAATTATTTAAATATTAAATAATTTTTCATAACCATGATTATGTGTGAAACTAATATGAAATATAAAGATGTATATCATATTTTTATTTAAAAGGAAAATGCTCCACTAAATGTTTCTAAGGATGAATATTCATATTTATATTCTAATGATTTGGTTTTAGATGATGAGTTTAAAAATCTTGAAAGATAATTGAGAAATATTTTTAAAAAGATAAAGTGTAAATTAAAAAATAATAAACCGAAGGAGGTCATATGTTATAGATAAAAAAAAGAAATATCATTTGAGACCCGACTTCCCTCTTTATAAGGCACAAAGGAAAACTGTTTATAAAATAAAATAAAATAGAGCCATTGAGGATACTTGTAGTTCATATTATGATTTTTTTAATGAATCTAATTTAATCTATGAATTTTATCATCAAAAAAAGTTAAATCTTTGTCTTATGGATCACACTACTATTGTGTAGTCATGTTTTTCACATAGTTCTAACTCTAAAAATATTTCATTTAGTGAAATTAATGAATATTTTTATATTATTCAAGAAAAATTAGAATACTTAAATAAATATAAAAGGAGAAAAAATAAAATAATATGATGTTATATTTATAAAATTAGAGTTTAACAAACATAAATTTGAATTTAAGATTTAATTTTTTCCAAAAAAAATCATGTACTTTGCATGAAAATAAAATTAAAGAATTATTGGATGAAGTTGATACTTTAAAAATATCTTCAAGTATGTTTACCAAGTGAGATAATTATCTAACTAAAATTCTACATAAGAATGAAATTAAAAAAAAGGAAAACTCGGTATTGCTAGTAATGGTGAAATGCCAAAGTTATATAAGAATTATTTTGTTCTTGGTTCTAAAAGACAAATCATATCTACTGCTAAATTTTTATATTGTGGAATTTTTTTTAATTACACTAATGACTACTATTTTATAAATCCACAGTTTTGTGGTGTCAATCAGGTTTATTTTTCCAAAGAACCATCAAAATTGAAATTCATAATTTCTTCACAAAATAAGTATCATTAGTTACATAAATCATTAATTTCTAACACAGTTGGTTAGAAAGGAATATGGGTACCAAAAGGAACTTTTATTTTATATTTTTTAGTTTTATGCCACTAGACATCTTTGTTATATCATTAAGTGGTTATTTGAAATACATAGAGATTTCTGATATTTCTATTTCTTATTCTTTAGTTGAAAATCCAAATTATTTTACAAAGATCGACCAACTTTGAATTGGTTCATAATTTGTATGAATGAAATCCTCTGAGATATATCAATAAAATCCAAAACGTGTTTCATTTATATATTAATTTTAATATTTTATTTAAATGCATTAAATATATTAATGGGGAGAACAACCTTAATTTTTTAATTCTTTTTCATTTAACTTTTTACTCATATTAACATAATTGATTAAATAATTTTTTTGCCTCTTTACTTTGTTAAGTACTAGATTTTGATTTACTTCCATCATGAATGTTTTTTAATTATATATCAATACAATATTCTCTAATAAAAAAATTTCTCACATATGATTTATTTTTTAATCATGTATTATGTGTTGTTGTATTATTATTTTATAGGCGGAATTAATTTTAACATTTATTTTAGTTCATGAGTAACATATATGCACATTAAAATTTTATATATTGTTATGTTGTAATTTATTATTTTTAGTTTTTTATTGATCATGTACTTAAATGTCTTATCACTGGGCATAGATTAAAAATTTTACTTGATTTCCGGAAAATCAATTTATTATTCCTTAAAAATATTTTTAAATATTTTCATGAATATTTGTATTTAAATGTTTTTCCTAGTGAGATTTAACCAGTTTTAAATATTTACCATTTTTATCTTTTAAATTTTTTTAAAATTAACAAACACATCTTAAGGGGAAAATTAATTTTCATTTTTATCTTTGTTTCGTTTAATTTAATTTTTTTAGTTTTGAAATTAATTTTCTCAACACATGTTGTGTTAAATGTATAAATTTTTAATGAATGTTTATTATATATATATATATTTTAAAAAAAAATATGTATTTATATATGAAATATATTTATTTATTTAATATATTTATTTTTATTTTTTTATTTTGCTAGTAAACATGCTATTAATGTTTCAATATTTTAATTACTAGTATGTGTTATTATTTCATGTTCAAAAATGATAAATTATTATATTATAATTTATTTTCAATATTTATGGAATTTATAAAAAATTATATATAAGTACTTTGAAAGTCATTTATTTAATTATTTGAATATATTTTATTTTAATTTCTTAAATATCCTTAATATTGATGCTCAATTTAGGGGGTATATTATTTTAAATATTTAGCATTCTCTTGAATGTTTTGTTTTTAGGGCATGTGTTTGAATTGTTATCTATTTATTTTAATTCATTACAAATATTTTTAAAAAAATTTAAAATTATTCTACATGTTTAATGGATCTTTGAAATTCACTTTTTTTTATATTTTTGAAAGTAATATTATTTTAAGGGGGTTTATGGCACAACATTGAAGTCCATGAAAAATTATTTATTGTATGTGTTTCAAATTTTTAATGAAAATTGTTCTATTCATTTTTACCTAAGAGGATATGTTTTTTAAACATGACTATTTTATTCATATTAATTTATTGAAAAAATTATTTTGAACATTTATTTAAAACAAAATTGGTGTCATATTTTATCATGTGTTCTAATTATTTATCATTTTAATATTTATTTCAAACCTTCATTTAACTTTTTGATAATTTCAAAAAGTTGGAGGATTTATTTGATATGATTGGGTTTTGTCATTATCAAAAAGGGGGATATTTTTGAGTATATATTTTCCACTTTATTTATATTTTTTGAATTACTAAAACCCACATTGTTTATACTTTCAAAATTAATAAAACCCACACAATATTTTTATTTATTATTCATTATGATATTATTCACTTTTAATTAATCATTGTTAATATTTATTTTTTATTTTTCTTGATTGTTTATTAATAAATATTTTATTTTATTATTGTATTATTACACTAACTTTTATGTTAAGGAATTTTCAATGTGAATATAGAATCTAAATCATTCATTCAGATAAAAAATATATTCTTCATAAAGGAGATGATCCCCATGTTTAGATTGAACCTCTTGTTTGGGACCTCGTGTTTTGAACCCCATGTTGGGTGTCATCCTCACTTTTTGGGACTCTTGTTTGGAATCATCTTCATATTTGGGATCCTCCCATTTAGAATGAACATCACGTTTGGAACCTCATGTTTGGAATGAACCTCACATATGGAACCACATGTTTAAAATACACCTAACTTTCGAGATCCTCACATTGGTGTTATCTCACGTCATCGAGAATATTTCTATTAATTCTATGTATTATTAATGTTATCACGAATAATTGTAGTCATGATTAATTTCCTATGAAGATTATATTTTCTAAATTATTTTGTTATCTCCTTTAAAATATATTGTTGAGGAATTATCTATTATCGTTTACAATTTAAATTCACTGAAGTATCGGGCATTTATCTGATGTATTAATCGTTTCTAGTTTTATTATCTCTTTGAATTTTAATCATAAAATTATTTCTAGGACACATATTTAAGTTATATTTTTATGATGGATAGGTATTTAGTTTATCTTCATTTAATTAAACTAAAAGGATGGGTGAAAATGACATTTGGGTGCCCAAAATATTGATCAATGTCTCATCAAAGTTTAGGTATTTTCGAAGTTTTATGATTATATTTGATATTTATTTTTGATGAAATATTATGCTTCAAAAGTCAAATATATATGCTTCTTGATCCGTTTAAAGGATATTGAAATTATCAAAATTTAAGTCCTATGGGCCGAATGTTGAATCAGATATTTTCAGGTCCTAAAAATTTACTAAATTTTGGGACATCAACCTACTATCAATTTAATAATAATTTCAAGTGATATGATTAGGGGATTATTTATAAGGTGTTTTAATGTCAAATTCAAATATTTTAATGGATATATTAAAAAATTTAAAAAATATTTTTATAGGATATTTTCATGGATATTATTATGGTAAAAATTTTGAAGACTATATTCCAAATTCAAATTTGAATATTTGAATTTTGAAGAACAAATTTCTTGGAGAAACTCTATAAGATTTCAGATGAAAGGATTTTTGAGATATTTGAGGGAAGAAAAAGTTTTAAATTAAAATAAAAAAAAATGTGTTTTAATTTTTCATCATTATTACAAGATAAATTTCATTGGGAGATTATTTTTTGACTGGATTCAATGTGCCGAAATAATTTTATAGATAATTTTAGAAACTATATTAAAATTTAAAATTTGAATATCTACATAATTATAGAGGATAAATTATGAAATTATTAGAGAATTTGTGGACTAGTTATTTATATAAATTCATATTCAAAAATATTTTGATTTTTCAATCGCTCTATGTATATTATCTAGAAGGTTATTTTGGAGAATATATTAAAGTGTGAATAGAATATTTAAAACATAAAATATTATTAATGTTAGTTTATATAATAATATTTATTATTTATTTTAGGAATGATTCAATAAAAATATAACAAATATAGAGAAAATTACTGAATCCCTTTGACTCAATTATTTTAATCTTTGAAATTTTCAATTATTCAGGATGGAGGCGACGTTTGATGCAGCATGAAAAGTTATACCATAAATAAAAAATAAAAATAGTGGGAATGGAAATTATAGAACAACACAACAACAATACTCTTGAAACACAAAAATAATTTTATGATTATTTTATTATTTCTTATATCATTCAACAAATCCTACACTCATTGAAGATCTATTGGTTATTTTTTTCATTATTAATGAGCATAGAATCTATCTGTTATGGTGGAAACTATGAGATAAATTTGTTCAACAATTTTGTAACAAACCATCCCGGGTTGACCTAATACATCACCTAATCTAGCCCACCATAATTTCTCAATCACACCTCATCATATTCCATAGGCTGCTGACAAGAAGCCATGGTCTACAAGATGTTGTATGAAGACTATTCCTTCTCAAAAGAGTGCAATAGCATAGGAAAATATCCAATCATCCATACATAGGGATAAACATTAGAGAAATAATAATATATAAACTGAAATAGAATCATAATATAATAATTGTAATGAATAATACCGAATAAGATAAAGAAAAACATACAACTGTTGTTCCCCCATTAGGCTGACCACATATAGAAAATATATAAATTGAAAATATATTCAATCAGTTCAACTGTTAATGCCTAGCCAAAACACATACCCATTCACCAAGATGATTGAACTTCACTAGTCTGATATTGATACTCCACATGAGCAGCTCTCCTTCATCTAGCAACACTAGGCCTTGTCCCTAATCACAATGAAACCTATGGACCAACTTGAAAGTAGACGCTAGATCTACACAAACACAAAGGTTCACATATAAGGGGTTAGAAATAAATCTTTTTTGACTGCCTCAGTGGTGAAACTATAATATGTTATCACAAAAAGTGCATGCACATGTGATATTACCATTCTAGAAAAAAAAACTACAAACATATAGCATAAAAGAAACAACTTCAAATAAAGGGGGAAACAAACATAAGGAAAAAAAATCAAAAAATGGGTTCTATCTTGACACCCATGGTTAATCTACCCCTGCTCTAGACCCGACCAGAGGATTTACAACATGTGTCTCACCCAGTAACATGGAAAACTGTGCATCCATCAGATCTACATAGGATCACCAATATTTCTAAACACAATAGTAATGAAGATCGATACTAGGGTGTAACTATATATATAAACATCTGAAACATCTATCGGGAATTAGGATTCCAACGAAATGATCTAAAATAGAGACAAGAATTTCTAGACCAACCACTAGAGAACCTTACGGACCTTAAGGTCTAATAGACAAAATTGGGTAATAGCTATGGACCCAAACAGAATGTCATATGGTTAACATCATGGACCCAAACAAAATTTCCCATGGGTACTAGCAAGGACTAAAAAAAATTCTCATAGTTACCAAAAAACTGGGAGTGAAAAACATCTATGGCCCCGAGAGAATAAAGAGTCCATGGTATACAAAACTCACTTCATGAGTGCCTTGGAATATCACAAGCCAGAATCCACACTAGTTAGGGAAAACACACAACTAGATGGGGGGTTTCACTCATCCAGATCATCCATTGGCTCTTTATTCCTATCTAACAAAATCCATCCAATGGAGGATAGAACCATATCACAATTTGGGCCTATTCCCAATCCACGATTTCCCAAGGGTCTCCTTCTCAAACCAAATCCCTAAGAAGAAACTGCCTCAAACATCACACCCAATGGCTAACCAAATGTTGGAGGATCCAACCTCAAACCCACCATCCAAGTAGTTGAACTAGAAGCATTGATCCACTCTCATCCAACAAATCATGGCATCTCACATTCCCTCGGTTCTCAGCATCCCAACAAAATGGCCATTATGGTCTCTCTACAACCCGCTTCAAGGTTCAGCCAATCGCAAGGCTCTCATGGTCCTCGATCTCACTTCATAAAGCGATTTATGCCATGGGAATCCCCTAATGCACCCAAGCACTCAGCCCATGCCTATAGAAACAACCTCAGTTGGTCCAAAGGACATAGAAAGAGTTGGATACCCTAAAAAGGTTTCTTGTATCTCATCAAAAAGAACTTGACATGCCCAGTTTTGAACATTCCAAATGTCCCTCAGTGGCCTCAAACTAATCCTCAGTCAACAATGGGACTAATGGCATCCAAAATAACATGCCCACCAAATATGCACATTCACAATGGTCCTTTGTGACCACTTTAGAAGTTGGAGACCCTGTACAAGGTTTCTTCATCATAAGTAAAAACACATTCCATAAAGGCAGTTCCAATAGTCCACTACAACAACAACTAAAAACATGATAAGAAACTGGCCCATATGGGGATCCTCAAGAGTCCTTTAGATTCATCTTCGAAGCATAATTGAACCCATTTGTAATGAAAACCAATGGAATCAAAAAAACCAAAAGGATCCAATGGATCTAATATCCAAACAGAGAATATAAACCTCAACATCTCAAACCATGAGCTATTCATCCTAACATATAGGGACAAACCAAGATATCCTCAGAGATAGTACTTGACCCCAAATTCTGGGATACATCTAAAAGAATATAAAACAACACCAGACTAAAACCACAAGACATGGCTAACTAAAAATATTTAACCCTCACATGGACCTCACAACTCACAAACCAACCCCCAGAAAGAAACTGGAACCACCAAAAGAAATCCTCCTACTAAACTCTCAAAGACCAAAACACCATCCAAACTATCTCTAAACACTTAAAGGATACAAGCATCACAATATATGCCGAATAACACTCATAATGGAGTACTTATGAGTCCAATTATAACAATAGTGTGAATATAGGAAAAATAGATCCAAGAAAGGAAATCACAATGTGTGCAATTTGGGAACACGTTGTGTACCCAAATAGGTCTTCCCTAGTCATGTGCCTTTGTCCACTCAGTGTGTAATTTTTCAAAGTACCCAACATTTACCTCCTGGTACATTGCAGGTATCCCTACGTGGGTTATATCCCATATACCTATCCCCACTTGGTTTGTAAAATTTTTGAGTACACTACATGTCCCTCCAGTACATGGTGTGTACCCTGACATGGGGTCCCTTATCATGTACCTAGCCATGTACCCCACCTTTTTAGGTACTTTTACATGGTGTCCACTTCACACAGGGTCTAGGTTTGTACCTTCCATGACCAAGTACCCCCACACTGTGTGTCTGGCCAGGAACATGACCACATGCCCAAGCCCACTACACAACATGTAGTCCCAGAAATGTCATGTTCCCCAAAAAAGAAAAACACATGGTATGTGTTCAAAAATCACAGGTCATGTACACTGGTTATCCTGAATTGAAAACCCTTGAAATGCCTCAAACCCACAATTTTCTCCCTAAAACTCCCATATCAACACACTAAGGGTCCCAAAAAACCCATAAACTTGATTAAAAATTTTAAATGACCATTCTAAGGGAATTTGAAGAATAAAATATAAATAAGGTCCTACCTATGGGAGAAAATTGCAGATAGTTCAGTCAGATCCACAATCTATAGCTATCACATGATGATCAGGTGGAACCTGAGCTCTATGGTGGAACCTCATCCTTCCTTATCCCTCTAATCTCACTATCCCTATATCATCCATGTGAAGGGAATCCCCCCATAGTGTACTGAAAAATACAGTAGAAAATCCAGAAGAAATAAAAAAGAAAAAAGAAAAAAGAATATAAAAAGGGGCCCTAGCCCTTGTGCTCGACGCAAGGTTATGCCCCACCAAGGAAACAATCCCCATTCCGGCCTCAACAGTAGAGAAATAGTCTCAATAAATTTCTTCATTTAAAATATATGACTTAAGTAACATGTTCGAATAAATTAATATTTAATTAATTAAATATAAAATATTTAGCAAAATTCAAAACCGATCATTTTTCTACCAAACTTTCACTCTAGGGTAAACACCCTATCAAGGACCAATGGTGTAGTAAGAAGAATTATCTTAGATCATCTCATAGGATAAATTACCATTATTTCTCTGAAAAAAATCAAGAATAAAAATACTTAAATTTCCTCTGATTTTCACAACCCATGATGACATAGGTCGTCACAAACTCCCCACCACAAATGATTCCCTCCCTAGAGAAGCCTTGGTGGATATCCAGTAGCCATGATATCCCTAAATCATTATGCAAATGAGACTATCTCAACTATCTAAATACAGGTCTTACATCACCCACAGCTCTCTCCCAACACAAGAGATGTTCTACTATTATCTATCAGATTCTCTCCACCATAAGAGTATCTATATCTTCTCCCCACTACCCAAAGGAAACCCACATGGATCATGCAATATCTATCCTAGAATGAAATGTATGAACATGGATAAATCTCTCACTCCTAATCGCCAAAAAGAAAACCTAAAACAACCATGCTCATCAAACCACTTAGATGAGGCTTGAGGCCTCCAACATCCTATGGTGAACTTACCACCAAAATTATATCCTTACTCTACTCCTCGATCACACAATAGGACTAACACTCACATAGGGTAGGTCCTAACAAAACAAGGAAAACACGGATAATCTACTAACTAATATCCTCATGCAAGTCAGTTCAAGCAAATTGAAGCATCCTCGTCACTTCCCTTCAAGACCGCAAAATCTACCTATTGACATGATCAACCACATGACCACCCTCAACATGGGATTTGAAATAAAATCGCATGCACCAAACCATGCTTACAACATGGTACCCATGTTGTAAGCCTAAACAAGCATAGAAAGTGGTCCAAACAAACCAAAACTCTCAAGCAATCCATGAGACATAGATCACTCCCAACACTCTACCTCCCAAACACTCTACCTCCAAAACACTGGGCATCCTCATGACTGGACAAATCCTAGTGATAACTAACCTCAAAGGTCCAACCAAGGAAGAACCATCATGGCCACCCAAGTCATCAGAGTTAGTTGGAACATGGGCCTCATCGCATGACATGGATGGAAAATGTTGAAAAAAATACCTCACTCCCAATATACACAAACCTAGGAATTTATAGGAACCACTAGATCATGGTAACTCGATCCCAAATAAAGAATCCCTCAGGCATCCTTTCCCTCATCGAGTCACCAATAAGGCACTCGTAGCCCAATTCTGACCCACAAGGGTCTTTATGCATCCCCTAATGAAGGGATTGTATATATAGAACTAGAAAAACCCTTGCCTCATGATCCACATGAATTATCATCAGAATAAAATATACATATAGTAAAACATCACAAACAAGATTATTTAATGTGAATTCTACGTGCAAAGGATGATGCATTAACACTAACCTCTTATTCACTAGATAAGAGATAAAAACAATAATAATCCATAAAACCAAAAACACAAGGGCATCACGCCAGTTGAAATCATTAAATCATAAAAAACAAATAACAAGAACAAAAATTTCATGCCCTGTCAACTCAGGCTTTATATCGATAAAGGAGTTCATGACACACTAGTCTGATATCCATTGCATGTTCTGACACATTCCTAGACAACTTTTCTACCAACTCCCCAAATCATAAAACCAACCTACTCTGATACAATTTTTTAATGAACCAACCAAGATTAACCTGACACATCACCGGATATGGCTTTCCACAATGCCTCAAGAATAACTCCTCATATGCCTGAGTCTGCTGACAAGAAGAGAGGGTCTAGAAGATGTTATAAGGATATTATACCCTCTTTTTATAGTGAAATGATAGTAGAAAATAACCAAACATACATACACATGGATAAACATCAGAGAACGTGTAATAAATAAACTGAAATAGAAGCATGATATAATAAATGGAAGGTAGTATATAGACTCAAGGTAAGAAAAATAAAATAAAATTCGGTCTCCCATTAGGCCGACCACATATATAAAATATTAAAATAGAAAAGAAATACAACTGAATCTACTACCAAAGTCAACCCAAATCACACACCCAGCCTCCACGATGCTTAAGTTGCACTAGCCCAATCTTGAGACTCCACACGAGCAAATCCACTCAATCCAGCAACACTGGGCCTCATCCCTAACCACTGCATAACCTGTGATCTAACCTGAAAACAGAAATCAAGTATTCAAACACATCAAGGTTCATGTATAGGTGGTGAGAGATAAATATTAGTAGTTTATCCCCAATGGTGGACCTATAATCTGTTGTCATAACAAGTGTATGAACACATGATATCCCATCCTAGATGAAGGATAACAAAAATATGTATAAAAGAAAAAATTACATATAAATGTGGAAACAAACACTTGGTAAATAGCCAAACAATTGGATCTTTCAGGGCACCCATGGTAAATCTTCACCCACTTTCGTCCCTACTATAGGATTTACACCATGTAGATCACCCAACCATATAACAATCGGTGTGTCTGCTAGATCTACATAGGATATACAATATTTCTAAATAAAGAACGGAATGAAGCCATACCCTATGGTGTAACCATTGGCATCCACACAAATATTGTGAACCTACAAGGAACTGGAAGTTAATAAAATAATCTAAACTGGAGATAGGAATGTCTAGGCTAGAGACTATAGAACCTACCAATCCTGAGGGTCCTTTATAATGGAACAAGAACAAGCTATGGACCCAAAAAATATCTCATGTGTACAAGAATGGTCTTGAAAAAAATTCCAATGGATGCTAGCATGGGTCCCAAAAAAAATTACCGTAGGTACCATTATAACTAAAAGCCCAAATCTTCCATTTCCTCGAGATCATAAAGAATCCATGGTATACAAAACCCACACTATGAGTGTATTAGCATCTCACGATCTCAAAGCCACACTAATTAGAGGTAACACTCAATTATATTTGGGTTTCAATCATCCATATAATCCATTAGCTACATATTACTATCTGTCAATATCCAAACAATGGAGGGAAAAACTATATCACACTTAGGGCCAATGCTTGATCCAAGATATCACAAGGGTCTCCTCTTCAAACCATAGTCCTAAGTATAATCTTCTTCAAACATAGTGGCTATAGTCGAACCTAATGATGGAATATCAACCCTCAAACCCAATATCTAATAAGCTAAAATACCATTATAGGTCCACTCTCTTCCCAAAAATCACAACATCTCGTGATCCCCTGGGTCTTAGCACCCAAAAAAATAGCCACAAAGGCTCTTCGTGACCAACTTTAGGGTCAAACCAAACTCAGGGCTCTCATGGTCCTTGGGGCCACATCATAAAGTGATTTCCACCATGGGAATCACTTTTTTCACCCAAGAACTCAAGACAATACCACATAAATAACCTAAAACAATCCAAATTCCACATAAAGATCAGAACACCCTATGAGGTTTTCCTCTATCTCATCCAAAATCATGAGAAATTCCCTGTGATGAAGTCCACTAATGGACCACAACAGCCTCCAACTAATCCTCGATAAAAAATGCACACAATGGAATCCAAAATCACAAGGCCACCAAAATGGGAATTCATAATGCTATATCATGGCCCCCTAAAAAGTATGAGACCATCCACAAGGGTTACTTATCACAATACAAAACAAAAACATACAATATAGTCATTCTCAATAGCCAATTACAGCAACCACTGATCACTTGATCAGAAACTAGCCTATAAGGGTATCATAAAGAGTCCCTCAGAATTTCCTCACAAGAATAATGTAAATAGAACATAACTGTGAGTCAAGGGTTCCAACATATTCTAAAGTGTCCAATAGTTCTAGACTCTAAACCCAGAATCTAAACCTCAACAACACTAACCTTTTTCAACCGCTCTTAGAATGTTGGGACAAAACAAGATATCCTTTATAATACTACACGATCCTACCTATTGGGATCTACTTGAAATAACCTTGAACAACACCAATTGGCATCCAAAATCCACATTCAACTAATGAGTTCACACACTCACATGGTCTTCACAGTTCAAAACCTAACCCTTGAGAGGAAATTGGAACCCCCATAATAAATCCTCCTATTGAACTCTCACAGTTCAAAAAAGTATCCTAAAGATATTTAAACACCAAAAGGACACCACTATTGTGATCTATAGAGAAAAAACCTCAAAATGGAATACTCACAAGTCCAATTCTTATAAATGGATGGAAATTAGGCAAAATGGCCTATAGTAGAGAATGTAAATAATGTTGACTATGGGTAAACAATGTGTACACATAGAGGTCCCCTTGTTTGTCTTCCTCAGGACACTTAGTCTATACTTTTTCAAAGTACATGGTGTGTGCATCCTGGTACATGGTGTGTACCCCTACATGGGTATCTACCCATGTACTCATCCCTAATCAGGGAGTAAAATACCTGAGTACATGGTACATTCCACCAGTTCGCAAAATGTACCCCTGCATGGGGTCCTTGACCATATACCTGGCCTTGCACCCACCTGGTCATATACTCCTACATAGAATTCATTCCACATTGGATTTATTTGTGTATCTTAAATAAGAACGTACCCCCATACGGGGTGTCTGGCTGAGAACTCAGCCACATGCCCAAGCCCACTACAAAGAATGTACCCTCATCACACAACATATAGTCCAAAAAACATCAAATTCTCTGAATATGAAGAATACATGGTGTGTTTTCATAAAATGACACACCATTTACACTTGTTTCCCAGAATAGAAAACCCCCAAAACGCCATGAAACCCCTATTTTCCCCCCCGAAACTCCTAGATCGACCCACTAGGGGTCCAAAACAACCCATAAATAATATTTAAACGTAATATAAACTACTCTATGGATATTTAATGAATAAAACATAAAATGGTCCAAACTTCCAGTGGAAATCACTGATGCTTCATTCTAATCCAAGATCTGCAGCTACCACATAATGATCTGGTGTGACCTGAGCTCTACGGAAAAAATCCTCCTTCCCTATCCCTATTATATCCCTCTCTCTCTCTATTCCATTAAAAATTAATTCCCCATGTAATATGAAACAATATAAGAGGAAAGAAAGAATAAATATAAAATTAAAAAAAAGGAAAAAAAGGGTGATAGGGGAAGGCCCTGACCCCCGATGCAATATTATACCAAACCTAGTAATCCCCCCCCCACCCCCCCCCCCCACAAACTTAATGATGTATATGGAATATTAATACGATTCTACATTTGAATTATATGAAAAAATAACACACATGAATTAATTAATATTTAATTAAATAAATATTAAATACTCTGTGAAAATTCAAATGGCTTAGATTTTCACCAAAACTCTTTTCCTAGGGTAAACACCCTATTCTAGGACCAAAAAAGTGGTTTTAAAAATTATTTTATATCATATCATAGGGGAAATTTCAATTTCCCCCCAAAAAAATCCTCAGAACAAGAAGGCTCAAATTTCTCCAAATTGTCACCACCCATGACGGTGCGGGTCATCACAAATTCATCATTTCATCTCTTTATCCTGAAATATCAACTACTTGTCTTCAATAATTGGGTATTTTTAGCTTATTAGACTATGAGATCGAGTTTCCCTATAAAAGAACCTGATTTTTTTAAGGCTTCAACTTCCTCCACTCAGTTTTCTAGGTATCCAAATAAAAGGAACACCTTCATTAAAATCACCAAGCGTATGGGGATAGAATTGTTGGAGTAAACTAAGAGATCTCTCTACCTCAATCTACTATATTTAATCATTTAATAATCTTTTTTTAATTATTTTTCATTACATTACTCTATATTAAAAGAGAATGAAAATAACAATCTATTTCAAGTGGGGCTATTTAAATTTTCTAACCTTTTTAAATAGTACACAATCCCCCCTATATGTCATCCTTATCATTATATCGGCCAAAAAAATTACATAATATATCCATAACATATACTAAACTAAGAGTTTATACCATTGGGGCATGATATTTATTATTAAGAACAACTGATAGGAATCTTGGATTATACAGATAAAGTGTTATGGATCATGACTAAAAACATGTTTAAGGTTTTTTGTGTAACGTCCTGGTTACAGGTGCCACTCAACGGGTGGCCCGAACCCGGTTCGCCACGTGACCTCATGTGCATTTCCCCAAATGCCAGAGGCTACCGACTAGCAGTGAGGGCCCATGTCTGATAGTGGGGAAACTATGCCCTCATTTGTCAATGTGAAGCGTAGCGGAATAGATAAATAGCATACAAAAAGCGGAAATGGAAACAATATATATAACCGAAATGGATAACTGATAATAAAAAGAAAACAAGAGGTCATATATATATGAAAATGCAGAATGTCACTATTCTATAAAATAGCCAAGACATGCTACACAACAATACAATACAATTGAAGTACAAGTACATAAAAGAAAAACAGAACAACCAGCGGAATCGGGAGACCATGCTCGGTCCCATGCTCCCCTACTTCCCAGAAACAATCAAGTACATGTATAGGTACCCTTGCCCTTATCCACACATGCAGAAACATAATCTGTTTGGGCCGAAAACATGACCCAAATGGGGTGTGAGAAATGAATCCCAATAGGCACCCACCAAAGGCTCGTGCCCAACTGTGTGAAAATATGCAACAACAGTGTTCCGTAGTAAAATTAAATAAGCTAAGAAGTACTCAAAAGTAACTAAATTTACTAGTTATATTTCCATTTTATTATTCTTTTAAGCATTCAATTCAAGATATCACTATAGTGAATATTCTTTGTAAAACAGCCAGTGTCCTCAGACGCATAAACCCTTACCCTCAGGTAAAGAGAATCCAAACAAAGGAATCTTCCCATAGGCATATTGAATATTTCCCACAGGCGTACGAGGTGTCACCCACAGGCACAGATTCAACTTCCCACAGTCACGGAAGAAGTTTCCCACAAGATAAGTAGTACATTTCCCACAAGATAATCACGACACTGCCCTCAAACTAAACAAGTAATTGGTCCATGACCAATATGTAAACGAGAAATACACATGTAATTCCTCTCAAGTCAATTATATAATCATTATTATAAAGGCATACCCTCGGGTATCCTAACCAAACGGCTAAACAGATGAACATACCCCCAGGGTGGTCCTAGATCCAAGAAACGATCCCAAACAACATTTTATTATCACATTTAAATTACCTAAACAATTCTAGGTATTTAATTCAACAAGGTCTCATCAATACAACACCCCATTCATGGGCACATATCTCAACGGTACACAAAAACACGCATCAGTTGGAAATTAAACACCAAGCCAGCTACCTTAAACGCCCCTGAACGGTATATCCGAACGACGATTCCAGAAACATCCAAGAACAAAGTAGATCTGGGATAAGAAAAGTCATATTCAATGGTAAATAAAATCCCCTCAGGAAAGAATTTTTAAGAACAGCTTAAAGATAAGGAAAGGCATACTCATACGGTTCCAACAAGATCAACAGAAGTGGAATCAGATTCCTAGCATGCAATCTGGAGCTCCTCAAATATCCGGCCATCCCTCTCGAGCCTCCCTATGGTGCTAAGCTTCCTCTGTGAACAGAGGAGGTTACTAACCATTTTAATTGAAAAAAACAAAATACACGGTGTGTACTATTGACTACACGACGTGTACTTTTCTCATTTAACTATTCCTTTGGCGGCACCGCCACACTGTTCATCTGTCAACATGAGTACACGGCGTGTATTTCTGATTACATGGTGTGTACTGCCGCTCAACTGGTGGCTGCTTCCAACACCTTACTATTTTCCAACCGACTGACTACACAGCGTGTAAATATCCACTACACGGCGTGTAGTCAGTTTTTACACCCTTCGTCGTCGACATGGCTACACACCCTGTGTACTCATCCCACACGGCCAAAGTACATGGCGTGTGGAATAGTACACAACGTGCAGTCCCAAAATTTAGGATTTTTCCCCATTTTCCTTATTTTCTCAAAAACACTTAAGGAAAGGAGAAAGGAAGAAACTCGTACCTCAAGAATAAGAAACGGGTTCTTACATTCTGGAGGAATAAAAAATTTAGGGAAGCTATTTGGGAACTTGATGATGTGATGAGGTAGAGTTATCATTAGTTTATTGTATTAGAGTGATAGAATTATAAGGGTGAAAATATTATAATGGGGAAAAAATTACATCCTAATATTTTAGAATATATTTCTCTTTAATGAATAAATGTGTTCGATAACTTGTGAAGCATGAGACCCTAAACATATGTAAATAATGGTTATAAATTATAAAATTAATCACCTTATATGTTGTTTTAATGAAACATAATCATTGAAAATAGTTTGTAATTCATTTAATCCCATCGGACTAGAGAGGGTAGGAAGAAATGGATCAAATAAACTATCATAATTGTAACACCCTGAGATTTTATGAAAAATATTCTTTTTAATTTCATTAATGTCTTGTGTTTTTAAATACACCAAAAGGAGCTTGCACAACACGCATCCCTGAAATGCCTTGCATTACACGCAATCGCGACCTTCCTCGATAGCGTGTGTAGTACGCAATACCGAGTTTCACTAAACGAGATATTATTATAATATTATTATGAACTAGCCGTTATGAATAGTAATACCCACTTTTTGAAATTTTATAAATTTTATCTTTCAAAATGGACTTCATTTTGGTATTCGGAATATCAAAATTAGCTAATGGTGAAATTTTGGTACTTTTCGGATAACTTTCATATTCCGATGAATAGTGAAAATTACTAAATTTTAATTAAAAACAAATTTTTTAATAGAAATAATTAATAGTTATAAATTGTTAATTTGAGTGGTTTTAAATTATATTTAGAATATATTTTTACAATTTAATACAATGTTGGTCATTGGATGTAATTTCACATTTAAACCAGACATAAACAAGTGTCAATCTTTTGATAGTTTTTATCTTTTAAGAACATGCTATTTGTTTTGACGACGGGAATTAATTTTTAAAATAATTAATGCAAATGATATATTTTGAATTTGGTAAAATATACATCATTTTTGAATTCATAATATCAAATATATCTTAGGCCTAATTTTTGGTATTTTTCTGGAAACTTTCATTTTTTGAGGAATAGTGAAACCACTAAGTGGTAGTTAAAAAACTGAATTTTTTATAAAACATAATTTTACCGCTTCTGTGAGTGGAATTTAGAAAATCCGAGAGACATGATTATTATCAAGAACTAAAATGTGGTTCAATGGGATGAAAATAATTTTTAGTGAATAGTAACTTTTTACTTTTTTTACCACGGTTAAAAGTAGATTAGGTAATTAAGGGTAAAAATGATATTATTATTACCCTATCACATGTCCTAATTCTATTGGATAAGTGTAATTCGGCAAAAAACAACCTTAGGAATAAAAGATTACCATTTAGGCCCACTTGGATTAGATTAGGACATTTATTATTAATTTATTTAAAGGAGGGTTAAAATAGTTAAAATCAAAGTTTAATAACTAAATCATTTTTAATATAGGGTTATATATAAGATAAATTCGACTATAAATATAAATTAGAAATAGAAAAAGATTTCCTACATAATGGTATTTTATTTGTAATTTTTAGACTTAAAATAATTTAAATTATTTATGACACAATGATGATGCATTAATTATCTTATTAATGAAATATTGACAAAATTGATGTTATAAATACCCAAATAAATGTAATTTGAGACTTTTTATGAATTCCAATAATTTTATATGTTAATATGAAATTTTATTATTTATTTAATTAATGTTTTTCGAACTAATAATTCTGTAATGATTTTCACAAAAATCAATTACCAAATAGTGTAAAAATTGACATAAAATAGTTTTAAAAAAAATTATTATATTATTAATTGTTATTATTTTCTTAAAAATCTAAGGTTCAGCCGAGATACTTATATCATGATAGTTTTATCATTAATGGTCCACTTGGGGGTATCTTGGATGTATATGGTAAGTTTATTAACTATATAATATAAAAATACAAAGTGACATGGTAAATGTCAATCTAATTAACTAAGAGTTAAATCTAAATGATAAGGTTAATATAATGACCTAAACTTGTCTAAATTAAATTGTATGAGAGGATTTAGACCCATCCCCACCTTATCTTCTAAATAAATCAATTTGGAGCTATTTAAAACCGAATATGACTTTATAATAAAATAATATTTTTACTTTTTCCAAAGGTGCCCCTCTCCTCCCTTATAAAAGGGCACCTCCTCTCTCTCTTCCTCACACCACATTGAGCCTTCAAGCTCAGCTAAACCCTGACCAATTCTCTTCTCCACTTCCCTAGAAACATTCTAGAGGTCATTTTCTTCTCCAAAGACCAATTTTAGTGCCCTAAGAGGAGGTCTCAAAGAGGCGCTTCAAAGAAGAGGTAATGTCTGCTACCGATTCTTTCAACTTTATTTCTTCTTCCACTTATTCTTATTTAGTATTTTCGTTATTAAGTAATAACATAAGTATCAATCATATAATTATATGTTATTATAAGTATGAAACAACCATATTTCACCATTTATCCATCCTACAGAAAACGAAATCACCGCGCGTGCATACGTACGGAATACCGTCTCCACGTCGTGGTGTAATCTATTTTCCAACACCACCTTACTTGGATGAGTATAATGGTTAAAGTAATGAATATATATGATTATTTTAAAGTGATGTTGATTCTTTAATATTATACATACACTATAATACAATTCCATGATCATGGGAATGATATTATCTCTCGTGTGTACGTACGGACTACCGTCTCCACGATGCGATGAGATTCACTCTCCATGTTAACCATTGAAGAATGATTATAAAGTATATATAATAAGTAATCATGAAATATATGAAATAATAATGATACTATATATATGTATATATATATTTATGTCATCTACTTAATTCCATTCAATTCAATAAGGAAACGAAAACAGCGTTCATGCGTACGTACAACCTACCATCTCCATGAACGGTGTATTTATTTCCATTTATCGATCTATTATATATATGTATATTCTAAATATATATTATATATAAATCATGTTTTACATTCTGGATGTAATTAATCATGATCTATGTAATCATATGAATAATTACAAGTTAAAACACGAATGACAAATGAAACGATTTTACACAAAACGCTACTTTAACATGAATTTACAAAATAACGGGTAATATAATATAATAAGTGAACCATATATGATATAATAACAATCAATACGATTCTGTAATAAGTCAATGACATTATTTAAATCATTATACAATAGGCTTGGATACGTACGAAGCATATCGTACCTAAGGTAAGGGATAAATATTCCAATCTCATTCTTATCTGAGATTGTTTATTCGTAATTATTTACTAGGGTTATTGTTATTATCCATGTACATGTTTTATAAAAAGTTTTTCATGTATGTTTAGAGTCCTTTTTAACCATTTTTGACTTTTACTACATGGTATGTAAGGAATCTTTCTTTTTTTTTTACGTTACGAGGTACTTTTTGACTTTTCCGAAAAAAGTACGAGAAGAATGTTTTTTTAACTTATACGGAACGAACGAATTTTTACGGTTTTATAGACTTATTTTCATTAAGCTTCCTCCAAAATATTTCATGACTATTTTCAAAAAAAAAATTCTTTTAAAATTTCATGATGATTTGGGAAAAGAAATTGATTTTGAAGAAGAAAGGATATTTTCCTCAAGAATTCATTTCAAGTGTTTTATCAAAACCATTTTTCATCTAAGATGACATTATTTCATACGTATATGTTTCAAGTATTATGTATTTATGATTTACATGTTATCACTTTTCTTATTATGAAATGATATCCATTTCTTTTATATGGATTATGTGATGATGGGATGATGTTTATGAAACCCATTTTTTTTATTGGGTTATTATGAATGATTTATGTTTATGTTGTGGCACAAGTAATAATGATTTCATTATGAGATGGGTGGGACCTATATCTCCCTCCAATTTATTGGGTAAATATTTATATCTCATGAGATACACATGGCTGGAACGGTAAGTTAGTCCGGTTCAGTATTACAGGACTGGAACGAGGAGTGAACTCGATTCAGAAAGGGACTTTGTCCACTAAGATGGTCTTGGAAGCAATGCATTGGCTGCTATGGAAATCATTACATGTGCTTAATGGATTCCACAATTACATGTTTTATTCACATTCTATTTTATCATGATTTATGTCCCATTATGATCTATGCCTTATGTACTTCCATGTTTTATGTCGTTGCTCAAGATTTTGATGTTTAAACATTATGTTCATGTTTTTAAGTTCAAATGTATATGATATGTTTTATTGTATCCATGCTTACCCTTACTGAGCATTTGAGCTCACCCTTTTTATGTTTTATTTTCCCCCAGGATTAAAATAAAAGTTTTAGGTAAGGAAACAAAAAGTGTAAGATCTTTATGGGACATGTTGAAGATCTTTCACCACGATTAGAAGATTACGTTCCAAGTTTCCAAAGACACTAAACTATTACTGTCCTTGTGTGTCTGTTTTTGTTATGTATTAAGTATTCCACAAAAGTAATGTAATATCTATGTACGTCAAGCTTCAGGTCTCTACAATAATCATTTTATCTATTCTTCTTACATCGCACCCTCCAGTACATTGGTAACTGATAAATTTGGGGACCATGCTAGGTGAGGATATCTTATTTCTTTGATAGAAGAATTCTTAGTCACCGATATTGAAGGAGATCTTATATGTGAGGGATATTCACCATAAATATTTTAACATAAATTAAATTGTGTTTAGATGAGGTTCCCTCTTATCATTAATAGTGCACACCATGAGAAACACTTAATGGTAGCTCAACAGCTCTAGATGATGTTCACTCGAGAGGACACCTGATGCCAGATTGGGATTCCTCCTTCTATAGGTTTAAAGCCTGAACATACCAAATCATATTCCAAGTCCTAGAACCAATCATTCCCCAATGATTAATTACAAAAACAATTTCGTGATGTTGGGGGTCACCCCGTTCCTTAGGATATAGGGGACCAAAGGAAAACTATTGGGAATTCTAGACCAGTGAAGAAACCAATAAAATAAATTATTTATGAACCCACAAGAAATATGTTGAGAGCCTAAGATTCAAATCCCTATGCTACTGGAACTTCTTATCAAGTTCAAGAATTCATCCCTTATAATTTCACCTTTTCATTGGCCTGGATACAATGGGATTCTTTTTGGAGTTGTCATTTGTCTCATGCTCTATGGTGATTTTTTCCGAAGAAGGAGGATACATTGATCGGATATGGATATTTGTAAGTTCCCAAAACTATCTTATATTTCGATGATCCTGGGACAGTGGATACCTATCTTCAAGATCTAGACACCTAGGTCCATTCTCTATAGAACTGGAATATATATACCTAGTAATTACTCATAATTATGAAGTCTGAGATCAATGAGAATGCGTAGAATGGTAGTCACACCTTTGAAAATGATGATGAATCTGACCTCCCACTATAAATAGTTTTGGGGAAATTACTTATTCAAAGTATGGGTCTCATAAGTGATCATCCCCAAAAAGTCTAATGGATTTTGAGGCGCTATGGAAGCAATTTCGATTTCTGGAACACACCAAATTTTTTTGGGTAAATCATTTTTTATCCATTCCCTTCACCACATCCTTCCAAATGTCTTGGAAATCATGGGATACCTTGACAGTGAACACATATGCTAAAGAGATATAGAAAATTCTTCAGGTAGAGAACCTTGAACTTGTAGGCGTTGGTGGTATGATCACTACTCCTATTTGGATCCCTTCTCTAGAATATCCTTGTGAAGTGGGTATATATCCGGAATATAAGGACACATTAATTAACTCATACAAGAATAAAATTTACTGGTCTGGCTGAGTAGAGGATATAGTGATAATCATAATGTGGTGAGATTAAAATGATGAAGATGTAATATGGTTATTTGTACCAAATCCTCTTTTTATAATTATTATGACACTTAATCCATACTCCTGGTACTTGTAGGAACTTGTAGAGATTCATGAACATGTTTCTTCCTCAGAGTACACCCCACATGGCACTACTGTTGGGTAGAACATCCTTTCAGACATGGGAGAAGCCATGGAAGGTTCTCCCCAGGTGATAGAATATATGGAGGTGGTTCTTTCAGATCATGTAGTAGCATCTCCACCCCTATCCCCACCCATTATTCTTTCTATGGGATCATCTCCATGGAACACCACAAAGCATCGGTAGTCATCACGATCGGTGATACATCTTCGGTCGAGGATACCAGATAACCAATGCATCTCTTTAATTAGCCAATATGTTATATATTTTCATGTGTTGGCCAATTATCTCTCACATGAATTGGTTCATATCTGGTGAGTCTCCAGGAAAAAACAGTCCATGGGCCTTTAACCCTCCTTCCTCACAGATGAACATGATCCCACCTGTGGTTTTTCCTAAACAAGATAGGGAACCTAAGAAAACTAAGGCCATTAGAGGGATCATAATCCCCAAGGGGATCATATTCCCCAGGGGGATTCTATTCATGATCAATCATACCATATCCTATTAGGGGGAGAGCCTTAGGAGGTTGAAAATTCTTTTGAGAGTGTTGAGAAAGTTTCTATGAAAAGCACCATTGTAGAAGAGGCAGTAAATCAAACTCAGGGGGGTTCAGACCTAATTGTTTCTCCTCATTCCATGGTAATTATCTCAGTGATATAAGTATCTATGAGTAACCTTATGTATACTATTGTCCTGGAAAAGAATGATCATGCACTGTGGGTGTCAATAGAAGAACTCAAAGTCAATCTAAAGATAGAGGCCATAAAATTCATTTTTTTCAAGTGATGGAACAGTGGTGGTCAAGGATAACAGTGTTTCAGAAAGTGAGGTTGAGTTCTCTAACTTTACATATATTAATTTTTATTTAAAATTTTAGTTGTTAACTAATTTAAACATCAAATTTTAGGATTAATACCACTAGATTATTTGGTTGTAACCACTACTCTAACAACTCATCATGCTGACATTGCGAAGGAGACAGCTACTACAGAATGAATTCATGCTAAGTTTACAGAGTCAAGAACCTATATGGAGGAACTTATTTTTTAATATATTCCTCAATATAAGAGTGATTCTTAAGAGGATGAGGATACTCTTGACAACCTTAATGTTCCCCTTCATGTTTTATGGAAGGATATTTTGAGGTTAATTTCTCAAGACCCCTGGAAAATCTGCTGATGAAAATTCCCAAATTACATCACCTATTTTAATTAATTGGATATGAGGGTTCAATTATCATTCTTTACATGACATAGTAATATAGGTGATTTATATTTGTAAGGATTATATAATTATTCATTCTATCCTTTTGACTATAGAGTCCATAGATCAACTTTCCATAGCCAATCACATCCTTCTTAATAAATTTGTCGGGCATGCAAGTATGGTTGTTAGGAAATAGGGAGGAGTTACCAAGAACAGAACCTCAGTGGAGTGGATTCACCAATAGGTTGATTATATTAGTCATAAAATGGAGTGACTCAAGACATACTTAACTCATAACAAGGCCATAGTGGATGAGGGGAAATAGTTAGAGGAGGAGGAGAAGAATAAGGAAGGATTAGATGTGGATAATAGAGAAGTAGCACTGTGGAGTGGTTCTAATGTTAAAACTGAAACCTTATCTAAGATCCTTTGATCAATAAAGGATTTGGATCATGAACTAATTCAACTTTATGAATCTGTTGATTGGGCTCTATAATTACAATTTCTTACTTTTGTGGAGATTCACCAGAATGTGGATTCTCCCTCGTTCTCATTCAATAAATAAATGAAATATTTTTTCCTCCATTTATTATCCTTTTTCTTATCTTTAAATGCTAATTAATCATAACGGTTCATGTTTTAAAAGATAATATCTATAAGATTTTAATTTTAATTTCAACCAAGGATAGTCAATTTTACATGATCATATAATGATCTAATGTTTTCTTAATTCAAGGGACTCAGTGAGTATAGTTTCGACAGTTTTTAGGGTTATATGAAATACCATATAATCATGGTGTCTTTTCTATTAAAACCCTAATTTTTTTACTAAATCCACTTTGGTGTGATATTTTCATGTGAAACTTGAATTCACTTTAGGCCTACCTTTTAAGTTTTATACTTAAGAATTTTTGTTCATTTTTTTCTTTGAATTTCTTTATTTTTTCCTAAACCATGAAAATCGTAGGTTTAGAAAGTCGGTACTTGAATTTTATCAAGGGTTTCCTTTCCAGGGGTTTCAACCTTGAAATTATTGTGTCTCTTTTTTTGGTTATTATAAATTATTTCAATTTGGGCTGATGCAACTAATGTTTTAGGTCGAATAACTTTGATCAGGAATTATGGGGTGATGAACCCAACAGGGCTTACTAGACAAGGATGACCAAATATTTTCTAGAAATGAATGGGTGATTTTTTAGACTCTAGATTTGTGATTTATAAATCTGAGACATGATATGGTAGAAGTATGTGGGGGGTAATTGAAAAAATAGTTTCCATCATGATTTTTCTGGGGTGTATAGAAATAGAAAATGTATCTCCTAATGAAAATTTTTCTTTGGTTGATAGGAATTTTTTGTGGGTGACTTATTTAGAGCCAACTGTGGAATATTGTGTATATTAATAAAAATGTGTCCTTAAGACAAAACCCTCAAATTTTTATGGACTAGTAGTTTTTTTAAATTAATACTTTTCAAGACCATTAAAGGTGGCTTGTTGAGGGAATACTGTCTAAAAATGATGCTGGAATCTATATCAGCACTATCCATTAATGAAAAACCACTCGTATATGAATTGTTCTTGTTTATCGGAGGGTTGAAGCAAGGTGAAGTTTAATTTCCTATGACTAGGACATGGACCATGTAGTTTAACATCTTATGGAAAATAAGTTCAAAGGATATAGTTTAAGGTCATTTAGCTTTTATTGGAAAATAAATTATTTTCCCTTTTCACAATAATTTGTCCAAGAATATTCCATAATTTTTGGGCAAGAAAGGGAAAGGTTGTATATTGTAATCTGGGGGTTTTTTATTCCAATAAGTGACATGGGATGAAAAATTCATTGAGGTATATGGAAAAATAATAGGTATCTCTTGAGGATGAATTTTCATTTGGTTGACATGCATATTTTGTGCGAAAATTATACAGAGATAGCTAGGGGAAATTGTACATAGCCAAACAATGGTGTACTTTGGAAAATAAACCTATAATTATGATGGTCGATGTGGTTTATAGAGATTCTTAATTACCTATACATAGGGTTTGGTTTGTGAAATTAAAGTAACTAAATATGAAAGGATAATTCATATCGAAATTTTCTGAGAATGAGAAAGAATTTTTTCCTCATACAGGTCTGACCCGTATGTAGAATGGAGGTATTTTTATCCATTATGGATGGGCCTAAGATATAAAGTCTGAGTTTTACTACATATCTCATAAAAATGAGAATCAATCCATATATACTTCTAGGAATGTTTCCCAACACATTTATCAAGCACTTGTGAGGAGAAAGGAAATTTTCCTTTGAATACAGGATCACAAGAAGGGTGAGGTATGTATTGGATCCTCATATGTAGATCTAGATCATATATAGAATAGTGGAAATATTTTTTTGTTGTGGTGGTCAGATTGGGATATAATATCCAAGTGTCGTTGTGTATCTCATTAAAGTGAGAATCATGCCATACATAGTTCTTCTGGAAAGATCCTTTTACAGGTCTAATCCATGCACAGTAAAAGTGGTAGAATTTTTATCTTATGTTTGGACACAAAATTGATTATTATGGTGTCATTACATATCCTGTGATAAAAGAAATAAATTTGGATGTAGTTTTTAGAGATCATTTAGTTTAGTGACATGCAGCTAGGATATCATACATGCGGTTTAACATCATGTGGTAAGGATGAAATGGAGTGTTTCATTTTTGGGTTGTATGACTATGACCATACGTTGTGGAAATTATGAGTAATAAATGACTCAATGGTCTAATATGTTCTAAAATTCCTTAATATTCATGGGAAAAGAAAGTGTAAAGAATAATTTTGGGTGTTCTCAGATCAAGATAAATGAAATGGGATTCAAATTTCATTAGGGATTATGGAGATAAAAGAGGCATCTCCTGAGGATGAATTTGACTTTGTTTGAAAGGACTATTGTGTTGGTGAATTATTCAAGTCGAAATAGGTCATATTGTTCATATTCAAAAAAAGGTTTCCTTGGGACACTGACCTTCCATCTTTGATTACATGAGAAAGATTGTGGAGATCCTAAATTTTCCAAGATACAGAGTATGATAAATGGAAGGAATGTGTCTAATCACATAAGAAGCATTCAGACCACAAGTTTCCATGGGTTTTAAAGTTTATTACATAGATATGATTCATACATAGAAGGGACACTTCTGTTTCTTTGATATATCGCTGAATGAGGAACCCAAATTTTAGATCTCCTACATTGATCTTTGTGTGTATACAGGATATGGGGACATTTTTCTTACCGCATGATTGGGAATAGAACATGATATAACACCCCAAGGTTTTGAAAACAAATATTTAATGCATGAAACACCGAGTCCCTAAAAACAACACTTTTATATACTAGTCGTTAAGCATTACTTTGTCTCTACTATGTTTTTAATTTCAAAAAACGGTCATCTAGAGTTGTGATTAGTAAGTTATTTGAAGTCTGATAGAACAAAATTGATTTTTTGGTGAATAGTAACACACCATTATGAATATTAATATGAACCTTATAATTAGTAGATAACATTACTATTTTATCTTCTTAAGGATATAAGATTATGATCTCTCTATTAATTTTTCAAGGTGATATAAAATGAGGTATAGTTTTATAATTGTTAATTTTTTAATAAAGAATGATTATATTTAAAAATTAAATTAATAATATTTAGAAAATTATTTTCAAAAAATGGAGTTCATTTTTGAATTCTACATGTATAAAAATGGATAGGGTAAAATTTTTGTATTTTTCTGAAATACTCAAATTTTTAATGAATAGTGAAATGCAGTAATTTACCGTATATATATATTATCAGTGAAATTCACTATTAAAAGAATAATGAATTATGTAATCACACTTTTTTAGAAATTACATAAACTTATTACTATTATGGGTCACATGAATCAACATTATTTGTTTTCTTGAGAGAATTAATAAAATAATGATTAAAATATTCAAAATTCACTCCTCTCCACCACTATAAAACCCCCCTCACTCCCTCTTCACTTAACTCTTCTAAAGAATTTTTCCTTATCTATATTCTTCCAAAATACCCTTATTTAGTCACTATCTACAACCAAGAGCTCTTGTTCTTTCAAAAATACCAAAACCCCTTCCTTTAAAGAGGTTCTCAACAAGGTTATTTCAAGAGGTAAAACATCTTTCTTTTCATTTAGTTTCATTTCAATTTATATTATTTTCTTATTCTATCCTAATCTACTCTATCAAATTTATCCTTATATCACCATTATCATATATATAATGTAATTATACCATGTTAATTTAACAACCATTATCAATATTCTTACTCTCTCTCTTTTATAAATTAAATCATCGTCTGTAATGTTCCAATTTACAACCTTCATGGACGATGAAGTTTCGTTATTCAATTTTTACTTCATTACTGATCATGAAACAATTTTTATGGTTTAAATAGACTATAATATATGTATTATAACCTAATTAATATTCAGGAACCTATATATGTACAAATTATTAATTTATATGACAAAACTAGTTCTTGATAATCCAAATACCGCTAAATAATCTAAGTGATTGTCATTGATATTTCATTCAATGATTCATCCTAATACCATGTTTAAAAATTATATATATAACCATTAACACTTATGTATTTTCAAAAATAATATGTAAATTCAATTTTGTATATTTACATCTATTCTACATGAACTCTGTTACTTAAAAACAAGTGAACCGATTATGAAAATCAAGAAAAACGAATACTTTGGAATAACATAATTCAATATTATAACTTATCAATAAAGACATAATGAAATTAATAAAATTATTATAAACTAAATAAATTTATAATCGGCTATGAATTAAGTTTTTAATAAATCTAATTTCATATTCCAGGACATTAATTTTAAGATCGAAATGCATTCGGACTTAAGGTAAGGGTTTTCCACCCGAACCTCCATTTTCATTCAGGTTACTTTTATTATCTACTTACCGCAATTAAATTTGTATTCATTGAAATTTAATCCTCATAAATTCGGTTTTAATATTCTATATATGGGTACTAAGAATAATACAACCTTAATTTATGGGGAATTATATGATTAAAAGGATCTTTCAAAAATCCTTCCCTAAATACAAGCTCAACTTAAGGGAATTTCCCAAATTCTAACCTATTTTCAAGGGCACTCTTTAATCGGTTTTTAGAAACCATTATTTTTATAAAATCAAGAATTTTATTATGAAATTTCTATCTTACTTCACTTATGATTTTATACAAATATTTTTCCAAAATATTTCTTCTTTTCAATGTAAAAGAGTAATTATTTCAAGAATTACTCGATGATTTTATAAGAGTATTTTCATCTATATCAACACTCTTTTTTATTGATTTGTATTAATTGGATTAATATTTTCTTATATCATATTAAATGTTATATTTAATGGTTTATGATCAATTTTACTATGGTTGTTCTATTTTTTATACCATTCTTCGTACTATTAAGAATGGTTAGTGATTATGTTGCAGACTGAGGAAAGTTATTTACATATCATGTGTATATGTTTCTTATATTTATCCATGTTCATATGAGGAATGCATTGGACTTATTATGTGATGTTTTGGTCTAGCTATATCTCCTCCCTTCATTATTAGGTCTAATGAGACAAATATATATGGACATGGTCGAGGCCTTACCCAATTTTAGATAAAGTTTTGGCCAAGGCCTTCACCATTTTTAGATGTCTTGGATAAGGCCTTAACAGTATGTTTCAAAATGTTCTTCATATGAACTTCCCTCATTATGAATCTATAAATTCATAGTTCATGTGGTTATTCGACTATAATAATGCCCATGGTTGTGATTTATTATAGAAATGATTACTTATCTCATTTTCCTTCCATATTATGTTCAAGTTTATTATTTTTAAAAAGGAATATTTTTTCAGTTATTCACCATGCCTAATGGTAATGTTATCTTCTTCTATATTTATTACTCTTTCTAATAATTTTATCTCACATATTTAATATGTTTAATTTTCCTAGGATATAAAGATGTAAATTTTGAATGAATTCCAGGCATAGTCTAGGCGACATGGATGTTTTTAATGGAATATATTAGTGTTGTATTTACTTTCAAGATGTAATGTTGAACTTATATATATATATATTAACCAAATCTACTAAACTATTCCTTACTTAGGGATAAAAATTTCTTGTAATCATGCCAATTTAATGTAATAAAGAACTGGCTCTAGAAAACTGGGTAGGGTCTTTACACATGTGGTATAGGTGTCACTACATATCTCGTTAAAGATAGAATCGATACACACATTATTTTATAAGAACTATGAAGTTTAATTTCTTATGATAAGGAAATTATCCATGTAGTTTAACATCATGTGGTAAGATCATTGGTTCCCTATAGTGAAAATAAAATATTGTGGCTAGACATAATATTAAATACTTGGATGTCACTATATATACAATGATGGGAAAAATCAATCCATACATAGTTCTTAAAATTTTGGATTTTAGCATCATGCGACTAGGACATCTAGTGTGCCTTTTAAGGTATTGTAACTAGGACCAAAGTATCCTTGATGGGAATTTATATTCCTTGATCATGTGGGTAATTCCTTACCAAAACTCATAATCCCATGTGATCTATGATCAATGTGACAAACAAGGGGAGGAAAAGGTTCATCCCACTGCAAAGAGGTGATAAAAATGAAGGATAGGGGCACTTTTATTTTTTGGTAGTTGAACTTGGATATAATATCTGGGCATTACTACTTATCTAATTAGACTATGAATCAATCCGTACATTGTTCTAGAACTATCTCCCCATGAAGGTCTACCTCGTACACATGGAGACGACATTTTCCCTCATTGTATTAATTGTTTTGGTTAGACCTAGGATTGGAGATTTGAGTGTCAATACATATCCAATGTGGAAAGTAATCAAGACCCACATAGTTATAGATGGGAAATCTCTACACAGGTCTAATTCATATATAGAGGGGGGATTTTCCCATTGATTATATTGGTTTTTGCGACTGGACATAATATTAGAGATTTGGGTGTCACTACATATCCGGTGTGGACAATAATTAAGCCACACATAGTTCTAGAATCATGTGCTGTTTAACATCATACCATGAGGATTAAGGTGACTCAATGTGAAAGAGGGGGAATGTTGTGGCTAGATAAAGAATTAGATATCTAGGCATCACTACATACCCTATGATGGTAGGTTTCAAGCCACACATATTTCATGAGGTACCATGTAGTTTAATTTCTTCTGGTAAGGACGTGGGTCACCCTATGTGGAATGAATGTGTTATTGTAGTTGACCTCAATATTAGAGGTCTAAGCATCAATATTTATCCCATGATAATAAAAATCAAGCTATAAGTAGTTCTTGAATTCAGATATTTCATATGTGGATAAGAATCTCACTTAAGGATAAAGGAATTTCATCTTTATTTTTCACAGATTTAGATTGTGTGCGGTGAATCATCGATGAGATAATTATTCATATTCACTTTAATATCATGTAGTGAGTACATTTGTGTCATGTAGTTTATTTTCTTGCAAAATGGATGATGGTGTCTTGTAGTTAGAGGAAAGATGATTTTTTGGACCACTGAGAAACAAAATAACAATGTGAAAATAGTCCATGAGACTAAATGCTGGTAAAATCATCTTATGAATTTGGGAAAATTTTCAACTAGGCCTGATGTAATAGGTATAGGCATCACTATGTATCATAGGTTGACAAGTATCAGGCCACACGTAGTTCTATAATTTGGCATGGTAGATGATCAATACTAAGGTCAATTTCATTTATAGTGAGGAAAATATGGTTTTGTGTAGTTTAACATCTTATAGTAGGGATGTTGGTGTCACAAAGCTTATTGTCTTATGTCATGGGCAATGATTTCATGATTTTTAAAGTTGTGCAACAAATACTAACTATGCATTTTAACATCATATAGCTGAGATAATTTTCCCTATAGTTTAACATCATCTGATAAGGATGTTTTACCATGAATTTTAACATCACATGACTAGTATGATAAGCTGTGAGATTACACAAAATACATTTTTAGAAACCTCGCATTGGTGGGAACCTTGGTAATATTTTTTCCATCAAAATTAGAGAATAATAACCATTGTAGTATACCTTATGTATGACATAAGGTACCTCCCATTTCAGTTCCAACTTTAGAGTGTTTTTTGTATCATTGAAGTCCTAAGGACCAAAAATATCTCTCCTTTTTTGAAATATCATAGGATAAACTTTTTGTTAAATTCTCACATGGTCTGATTTTGGTGGACTTCCAAATGATGCAATGTATGCAATCTCTTCTCATCCAGTCACACCAATTCATCCATCAATTTCTAAGATTTACCATAGATGGATAACTGATCACATATGGAAATGTAGAGTGAGGGTAATTGAAATTCAATGGAAAAGATCTCCTTTGTCCCATATACTAATTATTATGGGGTCCCCTATGTGTCAGGGCGGGGCATATTCCAGTAATCCCAAAAGGTATGCAGGAGCTTGTCCGGATAAGAATTTTTATCCTTATCCACTTTCTTATGAATTATATTCAATATGTTCTTGTTAGAGGCCTATATATTTCTATTAGACACTTCAAGGTAGTGGGATGAATTGTTGGACTTGATGTCATACTCATGATATAGCCTCTCCAATTCAGCAGAATAAAAATTTGTTCTATTTTCTATCATTATTGTATGAGGGAAACCAAATATGGGAATGATATTGGATTTCATAAAAATAACAATTTCCTTTGCCCCAAATTCTTTGAGGGATATGGATTCATCCCACTTGGATAAAAATTCGGTTATAGTAATAATGTACTTGAAATTTTTTGCCATAGTGGGAAGATATGGTCCCATGACATTCATTTCTCAGGAAGAAAATTGCAAGGAGTATTTGGATGTGTGTATCAACTATGGGGGTTGGTGAATGAACTTGGGGTGAACCTAAAAGGATTATAAATTTTGGTATTTTTTGTACAGTTCTGTATTATAGTGGGCTAGTCGTACCCATTCCTTTGAATTTTATGGGAAATCTTGAACCATGACTGATGGGAACCACATGCTCTGGTGCGCACTTCCTTCTTGACAACAGTGATCTCTTCTCCATCAATGACCATGAGAAGGACCACATCAATTCTATTCTTATAAAGGACCTTTTGATGATTCATGCCCTCATATAGGAAAAATTTAATTTCTCGTCTTTAGATCTTCTATTTCCCAACTCTATCTAGTAGGAGTTCTCCATTTTGAAGGTAGTCTAAGATGGGTTTCATCCAACCGGTGATAGGACCATAAAATTCAAGCACGGGACTAATCTCATCGATCTATTCCATGTTATCTGGAATGAAAGGTGATACCATCTAGTGTTGTACAGTGTTGATGATTATTTCATCCGAGTCTGGATCTACTAGAGTTTTGGCTACAATTGAGAGCATATTGTCTTGGGAATTTTGTGATGGTGGTACATGATTCAATGTCAGCTCAAAAGGGAATTCAACCACTAGTACTTTGACATGATTTAGAAGGAAGATTAGATCTTCCTTTTTTATGGCATAATCCTCGATGGCCTTCTTGATGACCAATTCTAAATCGTATTTTATCTTCAAGTGATTTATGTGTTCCCAAATTGACAACTCTATCCCTAAAATGATAGGATGATATTCTACTTCATTGTTCATGAGCCCTTTCGATAGCATGAAGTGGTAAGGTATGACTGCATTTGCTGTAGAAATGAGTACAGCTCCTAATCCAACTTTTTTTAGCTCGGGGACTTCCATCCTCCTCTATTTTGGGCTTTTGGATGCACCATCATAATACATCTCCCATATTTGGGGCCTTCTTTAATAGAGAATACCTCATCGTTGGGTAGTTTAGTATCCAATGAAGTCATTTTTTCTGATGGGTACTTTTCCCTGAAGTCTTCTAATTCTTGTACTTTAACCACTTTCTAAGGCATGAAATAATTTCAAATGGATGTAGGAAAACCTCCCACCATGGAAGATGTGTGATCAGCATAGAATGATTGAGGATGTATTTGAGTGAGTTTCTATGAGTCCATATGAACTTCATGGTGTTTTAGGTAGTTCCTTAGTTTATGGACTATAAATATTAATGCTATATAGAACTTCATGATATTTGGATAATGACTCTTAGCATCAATCATGGTTCAACTGAGATAATAAAGGATATTTTTTGTCTACCTATGTCATTCTTTTTCATGAGGAAGGCACTCAGTGATCGGTCTATGGTTTCCATGTACAAAATATTTGGACTTCCTTCCATAGGTGGCATAAACCCTGGTTTTATCAAAAGATATTTCTTGTGGCTATCGAATGCTTCCTGAAAATTGCCATCACACTTATATGTAACTCTCTCTTTCATCAACCTGGTGAAGGACATGCATTTTTCTACAAATTTTTCTATAAAGATTTGGATTTAGGACAAGTTTCCGTGAATTCCTCTCAACTCTTTAAGGATTCAAGGAGGTTACATATTATGGATGACCTTTTTTACCTGGGTTTAGTTTGATGCCATGATGGATTACATTGAATCCAGGGAATTTCTCTAAGCTAATGTCGAAATAATGTTTTAATGGGTTCATTTTCTGTATGTGTTATCATAATTTGATAAATATGGTCTCAATATCCCTCAAGTGGGAAAGAACAATTGATATTTAACCAACAAATCATCAATGTAGCATTCAAAAAACATTCCCATAAATAGTTTGAAGATGTGATGCGTGGCACAATGGTACGTTGTGTCATCATTCTTCCAGCCAAATGGCATTACCTGGTAGTAAAATAATGCTTTGGATTCCCTAATGGAAGTGCATTAATCATCTTATCAGGCCATTTGGAATTCATTGTATCCCAAATAGCCATCCATGAAAGAGAGGGTCTAATATCTAGCTATTCCATTGATCAATATCTCTCAGATAGGGATTGGGAAATAATCATTAGACTAGTTTCAGTTAAGATCTATTAAATGAATGAAAAAACATATTTACCAGTTCTTCTTCTTGACAGGGAAAATATTATCTAGCCATTTTGGATATTAGACCTCTAAAATGAAGTTACATCTAAAGAGTTTTTCAACCTAAACTTCAATTTTGGCAGCATGTATGAGGTGTGTCCTCTTGGATTCTTTTTTATAGCCCAGGTGGTCCTTTGGTAATCCCAAGTAATGAGTGGTAATCCTATGGTCAAGGCCTATCATTTTTATTTAATTATAAGAAAACACACCCTGATTATACTTCAAGAAGGAGGTATATATCTTTTTCTTTATAATATGCGGTTTCACTGATCAAAGTGGGTCATGGATCATATTTTATATGTAGGTTTATTTATCTGAGTTCACCAATGGTGGTAGATATTACCCCCTATTATGTTGTAGGGGCGTCCCTAAGGACCTAATCTTCCTCTTCTTCCTCCCCTTCATCTTCTAATTATTCCATAGGTGGATTATGTTGTACGGTAAGCACTCTCGAGTTAGGAGAGGAGTAAATAATGTGACATTAAAAAGATGAAGTGACTTCCAATGACCTAGCTGACGGTGTGGGATGTCCATGAAAATATGGATAGGATGGAGAAAGAGTGGCTTCATCCACTTTGAGTGTTGAGTTAACATATTCTGCCTTATTTGGTAAGTCAAGGAATTCCTGGAGCTCTTAGGATGGAATGAATTAATTTTCACCCTAGCTTTCACCACAATCTAGGGAGTTGGAAAACATCTCAAAACTACTGGACTTAGTGGTCATGAAAAAATCATGAAGACCTCTAAATGTGCATATGAATTTGGACTCATATGCTCAACTAGATTGATGGGTAACATGTATTCCTCAATGATTTGTTTGAAGGGGTTGGTCAAGATACTTTCCAAACCATTTGGGGAAGTGAACCAAGAAACACCATCAACTAGGGGTTATTACCCTTACCTATGATAAAATCCGACATCGATATAATGTAACACATTGGATTTGAATGGGGCTTCATTTGTGTGAAACATCCTGACTTTTTCATTAATGTAGTGTTTGACACATTAATGGTATGATTATGGGATTATTGTGAGTTGATAAAACTAGGGCCTTCCTTTCAAGGCATTGAAAGCTATATCTTGTCAAACAACCAGAAATTATGAGTTGAATATGAGTTCTCCAAAATGATCCTAGAGCTTGATTTGTCTTAGAGGATTTTTCTCACTTTTTCATATCCCTGTAGTGTCAGAGCATAAGGTTCTAGGTTGTTCTAATTATAGCCTAGCTGGAGAAGTGTTCATACTGGAGTGAGATTAATTCCAGAGTCATTTTCAATGAAGACTTTCCAAGCATCAACACAATTTATCATGTCAGACATGTCCAAGGGTTTGATGTGTCCCTATGTAATGGTATCTTCATCTTGATTCGTAAAGTTGATAACCATGTGACATTCCATGGGATCTATTTTTTCAGTAGACTTCAGTAGTAGAAACCTCATCTTTAAACTCCTAGGGGCTTAGAAAATCTGCTATGAGTGCTTCTCTAATGTATTTCAATAATATTAGGGTGTCCAGGATTGATAAATTGGTCAGTACTAAGGCTATCTGATTTGGGATATCATACATCTAGCCTAAAGACCTCTTCTTCCCAGTATAGGGACGTTTTTTTCACAGATAATTTATGGGTTGGGGTACTTGAAATTGATGGACCAGCCCTCCAAACTGGATTTGGTGGTGCTAATTTTCTTTCGTGGGTTCGGCCGAACTAGCCTACCTAAACTTTGTGGGTGACCTGACACATACACCCTTTTGATTGGAATTCTTGAGTGATTGAGCTAGGGTGGATTTTGGCAGATGTAGGTGGTTTTCTCTTCTATTAAACTTTCTAAATGGATATTCCATGAGTTTATTCAACATTTACAGTCTGAGTAGTGACGTATCTAGAATTATGGTTCCTTCCTATCTTCACCTTCCCTAGTATCCTCACCTCATGTGGCCTCTCCCTTTGGTTCCCCAATCAGATGAGGGGAACTCAGGTTCATATCAATACTCATCGTCTGAGAAGGGATCCATTAAATTAAATACATTAATATAACTGAAAATTAACTCCCCATCTGATGAATATTTTTCATTGTTGACCATTTATAGTGGTACCATTTGGGGGGGTGGTGTTGGTTGATTCAAATCTAAATCCATAAAGTCTGAGAGAGTAAAATCCATTGTTTTCCTTATCATTGATTCATCCTCCTACATTTTCTATATGCCTTTTTAGCCATGATTATTTTTGAATGATTTGATTTTGGATGTTTTTGGGGCTGATGATGTTGGCTTTGTTTCAACAAATGTGGATGTGGTAATAGTTAATTTTTTAAACTATGATTGGAGAATACAATGAGTTTGGTTGATTTTCTTTCAATTTATCCAACCATTGAACTTCTATTCTCCAATTTTAACAACTTCTTTCCACTCATATCCTTCCTTAGGGGTAGTAGCGGAAACATATGCTACTTATGATATTGAATTTACCAACATTACTTTACCAGAATCCACCCTTTCTTGTAGGGTGACTTTGAAGATGAAGAATTCTTGAATGGTGTGCCCCAAGATCCTAAGGAAGGGGTAATAATATGGTTAGTTTTTGAGACCTACTTGGTCATGCCTCTTGGGCTCTGGTCAGTGATATAAATAATTTTTCATATTTTTTATGAAATATCGAAGGATTTTATCATCCTAGAATGAGTAAACTTTATTCTTTTTCTCCTAAAATTGATTCTTCTGGGTTCCCCTCCACTCATCCTAATGAGGCAGGGGTTGTTTTTTATGTCCCGGGGGAACTACACAATATGGTGTGGGGTTTGGATTTGGGGTTGGTGTGTAGGTTATCTTAAGTCCATCGGATCCCCCCTCTACCTTTCCTACTCATTTCCTTGGTAATTGTGGAGTTATTTGGGACTTGATCTTAGTCTGTTGTTTGGAATCTTCTATTTTTTAGTAAATGGTGGTAAAATATTAAAATCCACATGTATAAATCACTAGTATGAGTGACCTTTTCAACTTCTCATGGAGGTTGTCTACATAAATAGAGTTCATATGTTCCTGGGGAAGTGGTATGTTTAGTGATTAGGTCACCCCTTTCCACATAGAAATGAATTAAAAGACTCTCTCTCTCTTTTCGTTGTTTGAAATTCGAGACATCAATTATTGTTGTCTTTTTCATTATTGAGATGAAATTAAATATAATCTATAGACAGAGGTCCTCCCATCATGAGATTGACCGAGATGGAAAAAATGGTGTTCCATACAAATAATAACCCTTTAAATGTCCTCTTAAAACATATAAGTATCACTAATTTTTGTTTCTTGATAGTTTCCATCATGGGATCACAATGGGATGAAAAGTGTGTGATATGTTTCTTCGGGTCTTCAAGGCCAGTGAATATCAGAAATGTAGGACTCCCAATGTTTGGTAGGGGTGGGGTATCATCCACCCATTCGAGGTAAGTTTTCTATCTGTCTATATTGGTTCACACCACTCCTCGAGAACTTCCAATTGATCTTCCAATGACTTTATGGTGTTGATAATACCTTAATGAGTGTTTTCATTAATAGTATCTTAGATATTTATGGAAATAGGAAGGACATGAAGTGCTGATTCTTCCATTATTTGTAGTTGATTTCCATACAAGTACATCTTTTGAGGATTTTCAAAAATTTGTTTATGTTTTCTCCCTAATAGGGGAAAATCATGATATTTTTCTATGATTGGGTATTGGTAAAATGATGGTCTAGGAAATGGGTTGAGTGGATTTTCTGGCCCTACTTCAGTCACTAGGATGAACCCTTGTTGTTGAGGTACACTTGGTTGAATCGTACATTGAGGATCATCCCATAGATCATATTTGGTAGGAATTATACCTCATTAAAACTTGTTGTTGAGCCTCCTCTACTATTTCATTTCTTTCTCCTTCTAAGAAAATAATTCTTCGAGTATAGGGATCTCATCCTCATTGAGAGGTGCAGGTGGTTTGTATGAATCATTGCCTTTATACTTTTCTTTGGTAGAGGTTTGTTAAGGATGAATTAAGGTATTGGTTAAGGGAGCACACAAATTCAAGGATATTATATGTTTCTAGGTACGCACCCCTTCATTTGTCTTAGTGGGAATCATGTTCCAAATGGAACCATCCTCCCCTTTATCCTGTATATTTGTATCATTTTTAGGGTCATCTGCAGGATTTATGTCTACAATATTCATTGATTCATAATTAATTGTGATCATTGTACATGATATTGAATGATATAGGGGTTTTTTGTGTCCTCTTTTGAGACTCCCCCTTCCTTACTAGTATCTTATGCAAGATTCATGGAAAAGAGTGAATTAGAGGGAACCTCAATGGACTTACGTCTCCCTTCTATGGAATATGGTTCAGGACACAGGTTGTAACACCCCAAGCTTCCACGGTACGTTTCCCTTCGAATAATGCAATGGCGTGCATTGTACGCAACTTCGAGATTCTAACACACCACAACCAATCAAACTAGCCGTTATGAATAGTAATACCTAATTTTTGAAATTTTATAAATTCTATCTCTCAAAATAGACTTCATTTTTGGATTCGAAATATCGAATTTATCCTAGGGTGAAATTTTGGAACTTTTCGGATAACACTTATATTTTGATGAATAGTAAAAATTACTAAATTTTAATTAAAAACAACTTTTTAAATCAAAATAATTTATAGTGATAAATTATATTATTGAGTGTTTTTAAAGTATAATTAGAATATATTTTTACCATTTTATCCAATGGTGTTCATTATAATTAATTTCACTTTGAAATTGGACCTAAACAATTGTCAATCTTTTGATATATATTGTTTCTTAAAAACACGCTATTTGTTGTGACAGCGGGAATTAATTATAAAATTAATTAATGCAACTTATATGTTTAGAATTTTTTAAAATAGACATCATTTTTGAATTCGTAATATCGCTTATAGCTTAGGGTGAAATTTTGGCATTGTTCTGAAAAACATCAATTTTTGATGAATAGTGAAACTACTAAGTGGTAGTTAAAAAACTGAATTTTTCATAAAACTTAATTTTACCTCTTCTGTGAATGGAATTTCGAAAATCTGATAGACACAGTTAATATCAAGAAGTAAAATGTGGTTCAATGAGATGAAAATAATTTTTGGTGAATAGTACCTTTTTACTTTTATTTACCACGGTTAAAAGTAAATAGGGTAATTAAGGGTAAAAATGATATTAATATTACCCTAAAACATTTTCTAATTCTATTGGACAAGTGTATCTCGACCAAAAACAACCTTAGGATTAAAATATTATCATTTAGGTCCACTTGGATTAGATTAGGACATTTATTATTATTTAATTCAAAGAAGAGTTAAAAGAGTTAAAATCAAAGTTTATTTACTAAAACATTTTTAATATAGTGTTATCCATAAGATAAATTCTATTGTAAATAGTCATTAGAAAGCTAATACGATTTCCTACATAATGATATTTTATTTGTAATTTTTAAACATTAAATAATTTAATTTATTTATGACACAATGATGATGCATTAATTACCATAATAGTAAAAAATTAGAATAATTGATATTATAAATACCCAAATAAATATAATTTGAGACTTTTTATGAATTACACTAATTCTATAGGATAATATGACATATTAATATTGATTTAATTTACTTTTATCTAAGTAATAATTCTGTTATGAGTTTCACAAAAATCAACTATTGAATAGTGTCAAAATTGACATAAAAGAGTTTTTAAAACAAATATTATATTATTAATTGATATTAAATTCCTAAAAATCTAAGGTTCGGACAAGAGACGTATCTAATGATAGATATGTCATTAATGGACCACTTGTGGGTCTCTTGGATGTATATAGTATGTTTATTAACTATATAATATAAAAATACAAAGTGACATGGTAAATGTCAAACTAATTAACTACGAGTTAAAACTAAAAGATAAGGTTAATATAGTGACCCAAACCTGTCTAAATTATATTGGTTGAATGTTTTTCGACCTATCCCCACCTTAACCTTTGAATAATAAACTTTGGAGCCATTAGAAACCGAATATTAATTTATTATAAATTAATATTTTTAGCTTTTCCAAAGGTGCCCCTCACCCCTCTTATAAAAGGGAACTCCTCCTTCTCATTTCTTCATACCATCAAAGCCTTTTGGTTCGTCAAACCTCTGCCCAAATACTCTCTAAACTTACCTCACTAAAACCTAGAGGCCTTATTTTGATCAGAAAGCAAACCTAAGGAGCCCTTTTGATCAAATCAAAAGGCAGAACCCGAAGAAGAGGTAATGTTTTCACCACCCCTTTTCAAGTTTCTTTCTTCTTCAACTTATTCTTTATTTGTTATTACCCTTCTAAAATAATAACTCCAGTATCTTATATATACTGTGATTTTATTATAAATATGGTACAACCATATTCAGTATTCTATCCACCCTTTGAATAACGTGTCACCATACGTGCGTACGTACGGCTTACCGTCTCCACGTCGTGGTGTAATTGTTATTCAATATATTATTATTTGGGTGGGTATAGTAATGATGTTTAACTCATTTAAATAATAAATATAACAATATAATGATTCTGTATATATGATATATCATCCAATTATATATTATTTTTATATCAAAAGATTGATATTGTCGCTCGTGCGTACGTACGGACTACCGTCTCCACGAACGCGATGAGATTCATTCTCCATCATTTCCATTCAAGTATAATTATCATTTGATGATTTAAAAATAATTTTTGAGAACTTTATATAATTCTGGATATTAATAATATACAACCTATCCATGACAAACATGTATTATGTAATAAAACATATAAAAGAAAACGAGTAAGTTAACACCCGAAACGACGATAATTCTAAGATATTATTAACAAAGCAATGTCAAAAGATAATATATGATATCATATTAATGTATATGATTCATTAATAATTTAATAACAATTATTTCAACATTATACAGGAGGTTAACCTACCCCCAAACAAGGAAAAGTACAAGGTAAGGGGTTTCTTATCTCACTTTTAATTCCGCGAGAATTCCATTGTTCACCACTTATTTATTGCATGTGGTGTGTGTACTGCCCATGATTGTATTAATTGTGTAATATAATTTAATATATGGTTATTTACATCATAAATTTCAAATCCTTTTTTCATGGGTGTATGTTTCGTAAGTTACCTAATCGATAAGGGAATTTGAAATTTCAATTTCCACTCAATTGGCTTTACGCATATTTCATTGATTATATTACTCCAAGATTATGTGTGGAATCACTATACATTTGATTATGTCATAATTTACACTCCCCTTTCTGTGGATATACTTTTTATACACATAATCACAACATTGATAAATTCTCAAGTCATCGGTATGAACTTGATAAGAGTAATTTTTACTCAATCTCGATTTGTTGAGATAAACATCCAATTCATTGGTGTCGTTTCTACTAGAATATGTGTGAATGTCCCTTGATTGTTTTACACTGAATATCCAATAATATTTAGTGTATTTATATTTGTCACAAATAATTATGTCGTTGATTTATCCTTAACCTAATGATACGGCCTTTATGAGAGATTTTATCTCAATTTACATTCCATTGAGACTTCTTTGTTGTTATACACCAAATCACTTTTATGTTGTGTATATAATGTACTTTGACATAGTATATCATGAATCCCTTTATTCTCATGATATTAAAAAGTTTTGATTAGATAAATTATTTGTATTCATGTGTCTCTCTTTTGGTTATAAATTCTAACTAAAATACAATTTTTAAATGTTTTAAAGACTTATTCTTCTAAATCATTCTCATTAATGTCCATGTTTTAAAAAATGGTTTTAAGGATTTATTTATTTTGACATTAATGTTTTAAAATTAAAACTCCTTTTAAAAGTTTCAAAGTGGTATGGGACACTTTGATTCAAAAATATATTTTTAAATGGCTTCTTGACAAATAGTTTGACTTTTAAATGATTTCAAGAAAATGGGGATATTTCTCTCAAATAGTTTTGATGATTATTTTCATCTATGTCAACATCATTCATTATTATTGATTGAGGTTAATGTGATACAATACAATCTTTCATATTGTATCAAATGAGTTATGTTTGACTGTGGATGTGTTATTTTTATACCATTCATGGTTTGTGGTTAATGTATTGACATTTCGTATGCTAGTTTTAATATGAATGTTTATGTTATATTTAAACCTGTTCATATGAGGAATGCATTGGACGTAATAATTGACGGGTGGATCCCGCTATAGCTCCTCGATGCATCGGTAGGTCTCATGAGACAAACTAGTGTCTTGAAACAAGGCCTTGACAAAATATTATTTGTAGTCTTGGCACGAGGCCTTTGCTATGTGGTTATGACAGTCTGGCATTATGCATTCCATCATTATGAAAGTGGTTATTGATATTTCATGTGATCATTCGACTAGTAGAATATCCATGTGAATAAGTAAATGGAATTATTTCATTTTATCTTTTCCATTTTATGCTGAAGTTCAAGTTTAAAAGGCTTTTGTTTTAGTTATAAATTTCTTTAAGTGTTTATGCTTATATACGAAAGCTTCTGCTATAATGTTATCCTTACTAAGCATCTGAGCTCACCCCTTTCAATTTTTTTTTATTTTTCCCAGGATTATGAAGAAGTAATTTATGAATGACCTGCAGGGATAGTATGAGGGGATATGAAGACAAGATGTTTTTTTATGTAATGTAAAACTTTATGAATGTATCTAGTGTTTCCAAGGCTACTAAACTAATCGGTCTTTCGAGACTTGATCTTTCTTGTGATCATGCCAATGTTATGAAATAATGCACCAACTCGGGTAACTAGGGTCGGGGCGTTACAGTTGGTATCAGAGGAAGTTTAGTACAAACCTTGGAAGCTAGATTTAGATAAACTCTGATTAGAGCATATATACCAAAGATGAAATTTGAGGATTAGTATAGAATAACTTTCTAGAATTTTGGTATTGTAGAGATTTTGTGAGTTTTCCGAGCAATACATCCCTGTCTGGATACGAGCAGGTAGAGGCGGCTCTGGCACAGATGTACCTAGGGGTAAAACCCGAAAACACCGCTTTGAGCTAGACTCGAACGGGAACTGGTGCACGACAACGGGGCTTGCTGCACTCTTGGTTACGACACTCCTGGGGGATATTCTTAGGATAATTTACATTTTCTTTACAAACTGATTTAAAGTATTATATATGTAATATGAGAGTAAATGACCTTGGTTAATCCTAATGTGTTTCAAATTTAGAATATGGTGACATGTTAATCTCTAAATGATTGTATGACTACTATTACTCACATAATGATTTCTGGTTTTAGTCATTGGCTGGATTCCAAGGAAGTCATAGTGACTTTGAGAATGATGTACAAGGCGGGAACGGTGTTGGAAATGGACAAAAAAATGGAATGTTGATAGGTGTAAAAGATATCGTCTTTATGCCAAATTTGTTTTCCAAAAATATGATCAACACTATATATATTAACCAATTACCAGACTCAACAAAGAAGAGAAAGGTGATGAATGATAAGAGCTCCAGTAGTGGAGACCATGGAGAAAGAAATCCTCAATTTCCATCATGCAGGAAATGTGGAAGGAGACACCCAGGAAAGTGTCTCAATGGGACAAAGAAATGCTTTACATGCGGGAAGGAAGGACATAAAGTGAAGAATTGCCGAAGAAAAATGAAGAGTACTATGGAAGAAGATAAAAATTGTCACAAGAATCCATTTACAGTCATTTGCCGTAAATGTAGGGGACCTGGCCATTACCCGAGTGAATGTCCTATTCTATAGGATATTTTCTTGGTCAGAGAAGAAGCTATGTAGAAATAAATGGTTGGATAAATGTTTAAAAACTATTTTTGATCCTTGTTGAAGGGTTTACTTTGGAATAATTTTCTCTTGTATTTGTAACCCTAACGTTTTCCATGTGAGAATGATATTTATGGAATAATTATCTTTTCTCTTGTGGATATAGTTATAAATAACCATTTGGTTTTATATGATCATTGGGTTTGAGGAAATTACAAATTATTATAATTTGGGATGAAAATGCAAGGTATGAGATAACATTTGTGGTTAAATTATGTTATGGTTATTTTGAGGAATTTATCTCATTTTGGTAATGTTATAAAATATAGTTTTTGAAAAAGGACAACACGTAGACCGTGTGACAACCCGTCACGTCGGACAGAGCTGTGGGAATCGAACTCACAACCAAAGTGCGATTGGGATTTATCGCCTACCACTGGACTACGTGAAGTCCCTGGTTAGTGTGACTATTATTTTTAGTTAAATGATTTTATTGATCAATAATAATTTGATTTGGGATCTTATGTCTTATCAAATGAATACCCTTTATATAAGAAATTGATTTGGTGATTAAGTGATAAATGTTATTTTGGAAGTTTTTCGCTCTGTTGAGAACACTATATGCCAAAGGAAAATAGAGTAGTATGGGATTTCATTTGAGGAGTAATGGTGGATTTTTATCTATTTTTTTATTGTGGATTTATAGTGATTTGGGTTATTTATGGAAATAATTAACCTATAATTAAGAATATGTGATTAGGTTAATTACTTTTAAGTATGTGACTTTAAGAGTAGATGATGTCATTTGGAGATACAATTTAATGTAGAAGACTACATTCTTATAAGTTTTGGGTTTCAATATTAGTTTGGATTATAGTGAAGGATTTTAAGGACAATTGATTATTGAATGGTATTTATTTAACTTTGGGGTATTGTTGGTTTAATTTTTGAAATTAGTATTAGTGTTTATTTCTCTCAAGGAATATCTTTTTGGGGGATCATTAGATCTTGTACTAACTATTTTGGTTTTGATTAATCTCTAAAGACAATTTAAATATATAGTTCATCCTGCATGGATCATGTGATTCTATAGAAGTTTATTCTAGCTCTTCTAGTGTGACCAAGTCTTCTTGAATACTCATCGTTTAAAAAAAATTAGTTAGTGGTAGAAATTTATAAAATAATGAAACTCTACCTAAAATGTAAGTATATATATTTATATTCTTAGTAAATATCATAAATGAATGTAACTTAAAACAAAAAAATGTTGTCCGTTTACTTTCCTACTAGGAGAATAATGGTCATTTGTCCCAACACAAGTTTGTGGTTTTCTTATTGTTAACTTTCTCCTGATCATGATTTCTATCCCTCTCCATCAGAACTTGACACTTAGTTTATCAACCATATCCATGTTTTCCTACATGGAATCCGAGTATGGGTTATCTTGGTTGACCTTTATACCTCTCTTTCATTCTTTTAAAGTGATAGTTTTATTGACTCTTTTTCCGATGTGGGACTTTCCATTATATTCCCAATCATAATTTTAAAAATTGTGAGGACGCAATTTATTGAAGGAGGGGAGAATGTAACACCCTAAGCTTCCACGGTACGTTTTCCTTCGAATAATGCAATGGCGTGCATTGTACGCAACTTCGAGATTCTAACACACCACAACCAATCAAACTAGCCATTATGAATAGTAATACCTACTTTTTGAAATTTTATAAATTCTATCTCTCAAAATGGAATTCATTTTTAGATTCGGAATATCGAATTTATCCTAGGGTGAAATTTTGGAACTTTTCGGATAACACTTATATTTTGATGAATAGTGAAAATTACTAAATTTTAATTAAAAACAACTTTTTAAATCAAAATAATTTATAGTGATAAATTATATTATTGAGTGGTTTTAAAGTATAATTAGAATATATTTTTACCATTTTATCCAATGGTGTTCATTATAATTAATTTCACTTTGAAATTGGACCTAAACAATTGTCAATCTTTTGATATATATTGTTTCTTAAAAACACGCTATTTTTTGTGACAGCGGGAATTAATTATAAAATTAACTAATGAAAATTATATGTTTAGAATTTTTTAAAATAGACATCATTTTTGAATTTGGAATATCACTTATATCTTAGGGTGAAATTTTGGCATTGTTCTGAAAAACTTCAATTTTTGATGAATAGTGAAACTACTAAGCGGTAGTTAAAAAAACTGAATTTTTCATAAAACTTAATTTTACCGCTTCTATAAATGGAATTTAGAAAATACGAGAGACACGGTTAATATCAAGAAGTAAAATGTGGTTCAATGAGATAAAAATAATTTTTTGGTGAATAGTAACTTTTTACTTTTATTTACCACGGTTAAAAGTAAATAGGGTAATTAAGGGTAAAAATGATATTAATATTACCTTAACACATGTCATAATTCTATTGGACAAGTGTATCTAGACCAAAAACAACCTTAGGAATAAAATATTATCATTTAGGTCCACTTGGATTAGATTAGGACATTTATTATTATTTAATTCAAGGAAGAGTTAAAAGAGTTAAAATCAAAGTTTATTTACAAAAACATTTTTAATATAGGGTTATCCATAAGATAAATTCGATTTTAAATATTCATTAGAAATATAATAAGATTTCCTACATAATGATATTTTATTTATAATTTTTAGACATTAAATAATTTAATTTATTAATGACACAATGATGATGGAGTAATTACCATAATAGTGAAAACATAGAATAATTGATATTATAAATACCAAAATAAATATAATTTGAGAATTTTTATGAATTAAAATAATTTTATAGGATAATATGACATATTATTATTGATTTAATGGACTTTTTTCTAAGTAATAATTCTGTTATGAGTTTCACAAAAATCAACTATTGAATAGTGTCAAAATTGACATAAAAGAGTTTTTAAAACAAATATTATATTATTAATTGATATTAAATTCCTAAAAATCTAAGGTTCGGCCAAGAGACTTATATCATGATAGGTATATCATTAATGGACCACTTTAGGGTCTCTTGGATGTATATAGTAATTTTATTAACTATATAATATAAAAATACAAAGTGACATGGTAAATGTCAAACTAATTAACTAAGAGTTAAAACTAAAAGATAAGGTTAATATAGTGACCCAAACCTGTCTAAATTATATTGGTTGAATGTTTTTCGACCTATCCCCACATTAACCTTTTAATAATCAACTTTGGAGTGATTAGAAACCGAATATTAATTTATTATAAATTAATATGTTTTTCTTTTCCAAAGGTGCCCCTCACCCCTCTTATAAAAGGGCACTCCTCCTTCTCATTTCTTCACACCTTCAAAGCCTTTTGGTTCAGCCAATCCCTGCCCAAATACTCTCTAAACTTCCCTCAATAAAACCTAGAGGCCTTAGTTTGACCATAAAGCCAACCTAAGGATCCCTTTTGATCAAATCAAAAGGAAGAACCCGAAGAAGAGGTAATGTTTTCACCACCCCTTTTCAAGTTCCTTTCTTCTTCCACTTATTCTTTCTTTGTTATTACCCTTCTAAAATAATAACTCCAGTATATTATATATACTGTGATGTTATTATAAATATGGTACAACCATATTCAGTATTCTATCCACCCTTTGAATAACGTTTCACCATACGTGCGTACGTACGGCTTACCGTCTCCACGTCGTGGTGTAATTGTTATTCAATATATTTTTATTTGGGTGGGTATAGTAATGATGTGTAACTCATTTAAATAATAAATATAACATGATAATTATTCTTTATATATGATATACCATCCAATTATATATTATTTTTATATCAAAAGAATGATATTGTCGCTCGTGCGTACGTACGGACTACCGTCTCCATGAACGCGATGAGATTCATTCTCCATCATATCCATTCAAGTATAATTATCATTTGATGATTTAAAAATAATGTTTAATAACTTTATATAATTCTGGATATTAATAAGATACAACCTATCCATGAAAAACATGGCTTACGTAACAAAACATATAAAAGAAAACGAGTAAGTTAACACCCGAAACGACGATAATTCTAAGATATTATTAACAAAGAAATGACAGAAGATAATATATGATATCATATTAATGTATATGATTCATGAATAATTTAATAACAATTATTTCAACATTATACAGTAGGTTAACCTACCCCCAAACAAGGAAAATTACAAGATAAGGGGTTTCTTATCTCACTTTTAATTCCGTGAGAATTCCATTGTTCACCACTTATTTATTGCATGTGGTGTGTGTACTGCCCATGATTGTATTAATTGTGTAATATACTTTAATTTATGGGTATTTACATCATCAATTTCAAATCCTTATTTCATGGGTGTATGTTTCGTAAGTTACCTAATCGATAAAGGAATTTGAAATTTCAATTTCCACTCATTTGTCTTTACGCATATTTCATTGATTATATTACTCCAAGATTATGTGTGGAATCACTATTCATTTTATTATGTCATAATTTCCACTCCCCTTTCTGTGGATATACTTTTTATACACATAATCACTCCATTTATAAATTCTCAAGTCATCAGTATGAACTTGATAAGAGTAATTTTTACTCAATCTCGATTTGTTGAGATAAACATCCAATTCATTGGTATCGTTTTTACTAGAATATGTGTGAATGTACCTTGATTATTTTACACTGAATATCCAATAATATTTAGTGTATTTTTATTTGTCACGCATAATTATGTCGTTGATTTATCCTTAACCTAAGGATACGGCCTTTATGAGAGATTTCATCTCAATTTACATTCCATTGAGACTTCTTTGTTGTTATACACCAAATCACTTTTATGTGGTGTATATAATGTACTTTGACATAGTATATCATGAATCCCTTTATTCTCATGATATTAAAAAGTTTTGATTACCTCAATTATTTGTATTCAAGTTTCTCTCTTTTGTTTAGAAATTCTAACTAAAATACCATTTTTAAATGTTTTAAAGACTTATTCTTCAAAATCTTTCTCATTAATGTCCATGTTATAAAAAATGGTAATAAGGATTTATTCATATGGACATTTAAGTTTTAAAATTAAAACTCCTTTTTAAAAGTTTCAAAGTGGTATGGGACACTTTGATTCAAAAATATATTTTTAAATGGCTTCTTCACAAATAGTGTGACTTTTAAATGATTTCAAGAAAAAGGGGGTTATTTCTCTCAAATAGTTTTGATGATTATTTTCATCTATGTCAACATCCTTCATTATTCTTGATTGAGGTTAATGTGATACAATAAAATCTTTCATATTGTATCAAATGAGTTATGTTTGACTGTGGATGTGCTATGTTTATACCATTCATGGTTTTTGGTTAATGTATTGACATTTCGTATGCTAGTTTTAATACGAATGTTTATGTTATGTTTAAACCTGTTCATATGAGGAATGAATTGGACTTAATAAGTGACGGGTGGAGCCCGCTATAGCTCCTTGATGCATCGGTAGGTCTCATGAGACAAAATAGTGTCTTGAAACAGGGCCTTGACAAAATCTTATTTGTAGTCTTGGCACGAGGCCTTGGATATGTGGTTATGATAGTATGGAATTATGAATTCCATCATTATGAAAGTGGTTATTGATATTGCATGTGATCATTCGACTAGTAAAATATCCATGTGAATAAGTAAATGGAATTATCTCATTTTACCTTTTCCATTTTATGCTAAAGTTCAAGTTTAAAAGGATTTTGTTTTAGTTATAAATTTCCTTAAGTGTTTATGCTTATCTATGAAAGCTTCTGCTATAATGTTATCCTTACTGAGCATCTGAGCTCACCCCTTTCAAATTTTTTTATTTTTCCGAAGATTATGAAGAAGTAATTTATGAATGACCTGTAGGGATAGTATGAGGGCATATGAAGACAAGATGTTTTTTTATGTAATGTAAAACTTTATGAATGTATCTAGTGTTTCCAAGGCTACTAAACTAATCGGTCTTTCGAGACTTGATCTTTCTTGTTATCATGCCAATGTTATGAAATAATGCACCAACTCTGGGTAACTAGGGTCGGGGCGTTACACAGGTTAAATTGAGAGACCGTACTCTTTTTTCCCTCCCTGGATGTGAAAATATTGATTTATTTCAAAGGAAAAGTTAAGGTAAAATACCCAAAACCCAATAGGTTAGGGTTTCTCCTATTAATTTTTTGACCCTCAAGATGAGTTTTTCAGTTTTTTAGGGGAATTTGTCTTAAAAATTATCCCATACCTATGGGTTGGGGATGATCCTATACCATAGTGGTTTGTGCTACTATAAATTCTCTCTTGATATCATACATCCTTATTCAAGAATTATCCAAGTAAAATGTTGGGTATAATTGAATTTATTAATTTTTATGTCATTACTAGTTCCTTATGATTGGCTTCTCTTAAGAGAGAAGATTTCTTAATGTTCTTAGTTTCCTGGTCCAGAATTTTTTTAATGGATTTCTCTCTTCAGGGATGGAACTTTTGAGACTTATTCAAGGTAAATTCTTATTGAGTGTGTCATATTTTCTAAGAAAGAGTTTTTCTTAATAGTAACCTTGGAGTAATGGCATTATAGGTTTTAATTTACAATGGGTTCTTTTAAACATGGAATGGGGTGAAGTGAAAAATTCCATTTTCACCCCATCCCTATATATGAACACTAAGCAGGGTGTTGATAATTAGACAACACAACTCATGCAATTAATTGACCCATGCCAATTGAATATATTTATTCCGCTTCTCTGATCATATTCACGATGTAGATGGAAGGGATTATTGGTTTATTTGACAATGAAGTTACCCAAATTTTTTGACATGGTTTGCATACCAATTGTAAGGAAATAAATATTCTTTCATGTGGTGGAGAGTTGTCCAGAGATTTAGATGGATGTTTTGAATACATAATTCAGATAATTGCTTTAGAATTTCGAACAAAGAATTGGTTTAGGGAAAACAATAATGGGTATATCATCCCTATCCAATTGTCTTCTCAGGAGAAACGTAACCTTTTATTCATTATCTAGAGACTCTACAACTTGATCATCCCAACATGAGACCCTATTATCTATTTTTTCACAAGCACTTGGGCTAGTGGAGGTCTCATTACCATGGAAATTGTCTGGAGGTTGTTTAGATTGTGATCATTTCCCTATAATGCCTTCCATTTGAGAAAGGATGTTGCTTTTCATTGATAGGATATCTAGCATGTATGGCCCCATCTTTCTAAGCACCTCAGAATATGAGGAAATTCTCATATTTGACCTGAAAAGGGGAGGACCGTCTTACTAAAATGAAATGTCACTATAGGGAGGATCTTTGTAGATAATTACATCATGGTGAGAACTACCATCATAGATCGATGTCCAACAAAAAGGTGTATTTATGTATTATATACCCCAAGTAGGACCTTCAAGGTGGGCAACAACATGGGGAGCAAATTCTTTCTGAAATAAAATTTCATTGTTGGGAGGACATTTGAAAAAGATTCAATCATAAATAGAACTACCATCATAACTCAATGCTTGAATTCTGGGAGGATTTCTATAGAATATACCCAAAAGATTACATTTAGAGCAGACAACAGCAAGGGGTAGAACTTATTTCTAAAATGAAATGGCACTACAGGGAGGACCTTCTCAAGGAATTGCATCATGGGAAGTACTACCATCATAGTTCCATGTCCTATTATAGAGAGAATTTCTATAATATATACCTTGGGGAGGAACTTATGGGAAGATGGAAGAAAGGGGAGTAACTTATTGATATTTTCTCTTATATCCATAATGAGGGATATTATGATTATTATCAGGAGATATGCTGTCATGATTGGTCGGTTTATGCGCAAAAAGGAAGACTTCATGGTAAATACTCTATAAAGGAACTTCAGAGCTTCTAGTAACAACGTTGCATGGAGTACTTCGCAACCAATACTTCCACTTCATTAATTTGGTAATGAATAAGCTGAATCCTGAACTGCCATTGATAGATATTTGATGGCCTTAATAACTTCAGCTTCTAGTAGAGCAGGGTTATGAGTCTAATCATTATTTTATAGTTTCCTTTAGCATGATTTCTTTTTAGGAACTATATTTTGGGTCATTGGGGACACTTTTTTTAAGTTAAAACACATATATATGGGTGTCTATTTAGGAATATCCTTTGGTTCTTTCAAGATATTCTATTATTCTTCTAGTATTCTAGCAGGAATATATGTATGCTCTGGAGAGGCCATGAAAGTGGACTGATGTCCCCTAGTTTGAATGTGTATTTTTTCCTGATCTTGTTGTTTATTTATCACAGAATATTTTTGACAACCCTCATAGATGGGAGAAGGGACTCATGTCTACTCCTGATTGATCATCCCATTGTGTGGATGATTCACCCCAAATGAGAAGGTGGGGACATGGTCCCGACTCTTTGTTATTGACAATAACGTAATAACATATTGATAGGTTTGTAGGATATGGTTAAGAATTGATTTCTGACCTTCCATAATTTATAATGTGTGCTGAGAAACACGCTTGGTAGGAATAGGAATATACACCCATTCCTGTTTTGGTGTAGGAATGTGAGTCTACCCCTCATTTCATGTCGAGATACTTTGACTATATCCTCTAATTACTGCTTTATTTTCATGGTGTTCTTTATATGAATAAGTAGTAATTTTCATCTAATCATAGTTTTCCACCATATTTCTATGGTGGGAATAATATAAATCCGCAAGAATGTACATCTACTCCTAGTTTTATACTGAATTTTCAAGGATAACTTGATATAAACAAGTAGTAATTTGCATCTTCTCATAGTTTGTTGTCATATATGACTGGAGGGATTCTTTAGCAGGAACAAGAATAATGGACTATTCTAGATTATTTGATCTTTTCCCTCTATGGGCCACCCTGGGGACCCTGTTCTATATGAATTCAATTGGGGCCTGTGTGGAAGTATCCTCTTCATGGTGACTATGTTAGGACACATGGTGTTGATGTATGAAATTACCATCATGGGCCCTTGGGAGGGACCCCATACTACTGGGGTGGATTTTCTATCAAGCACTCCATTAATCTCCCTAAGTTAAGGTTGTAAATATTTATCTCATTATGGGGACAGTCTTCTGAAACAGTTTGAGAAGGCTATTGGGGTCATCTGGTTCTGGACCATCGACCATTTCAAGGTAGATTCCTAGGGGGACTTCATAATATGGAGGGCCTAATGAGATTCCTCCAAGGTTGGGAGAGTACTATTCTAGTGGTACTCCAAGACCAATGCATTTGTAACCTAGAATTTAATATGTTCGGTGGGAAATGGTGTCCTTTGATTGGTTATGGACCTGATCTGTATAGTAGATGAGCCACATGTCTATGAGAACCTGTGATATTCCATTGGATTAAAGAGAGTTCTGGTGAAAAGGGACTATAATATATTGTAAGAAACACATAGGAATATACCATCAAATTAGAATATTCATAAATGAACACATGATCTATCAATCACTTTATTTGGCCATATTTTTGTTAGAGACAAAAAGGGGCCTAGCAATGGGTAACACTTCCACCTTGGTTAAGAAATAAAGTCGGGTTCTCCATTTTTTGTCTGACAAGATATAATTGTGGTGTGTTCCCATATAATGGGAACTCCAATAAAATAATCATAGAATCCCTCCTAGTATGATCGATTATGGTGGATTTGAATATTACATATTAATTCATATCGAGTTCACCATTTTTATCTCACATTCACTTGGTATGGTTTGGTTTCCAATGGGGTTTATTCATGGACCCGAAAACTGCCAAATAGTTCTCATATCTGTGAGGATGTATGGACCTAATTTTCAAGGTCAAGAACTCATTGGGCAACTTATCCAATGATACTTATGAACTCACATTGTTAAAGAGTATGGGAAGTCAAGCTCATCACACCCCTTTGAAGGGACTATTTCCTATTCTTGTACTCTCTTATAGATTTAAGATATGTGCATGAATCATTTTTTTATTCCTAATTATGATGTTAATCGCCCTTAATTAATGAAAATTTATAAGCATTCATGTGTTCAGAATAATATGTACATGTATGAGGGTCTCCATTAATGGGGAAATCTATATGTATCCAATTTTCTCCATCAATTGTACCATTTTTTCAATGGATTATAGGTTCAATGATCTTTCATTAGGATGATTCTATTTTTAAGCCACACAGTGAGTCACTCAGAAGTAAAAAATCTACCTAGGGGGATAGAAGTTGTTTTGATATTGTTATCAAACCCATAATATGGTATTATGATGTATCCTTTCAAAAGGAATCAGAACCCACGTAGTTTGGTTCCACTTAACAGAACACAATTCCTACTATGTTCGTGTGATGAGAACCAAACCATGTAGTTTAACATCATGTAGTGAGGACATCCAGGAGAAAGGTGTCTATCCAAGGATGGTGTGGGAATTAAACTAAGATGTCCCAAGGGACTTAGAAGAGATGTGTTCTCCCATGTGGTGGGTATGATCTTACAATAATTATGGTGATGAAAGGGACCGAGAAGGAATGTGTCCCTTGGGGTTGGATATGACCCTATTGGGAATGGGTCTCAGAGAACATTTGGGTGAATTTGGGTGTTGGGTTTGGACCTTTGGGAGGATTATTATATATCCCATTCATTTTGGAGTCAAATACCACTTAGATTGAAATTATGGGGCTTACACCAAATACAAGTCCCACTGGAATGATTCTGGTTGTTTCATATACCGAATAGGAGGCCCGTTTGAATGGAGGTTGGGGCATGTATCTATGGAGAAGGCACATTGGAAGTTTGGGATTATGTGGATTTCATGATCACCAATAACCTCTAATCCCACTGAATTCATGATTAGTGTGAGAAATAAGAGGAAACATTAGATCTTAAGATCACATGATCCACTTTTTCTGCTGGTGTCTAGATGCTTGAGCGAAAAGGGAGAGGGAGAGGGCTTTGAATGTGCTCATATCCTCTTTTATTTTGATAATTGGGATAGTAAATTCTAGTGATCTATCCATCTACAACTTGGGTAGGTGAAGAGGAGAAATTATGTCACCTCATTCAATAAATAATAGGGTCTTACTCCATGATGTATTCCCTTCTAGTTCCTAGTGAAGCAAATAGGATAAGACACTATGAATCAGAAGGAGAGGAAAGTGTGATCCCATATCTACCCACTCAGAATGAGGAGGTCCAGATAACAACCTCCAAGGTCAGGACCCTTGTTACCTTAGGAGTGTAATCATGAAAAACAATTAGGGTCTTCCATGTCAAGGAGGACACCACTAGGACTATACTAACCATGGGTATCTAGACTTAAGAGTACATGTTTATTTGTTTGGTGATCTAATCATACATGTTTGGTGGATAAAGAAAATTCCTTGGCCTTATTCCATTACACTGGTTTGTGGAGGGTAAAATGTCAGACTTGATGGTATTATGGAAGGAAGTGATGGGATCTATAGATCATAACACCCTATGATGCCTCATTCCATGTATAATGTTCATATGCAGGATCGAGTACCCTCTATAGAGCATGTTGCTATATAGGTGAAGGTACTGTCTGTATATCATTGGGTTCTGAAAACCATAGTTCCTCCCATGTATATTTTTTCTATATGTGATTGAGTTCCTTACATGTATTTTGGTTCTACATAAGCTTGGGTTCCTCCCACAAAGTGTTTTTCTACGTGGGGCAAGGATCCCTCAACATAGCTTTTTGCTACGTGGGGTGGTAGTCTGAAAAGGATACATCCTATTACACTATTCAGAGTGGTTTCCATGAAGGAATCCTGGTTTTATGGGGTCTATATGAATTTAGTATCATCCTTAATGTTATGTTGTGGGTTTACCTACTAGGAATGGATGGGTCTCTATCAATTCTCATATGTTTCTCGGCTCATGCATGTGTGTGTCCATCGTATCATCGATTCTCCTCAAAGTATTTTATATAAGAATATATATACCACATACAGGGATTTTAAATCATCCATTTGTCGCATAGGGATTATTTTCTAGGTTTCGAAAAAGGATTCCCCATCTGTCTAACGATTTTGTTCATGTGGGACATAAAATATCATCAACACCCACAAATGATTTTCATTTGCAGGGTCAGTAATTTGTAGAGGAAGAAAATTACCATCCATACACACAAATGAATTGGTTTAATTTCTAGGAGTGAGAGGTATCATCTCATATTGTGAATTATTTCATTCATGGGATTCTTCATAGGTTGATGGAACGCCATGCAGAGCAACGGTTCAGGTAGCAATTTTACTACATGTGACCAGTCCTTTATTCGCGGCTTTGCCTCATTTCAAACTTTTCTTCAAAATCTTCTTCAGATTTGTTTATTCCTATTTTAAAAACTTATTTAATTATTTTCTCCTTGTATGTGGAGTTTTTAGGACCCAAAAATCCCACATTATTCCCAACCTTTAATGTTGGTAATGTAAAAATGAACGACATCAGTTCACGATGCAGTAGTCCATCTTACACACAAACGATGAATTTGTAACCCATTTGATGGATGTGTGCGTGGTTATAGGCCATAACCTTAACATAAAAAAATATTATTATATAAAAGGTAATTTTTTTGTGATATAATCATGATATAAAAATGATTTAAGGGTTTGAGGAATAAATAAAACAAAAATGTTTGTTGATGTATGTTACCTCTTCTTTAGGTATCTCTTTTTGGTTCTCACCAAAGGAATTCCATTGTTGGATTTCTAAAAAAATTAAGGATTATATTATGATATAAGAGGATTTTATAAGTGATTTGGGTTGTCATTGGTTGAACCAGTTTATTTTTAAGGCATGATGAGAGGGGGTGAGTGGGTGGCCTTTTATAAGGGAGGTGAGTGGCACTCTTGTAATATTTGAAAAGAGAGAATTCTACCCACATTTTTTCCATGCCAAGTGGATCCAATAATGGATTCATATAGATATTATAATTTAATATATCTAAATATGTCCAGATAATGGGTGTTGGAAAAGTTTCTATGTCATATTTCCCCTTGAGATTAAAGTTTAGTCCCTTGGTAAACTTGTTTTTCTCATTATCACTATGATTAATTCTTACTATTTTCACAGATTATTTTGGTGAAATATTAAGTTATAATTATTATAAATTATAAATTATTATATTTAAAAATATGGAATCCATTTTTCAAAATTCAATTCAAATAATTGGTAAAAATTAATTTAAAATTAATATGTATAGATGTGTTGAGAAAGTGGGTTTTTAAAGATAATATGTTCAAAATATTACAAAACTTTTATATAAAATTTCGACATTAAACTAATTAAAATGCCCTAAATTTTATTAATATATTTCTAATTGAACTAATTATACTTTTAATATAATTGAAAATATAATTTAACTATATAAATAAATTAGAAGAAAAAGGTAGTTTTCAATTATAATTCAGTATTTTTCACTAATCCTAAAATATAAAACATTCCAAAACAATCATCCTAAGATAATTTTTATATTCGTATTTAAAAAATGAAGTTTATTTTTTCAAATAAAATCTCTAAAAGTGTTAAATTTTAATTTTAAAATAAGTTCTCCATAAAATGGCGATAAAATTTATTTTAAAAAATAAATATTTCTAAGCATAAAATTGGATTTATTTTTATCTCTTGTCTAGAGAACACATAGGATGAATGTTAAAAATAATATTGAATATATAATTTATAAATTTAATTAATATAATTTTATAATGGTTATTTTTTTTAATCTATTGGTATGAAATGAACTTATTCACATAAAAATAGTTTTTTAGAAAAAGATTTCATTTTATTTTCAAAAGGGTTTTATTTTCAATTCTGATTAATTTTTCACCATACAATTAATTATATAAACATGTGTAAACCATATTTTCATTATTCAGTTAATCTTATTAATACCTAATATTATAATATCTAGGTGATAACTATCATATAATAACATTTTAAGAATATGTCACATTTCATTTAAACTCGAAGTTACAAGTAATTTAATCTAAACTCAGTGTTTTGTGTAACATAAGACAAAAATAGTTTTTCATGTAAATAAAGATAAACATAGTGTTACTTGTAAGGAAAGCTAAAATCATTTTTCAATGAAACACTAAATATTATAAGGATTAAATTCATTTTTAAAAAAATATTTCATAAAATATTCAGGTGTTATATTATACCCCCTTAAAATTAATTTCACCCTCAAAATTTATCTCGGACATCAAACGTTTGAAATTTAAAAATTACTTCATTGAAACCCACATCTTAAAAAAAACTTTAAAAAATATTTGGAAAGATAATGGTAACCAAAATTAACTTATAATTAGGTTTCCACATAAGAGAACATAGGTGGGAAATAAATAATTATACATGGAAGAAAAACATAAATAATTATAGAGAGTGACAAAGATTATGGATAATAATAAATTTGGTGATCCAGAGAAAGTTAAAAATCACAATACCCTAAATATATGGTGATCTAAGGGACCATTTGATTCATCAAAAATGAAGGTTCTAGGATAAATTTTTTTTTCAAGATCCTTTTCCTAATGTTGAAGATTTTTTATGAGAATATATATTTTGTTGACTTCATTCTATTTTATAACCAAAATCTCACCCTTGGGTTGTTACTTGATCAACTTAAACTTCATCTCTTATTTTGAGGAATTAATGTGAATTTTTTATACCTGAAGAACAACAAGATCATAAGATCCATAGATATCATGATAAGATATTCTGTCTATCTTTGTTTATCATCAAAGAAAAATTGTTAGCATAGGTTATCCAATATGCATAAATCTTCTTATAATGAAATAATACATTAATATCAAAAACCACAATCAATGTTACACATAAACCATTTCATAAATGGTTAACCTTATGACCCTTTTGAATTATTAGAAATCAATACTTGAGAAAGAAGGTGACTAAATTTATCAAAATTATTTTTAAATTTATCCCCCTATATTATAAAGTAACTCTTAATGGTTGCATACAAAACATGTGAATACCTTCATCATATATTCTCTTGAAACACAGTAATTATTGTAAAGCCTTATTGAAATCATACATGATTATTCATTCCTTGCATAAAACACAGATTATGGGATATATTCATTAAATCCAAAAATATTTTAAACTCCATTCATGGTTGAATAAACCGGTTTTTCAATAAAGAATTACTCTTCTCTAAGGTAATCAGTTCTATCTAATTTACTTTATTTTTATCCAACACCACTTTATACAAAATAAACACCATTTTTCCCAATATCAGGAACATATTAAGGATTAACTTTCCTTAATAATGTGTTTTATATAAAATATTTCCATTAGATAACTTTTCTAGGTCATCAGTAACATTCAACATATTTTTTCAAATCCTTAACAAAAAAACTTATACTAAACAATACTTATATATTTCATACATCAAATAATTTAATATTTGAATTACAATACATAAATATGTCATTCATCCCAATTATTTATGAAACAATTAACTAAGTTTTGTCATATTATTCTTTAACACTTATTTCTTTTCACATGTCATGTATAGTCTATTATTCATTAGTTATATAACAATTACTCATACCTACTTGATGATTCTATTCACAATATTTCTCTTTAGAACATCTATTGTCATAATTCTCGTACTTTATACATTTAAAACATTCAACAATTAATGATGCCTTAGGGAGACTAATATTCCCATACATTGCATTAACTAAACAATTCATTTTCCATTTTCAATTACTTACTTTGTGTCCTTATTTTATATAGTCAAAACATCTTATTGTTCATCTAAGACATTTACTTGGGTGTTTTTTCCCACATTATTGACACATAATATATTGAATATTCTTTCCTCTATGGTATACATTTCCATAACTCTCATTGAAAACTTTTCTTAGCTTTTTTGTGAGTCTAAGAGTTGGTTAAGGTATACATTGTTAATCATGTTCTGTGAAAAGTGATTAGATTTAATCACAATGTCATTCACTCTAGTCATCATCCCATTTGATTGATCATAAAAATTTCCATCACATTCAATGTTAACCCAGTTCCTTGTAGTTACCTCCATTGACTAAAACCATAAAGAATAGTGTGAGAAACACTTATCATATCGGAAAACCACATAATAATGAAAAATCAATTATAGTATGTCTAAATAATGACACGTTGTTTTAAATACATGACAACTTAGGCGTAAGCTAGTTCATCCATGATCATAATATTTTTAAATCCTTAAAGATGGTTTATAAATAGTTTTTTAATTTCCAAATAATACCCCTAAGAGTGTCAAAATAGGTGTGAAGCACGGTCGATTGTCATGAACCAGTTCCCAATCGATTCTAAATTAATATAGCATTTTCGGAGTTTTTAACCCTGGGTACATCTATGTCAGATCCATATCTGCTTGTAGTATAAATAAAGGGATGTATTTCTAGGAAACCACCCTCTATACTTTAACAAAATTCCAAGATATTTTCCTATAATTTAACTCATCCTTAGACTTATCTTTAAATACATCCCAAAAAATATCCTAAAAATACTTATAGGGATCCCACTAATGTTTTCTCATCCTGGTTTCCAAAGGTTAACTAATCATTTCTTTTAATTCCAACCATAGATACATAGTATTATCATTCATGGATATTACATCATTTTTTATGAATATTAATTAAATTACATAAACATAAATCTAAGTATCATAATAGTTTATTGCCCTTGGAAACTTGAAACCTAATATTATAATCTAGTGAAATATCTTCAATGTTTCCCACAAGGATCTTTTCATTTATAACTCCTAATTAAAACATTTATTCATAAACTAGGGAAAGGAAACATAAGAATGCATTTTGAGATGCTCAGTAATGGTAAATAAATGATATATGTAATCATAATATGAACATAAGGGTATGAGAACATGAGCATAACATTTTAAAACCATTCCTTACATATTTATGATCATAATCATGAGTCACAGAAACAATTGGTAGTTCATAAGACATGAATCATAAAATAATCAAAGAACATGATCCATGAGAGCATAAAATTGTGATAATACATGTAATTTGTGTCATGTACATAATAATATAAAATATTATATGAATGCTACCCTCTAAGTCATTGATAAAATGTTAGGTTTGGGCTGACTACCCGTGTACCAGCTTCGTGCATGGGTTGACCACCTGTGTACCCTTGTTTTTGGGCTTGGGATAACCACCTATGTAAATTTGGGATTGGGATAAACACTCATGTACCCACCTTTTTTGTCTTGGTATAAACACCTGTGTACCTTCATTTTTCGTCTTGGGATAAACAATTATCTACCCTTTGAGCTCATGTAACATTTTTCATTACAACTCATTGGAGGAAGATATAGGTCTCACCCATCACATAATGAAAATCATATTTATGTGTGCCACAAGATAATAAAAAATAATTATTTCATAACCAATGAAATGAAATGGGTATCATAAAAATTTCATCATATCATAACCTATGGAAAAGATACATGTTTTATAATAATTCCACCATAGCATAACTAGGAAAATAAACAGGTTTTATAAGTAACAAGTCATCAAAAACATAAATAATTTATAGAAAGAATAATAACTGTATCTTGGTATCCTTGGATAATATCCATAGTATATCATAAGTATCCTCAAATAATTTCATCTTATATGGAAAATAATTTTGAAAGAATACTTGGGGCATTTCTTGAGGAAAATGGATTTTTTTGAAAATCACTTTTAAAAATGAAAAGCATTATAAAAAATATTTTAATGGAAAATAACCTTCAGAAATTATAATTTAATCATTTAAAATTTATTTAAAATATTTATTGATGAAAATATACTTTCTTCTTTGATAATTTATTTTAAAAACATAAAATAGTTTGAAAACCTTATACTTTAAACATAACATTGAAGTATTATAATAGAATCTTTGAAAATTATTTCAATAAATATTTAAAGAAAAATACTTGCCTATGAAAATTAATATAAAATACCATTTAAAAACATTTTTGAAAATATTTTTATAAAACATGGTTTTTTGAATAAAAAAAATTTGATCGAAGATAGAAATAAGGTCATATTTTCTTAAAAACACTTTCTTAATTATATTAAGTACCAAAGAGTATAAAATGGTAACATTACTTGAATATATCATTAATAAAAATAGTTTAATAAAATTCATATGAATTCTTGAGAGATATATTATAATATTTTATCCCTCAAAGTATAATCATAAACAGTCTCGATAAACGATGAGATTGTAACATAAAATTATTACCACTTTGGTAACCTTAAATCATAATACCCATGAATTAATAACATAAAATGGAACTTAAAATATAATTAGGATATATAAATTCATGATAGTATATGTTAAATGGTCTGTATATACACTTTATGAAATAATATAGGTGCATATCATAAGATATGTCTCAAAGACGGAAAATTGAGAAAAAAATACTTTACCAATTCCTAAACTTTTCAACCATAAATCGCATGGAATATAGATACCCAAATTGATATTTAAATATAATAACTTCTATTATAAATTATAATAAAATAAATTCATTGGATGTATATACACCACATAGAATAATGAGGTGGTGAATATAACATGTATCTCACAAAAGTTAAAAAGTGAGACAGAAATCCCTTACTGTTGGAGTAACTTTTTAATCGTAGTCCACATGAAATAATAACATAATTCGAATCTTTAATTTTAAATAAATGAGTTTTATTAATGATATTTCATGTAATATGACAATATATACACCAAAAAAATGAAATAAGTGGTGAATATGGCATAAGTCCCCTAGAAATAAAAGTGAGACTAAAAATCCCCTTGCCTTAAGTCTTAACTCCAATATTACTCATCAAAACATAATCTATAATAAAAATAATTTTTTTTAAATCTATTAAAAAACCATATTCATATATATCATATCCTATATTATTTTATTTTGACCTTTTATTACCCGTTTATTAATAATTCCATGTTAAAGTTTCCTTTCTGGTCTTTCAAATAAGTTTTAATTTGTCATGTTTTTGGTTATATGACATTAATAATGATCTAATAGTATAAATAATTAAAACCATTATATAAATATCATATGTATCCAGTATATATGTATTTATAATAATCAATAAAATATAGAAGTATGAAATGATATAACTTGTTCATAGAGATGGTAGATCGTACGTACGCATGAACATTGTTTCCATTTCCTTGTCATATTGAAATAAAGAAAAGTAAATGATATATATATATTATCATTATAATTTAATTTTTATTACATATATATCCTATATTTATATTAAAATCAACCTTAATATATTCCATGTAAAAATGAATGAATCACATCGCTTCACAAGGCGGTAGTCCTCCATACACACGAACGACGTTATCATATTTCCAAAAAATTAAAATCATGAATTTATGTGTTATATAATATTTATAGAATAATAATAATATAATATATATCATATATATATAATATATATACATTATTTAAATCATTATTACCAACCTTTAAAGGTTCTTATGGAAAAACAAACGACATCGATTCGCAAGGCGGTAATCTTCTGTACACACAAACAATGATTCTGTAACGCATTTAATGAAAGTCTGTATGGTTTTAGGTTGTAAACATAACATAAATAATTTCATTATATGTAAAATAATTATTTAATTATATAATAATTATATAAAAAAAATTTAACGGATTTGATGATGAAATAAAGCAAAAACATTCGTTGATGAGTGTTCAATATTCTTCAGGTATCTCCTTTTGGTTTTCACCAAAGGCCTTCCATGGTTGGATTTATTACAAATTTAAGGCCTATAGGATTATATTAAGGAATTACATAAGTTATTTGGGTAGATATTTTTTTACCTAATTGGTTTTTATGGTGGTAAGAGAGGGGATATTGGGTGGAATTTAATAAGGGAGGTTAGTGTTGCTCTATTAATTTTTGAAAAAGAAAGAATTCGACAGACATTTTATCCAGGTAAAGTGGATAAAATAATGAACCATATAGATTATAGAATTTATAAGTTTTAAATATTTTTATAAAATGTGTGTTGGAAGAGTTTCTAGGTTCTTGTTTCCCTTAAGTTTAATGTTTAGTCCCTTGGTAAACTCGTTTTTCACTTTGTCACCGTGATTAATTATAACAAGTTCACTAATAATTTTGGTAAAATTTTAATTTGGACTTATTATAAATTATAAATTATTATTATTAAAATAATTTAATACATTTTTTTAAATTTAATCCACATAATTGGAAAATTTTAATTTAAAATTAATCTCACATATGCATCGAGAAAGCGGGTTTTTAAAGTAAAAATGTTCAAAAGTTTGCAATGTTTTTATATTAAATTTCAATTTGATATAGATTTAAATGAACTAAATTGGATTAATATATTTATATTTTAACTAATTTTACATTAAAAATTATTTAAAATATAACTTAAATATATTTATAAATTAGATGAAAAGTGGTTTTCAATTAAAATTTAGTATTTTCACTATGGTTCAAAAATTTAATCATTTTAGAAAAAAATACACAATAAATTAATAATAAGATAATTTTTCTATTATTATTTCATAAATAAAGTTTATTTTTTAAAATAAATTATATAAAAGTGGTAAAAAATAATTTTAACATAAGTGCGCTATAAAATTGTGATAAAAACGCTTTTTGAAAAAAGAATAGTTATTTGTGTAAAATTGGATTTATTTATATTCCTTATATATAGAACAAATAGGATAAATGTTAATAATTATAATAATATAAAATTTATAAATTTCATTAATATAATTCATTAATAGTGATGTTTTAATCTATTGGTTTAAAATGCACTTGTGTGCATAAAAATAGTTGTTCAAAAAAGGATTTCCATTTTTTTCAAAAGGGTTTCATTTTAATTTATAATTAATTATCCACCATATAATTAATTATATAAACATGTCTAAACCATATATTCATAATTAATTTAATCCTATTCATACCTTCAATTCCAAAAACTAGGTTATAACTATTATATAATAATATTTTAATAATATGTCACACTTTTTTTAAACTCGGTGTTTCTTTTAATGTAAGATAAAATCGGTATTATGTGTCACACAAGCCAAAATTTGTGTTGCATGTAACTAAATAGGAACTCATAGTTACTTGTAATGAAATCCAATCAGTTTTTCATGTAACACTAAATATCTAAAATATTAAATTCATTTGAAATAGAAATATTCATTAAATATTTGGGTGTTACATGCATAAAACGGGTGACCATCATGGTGGGGGTTTTCATCACTACATAATAATGTATTTATCTTTAAAAAAATGTTTTATATTTATTAATTCTATTTTATATTAAATTTTAGATAACTTATTCTTGTTCTAATGAAGTTATGGGAATTCTTGGGGATTTCTTACTAAATCAATATACTTTCCCCCAGTGTATGAATCCCAATGCATAAGATGACATTGTTTGACATAATACAAGTAATGGGTAGGTCTCATATTATACTAGTAGAGAACCTTGATGTTATATTCATGTTTTTTATATAATGATTCATGTTCATTTTATTCTTTTGATTTTTTTTATGGTAGGTTATATATATAAGGGAAAATACTCCACCATGATTTAGTAAGACCCTTATTATTTATTGGTTTCCTTTTTTGTCTATGGTAAATAACCTAAGATTAGTGGAACTCCTGTACTTACCAAGACAATGGATCATGTTGGGTTGTTATGCCTATCCTTGGTAACCATGGGGTATCATCCCATGAGATTATTCATAAAATTCTCTTTTAAATATTCATCTTGAATTAATTATTTTCTTTATAATAATATTTATTATCAATCATTTTTAATTAAAAGTATAAAGGTTGCATTAATTTTTTATATTCAAACTAGCATGTTTGATATTTTTAACACGTGTATGATATGGAACACTTGGTGGGATCCTATTGGTATCTTTTCACACACCTTGAATATGACCCCAAGTGTATGCCGGCCTTGTTTTTTCTAATGTGGGAAAAAGAAAGGAACAAATTTGAGGTTGTGGTCATTCATGTTATACTTATCTAGTTATATAGTAGTAACATGAAGGTTTATTGATGCCCTGTGTCACATGGATATGGATTAAGGTCTCTTTGGTTCTTTGGGGTGTATTTTATAAACTTTTGGCATCTATCTTGTATCACCACTTCATCCTCTGATCCTAATGATTTTGTTATTTTTATTGATGATTATACTAGTACCATTTTGGTTATTTTTTATGATATTGTGTATGTCTATTTATAGCTCATCATTATTTCTGCTATGTTTTAATGTTTCTTATGACCTATTAAGGGCATGACTCCCTAAGGTATAGCATTCTTATGTCTGGTTCTTACTTTGAACCCTTTATCTATTTTATCCTTGGTTAAAATCATTATAAAATGGTGTACCCCTAATGCCCTGGTACTTATACCAACCCATGGGCATCAAAAAAACCCTTAAATCCATGTTACAGATCAACTCAGGTTCCTGAATCAATGTATTTCCTAGTTGGTTCATGACATTGAATTACAAATAAGGTGACATGGAATGTCAGACTCGTGAGTTAGATGAGTGTGTACCCTTATACCATGAGTCATTTCATTTTCTAAAACATGATATTTTATTTATCTTACAATTCGTGTGTATCCAAGGGGGTATTCTAGTCTATATACTAGTATAGACTGAGTCATGTAAACTAGAGAACACTATGTATGTTTTAAAATATCACACTTTATGATATATATCTCCCTATAAAAAACTAAAATACCAATTAAAGATGTGATCTGGTGTGTTCTTAAGCGCCACATGCCATGTGATATTTAACTCCCCCACGTAAACCCTGGTCACATTAATACCCTCATGTATTTTTTTTCAAGGACTTCACTCTATTTGATCATGAATTTGAGATCAAGATGCTATATCTACCATGATAGTTCAATATTCCCATTTCACTACGAATAACTCCACTATTTGTGCCTCCTATTTTCAAATCACTATCATCTCACCATATCCTCACATTTTGTGGCTGATTTCACCAATGTGCCATTATCTAGATACCACTATTAGCAATCCACCCAAACTACCTCCCTTTTCTATTTCCATTATTGATAAAGTTCTTCCCTAACTATATCGCCATCTATCTCACTGATTTGGGTTAGCTCTATTTAAATATCAGTTGTTGTGAAGGCCATTGGTGATCATTCATCAATAAGAGGAGGATATAGCTCAAAAAATGATGGGAGAAGATAGAATAGGGTTTTTCTTCTTTGATCATCATTAAAAACCATAAAATTATCATAATAATAAAATTTATATGATAATGTTGTGGTTTATAGGATTTACATGAAGAGAATAATTCAAGAAAATAAGAATAATATGAATTACATTATGAATGAGGCTTTAAATTTAAAAAGGAGAGTCCATAATTATTATAGGATTGGTGAATCTTAAATGATTCACTCATGATCGATTATTTTTTTGGGTTTTCAATGAGTTATCCCCTAAAATTACACCTAGGGTTCCATTCTTCAGTTATAAATGATGTTTAATCTCCCAATTAGGGATATTAGTGATATATTTATAATCTCTTAATTATTTAAACTAATGATTAGAATAAAATATGACAATGAATCGATATAGGGACCAAAATACATATATAAAAATTACATCTCTTCCTATTAAACTACCTCATTTAATATATAACCACAATATAATAATCCATATCCAATAATCTATTTTTGGAGAAATAAATTATTTAATTTTCCTATGTGTGTGGTCTAAAAACAATATATTTAAAATATTAAATATTTTTCAATGACCTATGAAACTTCTAAAAATATACCATCCAATTGAATTACTTAATAAATATTATTAAAAACATTCAATGAAATTAAAAGAACAATCTTGATCCTTTTAGGCTTTTCATATTCAAGTATTTTCATCCTAAAAGGAACAACTCACTCAAATAGTTGAAGGTATTAATCCTACTTTTGATCTGATCACTCCCACATGCTATTCTAAAGACTATTATATTAACACAACATGCACACAAATGGGATAACTCACCCCCAAAATTTGTTTTGTTATCCTTCCTCAATCATTATTATATACTCTATAAAATTAGTTTAATCCTAGACATCCAAATGAACCTAGTCAATGATATGTGATGGGTTATATAAATATTTATTCCGCTATGATGCATGGAAAATGGTGTGAAACCTTACCTACTATATACATAATCTATAATGTCTTGATGAACCTAAATATAAATTTCATCCTTATCATAAAATCCTCAATCCAGGATGAGGCAAGAACTTTAAGAACACATAATATCCCACATCAAAATTAAAATTCCTATATCTCTAGTATATATATATGAATTTTAAAAGTTCAAAACTATCTTCATATACCCATGGATCACTTACACCTTCTTTTTCATCAAATGCACTAGCTTGATCCCCAAAAGAGATGACTCTCCAATCACCTACCAATAAAGGGTTCACCTATAGGGTCTTTTATATAGGGTCTTGAAAGGTTCCATGCTAATAGTAGAGTAGTAATTTTTGTTCTATACAAACTCTAACATTAGTAGGTTATAAACCTAACTCTTATCAAAATTTAGTGCATATGCTAGTAATATATCCCTCAGAACATTAATGGTTCCCTCTCCCTAGACATCTATACGGGGATAGAATGTTATACTCAAATACAAGTGAGTATTAAATTCATCCGAAACTAATTTCCATAATTGAGAGATTAATTAATTATCCCTACCAAAAACAATAATTAATGTAACTCATTACAATAAAATCCATGTAAATGCATCCTAATATCTCCAACAAACTCTATTCCTGAATAAGAATGAAGTGATACAACTTGGTCAGTTGGTTGATGATCACCTCTATAGCATCATGACCCTTAACTGAAAGTGCAATTATAATTATGAAATACATCAATATATTATCTGTCTTCAATAATAGAACATCAAGGAGTTGTCAAAAATTGATCCAGACCCAATTTCAAACCTTCACCTACTGATGGGTCGGGAACTATGACACAAAATCTTCAATTATCTTATTTATACTTAGTCACCAAAACCAATACTCAATATCTCGGTATATCTTTGAAAAAAAGAATGCACATCCAAATTGGAGGTATGAAACTCCATAAATACCAACTCACAAATCCTATATTTAACCACTATTTATCCCAATAAGATGATGGCATGATTCCCACCTTTAGAAAATTCATCGGTTGTATCTTTTGAAAATTATTATTTTTGAAACAATTTGTAATAGATACATCTAAATTGGTCTTCCCTCATTTGGTAAATAACTATAGTGCCCACTACCATTTATTGAAGATAATAAATGACTCCATCTTTTACCTAGGATAGATTCATCAAGGATATCTATTATGTTTCTTCTTAAACCAATTCAAAATGAGATTAATTATTATTGGGAAAAAATCCCTCAAAGTATCATTGAATCATTTTTGAGGTGATTGTGTTTGTTGAAAAAGTGGGCCTCCATGTTTTGTTTGTGGACAAAGAAGACCATGGTGTATGAGTTTGTTTACAAAGGGGGATTAAATGGTGATTTATCAGGTTCAATGGATGCTTTCAACAATCCATGATTGATTGAAGAACCTCAACAAAGGAATGGATGATTTGGAAGCGGTACAAAAAGAGCAGATACAAGGTGGTTCCGTTTTCCATTATTTGCCAAATTTTTGGGCCTGAAAATCATAAAATGGAGAGATGTGTTTTTGGAAAAGGGAGGTGCGTGAAAAATTGGAGTGGTGTGCAAAAAATATAGCGGCATGTAAAAAATCAGTGGTTTGTGCAAAATATCATCACGGTGCATGGAAAAATAAAGTGTTGTGCGAAATATTAGCATGGTGCGTGAAAAAGTGATTGGTGCATGAAATATCAGCATGTTGTGCGAAATAAAGGAGTGGTATTTTTCAAGCAATAGGTGTTTCCAGATCAGAAGCTCGAAAATTTTAAAAGGCATGAGGTGCGCGAAAAATTGGAGAAATGCACGAAAAACGATGTTGCGCGGAAGATGTGTTTTTCACGCTCGAAGTGAATTACGCGCTCAAGGAGGGTTTTCCATGAGGGGTTGATTTTGCCTATAAATATGAAGTGACCCCCCCCCCTCATTTAGTACAGCTCAATAGTTATGTAATACCCGAGAAGTGGTGCGTGAAATTGAAGTTTCAATGGAGTTGAACGTAAACATAATTTTTTCACGTAAAGTCTGGTGTTACGGGAAAATTTACGACTGCATGTAAAACCAGTGGTTGCGTGAAAAGTAGATTGTTGTGTGAAAAGTGAATTTCATGAAAAAGTAGAAAATTTGGAACAAGGCAGCGTAGAGGTTGCGCGTAAAAGTTTTTGTGCATAAAATCATTTGTTGCACGTAAAAGGGGAGTTTCCTGTAAAAGTGATATTGCACGTAATGTGAATTTCACGCAAAAGAAAAAAATTATGCGCAAGGTGAAGTAAGGGATGCGCGTAAAAATTGGGGTTGTCTGTTGTACCTGGTGCAAAGTGAGATTCATCTGCGGGTGAAATTTGAATGTCAATAGAGCATCTATCAACAGTTAAGGATGCATATTTCATTAAAGATAATGAAGAGACCTATAGGTCTATAAACTGTGAGTGGATCCCTTCCAAGTACAGTGAACCAAGTAATAGGAAGAAGGATTTCCTTTCTATATATAGTGAGCTTGAGATAGAGGAACAGGGAGTGACCCTTGAGAAAGTAGTGAGCTAAACCTCAACTTTGTAAAGGAAGTGAGCCTAGGCATAAAAGTGATCTATCCCGAACATTGTAAATTGGCAGTGAGATTTATTGGTTTTGGTACAGAGGCACATCGTCTTTGTATGCTCCTTGGACATATCCTAGTGATGGTGAACTAAGTAAAAATCTTTGTGTCTTCCTGCTTGATTCCCTGCATTGCATTCAAAGAATCTTCATCAGATAAAGAAGAAAAGAAGTGATCATAATAAACACACAAGTGCAAACAAAGTGACCTTTGTAATAAAGAGGTCAAGATCCAGTGGGGCAGGAAAATTTTGAAAAAGAATATTGATACCTTGATTCACCCCCCCCCCCCCACTCAGGGTATATATTCCCCTATTGGTCCTAACAATTATTATGGGCATCAAATTCTATACTACATTTCCCTAGATTATAGACTATTTGGAAGTCGTGGACTTGTGGTAACTCTACCCACTTCCTATTCTTTAGGTTAATATCTCACTATTTGAAAATGTACCCAATACTATAGTGATATTTGTTAATAATTAATCACTTATAAAGAAGGTAGTGCCTCTAAATTTTGAATGAAAACACAACTATTATAAGATCAGAATCACTGATTGTATAGTTCAACTCATTGGGTATCAACAACATAAACCCATAAGTAATCATCCCCTACATCTATATTAATAAAAAATTTATCCTAAATCTAGAGGCATTTCAAAACGCCACATATTCGATTCCTTCCTCCAATAAACACAATACAAGAGAATTATTCAACCTTTGTTTCATCCCCTTGAAATATTTCTGATATCGCTTGAACCAAGTGAAATATTTCCCATTTTGGGTGAGGTTAGTCATGAGAGATATAATTTTAAAGATGTTTTACCTGAATCTTTGGTAATAACTCACTAGAGTAAGAAAGTTTCTAACCTCAAACATTGTCTTGGGTGGGACCCAAGATATCATGACCTAAAATTTCATTGGAAAAAACATTACACTACCATTAATATAACACAATCTAAGAAACGGACTTACCAAATCTAGAACAAATAGATTTAGAGATTATTTAATAGTCAGTATTATCAAATAAATTATAGAGAAATACTCAAATGTTAGGTATGATTCACCTATTTCTTGGAATATATGAGGATTTTGTCAATAAAAATTACTATGAAATAGTATGGTAATGGCTAAAAGATATAGTTCATGAGTCTTATATAAATAATAAAAAAATTATTACTTAAAGGATATCACTAAAAACTTATAATGACCATAAAGATACTGGATAATAATATACGATATGTACTCCTCTAAAACTCTAGGGAAATGATACCTAAACCTAAAATAAATATTTGAGAACTACTTCACTACTTTCAACTATTAAAATAAGTATTTGATCATTAGAAGAGGTTATTTTTTCTTGATTTTTACTTGTTTTAAGTGAGGATAGTCAATATAAATCCTCATACTACCCATTATCCTTCTTGGAGAATAAAATATAAGATGCTTAAGGGGACACACTAGGTTCGATGAAACCTTCCTCTAAAAGGTCCTCCAATTGTACCTTTAGCTCACTAATCTCATCCAAGTCTATTTGGTAAGTTTTATAAGATATCGTTACAGTCCCAAGATGAGATCAATACTAAAATCATTATCCTAGTTAAGGGAAATCAAGGGACATCCTCTAGAAAGAATCCATATACTACTCTAAAAATAGGGATTTTATCCTATGAAGAATACATAGTGTAAAAAACAAATCTCATCTACTAGTGGGAAATTAGATAAAAATACCTTACGGTAGGCCCTATAAATTGAACTTGAAGATCCCACTCATCATTAAAGGTGAAAATGTACCCATCTACTTGACAACATATCACCTCATAATGATAGTAACAAACCCAAGAATGTATTGTATATAACTAGTAAAAACCATGTATGATGTCATAAGATCTCATATATTTATGATGGGATCCCAAAAAACTTCTCTCCTTAAAAATAAAGCTTGTATTTATGAAAAATGATGGTGAGAAGATGATTTCCTCTCATAGGAGTCTCTAGTCAAAGACTTCATGCTAGGGGCTCCACAAGTATTCCTAACTTCTAAACTAATGATACAATAAGGAAAAAATAGCTCATGTTGATGTTGATAAGTAAAAGTTCCATAGAAATGAATACATGGATCATAGCTCAATTCATATTTAGTTTCTCCCAATTATAGCTCTCAATCACATGTATTTTACCATATCCCTATATGCTTACACCATGTGCCTAACAAATATCACCTACAACTGGTGGAGGTGGGAGTGGATCAAAGAATCATAAATCTCTAACTACTCTTATTTCCTCATTAACTCCTCTATATAAATCTCCTCTGATAGGGACACCCTATCCTCTATGTGGAGGCCTTTGATTCTGATGCTTCCTCTGATAAGGAGGTTTATCCATGGAGCCACCCCAACTTCCTTCAGTTTCTCACCTGGTCGAATAAACATGAACCAAGTGTTTTATGACTCTATATTCATAAAAATTATTATCTTCCATCTATTTATACCATGTGTGATATCCCTATATCATTAATCCACTTGACCAGGATCATGAATTCAGCAACCTATAATGATGAGATCCTAATGAAAGTTGTTGGTTAGAAACTACTAAATACTTTTCCACAAGGTGGAAGAAACCATCCATAGTCCTTGGATGGGTCTCTTGAAAAAAAACACAATAATAAGGGATATATCTATAAATCCGGTGTATATGGGGACATATAGAGGTATAGCCTCATCTCAAATATCCCTTTAGTGTCCTTACATGAAGTTCCAATCCCATAGAAAACCATCATGAATCATGTATAGGGATTACCACATGAGGTTTTTAAACCTCAATGCATACTCCACCATGATCATGCATCTCTTCTAAAGATATTACAGTCCATAAACTCATAAAAATACAAATATCACTAGATAATACTTTTTTGTGAACAAGAACTCAAACTCTGAATAGGATAGAGTGGCCTCATCCTAAGTCTAAGTAATCAGTATCCACCAACGTATAACTATGGCCTAAAGAATAATCAATGAGAGAATCACCATATTGTTAGTGGGTGTCTAAACTAGATGGAATATCTGAGCCAAAAACTACATCAAATCCTCTACCACATGAGGACTGGGATCACCTAAAAACCTAAGAGACCATTGAAACTGAAATAATTCAGCACACTCATCCTTAGGGTACTCTTGTCCGAATTAGTAGAAACTACCATTTTCCCCCATAACTGGAGGGTATTCCCTCTGTAAAAAAAGTTGGGGAACTTCCCTTCAGTCATGAGGAAAAGATATCATCTGCTCAAGTCCCAAGAATGATGTCTCATTTCTCAAATGATCAGCAACTGGAGGTTATAGTATTAGCCTGGTCCTTTCATGACCTTGCCTCTAAATCTGAGATGGATTTCAATGTGGTGGAATCCTACATTAAACAAGTGGAACCCATTTTTATTTTGTCATATCTGGTTGATCTGAATCAAGATGGACATAGAAAAATTCATAACTAACTTTCCACATGATGCATCATGACAATAAATAGGATATTAGCCACATTTTTTAGCCATGTTTTCTGTAAATGTGGATAAATTTAAATTTATCCTTGTTTTTATAAAAACATGGGTAATTTAGCTATGTTTTTTTAGTCATGTTTTAAAATTATTATGATTTTTAATTTAGTTACATTTTAGAACATGGATAATTTAATAACATTTTGAAATGTGGCTAATTTTTGTTTCAAATATGTTTTTTTAAAATGTTACTAGTTTTTATTTTAACCGTGTTCTAAATGTGACAATATTAAATAATAAATTAAATGTTATTATATTTGTATATATTTATAATAGTATTAAAATCATTAAAAATAAATTTTATTCATATAAAATTAATATCTATAGAGAGAGATGAATACATATTGATACATACATAGATACATACTTATGAACACACACATGCATGTGCAGTTAAAAACATAATTACAATTATTTAATAATAACTAAAAAATTGTCATTAATAATGAATGATTAATTATGTGAATATATATTTAATGATATTAATAATTAAAAAGTATATATACACACACTGATATATAAAAATATATTAATTTATAATATATATATATATATAATTATATATATACATATATTAATATATTAATATATTAATCTAAACATATATTAAATTATATATATATATATATATTAATTTTAAATAATTTATATTTTCACACACATAGATATTAACATGTATATATATAAATACAAATCCCTATGTATAAGAAACATAAAATTCACATAGGTCAGGTGCTTCATATCCATGATGAAAACCCATAGGTTGATCCTCCATTACTGTGAATTTTAAAAAATTTACAGGATGTTTTTTGGTGCTTATCGACATACATGATGTGGTGGGGTGGTCTGTTTGTGTCAGAAGCAACTCGCACATAGGGGGAGAATCACCAGGGGTTTGGGACAACATATGCATGATATGGGTTAGTGGCATGTGCAATGCCCATGTAGGAGGAATTTCATTTTTAAAAAATTAATTTAAATTATATAAATATTTAATATACATTATCCACTGATGTATAAATTCATGTAAAATGAGTCCATTTGTCATAAACAAGTTCAGCCACATTTCTATTCTCGATATTTCCTCCTCATCCTTAGTGTTTTGAATCAATAACAACCATTAATCTAAATCCCCAGAGAGATGATAAAATACCATGAAAAACTTATCCATCTCAATACTTCCAAATTCAAGAAACATGTTATCTAAGGAACTTATCCTTTTCTCAACTATAAATATATTCATAGTTTCATTGAATTATAGAGTTTTTTGACACATAAATCGATCTAAAATTGTTGCACAGCATTTTGGATCAAAATATTCTCTATAAGGTAAAGTTTATTGGTCATAACTAGAGTCAACTATCCCAATATAGTTATAATGTTTTCAGTTCTAGCTATAGATCCAGATCTAGCTTTATTGCCTTTCCCAAGAGGGAAATCCATACATGGATTATGTTCATTGATATAGTTTACATTCCTTCCACTATAATCCATTTCTAAATAATGGAATATACTACATTAGAACATAAATTTATGAATCAAAATGAATAATTTCAAAACAATAGAATCACTTAACATAAATTGAAAACTAATATCAAAATCATAAGTTTGGTTTCATTAGAAATATTCTCAAGGTTTATCATAATATTATGTTCCCTAATTTATGTTTTCTTAAATATAGTTCATAAGATTTATACTAAACATACTCTAATACTAACAATAAATACTGAAACCCTAGTAGCCCGGAGCCGGTAGTGACATTATTACATTAGAACTATATACAAGAAATCACATACCAAAGGACCAAATAATTTATTATCATTATTGAGATAGATTCATAATTTAATTTTATATTTATATTTTAAAACTTAAAAGACACTGTATTATTTTCTCCTAGATCATTATTATTCCCTTTAGCGTATCCCCATTTATTAATCATAAAAACATCCTAGTATCCTAGGAAAAATAAACATAATAAAGGGGTAATATAAGATTCTTGGTAAGGGTATGAGTACATTGGAAGATAAATAAGGCATGAATAATATGGCAAGAAATAAGTGTTATCAAATAATTCCATATGGAAAATAACACGAGCTATAACATATCCATGGATATAAAAACTATTAAAATAATCACATGGAAATAAATAAATGATTTCATAATGATGGAATGCATAATTTGAGACATTTAGAACTTTTCGTTGAGTCCTCTTACTATGACATCTAAACTGTCAAGGCCTTGTGCCAATACATCTATACTATCAAGGCCTAATGCCACGAAATCTTACATATGTAGGAAAGTTCTCAACCAAATACCTAAGCTAGTTTGTCTCATGATACCTAACAATGCATCGAAGGGCTATGTAATTCTTGTACCCACCCATAAATTATTAATTTCAATGCATTTACATATGAATAAATAATACAAATTAATCAATATGCCTTAAAAATCAATAACTACCCATATTAGAAGAACTAGAATATGCAATATCAATACTTTCCCCAGAAAAACTGATCAAAAATCATCCATAAAAATATGGTGGATTGTATCAAAAGATAATAACCCCATTAAATAATAATATATAATAAATTATATTGACATGGATGAAAATAATTTAAAATTTTCATTTTAAAATTCTTGAGGAAAATACCATTTTCACCTTGAAATCATTTATTTAAAAACATTAAAAATATAAAGGAAAATATATTATTTGAAAATAAACTTTTAAAATTGTAAGGGATGTTTCAAATAAAATATTATTCATGATGGTGTGAAAATATTTTCATGTCATATAAGTTAAAAAAATACTTTTACACTATTTATGAAAAGGTTAAAAAGTATCTCATTTGGAAAATAAAAAGAATCCTTCTTTAAAACTGTTTTTTAAAAATTAAAAAATGGTTAAAATGTATTTAATAAATCATTTTTAGAATGTTTAGAATGTTTTTGGAAAATATTTTTACAAAACATGGAAATTGAAGAAAAATATTCCCCTCGTGGGAACTTAAATATAAACAATCCCAAATAATGATGAGATTGTGAAATAACCCATTACTACTTTGGTATCTTTTGAATCATAATCCCCATGAACGAAATAAATTAAATTTAATCTTAAAATACAATGAATAAAAATATATTAATTATATAATATATCAAAGTTTTAGTATATACACGACACAAAATAAATAATTGTTGAATATGGAAAATGTCTCATAGAAGTAAAAGTTAGACTAGAAACCCTTACCTCAAGTCAGATTTCATTCATATGAGTCTAAAACTCATGTATAATAAATATATATTTTTTGTAAATATGTTATATAACAATACGCATATATATCATACCATATATGATTTACTTATAAGATTTTATCAGTCATTTATTTACAATTATTTGTTAAAATCACTATTCTGGGTAATAACTATTTTTTTTTCGTATATGTTTTGGTTTGGTTGTTTTGGTAATTTTACATTTACAATAGTTCTATAATATATGTAACGTAAAAAATGATATAAATAAATTATATATTAATTATATATGTATTGATAGTATTCCATAAAATTTAGAGATATGAAAATATATTACATCGTTCATGGAGATGGTAGGTCATACATACACTTGAATATTGTTTTCATTTTTTGATGAATGAAATGAAAGAAAAGTAAATAATAATTATTAAATTGTAAGAACCCGGTTCTTATTCTTTAGGTACGGGTTTCTTCCTTTCTCCTTTCCTTAAATTTTTTGAGAAAATAAGGAAAATTGGGAAAAGATCCCAAATTTTGAGACTACACACCGTTTACTATTCCACACGCCGTGTACTTTGGTCGTGTGGAATGAATACACAAAGTGTGTAGCCATGTTGGCGACGAAGGATGTAAAAACTGACTACACGTTGTGTCGTAGGTATTTACACGTTGTGTGGTCAGTTGGCAGGGAAATAGTAAGGTGATGGAAGCAGCTGCCAGATGGGCGACAATACACACCGTGTAGTCAAGAATACACGTCATGTACTCATATCGACGGATTAACAGTTTGGCGGTGCTGCCAGAATAACAGTTAAATGAGGGAAGTACACACCGTGTACCCAAAAGTACACGTCGTGTAGTTTGTTTTTTCGCATAAAATGGGCATTAGCCAACCCTGTTCACAGGATTGTCTTAGAACCAGACAGATCTCGGGGGAGGAGGCCGGACCTTCGAGGATCAACCGATTTAGTATTAGGAATCTGATTCCACTTCTGTCGATCTCTTTAGAACCACAAAGGTAAGAGATTCCTTCTCCTTTTGTGTTTCTCGCCAACTCTTCCTCTACAGAAAGTTATTTGAGGTTGAATGAGAATTATTTTACCTCAGATCTACAAAGTTCTTGGATGTTTCCGAAGGCATCGTTTCGGTATATCGATCACGGGTGATCGAGGTAGGTGTCTTTGTGTTTAATTTCCAACTGATTTGTATTTTTGTGTACTGTTGTGATATGTGCCCATGAATGGGGTGTCGGAAGTCTGAGGCCTTGTTAAATTAAATACGTAGAGTTTTTTAGGTAATTTAAATGTGATAATAAACTATTTTTTGGGATCGCTGCTTGGATCCAGGACCACCCCGGGGATGCGTTCCTATATTTATCCGTTTGGCCAGGATACCCGAGGGTATGCCTTTATAATAATGATTATATAATTTCCATGAGAGGAATTGCATTTGTATTGCATGTATATTGCTTGTTTACATATGGGGCATGGCCCAGTTACTTTTTTAGCCTGAGGGAAGTGTTGTGATTAGCCTATGGGAAATTTACTACTTAGCATGTGGGAAACTTCTTCTGTGCCTGTGGGAAATTGACTCTGTGCCAGTGGGTGACACCTCATACTCCTGTGGGAAATATTCGATATGCCTGTGGGTAGATTACTGAGTTTTGATTCTCTTTACCTGAGGGTAAGGGTTTACGCATCTTAGGACACTGGCTGTTTTACTTAGAACATTCAATGTGGTGATATCTTAAATTGAATGTTTAAAAGAATAATAAAATGGCAATATAACTGTTAATGTTAGTTACTTTTGAGTACTGCTTTGGTTATTTAATTTTACTACTGCACACTGTTGTTGCATATTTTCACACAGTTGGGCACGGGCCTTTGGTGGATGCCTACTAGGATTTATTTCTCACACCCTGTTTGGGTCATGTCTTCGGCCCAAACAGATTACATTTCTGCGGGTGTGGATAAAGGAAAGGGACCCTATACAGGTACTTGATTGTTGCTGGGAAGTAGGGGAGTATGGGACTGAGCTTTGACTCGCGATGCCGTTGGCTGTTCTGTTTTGCTTTTATGTACTTGTACTTCAGTTGTATTGTATTGCAGTGTAACATGTTTGGGATGTTTTATAGAATGGTGAAATGCTGCATTTTCAAATATATATGACTTTTGGTTTCCTTGTTATTATCAATTATCCATTTCTGTTATATTTATTGTCTACCACTTCCACTTGTTGTATTCTATTTGTCTTTTCTGCTGCGCTGTACATTGACAAATGAGGGCATAGTTTCCCCACTATCATACTTAGGCCCTCGCTGCTAGTTGGCAGCCTCTGGCATTTGGGGAAATGCGCTTGAGTTCACGTGGCGAACCAAGTTCGGGGCACTCGTTGAGTGGCACCCGAAACCGGGACGTTACAAAGTGGTATCAAATACATTCTCTTCTTTGACTTACTATTTGGATCCTTAGTCAGGGTTAGGACGACAATGGTATTTGGTAATAAGTTGTGCCCGGGCGTAGCTAATCCATGTACAGGGGAAAGCCAATTTACCTCATGTTGTAATTTTTCTGATTTTGCGATTTTATAGTTGAATTGATTTTCACCAAAGGGTGACGCACTTGTATTGTTCTATTTATATTTTATTATTGTCTTCTATTTAGTTGAAACCTGAGGAGATGAGGGTATGCCATCTCATGCATCATTTAGGAACATGCTAGAAATCACATGCCATGCATAGTTCCATGCCACGTAGGTGCATTATCAATGGCATGTTGGTGTGATAGATGATGTGCTAGTAAAAGAATGTTGTTGTGATAGCTACTTTGATAGATACCTACTGTTTGATAGGGTATTTTTTGAAACTATATATAGAATGGATGCCAAACATTGGTTTTTTGGGGATTATGGGCCCTCATTGACCAAAATTTGGTGGATCATTGACTGTTTATCCGGTTATAACACATATAAGATTCCAAACATTGATTCTCGGGGAGTATGGGCCCTCTCAGATTGGAATTTGGCACTTAGGTGATGTTTTTCAGTATTTTCTGGGTTCTGGGGAAGTTTCTGAGGCATACTGTCCAGAAACCCAGTATACACGTCGTGTAGTACCTTAAACACGATGTGTATGTTCTTCTGTTCGGGAAGAAAATAAAAACTTTTTGAGTACACACCATGTACCCTAAGTACACGCCATGTAGTCCTTCCCGTTTCATAGACCATGTGGGCAGGGACATGAGGAAGGAGAATTCTTTAGGAGAACACGTCGTGTACCAGAAGTACACACCGTGTACTAGAAGTACACACCGTGTACTGTTGACCTGGAGTCTGCCAGTGTAACTAACAACATGGACGGGGGAGACCTTAATATATACACGGCGTTTCCACTATGGAACACACCGTTTAGTTTGATTTGGGATCTGACCATGTAACTAACAACACGAGTTGGTGTAATCCTTTCGTGTACACTCCATGTGTATATTGAACACGCCATGTAGTTGGATCTATGTATCTAGCCGTGTAACTAACAACACGAGTCGGTGAAGCTCGTCTAGTACACGTCGTGTAACTGTGGGACATGCTGTGTAGTCTTGACCAGTGACAGAATGTGTGGACCTGACCATGTGGCTGGGAAACGGGGTAGTGTACAAGCTATGCGCGGGTGTAACATGCCATGTAGTATCAAGGCGAGAATTCGGTCGTGTCACAAATGACACGGGCAGTTGAAAAATTACACCATACATGCCATGTAGATTATATACAGGCCGTGTAGTTTTATTTAATGGGGTTCGTGTGTCTTGGACGTGTAGAAGGACCCGGGCAGGGAAGAGAAGTCAGGTACATGTCGTGTAGTCAGTATACACTCCATGTAGTATTGTTGTGAAATCTTAAATTCATTCTTCCTCCTGTTCCCCTTTTGGTTCCTTCATTTTCATACTGTGATAATCTTGATCTAAGGTGTGTGTTTGACCTTGTAGTGTCTTGCTGTCGAGAAGTTTATGAATTGTTCTCCAGGAGAGCGGCAACAAGTATACTCTGGAGATGGTGGGCCATGGGCTACCAGTTGATCCTCCAGCAGAGCCAGATGCAGCGTCAGCCATAATACCGGACACAGGCACGGAGGCGCAGTTCCGTGAAGGCTTTATGCGGTTCATGCAGACCTTTCAGGGGGCACCGCCGGCTGCCACATCTATGGTCGAGCTGACTCGTATCTTCCATCAGTAACATCCACCTACGTTTTTAGGGGACGGCGGACCACAAGATACAGAGTCTTGGCTGGCGTCGATGCAGACTATTTTCGAGAACCTAGAGACGCCTCCAGGGCGGAGGGTTAAGCTCACGACTTATATGCTACTTGATTCTGCCAAGAGGTGGTGGGATGTTACCACATAGTCAGAGCATCACAGAGACATGGAAGGGAAGATTTCCAGACAACCTTCTATGACTTTTTCTTCCTAGAGATGCTGATGGAAGATCGATCTTAAAAGGTCATGAATTTTCAGTAGGGCGCTATGTTGGTGATGGATTATTCTGCTCATTTCACCGAGCTTCAGCGTTTTTCACCCATTCTGGTGGGCGATGAGACGCTGAGAGCTAGACGCTTTGAGGATGGTCTTAGATATGACATCTAAGCACTGGTGAATGTTTTCAGGTTGCCTTAAGTACATGCTATTGTGAACTAGGCGTTGATTAAATAGAAGAACTTTTGGGAAGCTAGTAGTGTGGTCCAGGGTGGTTCAGCACCAGTTTCTAGGTCTATTTCTACTGGTAAGAGGAAGAGACAGATGGACTTCTCTCAGGGTGGCAGTATCAGGCAGAAGAATGGTTCAGGTTTCCAGATCATGTGCTACCAGTGTGGTAAAGAGGGGCACAAGCGACCTCAGTGTCCACGTGACCCAGTGGAATGTTGGGCTTCTGGTAGGATGGGTCATCTGCAGCGCTTTTGCAGGGAATTTCCACCAGTGGCTAGTGAGAAGGGTTCTGTGCAGACTCCACGTGCAGGGGCAGGACCAGCAGCTTATTACTAGTCGGGGAACTGGAATACATCAGGGCATGTAGGAAGGGATGGTGGACATGGTCGTGGTAGCCAGACACTTGGATCTTAGAGGCAGTAGGGTGGGATAACTTAGGGTAGTGAGGTTGTGTCACAGGGCCGCGGCACTGGGCAGACATATGCAGTACAACAGACCCAGGAAGAGCAGGATCCCGAACCTTCTACTGTCAGGGGTACTATTCTAGTAGCTTCTGTTTTATCTTTAGTACTTTTCGATACGGGTGCTACACATATCTTTATATCTGTACCCATTGTGGAGATCCTTGGGCTCGATGTTTCTACTTCCTCTATTGTTATGACATTAAACACTCCGTTGGGAACTAGAAAGGCTAGTGTGTGTCAGTGTAAGGAGTTCCCCCTTGAGGTTGGAGGGTATCACTTTCTTTGGGACATCTATGTCTTGGATATGACAAGATATGATGTCATTATCATGATGGACTGGTTGGTTCCCTTTCGAGTCTTTGTGGATTCCAATCGTCGCAGGGTGAGATTCACATCACCATAGGGTGTAGAGTTTCTATACAAGGGTGAGTGGGATGTTCAGGAAAGTCGAGCTGGACCAGAGCATCATGGGTGAGGCGGTATCACAGCCCAGATTGCAAGCTTATATCTGAACGACCAGGGGACTTGTGAGAAGGATTTCCCTCCAGTGTTTGATCGTTTCAGGGATGTCTTCCCGGACGACATTTCCGGTCTTCCTCTAAAGCGTGAGGTGGATTTCTCTATTGAGCTCGTTCCAGGAACAGTGTCGGTGTCCATTCCTCCTTATTGGATGGCTACACTAGAGTTGTAGGAGCTCAAGAGACAATTAGAGGAGTTACAGGCACGGGGTTTCATCCGACCCAGTACTTCTCCTTGGGGTTTGACAGTCCTCTTTGCGAAGAAGGCAGACGGTACCCTTAGACTATGTGTGGATTATCGGAAGTTGAACCAGTTGACAGTTAAGAACCGATATCCCTTTCCAAGGATTGATGATCTTTTTGATCAACTTTATGGAGAAAGAGTGTTCTCTAATATTGACTTGAGATCTGGATATCATCAGCTGCGCGTTAGACCATCTGATATACCTCTCACAACTTTTAGGAGAAGGTATGGTCTATATGAGTATACAGTTATGCCGTTCAGACTCATGAATGCACCAGCAGTTTTCATGGCTCTGATGAATCGTGTATTCCATCCTTATCTGGATTCTTTTGTGGTAGTATTCATGGATGATATCTTTGTGTACTCTCACACTTGACACGACCATTCCACCCATCTTGAGATCGTATTGAGTACACTAAGGGAGTATCGAATATATTCTACGATCTCAAAGTGACACTTTTGGATGGACCAAATACACTTCCTGGGTCATATCATCTCAGTGGAAGGAGTTGCAGTAGACCCAGAGAAGGTGAGAGCAGTAGTTTCCTGGGAGCATCCTAAGAATGTGTTTGAAATACTGAGTTTCTTGGGGTTGTCTGGTTACTAAAGATGCTTCATACAGGACTTCTCCAGTATAGCAGCGACGTTGATGGATTTGACTGAGAAGGGTGTGAAGATCGTTTGGTCAGAAGCTTGCGAGACAGCCTTCCAGGATCTGAAGGGAAAGTTGAAATCAACACTGATCCTGATACTCCCAGAGCAAGGGAAGAGCTATACAGTTTACTATTATTCATTAGGTATTGGTCTAAAAGTTTTGTTGATGCAGGTTGATCGAGTAGTTGCGTACGGGTCTCTGCAGTTGAGGACAAATGAGGGGAATTACCCGACGCATGATCTCGAGTTGGCTGTAGTTGTTCATGCATTGCACTGTTGGAGACATTGTCTCTTGGGAGACCATTTTGTGGTGTTCACGAACCACAAAAGTCTCAAGTACATCTCTACCCAACGTGACTTGAACCTAAGACAGTGAAGGTGGGTTTAATACCTTCAGTACTTCGATTTTGGGCTTGCTATTCACCTGGTAAAGGTAATGCAGTAACTGATGCACTAAGCAGGAAGACTTAGACACAGGAAGTGCAGGAGTCCAGCGGTGAATGGCAGCTTATGGCTTTGTTCTCTAAGATGCATTTAGAGGTGCATGACAGTCAGGGCCAGACTATCTTTCATCTTTAGCTGTGAATTCTTTCCTCCTGGATAGAGCGAGGATGAGATAGCTATCTGATTCAGATGGCCTAGTTCTATGGGAGTCGGTGACCAGTGAGGACCCTTCTCTTGGTTGGACGATAGGCGATGCTGAAGTATTGTGTTTCCATGGATGAGTGTGGGTTCCAGGGGATATATGTGAGGAACTGATGTTGGAGTTTCATGCTTCAGCTTGGGCAGTTCATCCCAGGGTTACCAAGATGTACTAAGACTTGAGACGTCAGTACTGGTGTCCGGGTATGAAGAGAGAAATAGTTGGTTTTGTTACGAGGTGTTCCACCTGTCAGCAGGTGAAGGCAAAGCATCAGAGGCCAGGAGGACTCTTACATTAGTTACCCATTCCGGCATAGAAATGTGATGATGTCGTGATGGACTTCGTGACTAGGTTGTCGAGGTCACCTCGAGGAAATGATGTCGTGTGGGTTGTTGTGGACAGACTCAAAAAGGTAGCTCACTTTTTTCTGATCAGGGAGACCTTCGGAGTTGACGAGCTCGGGAAGTTGTATATCCGAGAAGTCGTACTTCTTCATGGGGTCCCATGTTCTATCATTTCAGATAGGGACTCCCATTTTACATCTTGTTTCTGGAAAATTTTTCAGAGGGAACTGGGTACACAGCTGATTCTGAGCACAGCTTACCACCCTCAGACTGATGGTCAGTCAGATCGTATAATATAGATGCTTGAGGACATGTTGTGTGCTTGCATCCTAGAATTTGGGGGCTCTTGGGAGAAGAATATACCCATAGTTGAGTTTGACTATAATAATTTTTTTCAGGAAACTATCGAGATGGAACCTTACGAGGCTTTATATGGTAGGCCATGTCAATCACCCTTGTGCTGGTTAGAGGTATGTGAGGCAGCTTTACTAAGACCACATCTCGTGTAGGAGACTTCTGAGCAGGTCCAGTTGATTCAGAAGCAGATGACTACCACATAGTCTCATCAGAAATATTATGCTAATCGCCGCAGATGACCCTTGGATTTCGTGGTCGGAGATCAGGTTTTCTTGTGTGTTTCATCTAGGTTGTGACACAGGTGGATCATGAGACAGGGTAAAATTTCACCGAGGTATGTGGGCCCATTTGAGATTCTGGAGAGAGTCGATCCAATTGCCTATCGGTTGCAGTTACCATAGAGGTATCGGGCCATGCCCGACGTCTTCCATGTATCTCAGTTGTGTCTCTATCATTCAGACTTGTCTCACGTCTTTCAGCCAGATGAGGTTGAGCTCAAGGTAGATGTGTCCTTTGAGGAGCATCTGATTCATATCATTGATAGGAGCACGAAGGTTCTCTGAGGCTGGTCAGTTCCTCTCGTATGGGTGTTATGGCAGCATGGCCGAGTGTATGAAGAAACCTGGGAGTGGGAGACCACATACGTGCTCAGTGGATGGAGTTATTCACGACTATATCTTCACCACCCTTAGAAGGTCAATTTGGGGACAAATTTATTTAAGTGGGTAAATTTGTAAAAACCTGGTTCTTATTCTTGAGGTACGGGTTTCTTCCTTTCTCCTTTCCTTAAGTGTTTTTGAGAAAATAAGTAATGTGGGGAAAAATCCCAAATTTCAGGACTACATGTCGTGTACTATTCCACATGCCATGTACTTTGGCCGTGTGGGATGAATACACAGGGTGTGTAGCCATGTTGGCAACGAAGGGTGTAAAAACCGACTACATGCCATATAGTAGGTAATTACACACCGTGTGGTCAGTCGGTAGGGAAATAGTAAGGTGGTGGCAGTATCCGCTAGCTGGGCGATAATACATGCCGTGTAGTCAAGAATACACATTGTGTACTCATGTCGATGGATGAAGAGTTTGGTAGTGCCGCCAGAGGAACAATTAAATGAGGGAAGTACATGTCATGTAGCCAAAAGTATATGTTATGTAGTCTGTTTTTTTCTTTTAAAATATGCAGTAGCCAACCCTGTTCACAGGATTTCCTTAGAACCGAACAGAACTCGGGAGAGGAGGTTGGACCATCGAGGATCAACCGATTTAACATCGGGAATCCGATTCCGCTTCTATTGATCTCATTGGAACCACACGGGTAAGAGACTCATTCTCCTTGTGTGTTTCTTGACAATTCTTCCTCTATGGGATGTTATTTGAGGTTGAACAATAATTCTTTTAACTCAGATCTATGATGTTCTTGGATTTTTTAGAAGGCGTCGTTCAGGTATATCAATCACGGGTGATCGAGGTAGGAGTCTTGGTGTTTAATTTCCAACTGATGTGTGTTTTGTGTACCGTTGTGATACGCGCCCATGAATGGGGTGTCGTATGGATGAGGCCTTGTTGAATTAAATACCTATAATTGTTTAGGTAATTTAAATGTGATAATAAACTGTTGTTTGGGATCACTGCTTGGATCCAGGACCACTCTGGGGGTGCGGTCCTCTGTTTAGCTGTTTGTCAGGATACCCGAGTGTATACCATTATAATAATGATTATAGAATTTCTTTGAGAGGGATTGCAGTTGTATTTCATGTATATTGCTTTTTTACATATTGGGAATGGGCCGGTTACTTTTTTAGCCTGAGGGAAGTGTTGTGATTAGCCTGTGGGAAATGTACTACTTAGCCTTTGGGCAACATCTTCCATGCTTATGGGAAGTTGACTCTGTGCCTGTGGGCGACACCTCGTACGCCTGTGGAAAATATTTGATATGCCTATGGGAAGATTCCTAAGTTTGGATTCCATTTACCTGAGGGTAAGGGTTTATGCGTCTGAGGACACTGGCTGTTTTAATTAGAACATTCATTGTGGTGATATCTTAAATTGAATTTTTAAAAGAATAATGAAATGGAAATATAACTTGTAAAGTTAGATACATTTGAGTAATTCTTAGATTATTTCATTTTACTACTGTACACTGTTGTTTCATATTTTCACACAGTTGGGCACGGGCCCTTGGTGGGTGCCTACTGGGATTTATTTCTCACACCCTGTTTGGGTCATGTCTTTGGCCCAAACAGATTACATTTCTGCAGGTGTGGATAAGGGAAAGGGTCCCTATACAGGTACTTGATTGTTGCTGGGAATTAGGGGAGCATGGGACCGGACTTTGGCTCACAATGCCACTGGCTGTTCTGTTTTTCTTTTCTATACTTGTACTTCAGTTGTATTGTATTGTAGTGTAACATGTTTTGGTTGTTTTATAGAATGGTGACATGATGCATGTTGATATATATATATATATATATATATGACTGTTGGTTTCCTTGTTATTATCAGTTATCCATTTCTATTATATTTTTTGTTTATCACTTCTGCTTGCTGTATGCTATTTTCCTCTTCCGCTGCGCTACACTTTGATAAATAAGGGCATAGTTTCCCCACTATCAGACCTAGGCCCTCACTGCTAGTCGGCAGCCTCTGGTGTTTGGGGAAATGCGCTTGAGGTCACATAGTGAACCGGGTTTGGGGCACCCGTTAAGTGGCACCTGGAACCGGGACGTTACATAAATAATATATATATATATATTCATAAAAACCATCCTTATTACCATCCAAGTAAAATGGAAATGAAAAAAAATCACATCGATTCGTAGAAGTGGTAGTCCCCATGTACGCACAGGTGATGCTTTTCTATTCCAATGGATTAGAAGGTGAGAAGGTATATATGATGTTATAATTACATGGATATAATTATTTCATAATTATCATATAAAATAATTAAACCCATTATAATAACTATCCATGAAATATGATGGTGGAAATGCATTGTATTGATGCATGGAGATGGTAAGCTGTGTGTACGCACGTGTGATACTTTAACTTCCCATTTGATGGAAAATAGGTTAGATGATGGTTATTTAGTAATAATAATAAATTTTAAATTTATTTATTATAATTAATTTATTATTTTATGATAAATATTATAGATTTATATGAGGTAAATTATAAGTAAAAGACAAAGTGAACAGTTAAGGCGATTACCTCTCATTTTAAATGAATCCTTTAAATCTCCTCTTAAGGGTCCTATAGTTGGTATTTTGGTATGACTAGAACCTCTATAATTTCACTAAGGAATTTTATTAGGGGTTTATGTAGGGTTGGGTTGATCTAGAAGGCTCAATGTGATTTAATGAAATGAATAAGTGTGTTCCCTTTTATAACTGAGGTGAGGGGGATTTTTGGAATTTCTGAAAAGATTAATTTAGAATAAATTCATTACCAATAAATATGTATACAAATATATAGGTATTTGAATATTGGGTATTATATAACTTAAAATCATAAAAATAAAAATTGGATACGTTTTTGTGGTTTTTTAAACCAGATTTATGGTCTAACCCCTTAGTGAACCTATTTTAACATTTATCATGATAACATATTTTTCACTCATAAAAGTATAAAATTTAAATTGTAATGTGAAAAATGGATCTTAAATGGATAAGGGATAACTTTTATGACAATATATTATCCACCTTTTCCACTTTAAATAATTTAATTATTTTTTTATAATAAAATAAAATGTTTTTTGGATAAATTATCATTAATGTCACTTTTGACAATTTTCATTTAATTTCACTTAAAATATATCAAGATAAAGTTGGATTTAAAATATAATTAATTAAAATATCAATAATTATTTCATATTCATCTAAACAATTCTTGGAACACTATAAATTACTCAAATTATATCACTTTTACTATTTCTAATATCATTTATTTTTATTTTTTATTAATTGAATAAATATTGTATTAGCATTGCACAAAAATTTATGGTAATTATATAATAAATAAAAATTATAAATAAATTATAATCACGTATTTAATTTTGTTATTCAAAAAATTGAAATTTATATTCATTCATAACTTTCCATTTTCCATATGTGGATGCATAATAGATATTTAAAACTATAATAGGGGAATTTTGTAAATTTATTTGATTTAAATATTATATTAGATGTTTTTATAGAAAAGTTCCAATTAAAGATATAAATTTCAATACTAAGGTGATATGGTCTAATTACCTTATTTCAATAAGAATTATAATGAAAATTTATGACCTTATCACTTAGTTTTAACCGAGATTAACTAGATTTACCCTTTACCCATGTGATAGATTTTACCATAGTTACTATTCATATTTACCAAAAATATAAGGGGATTATTTACGAAATTTAAATATTATGATTATAAATTTTTAATATGGTTTAATTAATTAAATAACTATAATTTTAATAATTTAATTTAAAATAAAATCACAAAACTCAATGTAAATTAGTTTTCTAGAAAAATGCATTTTATGAATAAAAATGTTTTTTATAGGTTGAGGGACTAGCCCTATTTATTGAATATGAAAAATAAATACCATTTAATATTATCATTAAAAAATGAATTTAATTTTAACAAATAAATTTTCTTAAATTACAAAAAAAAATCCTAATATCTTCTTACAAAAGGCAATAAAAATGAATTTTGAAGAAAACATATTTTTAAAGAATAAAATGGATTTACTGAAAAATGAATATGTATTTATTAAAAATTCATGAATACATTTGTTTTGGTTAGTTTATTTATATATATTTCCTAATTAGGTTAAAACTATTCATACCCTCTAATTTAATAGATAGGTTATAATGGTTATGTTGAAATAAAAATATTTTATGGTTTGTTTAAGCTCAGTGTTGTGTGTTGTATATGTTATCTAACATGGTGTTCATTTAAAATATTGGGGTGTTATAGAGAAGGTATTTTTGGCCTTGTATCCAATGTCATATCCAAGATTCATTATGAATTTCACTTAAGAACTGTTTTTTTAGAGAATAAAGAATCTAAATCAACTGTATTAAAAATATCATTATGTAAAGTAGTAAAGACTAAAGAATGATTAGAATCACGGAATTTTCAAGAATTTGATTCAATCTTTGAATGGTAAACAACATCATATAATTATTATATTCTAATAATTTTATACCTTAAACCATCAATAAAAAAGACTTTAGAAATTAAAACAGAATTGGATTTATTGATTTGACTAAACCGTATTATTTTTTCTTCATAGTGTCATCAAAAGTGACATGTCCACCATACACCTTTATAAGGATATTAAATATTGATTAGTATCCAGTCATGTGTCTTTAACATCCACTATCCATATACCATAAATTATTATAGGTAATCTTTAAGAATGTTTCCTATAAAAATTTAGATAAGAAATGATTTTGGTACCCACAAATTCTTGGGTCCAGAGAAGTTATTGATAAGGGAATTTGGAATAAAAAAATGTTTAATATGTTTAAAATAATTTTACTTAAAATTTTATAAATAAAAACCTCATTAGGTCCATAAGAATATGAAATTTTTACAAAATTAGAAGGGTGTTAACTAAGAATACATTTATTCTTATAAATTCTCTTTTAACCGGGCTAGTATCCAATCCATGTTGTGTAATTGGGTGAGGTCTACTTACCAAGCATGCTAATCATTGTTTTTATTTCATTTTTAAAAAAATTAATGTTCCTTTTAATTTTCTCATTTTAAATTTTATTTCTATTATTATCTTTTAATAAATGTTCATACTTTTCTCTTTTAGTAGACATATCTTTTTTATAAGTGGCTCATAAAACATGTGTACTTTTTAGATTTTTGTATTTATATTTTAATTTATTCACAATTCCTTCATGTATAACACAATATTCATCAATTTCATCAGTATTAATATTTGATTATAGAGGTGTATCATTAAATTAAGTATAATCTGCTACCTCTGATGTTATTTTCCTAAATCACATGTTTTCTATGTCATCCTTGCCTTATTTTCTTGAATCAGGGTCACTTGAACTATCCTTATAGGAACTTTGGGATACTTTCATAGATTTTTTTCTTTTTTTATCATTCCTTTTATTATATTTTAATTTTGGAAGTTCATGTTTGATATTCCCTTTCCAATTTCATTCATAAAAAGTCACTTTTACAAGTTGATTTTATGTTTTCCAATTTCTTCTTTGGTCATGATTTCTTCCATAATTTTATTTCTTGAATAATTTATTCTTCCTGTAGAAATTTTTAAAATATCCTAGAAAGATGATCCATATCCTCATAACTATCAAAGGGTGAATCATACTCACTTGAATTGTCTTTGATTTTATCCTTCATTTTTGACTCAGGAGTTTTGCAAGAAACTGATTTTATATTTGGTTAAACATATTATTTGGTTAAACATATTATTTGTTCACTTTCAACTCTTCCTTATACATCATGAGTTTTCCAATAAACTCCTTAATATGTATTTTTCTTATATTAAATGATTCTATAATGGAAACAGATATTCCTCTCCATCAATATTGTAAGAACCACAGGAGTCTCGTCACTTGATCATCATCTTCTATTTTCCTTCCAAGTTCATGCATCATATAGAAAATTTAATTGAACCTCATATACATATCATAAATTGATTTATCATATTTAATTTTAAAAGTATCATATCTAATAGTATAGATATTGAGGTGCATTTCTTTAACATTTTATTTTTCTTCATGAGACACAACAAGTGTATCCAAAATTTCATAAATAGTAGAACACACAGTAATTACATTGAATTCATCTTATTCAAATACACAATATAAGTAATTCATAACTTTACAATTAAACTCATAATCTTCCTTAGTGGAATCACCCCCAATCAGCTCTAACATATTTATTTTTTTCATATTTTTCTTCTATTACTATTCAAATATCAAATCCCATGCTATCAATGTGTATTTTCATCTTAATCTTTCATTGATCATAATTTATACCATTAAAATAAATAGGTATGTTATTAATAATCACATAAAGTGTTTTTTTATCCTTAAAGACATGAATTTAAAATAAATATAAATTTTCATCTTTTTCGGTAAAACATAATCAGAGTTAAAATAAATAAATTCCCATGATGTCAAATGTTGATTGTAGTGGATAAATCACAAGGGGGTGAATTGATTTTTCAATTTAAAACTTCTGTTTAAATAATTTAAAAATAATTACCCTAGTTTATAGAAATAAAAAATTTAACTATAATAGTAGAAATATATGATTTTATATTTTCAAAAAGTTTCACAAATTTTTGGTCACAAATCAATTAAAATAAGTTTTAAAAATGATTTATCTTTTGAAACAAATTTACTTGTATCAAAAATTGTATATAAAAAATATAATAAAGTTAACTATCAAAGTAATATTTTTCTATATAGTTTATGAAAAAAAATATATGGTTTTATTTAAAAACACAGTAAAAAAACAAAAAAATACACATTAGAATTAAACCATATGTTAATTTTCATGCTGATACCTAGTCCTCTTCACATGGAAATCACCCACTACCAAGGAGTTTATTAAACAAATAAACCTATCCACACACAATCAGTCAAACCTACACACAAACTATTCTATAGTTATACATGGGATAATGGATATAAAGGAATAAAGGAAAGACTATCTATTACTATTAAGTACATTGAAAAATGATGTGTTAACAAATATACAGAGTAATGCAAACACATTAAAAAAAGGTGAGATAAAATATAGAGAGTGATAGATTGAAATAGTAAAATATTGAAGTATCTCAATCCTATCAGCTTTGGTTTATTATTTTTCTTTCAATCTATCCTTGAAAAAACTTCAACTGATTGTAACACTATGAAGTCATAAAATAGAGTGTTGTGGAAGAGTTACGTAAATTTATATGTTATATTAATCCCTCATTTGATCACTATTTCTTTCATACATGCTCACTACTCTACTATTTCCATGATTGAATACCCTTCTAAATGAGAGAACCATATATAATTATCCATTGGAGGATACTTCTAAATTATTCATTTTCCTCATTAGTCTAACCTATAAACCTTAAATGAACTAAATCTATAGTAAATTATCCAAAATATAGTTGTTGTAGATTTTAAAATATCTCACTGATTATGTTAGACACGGTCACTTAGTATTCACTTAATCCTGGTGACTTTGCCTTATAGTCACATAGAATGGTAACTTTCCATGGTCACATTCCACGATCACTTTTATTGGTTACATGACAAGTTCACTTGCCATAGACACTTGGCATGATCACTTCATTACTTTATTTGGTCACTTCATTTCTTCTTGCAGTCACTTATTTTCTTCTTAGGGTCACTTTTTTCCTTCATACGGTCACTTCATTTCTTCTTATGGTCACTTATTGTCTTCCTGTGGTCACTATATTTTTGTAGGTAACCTTATTTCTTCCTATGGGGACATCTTTTATTCTTACAGTTGTTTAATTTCTTCTTCTGGTAGTTCGAATCCTTCATGTGGTCACTTGAACTCTTCATGCAGTTAATTTAATACTTAGAGATAATTTTTTATCTGATGCATGGTTACATTATTATTCAGGAACTCAGTTGGATTTTAAAATGTGGTCACTTATATATATTCACTTGGCCTTAATGATCAATTGAAATTTTTCATATGGTAGTTTGACACGGTTACTTCAAGACTTAGGCATTTTAATTGTTTTTCCCCAAAAAACAGTTTACTATCATAAAGCATAAAGATCAATAGTGTCATAAGAAACATGATTTTTGGTCTTTAAAATAAGGATGCACTAGATAAATCCACAATATCTCACAAATTTCTCCATAAATATCACCCATCTTAGACATTTCATACTTAAAACCTTTCTTTTTATCTTATAGAAAAGGAAACATAATAAAGGGTGGGCTTTGAAGCTCAGTAAGCGTAAACAAGTGAGATATCAATCAATGATCATTTTAAGCACACATGAGTATAATGATTTCATAACATGATCTTAACATTTGAAAATCAAACCCAACAATTAAAATATCATAATCATAAGTCATGGAATAAATCTTGACAGTTCATAAGACATGAATCATAAATGAATCAAAGAACATATCCATGAGAGAATAATATTATCATGAGATCATGTCATAAAAGAGTGAAATAAATTGATTCATAATAATAATAATATAAATATTATGCCAAGGATACCCACCAAAAAATTTATCACAAGTGAGGCTTATCCTAACTACTCGTATACCTACATCGGGCTGGGATAACATCTTGTGTACCATCTTTTGGGCTAGGGATAACCTCCCATGTGACATATTTTGGGAATTGTATAACATCCAATGTTCCATTTTATAGAATGAAACCTTAATATTTAACAAATTCATTATAGGTAAAAAATGGAATCCCACATCACAAAATCATAATCCATTCATATGTAATCCATAAGATCACAGAAACGTTTAACATTTCATTATAGCTTAACCTAAGGAAATGAAAATGGGATTCAATAATATTTCATAATCCTAACCATAAAACATCTATAGAAATAATAATGATGGTATCATATAATAATATCACCATAAATGTATAATTAACATCAATGTATGGCATCATCAATGAAAAAAGCCTTTAAATGATCACTATAAGATTTCATAGGGAAAATACCCTTTTAATTTTTAAATCACTTATTTAAAATATAAAAAACTGAATATTAGGAAAACATTTTCTTTTAAAAGTAATATGTAAACTTTTAAAGTAATATTTAAGTAAAATAGTAGTCACGATGGTGGTAAAAGTAGTTTTTATAGTAAATATTAACAATAAGATTTTATTCACACCTTTTGTAAAAAGTGCCTCATTTGGAAAACGACATGAATATTAATTTTAACCATTTTAATAGAAATTAAAACATGGTAAAATATGAAATTAATAAATATTTGGATAATAAAAAAATATTCTTGAAATATTTTAATTAAATTATGGACATTTTAGAAAAATATTCTCGACCGGATCGAAAAACAAAGTCGATTTTCCTTAAAATAATTCTTCCTGATTTTTGAGTACTTAAACGGAGGAAAATGAAATTAAAACATTTAATATAAATAAATAACAATATTATAATAAATTAAATTAAATTTTTTAGATATAAATCATATAATTTCATCATCATAAATTTGAGGGTAAATAATCCTGAAAATATGATATTGTAATCTAAAAACCATACCTCAAGTATAACTTGCTTTGTGAGAATTATAAACTCTTGTATAATTAATTTAAATTTATTATAATTAAATAAAATAACAGTATTGATACTTATAATACCATAAATTGTTTAATTAAAATGTATTATCATCTATTCATTAACAATTATCCTTTTAAAGACACCATTGGGTGATAACTATTTCGTTTTTCATGTATTTTTTGATTAGGCTATTATAGTCTGTATATATTCATCATAGTTACATCATATATATAATATTAATCATGATATAAATATAATATATATTCAGTATATAGTTATTTATAAGTATCTATAAATTATAGATACATAATAATTAATTACATCGTTTATAGAGATGGTAGTTTGTCCATATGCAAGAATGTTGTTTTCATTTTTTTTAAAAAATAAGGAAAGAAATATAAATAATATTTTATAATTATAGAATCAAATTTATATCATAAATATCTTATATATTTATTAAATACATCATTATATTCATAAATTTATGGTGTTGATGGAAATTGAATCATGTCGCTACATAGAGGCGGTGGTCCATACGTACACACAAGTGATACTTTCATTTCTCATTTGATAGAAAAAAGAGATATAAAAAGGTTATATAATCATCATAATATAATATAAATATATTTATGATATTGATAAAATAGGTTTATATAAGTTTAAATAAGTAATAAAAATGAAAGAGGTTGGTTAAGAAATATACCTCTTTTTTGAGAGACCTCATTTGGATTACACCATAAGCCCTGAAAGATTGGTCTTATGAGAAGTATATTATATCTAGGATGAAGTTAAGTTATATAGTAAGGTATTATAATATTATGTTTAAAATATATAAGGCTCAAAATTTATGAATAATAGATGATAGGAGGTACCCTTTTATATGTGAGGGAGTGGACACACATGGAATTACTTAAAAGATTTAAATATAATTAATGAAATTATCAAGTATAATGATTAACAATGTACAAGGATTAAAAGATAAGATAATATAGGATCTAAATATAATTAAATAGAATAATCTTATAATTTTATGTGGAACTCATACCCTTATTTATTGTTTTATCCCCTGGTAAACTCGTTTAAATGTTAACTATGGTAACAAATTTTTACAATTTTTACTATTCATTAAGGCCAAAAATGAAATTGGAATCATTAATAAATTTATAAATGATGACTCCAAACATGGAATCCATTCTGTCAAATTTAATTTCTATAAATTTTGATAATTACTTTTAGAATAAGCACATGAAATACAATGAAACCTTTTTTTATAAAAATGCATTTTTAAGCATAAAAATGAATTTATATTCCTTCATTACCAAGTAAGAACTATCAAATGAATGTAAAACTATTTAATTTAATATATAATCAATAATATTAATTAAAAAAATTCATCTATAATGGTTTATTTATTATCATAAAAAATACATTGTGCATATAGAAATAGTTTTATGACAAAGAACTCTTTTCACCTTTAAGTGATTTTATCTTCATTCATAAACTTTATATAACTAATTTATGGGTGTTTGTTATTAAATTTAAAATAAATTTAATTAAAATACATTTTTAATAGTTATAAATATACTTTTTCAGATAATAATATATAACATCTAGAAAAATAAATTTTTCCAAAAAAATAGGTCTTTTAATAATTAAATGATTTTATTAAAAATGTAATGATATATATTAGAAATTAATTGATAAATTTGAATTTTGGAAAAAAATTATATATATATATATATATATATATATTTTGTTTAATATTATTCAATTTTAATAATTCAATGACTAAGTTATAAAGGTATTTTATATCATGGGTTCATTTAGACTAAGGGTTTCATGTAAAGAAAGTTTTCATAAAACACAAGATTATTTTAAAGGAAATACATATTAAATATTAGGGTGTTACATTATTCCACCATTAAAATTAATCTTGTTCTTTAAAATTACATAACTCTAATATAAATAAATTATTATATCTCTACTTTATCACATCCTAAAGTTCTTATGTATCTTTGTTAAATTTTTAATTCCTCCAGATAACTTTAACCATGTGAGTAATCATGTTAAGTTTCACATTATCTCTATAATCCTATATTTCTACCCATTTTTCTTCATAGGAAAGTTCATGCTCTAGAAGAATAACCTATGGGTTTAGTATGTGTGAAGGATCGGGTATATACTTCCTAATGATAGATACATGAACCACATCATGAACTTGGGAGAAGTTCAATGGAAGTACCAATCGACACACTATAGTACCTACTCGATCAAAAATCTCAAATGGACCAATATACCTATGGATATACTTTCCACTATTTATGAATCTAGTAAACTAATTCCATGGAGAAATTCACAGGAATAACTTGTCACCAACATTGAATTTTAGATCTCGCTTGTGATTTTTGTCATAACTATTCTTTCAAATATGATTTTCTTTAACGTGTTATTGATTAGATATTACCTTATCTATAATTTCCTCATCTATATTGGGTATCAACATCTTTATTTCACCAATTTCACCATACCACATTGGAGGTTTTCACTTACTTCCATAAAGGAATTCATAAGGAGCTATCAGAATTCTCAAGTGAAAGCTATTGTTATAAATGAATTTGATAATAGGAAGGTGTTTATACCAACCACCTTTAAAATATAGAGAATGGGATATTAGCTTATCTTCCAAGGTTTGAATTTTTCTCTCAGACTAACCATCTATCTGAAGTTGATAAATAGTATCCAAACACAACTCTGTATTTGGAGCTTGTTAAATACTTTTCTATGACATCATGGTACGCCTTAGATATTCATTAGATATAGTAGAATGTGGTACTCTATACAACATTACCACTATCTAAATGTATATCCTAGAAATATGATAAAGGGAGAAACATTATTTGATAGAAATAAAATGTGTAAACTTTGTATGGTGATTGACTACAAACCAGATAACATTATAGAATTTAAATGTTTTGGGGTGATTGATGATGAAATATATGGTGATGTTTTTTCATTTACATTTTGGTATGGTTAATGGTTATAACACCCTATTATACAACTATCTCTTACACTTAACTTTTTATCATGACAACTACTTAGATACATACTCTACAATACCTCTCTTTATGGTGTCCCACTAAAAATAATCAATCATATCACTATACATCTTCATACTTCAAAGATGAATAAAAAATAATGAGATATGAGACTCTTCAAATAAATCATTCTTGAATTCTGTTAATGATAGGTTATGTACATGGTTCATAAACCTTATCATTATATCTCAATCATGGTTGAACTCGGGAAAATTTCTCCCCTTCTTTTACAACTCTACATATTCTTTATACACCTATTTAAAATTCATATGGATGGATGGTTGAATACTCATTTGAGAAAGATAATATTTATACATATCCTCCATAATTTCATGCTCCTTCATTTTCAAATCCATAAATATTGGATATTTTGTGATTCTCATCATAGAAAATATGGCATGATCCTTTCAAATCAATGCATCAGCTGCCTTATTTTTTTCCTGGGTGGAAATGTATTGAGAAGTAATAATCTTTATTCAACACCAACTTATTGTCTAGTTCATATTAAACTATTTATAGGTGAATATATATTTTAAACTTTAATGACTTGTATATATATCACATATTTATCCATAAATATAATTCCTCTATATCTTTTATGTAATAATTATTTATTCTAATCCCATTTCATAGATTTGGTAATAAAACCCATAAAATTAAATTAACAAGAGGAAAAAGTTTTCACCATATTATTATTCCTAAGAAAACATCACATGCAATTCATCGATGCATCACTATAGATTACAAACTCTTCTACATTGTAGGGAAGTTTGAGTAAAGGCGTACTAGCCAACCTTAATTTTAGATCCTTGAAATTTCCCCCACATTCATTTTTTCAAATGAACATGACTCCCTTCCAAGTTCACTTGGTGAGTAAACTATATAGACATGAGAAATTGTTCACAAAACATCCATAATATCCATCAAAACTCAGGAAACTATAGATCGTATTCATAGTGGTGGGTTTACCAAAATGTTCAACAACTTCTATCTTTGATAGATCCAGCGATATACACTCTTGAAATTATATAACCCAAGAATGAAAATTTTGTAGCCAAAATATATAGTTTTTTAATTTTTAATTTAGTTTCACATTCCTTTGTGTCTTTAATATATTCCTCAAGTTTTATTCATGATTTCCCTTTCTATTATAATATATAATAATATCATCTATAAAGACTACCATAGACTAATCCAGGAAATATCTAAAGAATTTATTCATTAAATAGATATAGAAAATGGGGTAATTAGTAATACTAAATAGAATAACTATAAGTTCATATGTTCCACACCTCGTATAAAAAGATTTCTTGGTAATTTATTTTCTTTTTACACTTAATTGATATTATCTCGATCAAATATCAATCTTGGAAAAATATTGAGATTATTTTAATTGATCGAACAAATAATTAATATGGGAAATAGGATAATTATTATTTATTATAATATTTTTAAGTTTATGATAATAAATAAAGAGACTCATTAATCCATATTTCTTCTTTAAAAAAAGAATATGTGTACCCCATTGTGACATACTTGGCTGAATGAATCCCTTATCAAGATTCACCTATTCTTTCTTCATTAATTATTTCAACTCAATTAGGGCCATTATTTATGGATTCATTGAAATAGGTGTATCTCCATGTATATGTTATATTGAAAACTCCACTTCATGATTCAAAGGAAGACTTGTAATATCTTCTAGAAATATATTAATAAACTCTCTTATAATAGGATTATATTCCATGCTAATTTTATCACCAACTATCTAAGATAAATAACCCCTTTTAATAGGAATCAAACCCCATACAATGGATGTAATTTTTATTATAAGTTCCTATTTATCATCATACTAATATAAAATCATAGGTTGGTTTGAAATATAAAATTTTACTTCCTTTCCTTGGAAATTGATATGGGATTTATATGAAGAAAGGCAATACTTGCCCAAAACAACATCAAATTCAACTAGAGGAAGACTCATAAGATTTTTAAGAACAACATTCCGAAAAAAATCAATCACATAAGAATCATAGTCTTGAGTTGTGTTAATCATACCGTTAGTATTTTTCACTACTAATTTAACAAATAATTTTTAAGCTGGTATTTTGATAGCCTTATAAAATCCTTCAAATATAAAAGTGGGTAGATATAGAATCAAATAAGACACCAGCAGTTCTATAGTGGTTGATAAGTGTAAATTTTACCACCTTTTTATCATACTTCACATAAAAAATAGAGATATCATGAGATTTACCTTTTTATAGGAATAAGAGGTTTTTGACATTGATTATAATAATTAAACCTCATTATCGAGCACTAGTTAGTATAATTCACATACTCTCATTTAAAATGTTATAGTGTGGGTGGGAAATTCTGTGGTGATTTCTCTCCATTTACATTATTAGTTATGTTCTTCCCATGAATTCATCATTTGATTTATCAAATGACTTTCCTTTATATTCTTAAATAATTTATTATTTCCATTATATAAATTTTCTCCATGTTTATTTCCACACTTATGGAATAAATGAAGTCCAATGTTCTTCTTTCTATGATTTTTATTATTTTAATTTCCCTTAAATTATGTCTTTATTTCATTATCAAAACTATGATATCTATGGGTGAATCCAATAACTATTTCTACTGTGATAGCACATCAAATGATTTCTTCATATCTATAAAACACTCTTATGGATAAATCCCTTTATATAAGTGATTTTAAGCCACTGAATAATTGAAAAATATTATTTTCTAGTTCAATGATAATACCTAAATTGTACCTCACAAGTCTTGTAAAATATTCATCATAGGCACTAATTGATTCATCAGCTTTCTACTTTATATCAAGGAATTATTTATCCATTTTTCATATGAAGAATATGAGTAAATTAATTACAAAAAACAACCTTCTAAAATAATCCCACTACATATATTTAGTTTCTTCTTATTGTATTGTGTTATTAATATTAGTCAACCATTGATCTGGATACCCTTCTCAATGATAAGTAGCCAAAATAAATTCTTTATGATCTTAGCACTAGATATCGTAAAATATATTTTTAGTGGTACTAATAAATTTATCAATAACTAATGGATTTATTTAACCACTAAAAAGGGTATATTACCTCATAAAAGACTCAATAGAATGTTGTTCATTCATTTTCTCATTTGGAAGCTCAGTATAATTTTTGAATTGAGAATTGTTTCCAGTAAATCGTCACGATTTTTCATTCTAAATCCCATAACATTTGGTTTCTCAGGAGGACATTCATTAAAATATCCATAAAATTCAGTGTTTACATGGTTCCTTTGGGTTTCATCCATTTACTAAAACCAAAAACCATACTGTGAGAAATAATATTCCTAGTTGGAAACCATATAATCCTGAAAAATTATTCATGGGGTGTATAAATTATGTCACCTTTTTTTAATATGTGAAACCGTAAGTTTAACCTAGATAATCCATGATCAAAATCTATTCAAATTATTTATAATGGTTTATAAATTAAATTAAAATTAACCCAAGAAGATCCCCCAAGGGTATCTACAAATTCGTGAAGTCTTAGGCCCACTCATCATGCACTATTGAAAATCAGGTTAATTCCCAATCCACCCCTTTCATAGTTGTTACCCTTAGGCACATCTAAACCATAGCTACATCCACATACCAATATATAGAGGGGATTTTATTTTCTAAGAAAACTATAATCATTCAATTACCATAACGAAGGATTTTTTCCTATACTTGGGATTATACTAAGGGTTCTCACTAAAATTTCCTTATCCTAGTTTCCAAAAATAACTAAACTTTTATTTGATACCAACTGAGGAAAAACAAACATTACATACATAAATATTATATGTTGTTGGATGAATATTCATTGCATATCATTATGATCCATGGAATAACCATAACGGTTTAGTGTATTTGAAAATTTGGATACATAAAAAACTAGTACATAAAATATCTACATCATCTCCCACTATGTTTTTCACAACTATCACCATTCCCATACAAATCATACTTAAAAATTTTATTTATATCATAGGGAAAAGGAAACATAGTAAAGGGTGATCTTAAATGTTCGGTATGGTTAAATAATATATATATTAATCAATGATCATTTTAAATAATAACATGAGTATAAGGGTATGAGATCATGAGATTAATATTTTGAAATCATACCCATCAATTAATAGATCATAATCATAACTCATGTCATTGATATTGGAAGTTTATAATAAATGAATTATAAAGGAATCAAAGTGCATGATCCATCAAAGCATAAAATTGGAATAATATGATTCCATAAAAGAGTTTAATAACTTTTATTGTAATAATAATCATAGAAATATTATGTCAAGGATACTCATCAGAACATTCATCACATATTAGGCTTGGTATAACAACCCCTGAACCAACTTTATTCATAGGATACACTCCCATGTACCCTTTTTAAGCTTATAATAACCTAACATATATGCTATTTTGGAATTTGGATAGACTCTTATATACCCTTCGAGCTCATAAAAAAATTAATATTTAACCAATTAATTGGAGGCGTATAATATACCCACTGATCACATAATCATAATCCATTCATATGTATTCCATATTGTCATGGAAACCTTTATCATTTCATCAAAGATTAAAATTTGAAAAATAAAATAATTTTGATCAATATTTCATCATCATAACTATACACAATCTAGATAAATAATAAGGATTTTATCTTATAATAATATACTTGGAGAAGCCTAAGTTGAATCAAAATATTTAATTATACCTTAATATTAATTTAAAATATCACTAAAATATTTATTATGTAAAATATCATTTTCATTTCTTAATAACTTATTTAAAATATGAAAATTTCCAAAAATATTAGTAAAACTTTTATTTGAAAAGGAACGTGGAATATTGTAAAGTATTCTTCAAGGAAAATATTATCCATGATAGTAGAAACATTCATTCATGTGGTAAATATTAAAACTAATATTTTTTTCACACCTTTGTTAAAATGTACCTCATTTAGAAAAATACATGAATATTATCTTTTAAAAAATTTAGTATAAATTAAAACATAGGTAAAAATTATTTTAATAAATATTTTTGGAATAATATAAACATTCGTTAAAATATTTAATAAATATATGGACATGGAATAAAATGATTCTTGTCCAAATAAAAAAAATAGGTTTCCCTTAAAAACATTTATATAGAATTTTAAGTACATAGAGATAGTAAAATGAAAGTAAAACTTATAATATCTATTAATAACCAATGGATATGAAAATAAATGGGATTTATGTGATATAGATTATATTATTTCATCATTGGAAATTTCAGCAAAAACAATCCTGGAAAAAAATAAGATTGTAATGTAAAACCCTTACCTAAAGTTAAACTTGCTTTATAAGTGATCTAACCACTGGTATAATTTTATATTTATTATAATTATATAAAAAATAGTATTCATACTTATAATTCCATACATGGTTTACTAATAACATCTTATCACTTATTCCTTAACAATTATGTATTAAAAACCAGGGTGATAACTGTTTCATTTTTCATATATGTTTTAATTCTGATTTCATGGTTCTTGTATCTTGATCATGGTTCAACAATATATAGATTTTAAATAATTATATAAATATCATATATATTTTTATATAAATATTTATAACCATCAATATAATATAGATATATAGAAATGAATTACACTATTCATGGATGCATGAGCGTTGTTTACATTTTCTAAAGAAAAGAAAAAATGAATGATAAATAATATTTTATAATTAAATAAAAACAATTTATTAAAAATATCATATATATTTATTAAATCCATCATTATATCCATAATTTTTATGTGGTGATGGAAAATGATTCATATCTCTTTGTGGAAGCAGTAGTGTATACATTTGCACAAGTGATGCTTTCATTTCCCATTTGATGGAAAATAGATGTAAAAAAGTTTTGATGTCATCATAAAAACATCAAAACATATTTATGATTTTGTCTTCATAATTTTATGATGTATTTAATAGGTTTATATAAGGTGAAATAAGATATAAAATTGAAAGAGATCAGTTAAGATTTATACCTCTTCTTTGAGATACCTCCTTTATATTACACCTTAAGCCTTGAAATATTGATCTTAGGAGAAGAACAGGAGATCCATGATTAATTGAATGAATATGGTAAGGTATTATGGAAGGTATTTTCTAATCTATAAGTCTCAAAATTTATGAATGAGTGAGAATAGGATGTGCCCTTTTATAGGTGAGGGAGAGGACAAACACTTATTTACTTAAAAGATTTAAATATAATTATTTCCTTTCTCAATTATAATGATTCCAAAGGGAAAAGGATTCAAATATAAGATAATATAGGGTCTATATATATTCAAAAAGTACTAATTAGATTATGTTTTGTGGAAATTTTACCCTTATCTCTTAATTTAACCCCTCAAAAAACTCATTTTAACTTTAACTATAGTAACAAATGTTTACTATTTTTACTATTCAATATGACCAAAAATGAAAATTGAATCATTAAAATTTTTTTAAATAGTTATTACAATTATGGAATTAATTTTATCAAATTTAATTTATATATGTGGTAGAAAAATATTTTAAAATATGCATGTAAAACCCTATGAAAACCCGTTTATAGAAAAATGAATTTTAACCATAAAATAGAATTTACTATCATCCTTTTCCAAGTAAAAACTATCAAATTAATGTTAAATATTTTATTGAATGTATGATATATAAATTTCATTAAAACCATTAGTCTATAATGAGTTATTTATTTTGATAAAAACACATTGCACACATAAAAATAGTTTTATGAAAAATAACTCATTTTTCCTTTAAATGATTATATCTTCACTCCTAACCTTTAGATAAATAATGTGTGGTTGTTTATTCATAAATTAAAAAAAAATTTAATTAAAATAACTTATTTCTAGTGATCAATATAATTTTCTTTAGATAATAATAAATAACATTCAAAAAAATAAATTTCTTCAAACAATGGGTCCATTAGATTTTATTAAAAAATTAAAGATTATTTCTTAGAAATTAATTAATACATTTATGTTTTTAAGAAAACTAATACATATATTTCATAATTTTTTAATTATATTCGTACAATCTAATCCAACACCTGTGTAATTAAGGTATACTATAACACTAGTTCATTTAGACTTGAGGTTACGTGTAAATAAAGTTATCAAATACCTCAAGATTATTTTAGAGTAAATATATATAAAATAATGGGTTTTAAAATATTATCTTTAGAATATAATTCTAAGACACAAAAACTCACCTGTATTTAGGAAATAAATCTTATTTTATTTTAGTAGAGATATTTTAAAAATGAACTATTATTTCAATATCATATATGGAATTCTATGTGTTTGGAGAATTTTTCTCTAAAAATGATACTTTAATATTTAAAATATACCACTTATGGGTGGACTGAACACCGACACTTATATTTTAAAATGAATTTGGTTAAATCAATTTTAAACTATATAAAACATTTTTATCTTCATTCCCTTTTTAAAACATGTTATAGGGTCTAATGGATCCTAAACCATGTGTATTGAATTCATTATCTCATATTATTCATAAAAACTCTTTTTTAATAAGAAAATCCTCTTATCCTATAATTTAAATGATTAACTATAAACATATTTTATTTATATCTATATGATATTGAAAAAAATACATTCATATTTTTGATGTAACAACTCTTTTCTTTATCACTTGAGTGAAAACAATAATATTTATACATTCTTCCCTTGATTTTGAACTTCTATATATTTAAAATTTTGTAAAGTATACATTTGGTATCATATATCCATTAAAACTGAAGATTATTTATTTATAACACTAGAACCTGGCATGGACATTCCATGCAGTTTCAAAAAACTCTACATGAATCTAAAATAATCCCACCATTTGGAATCATTACTCATTCCTTACTAATTTTACCTTTAGGTGTCAATAAACATGACTAGCTACTTGAAGAAACATTCTTATACAATCTAAATAACCTTTATTCTTTTATTTTAAACTTCTAACCATTTTTGTTATCAAAATACCACCATAACCTCAACATCGCATGCCTATTTCATCTATTCTCAACACTTGAGAATATTGGGTAAAATTTTCTTGAACTCGTTCATCTTGTCAAAAAAATTCCATTGATGTAAAAATAATTAATTCCTTAAACATAAAAATCCTTAACAAAACCTTTAGTCTCAGCTAGTCCTTTTTATACTCAAACATATTGAGCATCATTGAAATAACTAATTATAAAGAGTATATGAGACTAAAATTCCATATTTTAATTTTCATCTAATTCCTACAAAACCCTAAGTGAATTATTTTATACTTCTCTTAAGCATATATATTCACCTATTGAATAACATCAATAACTGGTCACTTGATAAGGTGTTGGTATAACCCATATAATTTTTCTTCTTCTTAAAAAAAATTCTTAAATTATTATACTAATCATATGAGTTTCTTACATTAAGTTTCTCTTTTATTTAGGAATAATTTCAAAGTAAAATTTGATGTTGATAGAGGTGGTGGTATTTCTATTTATCTACAATAAAATCTTTTATCATATGAGTATTATGTTTTACTCATATTTAATAATTAATTTTATTAAATGTGTTTCCACTAAAATGATAAACCCTTCTAAAATCCATCAGATATATTGGTTGGAAAATATCCATTTTTCACTATGTAATGATTACATTATAGTGTTCCTCTCACCATTTATCTATTTTTGGTATGTCATCATATCAATCATATCATGTATAACTCATGGATAGCTGAGTGTAACATCCTTTTCCCAATCCATCACATGGATAGACTCAACTTTATTCCTCTAGTGTACTAACACTTAGGGTTTTTCATCTAAGTGTGACCAAAATAATACCCCAAAAATAAGAAACCTAACCATTAATGTTACCTTATTAATTACTTTCCTTACACAATATAATCTAGGATTTTCCATATTTAGCATGAACTTACCTGGTTGAATTTTCAAGGTATTAATATTTACCACTTTGGATGGAATATAACACTTATTATTTAGAAGGATATTTAATCCCACCATATTATCTATTTTATTATGAGTATGGGTAATTATAAATTATTTATTTTGAAGTCCTATTATTTTTCACTAGATCAATTTTTTCAAACCGTGTTGATGTGTAACTCTTTACACAACTCACATTTGTGTTTCTCATCCAAAAAGAGAATATAAATATATTTATACACATCCAAATTCATACCATGATTAAGTTATATAAACATTTCATATAAAGGTTTAAAATTATATAAAATTATAAATCCCCTCATGAGTAAGTCTGGATCCATAGATATCCAACCCCCACCTTTCTAGAATAACCCACAAACCTCCATACTAGAAGGGAAGTGCAACCCAAAGTCCCTATACCCAGAGATACTTTACTCAAGATAGATTCTAATTCATCATAAATCTAGTACCTAATATGTATAATTTGTATTAAACAACTAAATTTGATGTTGTAACTTTAATTATAAAGAAAATTCAACATAGATGCAAACTAAGTCAATTATAATACCTAGAATGTAACTTCTTAAATTCATGTGCATTAATTGATAGTAGAATTTTAATAAATTTAAAATAATGTATGCATATTTTCACAATATAAAATATTTATATACAAGAATAATAAAAAATGTAATAAATTTTAAACAAAATAACAATTCACTTATTTAAATTTGAGATAAACATTTATAAATGATCCATAAATCAAATTTAACCATAAACACTTTATAATTTTATTTATTCATTATAATAATTCCATAATCTTGAATATAAAAAATTTATATTCATTTAATATTATGAACTCCATATTATTCATTATATATCATTTTCAGTTTTAATATATGATATTATATGAAATATAAAACTTTTATTTTTGAATTTATATTATGTATACTATTTACATAATTTAAATATCACATACTTAAAATTATTTAATCCTTTATCAAATAAATCGTCAAAACTCATTTGACATGGTCTAAATAATATCTCAAATAAGGCTATTAATTTGGAAAATTCAAATTAAGTATTATGAACTATTCATAATCTTAAAATTTAAACACATTATATTAATCCTTTTTCTGAAATTAATAAACACTTTAAAAATTACCCAAATGATTTATAAATAAACACTAGATTTTTAAGCCATAAAGTGTTCCATATAATTTGAAAAAAGGTATTTTAATATCAACGCATAATAATATGACATATATATTAATAGATGTTTCATAAAAATTTAATTAATTTAATTTAAAGTTTTAATAATTAATAAATTTATAAACACTTTTATAAATTAATAAATATCCCAAAATAAATTTTAATATAATTTATAAATAATTTATAAATTATATAATTCAATTCAAAACTGAATTTACAGGGAAACATTCCCTTTTCCAATCATATTTAATGATTTAGCCTATATCATAGAATATTATTGATAGGATGAGGTTCTTAAATAGTTTAATCACTATCAATAATATTGTATTACTAATTTTCCTAACATCTCCTACAATATCACATATTGAAGTTCCCAATAGATCATGCAATCACATTGAGAGGGGGATGGATCAATGTGAACAAATTTTAATGATTTATTTCAACTTAATCTTTTGACCCTTTTTAAGTTTCTGAAACCTTTTTCTTGGTTAAGATGTATGGATTTTTTTATCATTCTCAACACAAATTCACACCACATGTAATGAAAAAAGGTAAATAGATCCCAAAACATGATATTTACAAGGTTCAGTCAAAATTTGGGTACCTATTTCTTATTCTATTCGATTATTATCCCAAGGAATGGATATTTACTCTATAATAAAGGTGGATACAACTAGTATAACTACAAAAATACCTAGGAAATTTTTTATCCTAACCCAAATCGTTACTGAAAAAATGAAGATATCTTGGTACTATATCCTATAATCTTCAAAAGTCTTATATGAACCCCCTGAATAAGATCTTCCTCTAGCTTTGTAATTTATCTATGTCAACTATAAAATCTTCTTCTTAAACACTATTCTTAAAATGCCACTAAATATTCTACTTTAACTTCATGAAGATCGTTTATGTACACTATCATCTGGAAACTTAACTTCTAAAGATATTATTTATCTAATAACTTCAACACCTAGACATTGTGTAGGATTATACTTAACATTCGTATTAATCAAGAGGTATGGTTTCCTAATTTCAAAAACCTCTCCTTCTGATCTTCAAAACTTAAATCTATGGATCCTCAATTATTTTACCTTGATAATACTTTGGAATATAATAGTTTTCCTCTCTCTTTTTCATCTCTCAGTATCTCAGTAGTATATTTTTTTCATTGAGAGATCTAAATGATCTATATATTTTATATACTCAACCTTTCTTGAAATATTTGGAGGAAAATGGACTTTGAACTTCAAATCTCTATATATTTATATTTTGAATGCCATTAAAATATTTAAAGATAATGGTGTCAATGGTCTTTATTAAATTCTTCATGAATCTCATTGTCAAATTTCTTCTAATATTCCAAAAAACTTGGCTAGGATCATGAATTTTACTTCATGAATTTTTTATCTATGAATATAGAACTCAATATTATCATAATAAACTTTGAATTCACATAAATTTTATGTGAAATTTGTTCTAACATATTCATGTCCTTTAACATTTGACTCTTTAACATCTGGTTATATCTTTGTCTCAAAATCATTCAATCATTCACAACCTTTAAAAATTCAAACTCATTCTCTCATTTCTCTTGAGATTATGGTGTTCATATTTTTGTTCCACCAAATAATTATTTGATCTTTGGATTGTAGCATCTCATCATAACTCCCAATCACCTCATATTATAATTATCTTGATTGAGGTCATTTCTAATTTCACCAATTTTTTTATAAATCTTTCTTCTGATCAGCTCAACTCTTAACCTATGACCATCAACTTCTAAAAGTATCGACAAGTTTTACTCTGATACTTTTGGAATTACTTTAAAAAAATTTATTAGTATAACTAATTTCTCCTAATTTAGATCTTCATCTTAAACTTTCTCATTTCTTTTTTCACCCTCCAAACTTTAATTTTCATCACGATGATTTAAAATAATTCATATCATCCATTTTTTATCTTCTGGTTACACATTTGAAACACTTTATCTTCTTATCTTGATATCAGACTCACCTTTAGAACATGATACCTAAGAGCATCAACAACTACTATTTCACCAACCTGTCAGCTTCATCTTATGGTCAATCCAATTTTCAGTCTTATAATAATTTTGATTTCATTGAATCTCATACACTACAAAATCTTTATTTAGTTTGAACCAATTAAATATTAGAAACAAAGTAAAACACTAGTTAAGTATTCATGATAGTTTATCAACTCTATAACTTACTTGAGATTTACAAAGGCTCTACCTATAGTTGTTTTTTAGAAAAACTTATAATAATTCAACTTCATAACTTATGATTATCCATCATCCACTGACTTTTCTAATCCACGATGCATCCAAGATTATCCATAACCACTCATGATCAGGCCATTATTGAATCTCATTAGGAATCACAATTGATATTCAACTCATTGTAATTCATTTTTCATAGAAATAATAGTATAAAATCATCAGAATTATTATATAAACCAATAAGATATTTTGGTTCTAATTATCCTCATAGATTCATTATTGTCATATAAAGTTACTACATAATATCCACACTTCATAATCCAGTAGTATAACCTGTGGATCCTTTAAAACCTCAAATTATGAAAAATTGTTGAACTCAAGGTTATTCCTATCTTTTCCATTTTTCAACATTCATGTCATTGTCACTTTAAAACATACTCATCTCAATTATTTTAACAACTAGACACCTCAATTTTTTGTGATATCCAATACCTTATGTAACTCTATCACACCTATATGTACATTTTCCAACTAACTTGTATTTCAATAGTGTATCAGTCATGAAAACATATTTGAGTTAACCTTCTCTAAGAGTACTTCAGTTTAGCTCACCTTTAAACTTTTGAACAATGTACACCCAACCCCATTTACTAAATAAAACTCTATCCTTGGTAACTTCAAGATAGTATCATGTCTATGTAATGTAACTTCTGGATATATGTTTCTTTAACTTGACTTAATTTGATCCAAAGTGTTACATTTGTTTTCAATGACTCAATATGTATTTCTAAGTGAATATAAAGTGATGATTCTTAGATGATTTTTATATATTCACATTAGGAATTATATTTTAGGCTTGATAATATATCCATGTAAGTTCATAATTTGATTGGGTTACAACCATGGTAGATGCTGATGGAACTATGTGAGAGTAAAACGTAAAGAACTCAAAATTTAGAAAATTAAATATAATGTGAATTGGTACTACCAGTTGATATTATTGAGATACTACCACCAAAAATGTTATCTCCAAGCATGATACCACCAGGTGATACCACTAGTCCTTACCATTTAGATGCTACCACCAGGTTCAACCACCAGGCCTTATCATTTAGATGTTACCACCAGGTGTTACCGCTAATATGTTACCATTGGGTGATACCCTTGAGATACTACCTCCAAGTGATACTGTCAGGTGTTCTACCTCCATGTTCTACCATTGGAGTGATATCATTGATTTGGTACCATGATATGTTTTCATACAGGTCCTACCATGAGATGTGATTCATTTAAAAATAGAGAATCTGATTTTTTTTAGTCTTAGTTTGAATAAGGATTTATGTCATGGGGATGCTAAACGTGAATTTTAACCGGTACATGCATGAATATATAGTGAGATAAAGTTGTAGTATTTTTGGGATAGTGATTCAAGATTGTTTTTTTATGTATTAAAGATGATATATGTTATTTATTTACTATAGGAAGTGATGAGGAGTTGATGAATTAAATATAATGATACAATTAAGATGTGATTTAATTAATGAAAGTCACAATGCATGAATCCTAATTCATTCTGTATTTTGAATGTCTAATTCTAGGATATTCAATATCACACTACTATAAATCATTGTTTTCCCAACATTTGTATACCAACGGTTCAAAAGAACCATTGGTATAGGTGTTCTTTATCAACAGTTTTCATGAACCGTGGGTAAAGATGTAATTTAGATGAGTTTCTTCAATGGTTTGATGAAACCATTGGGAAAGCATTGTTCTTTACCAATGTTTCATGAGAAACGTTGGTAAAGATGGAGTTTAGATGAGTTTTCCCAATGGTTTCATCAAACCATTTGGAAAGCATTGTTTTACCGATGGTTTTTAATAACCGTTGGAAAAAAACCCCAATTTTGACTAAGGCAGGCGACCCCCCCCCCCCCCCGATTCCAGAAGCAGATTGAAGAAGGTGAGAAACTCTCCCAGAAGCAATTCCGGACTCCCAGAATCCCTTGAGAAGCCCCAGAATAGGTGCACCTCTTCCATCGTATCAGCTTCCAGGTTAGACTCCTTCCACCTCTTCTCAAGGATATCCTTCCACCTCTTTTAAAGGATATAATTATTCCCTATTTCTACAGTTTTTGGAAAATTTTATGATTCACTAATCCACGTGTACTCAAATCACTAAATCCATGAATTTTGTACTCAAATCACTACATCACAATACACATCATCCAATTAATGTTTCATTACACATATACATTTATAAGGGCATGGTGTCAATTTCTTGTGTTCTAATTTTAAAGATTCATAGTTTTTTTTAATCTCAATGCTTCAAATATTATAGCTTCATGTATATGAACTCATAAAAAAAATTTGTAATATTTATTCATAGTATTTCATGAAAATAACTCCTTTCATTAAGATCATATCAAACATCAAGATCTTATTGATATTAATTTTTGTACACTATATGTATTACATAACAAGTATGTATCATGTTTCTATCAAAATCTATATATATATAAAATGATACACTGTTCACTTATCCTTTTCACAATAGAACATATGGAGTATCTTCTTGAACTTTGAAAAATAGTATGTGGTCCCTAATTATTATTCACAGAAGAAATAAGAAATACATAATCGTACAATCTAATGTTCTTTATGAATAAAATATCTACAAAGGGAACTCTTTATGGGACCTCTCCTTTTCCCATGTAGTACTTCTTCCTTCTTCATGAAACTAATTCACAGAATTTCAAATTCGCAATATTAATGAATATTAGTTTTCCTAATATGACCATTAATCATTTTTCCTTCAAAATCATACACGAGTTATTAAATCGCCTTTTTAAAACACAATTATCATTTTCACTGATTTGGGGTTCCTAAAAATGCTTTGGAAAATAAGAAAAACACATGTTTTGAATCGTGTTTCTCATATGGTTTCATGGATACATGTTCATCTTGAAAATCATGACTGCATGGTTCAAATATCAAGAGGACCATGGGATTGTTATTCTTCACACAAATGAAGTTGTTTTCTGCAACTTTGTGTTTTTGTTTTCACTTTTGATTTGGCCAAAAGGGGAGCTTTGTGGTCATTAATCATGGTTGTGGGTGGTCATTTAGGATTTAAGAGAGTATGACTTCATTTTACTTTATATATCCAATATTATTATTGATTTATGTTCAATTTTATTATCTTTGACAAGTGATGTTGTTTAATAAGTTGTTATTAATGGTTGTAATAATGACGATATGGTATAAGGGTTCACATGGTGTGTATAATGGTTGACATGGTGTCTACGATAATCGAGTGTCATGGGAATGTACATGGGAATGTACACACATTACATGACTTAGTTAGCCTTGTAAATATACATGGACAATCCCTTATGGTGAAAAATATATTTGGCCAAATTGGGTGCTGAAAACGTCCCATTTAGACAAGGATTTGTTTCATGGGTATGCCCACATGATGTGTTGGCCATACTATAGAGTAAGTAGTTATTAGCTCAGTCAAAACACTTTCATCACTGAAATTCAAGACTACATGGTTAAATGGAAGAACCCATGTTCTAATGACATGCCTAACATGGTTTCTAACTCACCTCACCTAAAAATAAACTAGACAACTGGTTAAATGAATAAACCCTACCAACCTATGATATATGGCCCCAAACCTAGGATCCTTTAATCCATGGTTAAGGTGAAACTTGATGAGGCCATAATGAATTTTGATGTGATCCACATCCTACTCATCCTGATCTCCTTAAAGAATTTAATGTATAAAACTCATGTACTCCCCATAATACCCTTAAGGATTATGTATTCCTTGATCTACTTCCAATATCTTACTGGGAAATCCATGAATATAGGCATTATAAATTATGTATCTTATTTTCTTATATACACTGTATTTTGTTGTATTTCTTAATATGATTCTCATATAGAGTAATGTGTCAGTTATTCTTTTATTTAAAGTAAACAATTGTCATTTACATAAATATTTTTTTTGATTGAACTTCAATATTATTTAATTTCTTTTAAATGAATTATTTTATTTTTTTACAAAATGAATAGAAGTTGGATGTACGAAACTGATCAAATTTCAACCTATTTTCAAAATAATTTGACCAGCTTTTTAGATTTTTCATTTGACAAGGTTTCAGATAGTGGTCACATACATTGCCCATGTTCTAATTGTGTTGGAAGACCTTGGTTGAGTCGTGAAGCAGTTAGCTATCATATAACCAAATATGGTTTCCAAAAAAACTATTATGTGTGGTATCACAATGGAGAGAAAATGGAATCTCAAAATGTTGATGATCCAAATGATAGGACTGAATTGGAGAGTTTGATATATGGTCGGTTTCCATTTATTCGACATCATGAGAAGGAAAGGATTTACAGCCAACAAGATTTCAATACAAACACACATGATGCATCCAATGGAAATGATGATATTGATAGGGTGAAAAAATTGAATGATGTTGCAACGACTCCAGTATATTGGAAATGTGGTAAAATGAAAAAGTTGGAATTTTTAATCCGATTGTTTCATGGGAAAACTATGTATGGAATTTCAAATATTGTAATTGATTACATTCTTACCTTCTTGAAGTACATACTTCCAGATGATTCATATATTCCCTCAAACCACTATATGGCATGGAAGTTAGTTGATGAACTTGGATTCTCAAAAAAAATCGTGCTTGATCGAATGATTGCAGCTTATTTTGGGAGGAAAATACTGAAAGAAATGATTTTATAAAATGTGGAACCTCCCGATGGAAGCCAAAAGATGATGAAACACCATCTCGTGTGCCACAAAAAGTAATGTGGAACTTTCCATTGATCCCCAGATTACAGAACCTTTTCATGTCTGATGAAATATCAGTAAAAATTTGATGGCATGACACTAAGAGAAATAATAATAATGAAGAGTTGATTCACCCTACAGATGGATTTTCATGGTATATATTTGATCCTCGATATCTGGAATTTGCAGCTGACGTGTGTAATGTGAGATTGGGTCTTTCATGTGACAATTTTAATCCATTTGGGCAGATTCTTACTTCACACAGCACATGGTCGGTTTTCATACACATTTATAACCTTCCCCCATGATTGTGTATGAAAAAGCCTTATACTTTCTTGAGTATACTAATATCTGGCCCTTCTGATCCCTGCAATGATATAGATTTATACATTAAACCTTTAATAAAATAGTTGAAACTTCTCTGGGATGTGGGTGTGCCCACATACGATGCATGTTCGAAAGACATATTTCATATGCGTGATGCGCTTATTTGGATGATCAATGATTTTCCTGATTATGCAATGATGTCTGGATGGAGCACAAAAGAAAAATTCCCATGTCCTATTTGTATGAAGAATACTCGATCAATAAGACTAAAATATCATTGTAGTTTTAGTTTTATGGGACATCGATGATTCTTTCCAATGAACCATCCATATAGAAACAATCATCGAATATTTGACAATACCATGGAGACTGACGATCCAGCTCATCATATGTCTGGAAATGATGTGCTTAATGAATTGAAATATTTCAGTTATTCATTTGGGAAGGGTGTAATGAAAATTAGAAAGAGGAAAAATGTTTCCAATGATACCTGTTACAATTGGAAGAAGAAGAGTATATTCTTCGAGTTGTCGTATTGGTCAACCAACTTATTATTTCATTTCATAGACATAATTCACATTGAAAAGAATATATGTGAAATGTTGCTTTCGATTCTTCTAAATTTCAAGGGGAATACAATAGATGATTTATGATCTCGGCTTGACTTGTTAGATTGGGTGATCAGACCAGAATTGCATCCTTCCTGTATCCGTGAAAATAAATGGAAAGTTCCATGTGCTTCTTATGTGATGACACCTACTGAAAAAAATAAATTTCTAGAAGTAATAGAGACTATTAAAGTTCCTGATGGATATTCAAGCAATATATCAAAATGGGTCAACAGAAAAGAGTTGAAGCTGAAATATTTGAAGACTAATGATTATCACGTCCTTTTGCATGAGTTGATTCTAATAGCAATCTATCATCTCTTTTCCAATAATTTAGGATTCTCAGTTATTCGGTTGTTCTATTTGTTTATAGATCTTTGTTCTAAAAGGTTTTCCAAATCCTTCTTTCAAAAATTGTTGGCAGAGTCACCATTAATTTTGTGTGAGTTAGAGAAAATATTTCTCTCCATCATTTTTACATGCATGTTGCATATGACTGTCCATCTTCTGACCGAAATAATTCTTGGAGGACCCATTTCTTTCTGTTAGATGTATCCAACTGAAAGAAACATGTTCACATTGAAATATTGAAGGATGTATCCCTAAATAAAAATTGTTTTTCTCGAGTAGAATGAAAAAAGATGAAACCGCGGTTATTAAACCGACACAAGAAAAGATTGTAAGTTTTAATTTATTTATTTCAAATTTTAATATCTATTTTGAATTTTAATAATCTATTACTATTTTTAATAGGATGATTTATAGGCCCTTGATTCCCAGGATCCTGAAAATTTAGGGCCACATGATCATTTATATCAGGTTTTGGGAGATGAGCACTCTGGTCGAGTACGCTGCCGACCTGGTAAGAATATAGTCCCGATGAGGTATTGATTCTCTCCAGGTATCAATTATAGTACCACTGAGTTGGAACAGGTCAAGGAGCATGCAAGACAGTCTGAGAAAAGGGTCATAGAGTTGGAAGTACAATTTCAAACGAGGGACAAAGAATTTATGAAACTGATGAAAGCTTTATCTTCATCACTTCCACCAGAGGCCAGCGCGGCTTGTCAGACATATATGTCGTTGATGGGTGCATTATCCAACTCACCATGTGGTAGTTCTAGAGGCAGTTGAGATGATGACATTCCTGGTGATAACGAGGATACTGAAGAGGACAAGGGAGAGGATGAGGATGAGGACGAGGGAGAGGATGGGGCTGAGGGGGAGGATGGGGCCGAGGGCGAGGATGGGGCCGAGTATGAGCATGGGGACGATGACGACGATGATAGAGATGGCGGAGAGGATGAGGCCAATGATGAAAATGGTGGTGGTGATGGTGATCAGGGGTAGATTGATCCATTACATTTTTGAATTCTGTATAACTCTTTATTTTTTAACCTAGTTTTCACTCTGGTATGGATATTTTTAAATTCAGTATATATCTTTATTTTTGGCCAAATATAAAAGCCACTTTAATTTAATAATGTTTTAAATTAAATTTAGCTTCTTTCTTAATTCTGATTAATTATATTGAATTTCGAATCTTCAATAAGTTTTCTTTAATATAATTGTTTCATTTGATAAATAAAGTCATGTTTTTATAATAAACCCCCTACAACGGAGGTGTGTTGTTTGCAAAAACTCACAGTGATAGTTTAGTGTGTGATAATTTGACTCTCAATTAGTAGTTTCAACTACCTATTACCACTTTTAAAAACAATAAATATAAAATATATATCTTTATCATACCAAAATCCCAAATCAAGAGTCCGTTTTTTATAACATAAGATCAGTTTCTATAATGTGAAGGACAACAACATAGTATTTATTTGGAATCCTGGCCGGAAGATGCTTCCTCGAGGATGTCACTGGACCCAGCCAACATGTCGCAGTCATGCCGTGGTCACGCCGCAGTCACGCCGCGGTCATCCCACGGTCACGTCGTGGTCATGCCACGATCATGACGTGGTCACTCTACGTTAATGTCACGATCATGCCATTGTCACTCCGCGGTAACACCGCAGTCACGCCGCGGTCACTTTGCGGTCACGCCGTAGTAATACCGTGATTTGGCCCTGCTCCAGGACGACACCCCGCGGCAGTTCGCAGTCCTGTCAGAATTCAATGCATGATACCTATATAGAGTTATAGATACATTACCCACCCTCCTTCCCAGACAGCCCCCTCAGACATCCCCCCCCCCCACCCGCCTCAATCCGAGGCACGGTGAGACCGGTACAACTCAAAGTGTCTTTCTTTTGTTTAAAATGGATACTCTTTTAAGTAAAAACAAATTTCATACGACAAACCAACCAAACTCATTTGGATTGTGTTAATACTTTAGAAAAATGATCCATGGGTCATTTGTGACGTGTATGAGTCAAACCCGCCTCAATCTGAGGCGCGGTGTTGCCGGCACCACTCAAAGTGTCTCACTTTTATTTGAAATGGACAACAATTTAAGTGAAAACAACAACTAGCATACAGAAAACTGACCAAATTCATTCGGATTGTGTTGATACTTCAACCCAATGATCCATGGGTGAATTGCGAAATGGTCGTCTATACGGCACATCAATCAGAGGTGTCGTCTGACCATGCTTTCCGAAAACACACTTCACGTGTCGTAAATGGCCAAAACATGGGTTTTACGGTCAAATGAATGCCGAAAGACATTGTAATGACTTGAAATCACAAGAAAACACCCTAATTTTTATTCATGAGGTGTACGAGGAGACTGCACATCATTCGGACGTGCGGTTTGCGTGGAACGGCTGAATATGTGTTTTCTAGGTGTTTGGCGCGCTTGAAAAACGTGCGTGGGGTGGTCAAAACTGGTCGAACGTCCTCATAATGCCATGAAATCAGATGACAACAAAGGGTGGGTGAATTTTGAAATGGTCGGCCATACGGCATGTATATCAGAGGTGTCGTGTGACCGCGATTGCCAAAAACGAACTTCGCGTGTTGTAAATGGCCAAAACATGGGTTTTACGGTCAAATGAATGCCGAACGACATCAGAATGCCATGTAATCACACAAAACACCTTAATTATTATTATTGAGGTGTGTGAGGAGACAGAACATCATTAGGACAATCGGTTTGTGCAGCACAGCTGAATATGTATTTTTTATGTGTTTGGCGCGCTTGACAAGTGTGAGTGGGGTGGTCGAAACTGGCCGAACAACCTCGAAATGCCATGAAATCTGACAAAAAAAAAGGGTGGGTGAATTTTGAAATGTTAATCTAGAAGGAACGTCAATCAGAGGTTTCATGTGACCGCATTGGTCAAAAACGCACTCTGCATGTCGTAAATGGCCAAAACATGCGTTTAACGGTCAAATGCATGCCGAACGTCATCGAAATGACTTGAAATCACACAAAAACAACCTAATTATTATTCTTGAGGTGTACGAGGAGACGGAACATCATTCGGACATGTGTTTTGCGTGGTATAGCTGAATATGTGTTTTTTAGGTGTTTGGTGTGCTTGAAAGGCATGTGTGGGGTTGTCGAAACCGGCCGAACAACCTCGGAATGCCATGAAATTAGACGACAACAAAGGGTGGGTGAATTTTGAAATTGTCAGTAATACGACAAGTCAATCGGAGGTGTCGTGTGATCACACTGGCCGAAAACGCACTCTGTGTGTTGTAAATGGCCAAAACATGCGTTTAACGGTCAAATTCATGTCGAAAGACCTCAGAATGACTTGAAATCAGACAAAAACACCCTAATTATTATTCGTGAGATGTACGAGGATACAGAACATCATTCAGACATGTGGTTTGCGTGGCACAGATGAATATGTGTTTTTTAGGTGTTTGAGGCGCTTGAAATGCATGCGTAGGGTGGTCGAAACCGGGCGAAAGACATCGAAATTCCATGAAATTGGATGATAAAAAATGGTGGGTGAATTTTGAAATGGTCGTTCAGACTGCACGTCAATCGGAGGTGTCGTGTGACTGCGCTCGCCGAAGACGCACTCTGCATGTCGTAAATGTCCAAAACATGTGTTTAATGGTCAAATGCATGCCTAACAACATCTGAAGGACTTGAAATCACACGAAAACACCCTAATTATTATTCTTGTGGTGTATAAGGAGACTGCATGTCATTCGGACGTGCGGTTTGTGCGGCATGGCTAAATATGTGTTTTTTAGGTGTTTGGCGTGCTTGAAAAGCGTGCGTTGGGAGGTCAAAACCGGCCAAACGACCTCGGAATTCCATGAAATCAGACGAAAACAATGTTTGGGTGAATTGTGAAATGGACAGTCAGACAACACATTGATGGGATGTGTCGTGTGACCGTGCTGGCCGAAAACGCACTCCACATGTCGTAAATGGCCAAAACATGCATTTAACGGTCAAATTCTTGCTGAACAACATCATAATAACTTGAAATCACACTAAAACATCCTAATTATTATTCTTGAGGTGCACGAGGAGACGAAACATCATTCAGACGCGCGGTTTGCACGACACACCTGAATATGTGTTTTTTAGGTGTTTGACGTGCTTGAAAAGCATGCGTGGGGTGGTCGAAACCGGCTGAACGACCTCGGGATTCCATGAAATTGGACGAAAACAAAGGGTGGGTGAATTATGAAATGGTTTTCCAAGAAGCACGTCAATCAGTGGTGTTATGTGATCGTGTTGGCCAAAAGACACTTTGCATGTCGTAAATGGCCAAAACATGCGTTTAACTGTCAAATGCATGTTGAACGACATCATAATGACTTTAAATCACACGAAAACACCCTAATTATTATTTGTGATGTGTATGAGGAGACAGAACGTCATTCGGATGTGTGGTTTTCACGACACGACTGAATATGTGTTTTTTATGTGTTTGGCGCACTTGAAAAGCGTGCATGGGGTGGTCAAAACTGGCCGAACGACCTCGGAATTCCATTAAATTGGAAAAAAACAAAGGGTGGGTGAATTGTGAAATTTTCAGCTAGACGGCACGTCAATCGGAGGTGTCGTGAGACAGCGCTAGCCGAAAACGCACTCCGTGTGTCGTAAATGGCCAAAACATGCGTTTAACGGTCAAATGCATGCCGAACGACATCAAAATGACTTGAAATCAGACGAAAACACCCTAATTATTATTCATGAGGTATACGAGGAGAAAACATTCCATTTGTACGCGCGGTTTGCATGGAACAACTAAATATGTGTTTTTTGGTTTTTAGCGCGCTTGAAAAGCGTGCGTGGGGTGGTCGAAACCGGCTGAACGCATTTTTATTGTGTTGATACTTTAGGAAAACAATACATGGGTCATTTTTCACATGTAAGATTCAACACCGCCTCAATATGAGGTGTAGTGTGGCCAGCACCACTCAAAGTGTCTCTCTTTTGTTTCAAAAGGACATCATTTTAAGTGAATACAACAACTGACATACGTAAAACCAACCAAATGCATTCGTATTCTATTGAAACATTAGAAAAAAGATCCATGGGTCATATTGGACGTGTACGAGTCAACCCTGCCTTAATCTGAGGGTCGGTGTGGCCGACACCACTCAAAGTGTTTCTCTTTTGTTTGAAATGGACAAGATTTTAAGTGAAAACAACAACTGGCATACTTAAAACCAACCAAACACATTCAGATTGTGTTGATATTTTAGGAAAACGATCCATGGGTAATTTTTTATGTGTACGAGTCAACCACACTTCAATTCGAGGAGCGATGTGGCTGAAACCACTCAAAATGTCTCTCTTTTGTTTAAAATGGACATCATTGTATGTGAAAAAAACAATTGACATACAGAAAACTAACCAAATTCATTTTAATTCTATTGAAACTTTAGTAAAACAATACATGGGTCATTTATGATGTGTACGAGTCAACCTCGTCTCAATCTGAGGCATGGTGTGGTCTGCACCACTCAAAGTGTCTCACGTTTCTTTGAAATGGACAACATTTTAAGTGAAAACAACAACTGACATACCGAAAATGGACCAAACGCATTCATATTCTGTTGATACTTTAGGAAAATGATAAATGGGTCATTTGTGACGTGTAGGAGCCAACCTCGCCTCAATCTGAGACATGGTGTTGCTGACACTACTCAAAGTGTCTCTCTTTGGTTTCAAAAGGACATCATTTTAAGTGAATACAAGAACTGAAATTTACACTCATCAACGATAGTCGCAGACTCTTTTTCATGAGTTGGGTAGTTTCACTCATGGGGTCATAAGTGAAAAAACTCCAAATAAAATACATTTTCACCATATATTATAAAAAATACAAGTTCAATGCAAAATGAAACACAAATCATTACATACCCAAATCTAGGATCAGAAAAAAAAATTGGGATTTGAGCCAATTTCAAACACTTATTCAACTCTAATAAGTATTTCTCAGACTATTCTGCCTATTAGAATATTATGGGGAGCTGGGGGCTGTGCTGGTTGAGGGGTTGTGCACGGGTGAGGTGAATTACTACTGGAAGAGTGGTTTTCATCTGAAGATTGAAATGTGTGTAAATAATGTTTGAGTTATTGAAACTTTTATTAACTCTACTGGATGATTGTTGTCATATGAATATTGAAATAGGAAATTGTAGTACATGACATGGTTAGAATATTTTGATGGTTTTATGTGTTTTTTTGTGCTATTTTAGGTGTTTTTATGCTATTTTAAGTCCTTTTGTATGTGGTTTTTGTGCTATTTTTTATGTCGGTGTATACTGGAGTGTCTTCTGTGTAGTAGGTCTAGAAAAACACAATACCAACGGTTTTAAACCATTGGTATACTTTGAGATAAATTTAAAAAATATCCCAACGGTTTTAAAACCGTTTCTATAGTGTTTTGTATTCTAGAGGGAAAAACAAAATACCAACCGTTTTAAACCATTGGTATACTTTGAGAGAAATTTAAAAACTATCCCAACGGTTTTAAAACCGTTGGTATAGTGTTTTGTATTCAATATATACCCACGATTTCTTGAAACCATTGGTAAAAATGTTATACAAACATATACCAATTGTTAGTCTACAACCGTTAGTAAATAAATAAATACAGTGGACTATACCAACGGTTTAGATCAAACCATTGGTATAGGGCTTTCCTCATGGCTTACTACCCTACTGTTTGGAAAACCATTGGTATAGGCTATACCAACGGTTTTCCATCCTATACCAACGGCTTAAAACCGTTGTTATAACATTCTTTTCCAGTACTGTCAATTGATATCAAGAATTAATGAGGAAATAATTTAGTTACATTCACTCAATTTAAAATATAAATAATTTATTGCAGTTATATGAATTTATGATGTATAAATAATAGGAACGTGGAATAAATTAGGAAGTATTATATTTTTAATATCAAGAAATCATGGGAGAATTAATCTGAATCTTATTGGATTTAATGGAAGATTTTGTAACTATTTTATTATGGTATTTTGAATATGAGAATAATTATATATTTATAGGGGGACTATTTATTTCTATAGGTTGAGAAGAAGTTAGGTGTTCAGGACATTTGAACATACTGGTATTTCTGAGTGTTAGATAATTTCCATTATTAAAATAAGATATCAGTTAAATCTTAGAGTACCTAAAGGTGATAGGCCTGAGTATTCAGTGAAACTGAGGAGAATCTAGATCACACCATATTTGGAAGGAGTTCCGAGACCAGCAGTGAAACAAGCCAATGATGAAGATCTTGAAAATGTACATAGGTGGACCAGTTGATCCATCTGCTCGTAGAGGAAGATTTTATTTCTATGTGGTTATAAAGTAACAAAGGAGAGGAATGATATAATTTTTTATGGACCCTCATTGAAGAATAAAGGTTTATCTTCTAATTGATGTTATAAGTGGAGTAAAAAAATGGTACTTTTTGTTGATTGGACAAGGATTGTCTGTACCTATTGCCACTTGTTTGATAGTGAAGAATTTGTATTGTGGGGTCTAACCAATCTAGAAAGGAGAAGGATTTTATTCCAAACCTTGTAAATATTGTGTGTTTCTCTATATTCTTAATTTATTCCCATGAAGGTGAGGCTATGAGAAATATTTGAATAGATCATAAACTTTAACATGTTCAAGATGTTGAATTGAAAAAGAAGACAATTCATTAGGAGAGTCCACTGATCCTCCCCCTGCTCAGGACTCTACAACTTATTCACCACATAACATCATTTTTCATACTTCATAAACCCAATTATGGATTTTCATGAACTCTAGAAAGAATATATTGTCAATAAAGGCATGATCCCCAACCCTCCAATTGTACCCAATTTAGGTCAGAAGTAAATATGGGGATGGACCAAAAATTCCCCCTCTAATATTCCATGGGTTGATGACTAACACTAGGGGTATAAATTATGTACAAATGGGGACCATTAACATCATATACAAAATATTAAATAATAGATAATATCTACTAATAAACCCAATCACAAAAAAAAATAAACCACCCAATATATAATTTTAATGTCATGCAAGGATGAATCAAATGAAATAAACCATGAACCAAGGCAGCGACCATGAACACCAGTAGCTCTTAAATAACAGGTATGATCTAGTAACGCCTAGACCAATCACCAACCCACTTGTACATACCTGAAAATAGATTATATATATTGGGTGGGAATAGATTTATACTTAGTAAAATCATCCCCAAAATCACTTGTTCAAATGTGGAAGGATCATATAAAATCTCAGTGAATAAGCAGAAGAAATCAACTTGTTACCTAAATAGGTAAAACTGTATCATAACCTCACTAAATCCTAGTCATCAAGTAACACATGGAAGTGGGTAACATAATAAAAATGATATAGATATGAAGAAGGTATCATGTATCCACTTCCCCATTGAACCATTCTCCCTCACCCCAACATCTTACGTCCTGGTGCTCTCATCCCCTCCATAATTTATCACTCATGTCCGAGTAACAATATCACAACCACATTATCATATCATCATGATCCCCATGATGCCTACCACAACCTCATCATCACATATTATAACCAATTATTGATTCTAAAATCTATTACATTTCGTGTATATTATATAATAACTTAATCCACTATAGACCTTACAAGCATACCTTTATTAACTACAGTCACTATCATAATACAATTACTTTCTATAACTTCAAGCCAATACATCCTACACATACTTGTATGGTAAAACGAATAGACATCACCACCCATATCAGTACATACACTATACCTTAATCTATTATAGCCTCGATATTCATATATACTATTATCTGTCTGAAATAGAAATTGGGGTGGGATAGTAGTCCACCATTTATATCATTGACATCCTATATATTGGGAAAACACTCAAAACTAAAGGCCATATATGTGTCATATTCCCTACTGACTCAAGTGGTGGAGAATAAGAAATAATAAAACATAAATATTATATATCACATAACAATTCAAACTAAAACTACCCTACCCTAGACTCAAACTAGATCTAACATCCCACATGACAACCCACCTTCCACCTCTAGGATTAAGAAAAAATTCTCAACCAAATACTCAAGAAAAAAATTTCATCATCATTAACCATTTAGTAATTTAACATTTATACCAAAAATTTTAAAATCCATCTTAATAAATTTTATTTTAATCATTTACATTAATTAATAAAAAAATGGTACATTATAATCATCTTTCTAATTCCAAATATCAATCCGTATTATTCGATCACTTATCCCAACCAATTCCATGATTTATAATTGGTCAAAAATTTAATTCATCAACACTAATTCCCATAAATTAATAATTATTCATAATAATTACATAATACGAGTTTCCTAGTACTTTAACTAAACTACCATAAGAAAGATTCACTCATAGTTTACATGTCAACTATAGTTGGCAGTTAGAAATCATAGAAACAAATCATTAAGAATATCATCCACCAAGAAGAAAACATCCTGAAAAATGGGTAAGACTAGCTCTCCACCAACAAAAATCAACCAAAATATAGCCTCAACATAACCATATTTAAATAGGCTATCTTATTACTCAACCCATTCTATCTATACCAATATCATCCACATTGATCCACTACCACAACCAAGGAAACCAACTTATCCCTTGACTAATATCCCAACCATACCAAGTTTCACAAAAATTCATAGAAAATGGTCCTCTATAATATGGTATAAAAATAGAGGTGAAACATATTTTTAACATAAAAATTTAGGGAAAACTAAGACAACCTCTATAATAAATAAATCCTTACAAACAAGGTATAACAATAACATTTCAATGGCAGCATTCCAAAAATTTAATTAAAAAAATTATATTACCATATTGAATTTACCAATTCATTATGAGTGGGTTTCAAAAACAAGAATCCGATATTAAGTAGCTAAAAATAGATACAAAAACAATAAACATGTTTAAGCATCGCTTCTATGCTCAACAATTATGAGTAAGGAATAGTAAACTCAATTCTTATCCCTCATTAATTTCCCAATTTTTCTTATCGACCTTATAATGTTTATGAAATTTCATGAATTTCAAATAAGTTAAGAAACAATAATAATTAAATAAAAATAACACACTATCTAAAAAATATCAAGAGGCATCCCTCAAATATAGTATAAACTGCATGCGATCACAACACCCCTCCAATTATTCCAATTCTCTTTCTTCTGGTTAATTATCTTTGTTTAGGTCAATTAAAAATATATATACATTATTGTTAAAGAATGATAACACCACATAAACATATAAAATAAGAATATATCAGGAATATCTTACCTTGATATAAATAATCTTATGTTCAATGAATGAGAATGAAAATAACATATGCATATCTCCAAATTATCACTCCTTTGCGGAACTCATTATCCCTAAGGATATCATCCCATAAATAATCCACCACCATCATAAATATAATCCAAGATAATTGAATGAAAAAAAGTTATGATATCATGTAATTAGGGAATAAAATAGAGAAATAACCAACATGGAAGAATGAAACTCAACTTAGATCACTCGTGACTGGATCTCTAAAAGCCATGGGATAAATCCAAGCAAAGGGGATCATGATTCTCTAAAGTAGATCATCAATTTAGCTAAGGTTCAAAGGAAGAGAGAGGAAATAATAAGAATTTAAAGGGATATATATGAATTTATAGTCTAGATAAAACATAATATCTTAGAGAAATACCTCTGACCACACCATAATGCTAAGGATTTTCCCCAACACTATGGCACAATAAGGGTGACCACACCGTAATAGATCTGAGTCAAAACACCCTTCCCATAGAAACCCTAACCCCAATAGCTCGGATTATTTGTCTAATTTATTACATTTTAATAATTTATAAGAAATCGCATACCAAAGGATATAATAGTTTAGTAGTTTTGGTAAACTAGACACAAACATGATACCAATATTAAATTGGAATACACAAATTATAGCATAATTTTTTAAAATAATAATTATATTACATCACGAGTATACCTAAATATTAGTCATATTAAACGTCATGGAATCCTAGGGAAATGAAACAAAATAAGGATGATCTCGAATATTGTATAGTGAAAAAAATCATAAATAAATGAAGCATCATTAATAAGGAATGAACAATACAGCAAGGTAAATATTTGAACACACATTCCATTTAATTAATTGACTAGAATAATCGATTGAAAGTTCAATAAATTAAAACAAGACCTATTTAATCTATAAATTTACTATCATAACTAGATAAGGAATAATCAAAATGAAAATATAAATAACTAAAATCACTTTCCATTAATCAATAACCGAGAATTAAATGCATCCAGAGATAATATAATTATGAAAATATTATGGATAATAATAATTGAACTCTAAATGAAGGAAATTCTTAAATATCAGACATCATGTTTCTTAGGAACATAATACCTTTATTGTCAACACCTTTCACAAGATAGTTTAGAACATACTATGTGAAAAACCATTTAACTAAGGCTAGCCAGCAAATTATTCCCATGAGACTACTGATGCATCGAGGGGATTTCTATAAATAGTCCCCAACCCATTTCATGCATATCCAAAGCATTAATCACATATCAAGTAATTGATATAATTCATAAACAATGTCACTTATCATAATGTATCTGTATTGAATAAAGAATACATATTTATCAATATTTCCCTCTATAAACAAATAACTTTTAATTTAAACATTGTATTTTAAAATGGTATATGGTTTAAGAAATAAGAATATCCTTGATAAATAATATGGATATTTAGGGTAAATATAATGTATAATGATCACAGTAATGTGAATATTTCAAAGGGAAGTTAATGAATACAAAATTAAACAGGTAAGTGAATGTCAATCATATCCTTCGTAAAAATAATCATAAACCATACAGAAGAAGAATAAGTATGGTATTAAAAAATAATAATTTGAGTAAGAATAAAGGGATTTTTCATTGATGAATATAAATAATATAAAAATATCTTTAAAACATTATTTATTAAAATATCTTTTCATTTTGAATAACATTTTTAAAATCCTTTTCTTTTAAAATCACTTTTAATTTTTTTTGAAAAGATCCCCATAAAATTGAAAAGGAAGATTAAAATAAATGATGTTAATATTGGTTTTTAATTCTTTAAAAACCTTAAAATTTAAAAATAACATTCCTTCATCAATTAAAAAAAGGTTATTAAAGTGCCTTTTTAAGAAAATGATCAGAATATTCCTTTAACATTTTCAATAAAATCCAAATGGGAATTATTTTAAAAATGACATAAGATTCCTTTGAAAAGAAATTTAAAGAGTAAAAATGGGTGAATTTGTTTTGATCAATCATTTAAAAAGTTTAAAAAATTTATGAAAATATTTTTAGAAAACATGGTTTTGGAAGAAAACATTTTTTTAACCCAAGATAAAAATGAATTCGGGTTTTCATAAAAACATTTTATCAATTATTTTATGTACCAAAGAATGGTAAAATGGTTCCATTACTTAAAAATATAATTAATAATAATTTTATAAGAAAATATAATGGTTTATTAAACAATTATAAAATAATTTCCTTCAATGGAAATTCTAGAATAAACAATCTCGATTAGAATGAGATTGTGAAATAAACCCATAAAATGATCATAACGTTGAAGTGAGAAATAATAAATGAATACATTTTTTCTTTCAACTGTAAATACAAAAAAAAACAAGTGTAAATACAAAATATTATAAAAAAATTCATTATATACAAAATATTATAATGACATAATCATTGAAGAATAATTTTAACCCAATGAATGAAAATTGAATTAAGAAATCCCTTACCACTTGGTATCTTTTAATTCTCATCCCCTTAGATGATATAATTAAAATTAAATATTAAGATACCATGAATAATGAATGTTTTATGATATTACATGTCAAAGGGAAAATATATACACCATATAAAATAAATTATGTGCATAATATTACAATATGCCTTAATAAAAAGAAATTCAGATGAAATCTATTACCTTATGGTTATTTTTGATTGAATGTGATTCAAACTTCGGTATAGTGATTTTAAAAATGTTATTAATTTATTATATAACTATATTAATATTTATAATATCATATATGATCTTTTTTTAACATTTTATTACCAGTTCATTAATAATTCTTCATTATTCTAATTATTTCGGGTGTTAATTATCATGTTTTCCCATGAGTGTTTCATCATGAAATTTATGGTTCTTGTGAATATTATTTAGTTATAAGATCTCATAAATAATAATAATGAAATATTTATCATATATTTACATTAATTATACATTTAAACTCAATCATGAATGATTTTTATAAAAAATGAAGTACATTACGATCATAGAGACGGTAGGTCGTAAGTACACATGAGTAACGTTTACATTTATCAATGATCATTATGGAATAAAGTTAAGTAGTATTTTACCTTTAAATAATTATAATAATATAATATATATAATATTATATACATATATTTATCATCCATGTGGTGTGGTGATGAAAAGATAGTCACATCGCTTCGTGAAGGTGGCAGTCCATATGTACATTAATGATGTTATCATCTTTTTGTGAGTAAAAAGGGATGAAAGAAAATGATATTAATAATCTTTAGAGAATGATAAATATTTCATTAATATAATAATAATTTAATTTATATCATATATAATAATTTTCTTTATCTTTATCACCTTCCATGTGAAGTGTCAGTGAAGGATGAATCACATCGCTCCGTGAGGCGGTAGTCCTTCGTACACGCTACTGACGTTATCATATCTCCTATGAAATGGAAGGTAAAACTATATATATGTTATATTGAACCTATAGGTATATATATGTTATAAATATAATATATATACTTTACATCCATCATCATACCCAACCTTGAGAGGTGGAAATAGAAAAACGACTCACATCGGTTCGTGAGGTGGTAGTTCACCGTACACACGAACGATAATTTTATAACCCATTTGATGGAAGAGGATATGGTTTTAGGAAATAAATTTCTTATAAAAACCTCCCAATATATTTAATATAATGTTTTTATTATATTATTATGGTTTAATATAGATTTAATTAGGTGGATAAATAATTAAAATAAAAATGCTCATTGAAGAAAATTACATCTTCTTCAGGTATCCTCATAGGTTTGCAAAAAAGCATTAAAAGGTTAGATTTATGCCCAAAATAAGGATATTAGGATGAGTATAGGTATTATTTTAAGGGATTTTGGGGGGGATATTTCTAAACAAAATTTGTTTTAATGTGTAAATAAGAGAGGAGAGGGGTGGCCTTTTATAAGTGTGGGAGAGGACATAGTTGGTATTTTTGAAAATAATTAAGTGCTTCCACTTTTTTCATATGTCAAAAGGATCCAAAATGTTCCATTGTCAAACCATGTGGGTTAAATGCTCTAAATATTTATATAAAATATTTTTTATAAAATTTTATAGGTAATTTTACCATTATCATTTTAGTTTAACCCTCGGTAAACTCATTTTTACCTTAATAATGGTAATTAATTTTTACTGCATTTACTATTGATTTTGGTAAAAAAAATTAAGTTTAAATTATTAGAAATTATAAATTATGATGATTCTATATATTTAATCTATTTTTTCAAATTCACTTTTCATAATTGGAAAATTTTAATTTAAAATTAATCTCGCATACATGATAAGAAAGTTAGTTTTTAAAGTGAAAATGTTTAAAATTTTGCCGAGTTTTATATCTAAATTCAATATAAAAATGATTCCAATGACCTATATTGTCGCGACCCCCTCCCCAAAAGGTGTTCCCTTCCTATTTTTTCAATGTGAGAAGGTAGATAGTGACCCCTGAGTCCTGCCTCTAGTAGGCCCCATGTTGGCAACAATCACCGAGCTTATAGTAAACACACAAATGGGAGGCATTACCTTCTATGAGGACACATGCGAAAGAGAGAGATAAGACAGACACCAAAAAAATCCGAATCAAACTATAATATAACAGAAATCCCATGTACACATATGTAATGTCATGAAAAACTACTACAACTGTAAGGGAAAATTTCAAGTACCAAAGGAAAGTAAAAACAGCAGCAACCACGAAACCTGAACAGCTCCTGTAACCCCAAGTTAAAAGTAACCAGCCTGATCTCCAACCTGCTCCAAGTGACATGAAATACAATTTATATATACATAGGGTGATTATAATAGTATACTCATCAGTATCCTCCATGTATCCTCTCATTCAAAAGTAATTAAATCATGCTAAAGAATAGTGAACAAAAATTGAAACTAACTCATCACCTAAACAGGTAGACTAAGTTCCCAACCTCACCATGAATACTCTCACCAAGTATCACATAAAATAGTATATAATATAATAAATAATATCAAGGGTATACCACTAAAAATTCCCCACTAGTTTTCTAATTTTCCCCCAACGTCCCACATCCTAAGCATATCTCTCTAAAAAGGCTTGCTCGCAGACACCTAAGCGTCGCACCACAACATGTACCTCATGAAACAAAACCACCACATCCACATAACCGAAGTAACCAGGAAGTTTCTGGGATCCACCACAGCTCTCATAACATGTATCATACATCAGGAATTAAACCTTAAGCCATTATATCCCATACACTGAGTAACGATCCTCGATCCATTACAGCCAATACACGTTACACCTATAGTAGTCCATAGGAAACTATATCCAGAATATATGTGTGTAAATAACCAAAAGTCATTACATCCCTCTACACACATATATAGTGAAAACTAACCACTATTCCTACCAAAAAAAGTAACTACCAAGATAAGAGAATAGGGCTAAAGGGGGAATTCATCCATTCATCCTCCCACCGGAATGTTGGGGAAAACACCCCCAAGGCTCAGAATCCTTAGGGTGTTAGTTTCTCTAATTTATAGGGTGGAGTAGCGTAAAGAAATACAAAAAAATTAGAATATACTATAGCTCAAAACTAAACTATGGGAATAACATAGTCTTAGACTCAACTACAGCTAATGTCTCTCAGACTCCCGACTGACTCTTATAAGACTAGGTATCCTATAAGCACATAACTATTTAGAGATCTTTATTACATTACTTTATTCCCTTTTTTTCAGTTTCACTTTACGTTAACTAATTATTTAAACATTAATTAACCATTAACAATTCCACGTTATATTTCATTAGCATCACACCAAAGTACACATTTCCTTTAAATTGAAACCTCAATATTGCATCCCAACAAGCTCTAACCCCATGGGTCAATCATCATTCATTCAATCATTTATTATCAAAATTATTACTTTCCTGTATTCCCAGGAATTTTAGAAAAACATTCTAAGATACTAAACATAAGGGGGTCAACATGGTGGGTATTTGAACTACCCATAAAGCCTTTTCCATCTATAGAAAAAGCATAGACTCCTCTTACCTCGAGAATCTAAACACAGAAAGCACGTGGCATACCTTGCACGTCTTCTCCCTTTTTGAAAGGAGGGTAAGTAAGACCAGTTGCCTTGAGAAGTGGGGAAATTAATGATGATAAACAGACAACAAGATTCATCAAGCATCGAAACATTCACTTACAACCCGTTTCATCGTCTTTGGTGTCATCCCCAACACCAACATGTATAAACTGATGCATCTTTCCACTCTAGGTGTCAAAGGTTGTCACAACCAATGGGCCTTACTGACCCCACATTTCACAACATTCATTTAGGATCACATCACAACACAATAAGAAAGAAACAAACATTATATAAACTGGTATCTTGTCCCTTAAACAAGGCATCCAACCCTCATATATGATGAGAGCTCACAGATCCGAAGCACAAGGCACTCAGCCTTACAAGAAAGAGGGTAACTTAGAACACTACCAGGCATTATATTTTTATCAAACAGCCAGTTCTTCAATCCATATTGAATTAAGTGGTTCATTAATAGTTGGTTCCAACTATGGGAAACCTAAATATAAAGTTATCATAGCTATCACAATTAATTATACATGCATATTGCACCGATTTTATTAACTTTAAATTATAAGAACAACAACTGGATTCATTTATATTCCTCTTTATATTTTCTAATTGATTAAAATTAATCCCAGTTTACATTCTTTACAAGTTTCCATAAATAACTACATGCTAAACAAGGCAAGCATAGATATCACACTATCTAGAAAAATAAGAGGCAATAACATATGATCAATACCATTTGATTTATCCTATTCAATTATTTATTATGTCAATTCCATTTTGATCTAGTGGATAAATCATACAAACTCTATGAATTCATGTAAAAGATTAGAGAATAAATGAATCCCCTACCTCAAAAGGTTCTTGAAATTCTTTATATAAGAAGTATCCACACAACGAATTACGATCTCCTCCCCCATGAAAACTGCATCCACCCGAGGACGTCGTGGAACAACCGCACCAACCGACACCCAAGAAAAATCCATTAGAAGCATGGAAATCACAGACCATAACATGGAAAGGAGAAAACTGGGGAGAATGGATCGAAGAAAATACAATAACAGAGGTAGATCATACCTTCTATCAATGACATATTGACACTTACTGCATGCACCAAAACCGAGGGTGTTCATGTAGTAGGAAGAAAATTCAAGGGGAAACGATCCAAGGATTAACGTTAGATCACACCACTTTTATAGGAATAAGGAAAGGTTTGAGCATATCACATCAAGGAACAGGAAGTTAGAATAAGGGAGGAAGATATCTCATCCCTTTAGAAGATTTACGGAGTTGCGGTTTAAGATACTCTGGATTTTCCATTAAAAGTGGATCGTATTAAACCACACAGTTTGACCAAGTAAAGGCATCTTGAGCCTTAGGAAAATTAATGTAGGATTTATGGGCTTTGAATCACCCTCAAATCCATTAAAACAAGGTCTTGAATGCATTTAATGTAAAAGAAATTGTTAAATGGGGGAAACTATAGGAACATGGAAATATTATACACCTACCGATGCTGGAAACATTGTACACCTATCGATGTTCGACACATTATACACCTACTGATGTTGGGAACATTGTACACCTTCTGATGCTGGAAACACTATTCACATAATGACTCACTGATGGAACTGTTCACAAAATGACTCACTGATGGAACTATTCACAAAATGGCTCACTGATGGAACTCTTCACAAAATGACTCACATATGGAACTATTCACAAAACAACTCACTGATGAAATTATTCACAAAATGACTCATCGATGGAACTGTTCACAAAATAACTCGCTGATGGAACTATTCACAAAATGACTCACTGATGGCACTATTCACAAAATGACTCACCAATGGCACAGTTTACAAAATGACTCACCGATTGCACTATACAAAAAATGAATCACCGATGGAACTATTCACAAAATGGCTCACCAATGGAAATGTCCACAAAATGACTCATTGATGGAACTGTTCACAAAATGACTCACCAATGGCACTGTTCCAAAAACGACTCACTGATGGCACTGTTCACAAAATGACTCATCGGTGGCACTATTCACAAAACTTGAATCATTGTTCACATAATTGTAAATTTGGAAAATTGTTGGGGATAATTCACCTTGACCTCCCATAACACCTCAGACACCAGATTTTAGCAAAGGAATGGACTGGAGAGGTCTGGGACATTACATCAGTTACCTCTCAAAACATTCTCATCCTCAAGAATTCAAAACCAACCTAAAATGAAACTGAAAAGGGGTCCAAACAACCACCCACTGAGATACCTATCAAAAGAGAGCAATCCACCGGAAGCAACAAAAGAAATCCATCTCATAAACATGAAAGGTATACAACCAAAAAGAGAACATCATTACATGAAAATAGTTAAACATAAAAAAAACTCTGGCTACTGAGGACGTATCTGCGACTCACGTTCCTAGGTACTCTCCTTCATGCCATCATATCACCACAATACACAATCCTAGGGGATAAGACGCCCATAAAACACCTTCTCCTTGTGGTCTTAGATCTCCACATGTCTCTCCTCAAAGGTTGCATCATCGTCAACATCTATCTCACCACAATCGATCATGTGAGAGTCATCATGAAGATAACAATGGAGTTGTGAGACATGAAAAACATTATGTATCTGGCTCATCTGTGGGGAAAGTGCTACTTGATAAACCATGGATCCTACCCGATCCAACACCTTGAAATGCCTCACAAACATGGGAGACAACTTACTACCATGAAGAAACCTACACTACCCATGAAGGGGAGTCACCTTCAAAAACACATGATCCCCACGATCAAACTCCAAAGGTCTCCTAATTTATTCATCATATGATTTCTAATAATCATGAACTATCTTCGTCATCTCACAAATCACCTGATCCATCTCTGTCGTATTCTACACTAGTTCCTATATGAGAATTGTTGACTCTCCAACCCTAGTTCAGCACAACAGATAATGGAAAGGTCAGCTATACAAGGCTTCAAATGTTACCATACCGATGGTTGAGTGATAACTATTGTTGTAAGTGAACTCCACCAAGGGTCAGTGCCTCATCCATGAAACTCCAAAATCCAGGACACAAGAGCACAACATGTCTTCAAGAGTCTAGATAGTCTGCTCTGTCTGAATGTATGTCTGTGGATAAAAAGTAGTGATATGCCATAGATTAGAAACAAAATAATGTTGGAGACCTCTTCACACCCTAGAGGTAAAATGAGGATCTCGATTAGAAATGATAATCCTTAGGACTCCATGGAGTCTCACCACCTCCTCCAAATACTGCCTCAACAAAACTTCTACTGATTTTGACTCCTTGAACACTATAAATTGGGCTGATTTCTTTAAACATTCCACTACCACTCAAAGAGGTCATGTTCTCCCTGAACTCGAGGTAAACTAGTAGTAAAGTCCATTGAGATGTCCTCCCACTTACACTAAGGAATATCTAAAGGTTGGAGAAAACCACTAGGTACACGGTGATCATCCTTCACCTTATTAAAGACCAAACAACAAGACACAAACTTCACAACTGCACTCTTTAGCCTAGGCTTCCAAAATCGTCTTCTCAAGCCTCAGTACATCTTATTTATGCCAGGATGCATCGCTAAAGGTGAACTATGGAACTCTCTGAGAACCATCTCACACATCACCAAGGGAATGAAAATCCTTCCCTAATACAACACCCAGTGTTGTTCATCCTCAGAACAACCATTATGGGACTTTCCACAAACAACTCGGTCTCTCCAGACCTCCACCTCTATATACCCCAACTGAGACTCTTCCACATACGTCACCATAGAGGACTACACCATAATCTATAAAAGAAAATATATTCCCCCCAACTTCTCCCATATCAAGATGTAATGTTGAATTTTCTTCCATCACTCTCCAAGAATTACCAGATTCACGCACTGCATCACTACACAACTTCATGCTCAGTGCATCAGCTACAACATTCCCCTATCCATGGGTATACGATATTTCAAAGTCATATTATTTTAAGAACTCCATAAACCAATGTTTTTGAAAGTTCAAGTCACATTGGGGGAAAACATACATCCAGATATTATGACCAGTGAAAACCACAAAGTACTCACCAATGAGGTAATGTATCCAAAAATTCAGAGCAAACACCACTGGAACCAACTCAAAATCATGGTAGGAATAGTTACGTTCATGGGGATGAAACTTTAGAGACCCATAAGAAACAACTAATCTCTTCTATATCAGAACACAACCTAACCCCAGATGCGAAGCATCATAGAAAACATCAAACTAAACTCCCTCTGCTGGAAGACAAAGAACTGGTGCACTTACCAACTTCTCCTTCAGATACTCAAAAGTTTCCTGACACTAATCAGTCAACCCGAACACCTGATCTATCATGTTTAATGTTGTCAGAGGAGTTGAAACCAGAGGGAAATCGGCTATGAACCACCTGTAGTATCATGTGAGACGAAGGAAACATTTCACCTCTTTCATTATATTGGGGGCTTCCCAAGACACAACTGCTAATATCTTTGATAGATCCACCTCTACTTCCAACTGGGACACCACATTCCCCAATAAATGATCTTCTGGATCCCAAAACTCACACTTTGACAACTTCCCAAATAGCTGTTGTTGACTAAGAACTCCCAAAATGGCGTGCATATACTCTGCATTCTCCTCCTCAGATGTGGAGTACAAAAGGATGTTGTCGATGAAAACCACCATGAACATATCCAAGAACTCACATAACACAATTTTCATCAATCCCATGAACATAGCTGGAGTATTTTTCACACCAAACGACATTACCACAAACTCATAATGCCCATGACAACAATGGAAAGCAGTCTTTGGGATATCCTCATCCTTCACACACATCTTATGATATCCTAAATGCAAAATGATCTTTGAGAACCAACTTGAAACCTTCAGTTGATTGAATAAATCATCAATCTGTGGAAGAGGATAGTGATTCTTCCTTGTTACTTTGTTTAAGTGATGATAATCAATATACAACCGCAAATTTCCATTAGCCTTATTCATGAAAAAAATTGGTGCACCCGACGGTGACACACTTGACCAAACAACACTGCATTCTAACAGAACATCAATATATATACATAGCTCTCATAACTCATAAGGTTCTATCTTATATGGATACATAAATATTGGAGACACTCTTGGCTATAGATCAATCCCAAACTCGATCTCTCATTGAGGGGGTAAATCTACAAACTCTTCTGGAAAGAAATCAGGGTATTATTCTACGACCCTAGGAAACTCCAACTATTTAACCTCCTAATAACTCATCATCAACTCATCCATCAATGATGACAAGTATGGAACACGCCTCTGACCCATTCGAGCATCTCACTCACCAAAAAACATTGTTGGCTCTCCATAAGCATTGAAGAACACCACCTACCTCTTGATGTAATCCATGATAGCCTACTCTGAATACAACCAATCCATGCTAAGGATGACATCATATGGTTGTATACATAAACATTGAAAATTTCCTCAAGAGTAGTGTTTCCCCAACACTATCTCATAGTCTCTACATACCTCAGACAAGTCATCTCGACCTCCTACTGGCGTAGTCAATGCCAAGGGAACTGAAAGCCTCTCTACCTCAAGTCCCAAAGCATGGAAAATGAAAGGTTATATGAAGGATTGAATTTATTCTCAATCAAAAAATGCATACACCCAAGTATAAAAAAAGAAAATGGTACATTGAACAATGTTTGTCTCAACTGGCGCTGGAAATGCTAAAGCATGAAGCTGATCATGACTTTCTCCATAGCCTCTCTGACCCTGATGAAGACCACCACCATGGCCACACTCTGCTCTCTAAGGAAGGGGAACATCATGGGGTTCTCCTCTGCCTGCCCTATCTGCTCTCTGCTGATCCAAATCTAGTGCAACTTGTAGCTACCTCAGGAGAAACTACCTCAACAGAGAAACTTGGAGCGGTACACCTGGTCCAAGATGACTACTCTGAAAGGTTGGGCAATCTCATTGCTGATAACCTCAAACTACACAATAAAAAACAAGCTCTTGATCCCTTGGAATATGCCTAAGAGCCACTACCCCCATAGAAATGATATGTTGAGGGTCAGGACCTACCCCCAGCTGAATGGAAACTCTTCTACCCAGAAAAACAAGAACCCCATACCACAGCTCTACTTCATGAGGAATCATGACGACTCCCCTCTCATAATGATCTGGTTTTGTCCAATGTCCTCTCAATGACTTATACCCTCACCAGCACCTCAAGATATGTCTTCAAAATAAACTGGGAGACCTTTCACTGTATCTTTGGATGAGAATCCTCCTAAAAATGCCTCACCCTAGCCTCCTCATTTGGAAATAGGTTCGAAGAATATCATAAAAGGTTCCTCAAATAGATTCCAAACTCTTGCACACTAGAGCTCCCCTATCGAAGGGTAAGAATATTTGGGAAAATGGATGCCTTCATGGTCGAAGAAAGAAACTTAACTTTGAACTTGCTCAAAACTCCTCCCATGAGATCACCAACTCCTTGCGATCCATGAGGAATAAGAAACACCATTGCCACACTGATCCACGTAGCATCTTTACAACCAAATACACCTGGTACTCCTTCCGAGCATGGATCGAACTGAAGGCCATCTCAACCTTCTATAACCAGTCTTCCATGAATTAATATGAAATGGATCCCCCGTACTTCTATAGAATCTGGCATATGGAGTTTCCTCCTCCAAGTGTCGTCGTCATCAATCTCTACCATATGGAGATCTGTTGGCATAGCCTATTGGACATCTTCTGTGCGAACCTAACGAGGACGTCGACCTGGAGCCATACCTGAAAAAAAAATAGAGCTCCTAAATCTAGAATAAGGATTAATTGAAATTAATTAATTAATTAATTAATTAATTTTATTCATTTTAGGTTATCCTATCACAAGTTATACCCATTGAAACACAGGCACAAAGAAGAATGATGCATGATCCTTTCCTAGGTCTCAACCTTGTAACTAGTATCACCTCATTTATTAGCCACTAAAAACATAAAGGTTCATGCATCAGATTACAGGGGGGATAAATTCCTATGTCTCAGCTGGTCCCCAGTGTTTACATCACTTGATAAACTTGACTGACATTGTTTCCCTATCAACCCATCCAACCTCATATGTGCTTAACACCAAACTCCATCATATCCCTCAACCATACCAATGATACCTTTCTGTCACAACCCCCATCCCACAAGATATACCCCTCGTGATCCAGCAATGTGATAAGGGAGATAGTGACCCCCGAGTCCTGCCTTCAGTAAGCCCCTGGTTCGAAACTAGCACCGAGGGTATAGTAAACACACAAACGGGAGTCATTACCCTCTAAGAGAACACATGTGAAAGAAAGAGATAAGATAGACACCAATTAACTCCATCTCAGAATGAAATATAAAAGAAATTGAAAGTACACATATGTAATTTCATGAAAAACTACTATAATTGGAAGGGAAAATTATAAGTACCAAAGGAAATTAAAAACATCATTGACCACAAAACCTGAACAGCTCTTGCAACCTCAAGCGAGTAATAACCAGCATGATCTTTAACCTAATACAAGTGACCTAAAATAGTTTATATATACATAGGGTGAGTATAACTGTATACACAGAAAGATACTCCCTGGATCCTCTCATGAAAAATTAACAAAAGCATGCTAAAGCACAGTGAACAACAAGTAAAACTAACTCATCACCTAAATAGGTATACTAGGTTCCCAGCCTCACTATGGATACTCTCACCAAGTATTGCATATAAGATTTATAATATAATAAAGAATATAAAGGGTACACCACTACCACTTCCCCACTAGTTTTATGCTTTTGTCCCAATGTTGCACATCCTAATCATCTCTCTCCAAAAAGTCTTTCCCACAGACATCTAGGTGTAGCACCACAACATGCACGTCATTCAAAAAACCACCACATCCACGTAACCAAAGTAACCAGGTAGTTTTTGAGAGCTATGAAAACATACATAACATGTATCTTAAGTCGTGTATTAAACCTCAACCCATTATGGCCCATACATTGAGTAATGATCCTCAATCCATTACATCATATACATGTTACACCTATATTAGTCCATAGTAAACTATATCAAGAATATATGTGTGTGAATAACTACAAGCCATTATAGCCCTATACACACATATGTGGGGAAAACTAACCACTATGTATACCAGCATACGTAACTACCAAGAGAATAGAGTAGGGCCAAAGGGGTTAGTAAACCATTTATCCTCCCACCGGAATGTTAAGAAAAACACCCCATAGGGCTTAGAATCATTGTGGTGTCAGTTTCCCTAACATAATGGGGTGGAGTAGCATATAGAAACACAAAAATTACCGACTATACTATAGCTCACAACCACACTATGGGAACAACCTAGTGTTAGACTCAATTGTAGCTAACCTCCCTCAGACTCCCAGCTTCCACTTCTAAGAATAGGTATCCAATAAGCACACAACAATTTAAAGAGCTCTATTACATTACTTCATTCCCTTTTTTATCAATTTCACATTACGTTAACTAATTATTTAAACATTAATTAACCATTAATAATTACACATTATATTTCATTAGCATCACACCAAATTCCATTGTTCCTTTAAATTGAAACCTAAACATTTCATCCCAGCAATCTCAAACCCCATGGGTCAATCATCATTCATTCAATCATTTATAAACAGAATTATTACTTTCTCATATTCTCATACATTATAGAAAAACATTCTAAGCTACTAAACATAAGGGGGGGTCGACATGGTGGTTAGTTGAACTACCCATTAATTATTTTCCACCTATATCAAGAGTGTAGACCCATCCTCTCTTAAGAAGCTAAACACCAAAAGCACATGGCATACCCCATGTGTCTTCACCCCTTTTGGAAGGAGGGTAAGAAAGAACAGCTGCATTGAGAAGTGGGGAAAGTAAAGAAAATAAACATCCAATAAGATTTAGCAAGCATCCAAACATTCAAATAAAATCTGTTTTATTATCTCAGGTGTCCTCCCAGACACCCACATGCATAAACTGATGCATCTCATGACTTTAGGTGTCAACTGCTGCCATAACCAATGGGCCTTACAGCCCCCACATATCACAACATCCATCCATGCTCACATCACAGCAAAATAAATAGGAAACAAACATTATATAAACTGGGCTCTTGGACCTTAAATAAAGAACCCAAAATTCATACATGATGAGTGCTGATGGATCCGAAGCACAAGGCACTCAGCCTTACAAGCAACAAGGTAACTCAGAACCCTACCAGGCATTATCTTTTTATCAAATATCTGGTTCTTCAATCCATCTTTAGTTAACTGGTTCATTAATAGTAGGTTACAAATATGGGTAACCTAAATAGAAATCTTTCATAGATATCATAAGTAACTATACATTCTTATTGCACAAATTTGATTAACATCAAATTAAAAAAAACAACTGGATTCATTTACATGCATCATTGTGACGCACCAGGATTTATGAACTTGTCTGAGTGAACAATGTTATGTTTTATAATGATATTTATTATATTACATGGTTTGTTTTTGGTACCAATAAAGGGATTGAAACTAAATAGATGAAAAACAAGTGGAATAAAGAGAACTAGTATACATTAAAATTTTACATTCCTACAGAGACCCAAACTAACCAAGAACACCATGTTCAAGACTTAACATGGACACAACAAGACTGATAATAATCACAACTTATGTAATTGGATAATATTCATCTTTTTGGTCCGTCAGTGTGAAAAAAGTAATATCCAGAACCACAACACACATACTCAGCACCAGTGGAGTGAGGAGAGCCATCCACCTAGGGTCAAGTGTTTTGAAAATGTGAAACACCCTAACCCCCCTGGTTTTATAATGGTTATTTAATATATTATGACCATTATATATATATATATATAACCGTTGGGGTTTTCAAAATAACCTTTGGGTTTTCATTGATAAAGTTTATCTTTATATAAAATCTTGGTTTTTGTAATGCCCTTATAAACTTATGATATTTCAAATATTTTAATATGTATAGATTTTTTTTCAAAAAAAATCATAGCTTTAAACTAAAAAGAATATTCTTGAAAATAAATCTATTTGTTTTTTTTTACAAAATCCTGGTGGATACTTATATGGTTGGAAACTTAATATTTTAAAATGTTATGAAAGTTATGTTTAAAGAGTATCCGTAATAATTATATCTTATTGGATCTATAAAACAATGTATTTTGAATTGGGGAAAAACTATTGGTCTTTTAAAAAAAGGATTTTTATTAATCAAATAGTAGAGTATATTATAAAATTGTATTTTTTATTTTCTTTAGGGTTATTTATAAAGTTTTGGTATGTTAATTATGAAATATATATATATATATATTTTAAAAAAGGGTTATATAAAAATGTAAATTATTCTACATAGCCTAGAAAGGTATTTTATATTTGAAAATTTTTAGTTAAAACTATTTATTTCATTGTATAAAAATTCATTTTTTTACCAATATTCACATTTTTTATGCTATTTTGAAACTAAGTATAATTGCACTATTTATTTTTTATATCTAAATAAAAAAAATTTATAAAATTTAGGTTGGGACCCAGCCAAGCCAAGGGCATCCATTGGGGACAAGCCCTCAAGGCCGAGACTAAGCCCCTAGGGACCCGAGGTACCGACCATCGGATCCCGAGCGGTGTAGAGGTGTCAACCAAGTCCACATAGCTCCATCCAGTTGCACGCGGGCCCGTGTATAAGGCATGCGGTGCGCGTTGCGTAGGGTTGGGCCAAGGCCCGCATGGGGCCCGTGTATAAGGCCCTGGTGTGTGTGTGTGTGTTATTTCTCTGAAGGCAATGCGTTTTGAGTTATAAACCATGCTTCCCCTTCGGTTTGTTTCGATGTGGGACGTGTTCCGCGCAATCAGAACTGTTCGATCGATTTCCGCTTCAATCTCGTCCGTCCAACCCTTTAGCCGCGTGATCGCCCCCATGTATTTACGTGACCGTATGATCTCTCCCGAGATCTAATCACGGCCCTCAATTTATTTTAAACCAATCAACCCAATTCTCTTGCTTCCTCCAACCGTCTGATATCTCCAATTTTAATACGGGTCGTCCATTCCTTTCTGAGTCATCCTTTCCATGCCACCTTCTTCCTCGCGTCGGGGTCTTGCACCAGTAGGCCTGCATACTGAGGACGCATCGGCCTTCTCCTTCTGCACTGCTCCTCTTGACCCCCACACACCCCCTCCTAGGGCACTGTTACCTCGTCTCCCTCATCCCGTCCTACCCTTGGGGTCGAGTCACTTGTTGCACCAGAGCCTCTACTTAAACCCCCTCTTGCCTCATGAAACCCCAGCGGCTTCTTCCCCTCCAGAACTCCTTCCAAACTCTCCAGTAAAACCAACAAGCTCCCTCCTGATCTGAGCATCCTCTTTAATATGTAAGGGTTCTTGCATGCTTTGTTTTCGTTTGGAAAAAACCCTACATTTTATACTCTCGATATATCCAGTTTATATATGTATATATACTTAATATGAACCCCTCGGTTTGTATTGTCTTCAAAAAGGGGGGTCCGCCATCGTGTTTTCATAAGGGTACATAGGTAAGGGTGTTCTATGTTTCGTTTCCATTAATAACATCCTACTCTGTTATGTTTTGTTATATATGGTTTGTATATTTAAAAATTTTAATGCCAACCCTCCTGTTTTAAAGTTATTTTAAGGGTATTTTCCTATAATTTTACAAGGAGGATTGCATGTTTATGGGTCTGCATGTTTTCTTTTTAAAAATGGTTCTGTTTTAACAAAACATATATATGTCATTTTGTGTATACGGTTTTATAAATATATATATATATATATATATATATATATATATATTGTATCAATCGGTGGGTATTAAATATGTTAAAATAAGATTGTTGAGGATTTTCAGTGTAAGGGATTGACTTCGTTCAAATTATTTATATAAAACACGTATGATGTATAATGAGTATATACGGTTTTGTCTATCTATAAATATATATATATATATAACACAAATTAAAACTATTTTTAGAGTTTCTAAAAGTGATTATGGATGTTTTGACAGGACTTAATTTATGCTTTAATACACATAATATTTTTTTGGTATTCTCTAAACCAACATGTATTTTATATATATCAATACGCACAAATGAGCATGTTATTAAAGGTATTTATTTTACGTTACCCATGATGTGTTTTGCGATAAAGTGTGTATTTTGGATTAATTAAAATATGTTAGAGGATTTAGGAGTTATGGGACTTTTTTATCATGTTGTGTCCATTTATTATCTTATTATGTAAAGAACATGCTTTGGTGAATGCTATTAGTTAATCAAGCTATGGTTTAATGACCTATTTATCACCATAACTTATGGAAATTATTTTATTAAAATCATTTCATTTCCAAGATATAGTAATTTTAAAGGTTCATCATTTATTATATCATAATTTTTTGTGCTTTAGTAATTAGCTTATGTGCAAAGAATGTTCACTAAACTATGTGTGCCTTTGATTAGTTATGGACATATATACAATATTATCTATCTTATCATGTATTTAAAAAATGTGTAATGGTTCTTTTCATTTTTATAATTTTTGTACTTAATACATGATTATGATATATCATGACAATGAACTAAGAAATTAGATTACCCAAAGTGGTATGGGACACCTTGGGTAATATAAAAATCAATGAGTTATTCAAGGTGGTATGGGACATATTGAATATACAAACCATTTAATTAAATCATAAATGATGTGGATCACATGATAATAAAGAAAAATTTAAGGGTGCGACCTGATAGCGCTACAATGCATTGGGTAAAGACTTAATCTCTAGAGATGACCAGTTTAACGATACCTTGGGGATGGACCATGGTAATTTTTAATGACACCTTGGGGATGGACCTTGGTGATACAGAAATGATTGTCTAAGTTAAATGTTGATGCCACATAATTCAAGTTATGTTATAAGTTCTTTTCAAGATAATATGCCTATTCCTTCGCGACCATTGCCTTTATGTTTTTGTAAAGTTATTCTTTTTTTCACTAGTATAAGTTTGGAGCATGATTTTTGTTTATCACTTAGTAAGATAGTAACCAAAAAATTAAATTGAAGTTGCTTCCTTTATGCGCAACTCTGATTATGCATTACTCTTAACTGTTTAATTTTATACTTTAGTATCACATGTCGTACTACTTTTTTATGAAGACCATTATTACTCCTTTGAGAAATGTCATTATCATTTCATGAAAAATAATGATTGAGTACTTTTATGTTATGTGTTACAGTTTTCCTCAAGAGAACATTCTATGGATAATTTTAAAAGAATGTTTTCAAAAGTTACACTGTCCTTTTATTTTTAAAACCCCTTACTGAGTATTTCAATACTCACCCTATGTTTTGATTTCAAATTTTCAGGTAACATCTTTTAAAAGATGAATCGTTTCAGAAGTAGCCAGTTTCCCAGAACCCGAACCGCACTTGATCCTTTGTATGGGGACATGATATGTGTTTATCAATGCATGTTTTCATTTCAAGACACACATCATGTTCAGAAGGCACCGGCTCCTGGGATTTCTGGAGTCGAGGTCCTCACAGTTGGTATCAGAGGTTTGGTTTGGATAACTCCGGAAAACCAGAACTGAAACAAGGAAAAATATACTTCAGTATTACTAAAAAAATGAGTTTTCTTAATTTTCATATGGAAAACGAAGGTACTAATCTTTTGTCTCTCCCCACTGAGGCCCTAGAGAACATTGTGTCTTTAGCTATCCAAGATAATTTTCTAAACTTCTCCCATATCTGCATGACATGCAAACACCTTTATGACGTGTCCAACTCACCTCGGGTGCTCCAGCTACACCGGGGGTTAGGAATGGATTACCTCCTCATGATGATAACCCAGTTTACCTCCTACGTATGTTAGGGAAGGTACCATGAGCGAATTTTCCGGGTGTTCACGGTAGGTGAGGACGTTGGCTTTATGACCCTCGATGCTTTTCAAGAGGCTGCTGCTGCCGGTGACCTCTAAGCAGCCTACCTCTCTTAAATCTTGAACTACGGCTTCTGGGGCATGTTGTTGAACTTCGAAATGTTAGAAGATGATTCCACCCAACCGTCTTGTAGAAAAAAAGTGTATTCTAAAGTCTCTCAACTTCATACCCATCATGATAAACTTAGATGACGTCACATGTGACCCCATGAGTTTAACCCTGAATGCTCATCATGTGTTTGGTTTGAGGAGATAGGGAGTTTTTCCTCTTTGTGTGGAGTTCGTGTAGTAAATCATTAGGGGAAACTCAAGAACTGACGTGTAATAATAAACTTATGTATATTGATATATTTCCTTTCCCTTTTACGCCTTAGCTTTGTTTATAGATTTTAATGGTTTCAAGTGATTGAAATCCCATCTTAAACTTTCATATGGAAGGAAAAAATCACTTGCTATCTCTTCCTACCGAGATATTGGAGATCATTGCGATCAAAACATGTGAAGATGAGTATCGTCCCTTCGCAAACCTACGAGGAACGTGCAAATAGTTGTTTGAAGTGACAAATGGTCTGTAGATTCTCCGCACCTGTCAAGGGAACACTTCCATCTTCTACCACATAGGCTCAGCACAATTGGTCGAGCGTGAGAAAAGGGGGAAGTACCACGAAGGGCTTTTTCTATGTTTCGCCCTAGGCCGGAACTACATAGCCCGAGTAAAATTTCAAGAGGGAGCCATAGAGGGAAATTTTTGTGCAACCTATATGTACCAACTCCAAAGCATTAGCCTGTACAGAAATGTCTATTATTTAGATATTCTCGAATGGGACATAATTCGATGAGTTCTCCGTACATTGGTCTATATGGACATTTCCAAACTCTGTACTATTCAAACCTCCCTCTGGAAGCCCAAGTGTTGGGAACATGAGTTCAACCCCTTCTACCCCAAGTGTATCTGGATCAGAGAACATGAGGAGCTGAGCATTAATGTGGGCCTTCCGCTGAGCACACCTCATGATTTCCCATGATAGAGAATATGGTAGAATCAACTGGGAGTTTCCTCTTAGTGAGTTTGTATAAATGGAATTATGAGGATGCAATTCTTTTAAGGTGGGGATAATGTGACGCCATAGGATTTATGAACTTGTCTGAGTGAACAATGTTATGTTTTATAATGATGTTTCTTGTTTTACATGGTTTTTTTTGGTACCAATAAAGGGATTGAAACTAAATAGGTGAAAAACAAGGGGAATAAAGAGAACTAGTATACATTAAAATGTTACATTCCTACAAAGTCCCAAACTAACCAAGAACGCCTTGTGAAAGACTTAACATGGCCACAACAAGACTTCTAAGAATCACAACATGAGTAATCGGATAATATTCATCTTCTGGGTCCGTCAGTGTGAAAAACATAATATCCAGAACCACTACCCACGTACTCAGCACCAGTGGAATGAGGAGAGCCATCCACCTAGGGTCAAGTGTTTTGAAAATGTGAAACACCCTAACACCCCGGTTTTTATAATGGTCCTTTAAGAAATTATGACCATTATATATATAATCGTTGGGGTTTTCAAAATATCCTTTGGGTTTTCATTGATAATGTTTATCTTTATATACAATCTTGGTTTTTTTTAATGCTCTTATAAACTTATGATATTTCAAATATTTTAATATGTCTAGATGTTTTTTCAAAAAAATCATAGCTTTAAAAATAAAAAGAATATTCTTGAAAATAAATCTATTTGTTTTTTTTAAATCCCGATGGATACCTATATGGTTGGAAACTTAATATTTTAAAATGTAATGAAAGTTATGTTTAAAGGGTATCTGTAATAATTATATCTTATTGGATCTCTAAAACTATGTATTTTGAATTGGGGAAAAACTATTGGTCTTTTAAAAAATGATTTTTATAAGTCAAATAGTAGAGTATATTCTAAAATTGGATTTTTGATTTTCTTTAGGGTTATTTATAAAGGTTTGGTATTTTAATTATGAAATATATATATATATATATCTTTTTAAAAAGGTTTATATGAAAATGTAAAGTATTCTACATATCCTAGAAAGGGATTTTAGATTTGAAAATTTTAAGTTAAAACTATTTATTTAATTGTATAAAAAATCAATTTTTACAAATATTCATATTTCACGCTATTTTAAAACTAAGTATACTTTTACTATTTATTTTTTATATCTAAATATTTTTTTTTAAATTTAGGTTGGGACCCGGCCAAGCCGAGGTCATCCCTTGGGGACAATCCCTCAAGGGAAAGACCGAGCCCCTAGGGACCCGAGGTACCGACCATCAGATCCCGAGTGGTGTAGAGGTGTCAACCAGGTCCGCGTAGCTCCGTCTAGTCGCACGCGAGCCCGTATATAAGGCCTGCGGCGTGCATTGCATAGGTTTGGGCCAAGGCCCGCAAGGGGCCCGTGTATAAGGCCCCGGTGTGTGTGTTTGTGTTATTGCTCTGAAGTCAGCGCATTCTGAGTTATAAACTACGCTTCCCCTTCAGTTTGTTTCGATGTGGGACGCATTCCATGCGATTAGAACTGTTCAATCGATTTCCACTTCAATCTCGTCTGTCCGACCCTTTAGCCGCGTGATCACCACCGCGTATTTCCTAACCGTCCAATCTCTCCTGAGATCTAATTGCAGCCCTCGATTTCTTTTAAACTGATCAACCCAATTCCCGCGCTTTCTCCAACCGTCTGATCTCTCTGATTTTGTTTTGGGTCATCCATTCCATTCCATGTCGTCCTTTCTGCGTCACCTTCTTCTTCGTGTCAGGGTCTTTCACCAGTAAGCATGCATACCGAGGACACCTTGGCCTTCTACTTTTTCACTGCTCCTCTTGACCCTCACACACCCCCTCCTAGGGCACTGTTACCTCGTCTCCCTCACGCCGGCCTACCCTTGGGGTCGAGTCACATGTTGCACCGAAGCCTCTACTTAAACCCCCTCTTGCCTCATGAAACTCTGGCGGCTTCTTCTCCTCCATAACTCCTTCCAAACTCTCCAGCAAAACCAACGAGCTCCCTCTTGATCCGAGCATCATCCTTAATAGGTAAGGGTGCTTGCATGATTTTTTTTCATTTAAAAAACCTACATTTTATACTCTCAATATATACAATTTATATATGTATATATACTTAATATGAACCCCTCGATTTGTATTGTCTTCAAAAGGGGGGTTCTTCCATCATGTTATCATAAAGTTACATGGGTAAGGGTGTTCTATGTTTCATTTCTATTAAGAACATCCTGCTCTTTTATGTTTTGTTATATATGGTTTGTATATTTAAAAAGTTTAATGCCACCCCTCCTGTTTTAATGTTATTTAAAGTGTATTTGCCTACAATTTTACAAGGAGTCTTGCATGTTTATGGGTCTACAAGTTGTCTTTTTAAAAAAAGGTTCTATTTTAACAAAACTTATATATGGCATTATGTGTATACTGTTTTATAAATATAAATATATTGTATCAATCTGTGGGTATTAAATATGTTAAAAGAAGATTGTTGAGGATTTTTGGTGTAGGGGATTGACTTCATTCAAATTATTTCTATAAAACCCGTATGTTGTATAATGAGTATATACGGTTTTTTCTATCTATAAATATATATATAACACAAATCCGAACTATTTTTATAGTTTCTAAAAGTGATTATAGATGTTTTTATAGGACTTAATTTATGCTTTAATACACATAAGATTTTTTTGGTATTCTCTAAACCAACATGTATTTTATATATATCAATACACACAAATGAGAATGTTATTAAAGGAATTTATTTGACATTACCCATGATGTGTTTTGCAATAAAGTGTGTATTTTGGCATTATTAAAATATGTTAGAGGATTTAGGAGTTATGGGACCGTGTTATCATGTTGTGTCCATTTATTATCTTATTATGCAAAGAACCTGCTTTGGTGAATGCAATTAGTTAATCAAGCTATGGTTTAATGACCTGTTTATCACCATAACTTATGGAAATTATTTTCTTAAAATCATTCCATTTACAAGATATAGTAATTTTAAAGTTTCATCATTTATTATATCATCATTTTATGTACTTTAGTAATATCTTATGTGCAAAGAATGTTCACTAAACTATGTGGGCCTTTGATTAGTTATGGACATATATACAATATTATCTATCTTATCATGCATTTGAAAAATGTGTAATGGTTCTTTTCATTTTTATTATTTTTGTACTTAATATGTGCTTATCATATATCACGATAATGAACTATGAAATTAAATTATCCAAAGTGGTATGGGACACCTTGTGTAATATGAAAATGAATGAGTTATTCAAGGTGGCATGGGATATATTGAATATACAAACTGTTTATGTAAAGCATGAATGATGTGGCTCACGTGATAATAAAGACAAATTTAAGGGAGCGCCCTGATAGCGCTCCAATGCATTGGGTAAAGACTTAATCTCTAGAGATGATCAGTTTAACAATAAATTGGGGATGGACCTTGGTAATTTTTAATGACACCTTGGGGATGGACCTTGGTGATACGAAAATGATTGTATAAGTTAAATATTTATGCCACATAATTCTAGTTATGTTACAAGTTTTTTTCAAGATAATATGCCTATTACTTCACAACCACTTCCTTTATGTTTTTGTAAAGTTATTTTTTTCACTAGTATAAGTTTGGATCATGATTTGTGTTATAACTTAGTAAGATAGTAACCAGCAAATGAAATTGAAGTTGTTTACTTTATGTGCAACTCTGATTATGAATTACTCTTAACTATTTAATTTTATACTTAAGTATCACATGTCGTACTAATTTTTTATAAAGACAATTATTACTCCATTGAGAAATGTCATAATCGTTTCACGAAAAATCATGATTGAGTACTTTTATGTTATGTGTTACTGTTTTCCTCAAGAAAACGTTCTACAGATAATTTTAAAAGAATGTTTTCAAAAGATACAAAGTCTTTGTCACGAACCAACACAGGTCGACCTTGAACCGGTCACCCGAGTCGATCTGCGACACGGCCTGAGAGTCGTTTCTGATCCTCCCGGGCTGGCGACAAGCACCAAGGGCATCAACAGAGTGACGATGGGAACAATTTTTCCCAATATAAATAAACAGAAGCAGCAAAATAAAAAAATGAAGCCCAATAATAAATAAACTGAGCAAATCAACTAAGAGAGAACTGAAAAGAAAAAAAACTAATCGGACCTGACGACCACTATACTCCATGTGACCCTGTGGGTCACTCTCTGATCACAAGACACAACCTCGCCCACGGCGATCGAGATCAAGCTGAAACCTGCACCTGTGACTAAAAACAAGAATGAAGTATAGGTGTGAGTATTAAAACTCAGTAGGTGTGCCTAATTAATCTATTCCCAAATGCATTTCCTTTAAACAAATGAATCATCAACTTCAGGTTTGAACTACAATATATAAAAGTAAGGCTTTCTACATGTTACTCAAAAGAAAAGTACAATTCATTGCCCTTGTTTTTTTCTCGAAACCCAAATCAATATTTTAGTGAGATATTATCATTTTTCAAATGGAAAGTGATGATTACATTTTCAATTTTCACAAAGAGGATTAAACACTTCCATTTGAAAACCATTTCTAGAAAAAAAATCAAAACCAATTTACCACTTTCCAAGGAAAAAAGTATACAAAAATGCACAAAATAAATCACACATTAAGGGAAATGTAGGTGTATATATAAGCATCATAGTCACTACTGCAAGAAACAAAAGCCAAATAGACATGGGTGAACCTAGGAGATCGAGAATAAACTAGAAGACACCAATACATGAGAAATCATCATTATCGGCATGTCACGATGAAATCAAAACGCACAATACGCTCAACCATCCTCTCTCTGGTAGGTCAAGGGAAAATCCCATAGTAATAAACCCAATATATCCACCTACTATGGGCCACTGGTCAGTACCATAACCTACCAGTGCAGAAATCATTCTTAGAATATTCTATCAATATACCAGATTCCCATGCCTCAAGTGTTTAAGAAGGGGGTGAGCCAACCGATGTCAACCGAGCATCCAATCATATAGATATATAATAATATAGCACAACATGCAACACCTCGAGCCACCCCAAGGAATATGTCCCTCACCTTCCTACCATAGATCATAGGGAAGTCCTACACAGTGCACCCCCATAACATTTATCTCAACCAAAGCAAGGGACCACATCCGAGGATAGTTTTCTTGATATAACTAGTTTTACAAAAGTGCCAACCGGGCCTCACACAATTTCCGCATGCCAAACCATTTCTTAGGAATTAAACACGCACCACTTTGAAAACCATAAATACACTTCGAAGCCCATTTAAGAAACCCAAACCATAATTTTAAATCTAAAACATGTTCACAAAGGACAAAGGGTCATTTAGTCAGGCAATTAATGTGAAAACACGATCAAACCATTAATTCAACACATTTCACGAAATAAATCACTCCAATTCAAGGTAGAAAATTTACTAATAGTTCTATATCAATAATTAATATTAGGACTAGGTGCTAAAATCATGAAATAAATTATTCTTAAATTTAAAGGGAAATGCATAGGGAAACCTACCTCAAAAGGGAGTGAAGTAAGATGAACAACTCGCACTGGACACCTTTGACAAAGACCGCCCCGCAGTGGTGCACACATACACCCCTATATATATATACACCCCTTAATCCAATACACATATTCCCCGCGCCATGAGGGAATATGGGTAAGGAGGATTTATATATATATATATATATATATATATATATATATGTATATGTACCTATGTATGTGTGTACAACCCTTCGAGAAGACCTCAAACAATCTAATTAAACCAAAAGAGAATTGAAGATTACCAAAAACTCCAAATAAAATTGAAACAATATATATAAAAAAAGTAGAAGCAATCAACCAAAGGTGGGCCAAGCCCCCTTTTAAAACTTCACATAAACCAAGACCATTTGAAAACATGACTCTCACCATTCAAAACCATCTACAATTGATATAAACAAAATACAAATTAAGTTCACATGTAAAATATCTCATTTTCCTCCAAAAACTCTTTCCAAAGTCATCTGCACCTTAAGTTCCCTTAAAACAAGGTTTGCACCCACAAAATAACCCTCAACACATCCTCATGAAACTCCACACCAAGACACTCACAAAAAACATAACCAATGTTCGATACAAAAACCGAGCCCAAAACAGGAGCATTCAAACCCTTCAAAGACGTATTTCGCATCACTCAAACAATATAATAAACCATTTACACAATTTATAAAATCCTTTTAAAGAGGCCAAACAAGATTTTACACCTAAAGTACACACACTTTCCCAACCAATTCCCCGGAAATTCCATTTTAATAATTAAACAAATCTAAAATTCATACGTAAAAATACACGACGAGGCATAGATGTCGAAACTACTCCCTTCTTCAATAAAAACTAATTTTGAACCAAAACGAACCTCAAATTGCATTGAAAATATACTTTTCACGTTGAAAATAGGGCATAAAACACTTTTCAAGAAACATTACAAAACCATATCACAACACATAGTCATTTCTTTTGAAAAAACTCAATTTCCAACCCATAAACATATTAAAACACTACCAATTCACACTTCTCACTACCCTAATAACATTTATAACTCGTTAAAATTAACTAAACAAATGAGAGGGTAAAATAAATCAACCTAAAATAACGGCAAATGAACCGAAATGGACTGAAGCGCTTCGCCTTCGGCAGCGGACGACGAAATCCACACGAGGAAGACCTGAAAGACCCGCCGCACACCCTATAAGTGGAAGAAAACAACAAAACCCGATCAACACATGACCTAGGGTTTGCGTGAGACAAAAACCGAGGTATTCACCTGTCCAATAGGGAATCGGAGAGGTTGCGCAATGGATATGAGGCCGCCGGAGGGAGAATGCCATGGAGAGGGAGGTTCGTCGGGAGGAGGGAGCAACGTCGGCGGTCCGGGAGGGGTGGGGGTTGTCGTGCGAATGAAGGGAGGGGAGGAGGGGGTTTCGGCATAGCGAGGTATGGTAAAGGGGGGGAGGCCGCGAGGTAAAGGGTGGGATAGGGTTAGTTTAGGATTCCATTTTTTTTAATTCATTGTAATTTATTTTAATTCAATTGATTTAATAAAAAATGAAAACTCAAAAATCAATAAAATTTAATTAAAAATCAAGACTAAATAAAATAACCACGAATATGGGGTCCGGTGTGACAATTCTCCCCACCATGACAGTTTCTTCCCCCAGAAAGTACCAAGAGATTCAGTTGATCAAAACCAAAGCAAATATGATTTAAAACCAAGGCAAAACCTGAGAACTCAATGACCAAAGAACCCACACTCGCTTTCATTTAGAACCCAGAACTAAAGATTCTCAAAAAGAAACTACAAGCCCCCCCTCAAAAGAAGCCACACATCCAAGGAAGACATCACATAAGAAAACAGAGCTCGAAAAAACAACGATGAAGACTCACTCTATTTTAAACACAATCCAACAAGGAACACCCCAACACCTATCACAAAAAACCACCGAAGAAACTAGTCGAGTCATGTTCGGGATCTCTACGAGCATCCATTACACAACCCATTATCCCAACCAACCAAGTACTATGGTCAGGGTCGATCGGAGCTAAAACAAGAAAATGCAGAGCACCTGGAAGATGGATTCATCCCGAGTTCATCCCATGGTGGTCTCCCCACCATATTAGGATTCCAGACAAACATTGATTTCGGAAGCTGGAATAGCTCTCAAATCCTAACAGAAGTCGAAAAGCCCAAAGAAACGAAACATGGGGCAACAGGTACCACCATTCAACATCAGGAACATTAAAAACACTACAAATACATTCCCATTAAAACAAGGTTCCAGAAGGACATGCAACATCATCCTTCACATGAAAAAAACAACAACAATACCACAGATTACATTAGTTGCAGCAACAAAAGCATTCACAACAAAAGAATCTTCTGACTGATCTTGCGCCAGCGCTACGTCCATTTAACTAAGTTAGACGGTTCTCCAAGGGAGTGGATTTGGCCCAATGTCACTTCCTGGCGCTGCCCTGGAAAAACTTTGCAAATGACTTAAATGGCCACAGGTATTACAGATCATAGGCGCTTCGCGACATGAAAACTTCTTATGCCCCATCTTCCCACACTGAAAAAACAACCAATACTTCTTCTCAGATGAATATGGTGAAGCGGAAAACAATGGAATTTTTGTACCTCTTCTTAACTTGTCAGACGCTTCTAAATTAGCTTCGACTTGAACAGCCCGCCAAATGAATTCTTCATAATCACCAGGTAATGAAGGAACGGCTGGGAGAAATTCTGATCGGAGACCCATCTCAAAGAAACGGGCTTTTAAAAATTCATCCTCGACGAGGTTTGGGAGATACGGAACCAGATCGGAGAAGCTCTTAGCATACTCCAACACTGCTGAATCACCCTGCTCGAGACCATACAACCTTGAACCCATCAGTATATTCACATCATCGAGAAAGTATTGCTGGATGAACAAGGCTTTAAAGCACTCCCATGAAAAATTCTTCTGCGGTTCGTCCTAAAAAACGGATTTCCACCATTCCTGACTTAGGCCTTCTAATGTGAAGGTGGCAAGCTCCAACTTGAGAGGTTCGGTAGATTCAAGCCGAACAAAGATCTCCTCAAAGTTTTTCAACCATTCTTCATCTTTTCCAGGTTCCGACTGCCCAAGAAAATGAGGAGGGTTCGACTCTCGGAACCTCTGGACGAACTCCTGATATTGAGAACCACCAGGCTCCATATCCAAAATGGATAAACCAAACGTCTAAATCACGGAATTGATCAACTGAAAGGCACACGGTGAAAGAACTACTCGCAAATGATTCTCAAAATCCCTTAAAACAAAGTCGGGATGAAACTTGAGAATAGGGAGAATGAAACCAAATCAAAATACATCATAAATAAAAATTCCACATCTCATTTTCAAATCAACAACCCAAACTCAAAACATAATTCCAATCAAACCTCTAACATACCAAAGCCAAGTCCAAAAATTTAAACACCAAAAACAAAAGGGTAACATCACACACTCAAACATTTTAAAACATTGAAAACCCCCTTTTTTGAAGAATATTTTCAGAAAACATAACAAGCCTTACGAACCAATCACCTACTATTGGTATTCCCTTTAGCCTCAAATATATACACTCTTGTGTTAGCTCAAGATCTCACCCATACATACCAATAACCATCCACTCACCACATACATACATCCACATACATATATGTGAACACTCGTAGGAATACCAAGATTCAGATAAAAGAAACATTATCACATTCAAAACCACTTTAAAAAAATACCTCAACTAATTTTTAATACCACATATCATCGTCAAAGAAAAACATTTTAGAATTCTATATTCACTTTCCAATTTTACATTTCACAAAACCTTTCAAAAATCTCCAAAACATTTTCCAAAATAACCCTCATTTTCAAACAACCCATTTCACTTTCAAAAGATACAATGTTTTGGTTTTGGAAATCTCCTTTTTGATCGCCAATCATCATTATTTCAAACCAAAAATCATTTTAAAATATAAACAAGACACCCCAAAACCATCCCCAACCAACATTAAGCACAATCGAATGAAACCTACAATTCAACAGGTCAAAATCTCAAAATCACAAAAGGATCCAAAACAATATACCAGGGGGAAACTAGTGTCGATGGGTGAGTTGGCCATATGGTTGGTGGCCATATGCCAATCAGACCACCATCACGAAGAGTCTTTTAGGACCACATCCCCAGCTCCACATGGCTTGTCAGGCCCTGTGAGCTCACTGAGACAACATGCCCGACTATCATTTCATTTCCCCAAATACCAAGAACCCCACAAGATCCAAATAAACCAATAAAACCCGACTTCCCATGGTATCTCAAGGTTTGGCCTAGAAACTGTTGGCCAGACACTCCCCAAAACCTACACCCAAGCTCCGATGGTCCTACACCATCTACCTTGACAACCCAAATAACAAAGGGCACTATATAAGCTAGGTCCTATAAAGAACCTTCTCTGATTACATTTTTTTTCACGAACCAACACAGGTCGACCCTGAACCGGTCACCCAAGTCGATCCACGACAAGTCCCGAGAGGCATTCCCGATTCTCCCGGGCTGGCAACAAGTGCCAAGGGCATCAACAGAGTGACGATGGGAATGATTTCGGCCAATATAAATAAATATAAGCATCAGAATAAAAAAAATGCAGCCCAATAATAAATAAACTGAACAAATAAACTAAGTGAGAACTGAAAAGAAAAAAAACTAATCGGACCTGACGACCACTAAACTCCACGTGACCCCGTGAGTCACTCTCCGATCACAAGACACAACATCGCCCATGGCGATCAGGATCAAGATGAAACCTGGACCTGTGACTAAAAACAAGAATGAAGTATAGGCATGAGTATTAAAACTCAGTAGGTGTGCCTAAGTAATCTATTCCTAAATACATTTCCTTTAAACAAAAGAATCATCAACTTCAGGTTTGAACTACAATATATAAAAGTAAGGCTTTCTACATGTTACTCAAAAGCAAAGTACAAGTCATTTCTATTATTCTTTTCTCAAAACCCAAATCAATCTTTTAGTGAGACATTAGCATTTTTCAAAGGGGAAGTGATGTTTACATTTTCAATTTGCACAAAGAGGATCAAACACTTCCATTTGAAAACCATTTCTAGAAAACAAGTCAAAACCAATTTACCACTTTCCAAGGAAAATAGTTTACAAAAATGCACAAAAGAAGTCACACAGTAAGGGCAATGTAGGTGTATATATAAGCATCATAGTCGCTACTGCAAGAAACAAAATCCAAATAGACATGGGTGAACCTAGGAGATCGAGAATAAACCAGAATACTTAAATACATGAGAAATCATCCTTATCGACATGTCACGATGAAATCAAAATTCACAATATGCTCGACCATCCTCTCTCAGGTAGGTTGTGGGAAAATCCCATTGTAATAAACCCAATATATCCACCAACTATGGGCCACTGTTCAGTACCATAACCTACCGGTGCATCAATCATTCTTAGAATATTCTCTCAATATGCCAGATTCCCATGTCTCAAGTGTTTAAGAAGGGGGTGATCCAACCTATTCCAATCAAGCATCAAATCATATAGATATATAATAATATAGCACAACATGCAACACCCCGAGCCACCCCAAGTAATATGTCCCTTACCTTCCAACCATAGATCACAGGGAAGTCCTAGACAGCGGACCCCCATAACATATATCTCAACCAAAGCAAGGGACCACATTTGAGGAGAGTTTTCTTGATATAACTAGTTTTACAAAAGTGCCAACCGAGCCTCACATGATTTTCGCATGCCAAACCATTTCTTAAGAATTACACACGCACCACTTTGAAAACCAGAAATACACTTCGAATCCCATTTAAGAAACCCAAACTATAATTTTAAATCATAAACATGTTCACAAAGGCCAAAGGGTCATTTAGTCAGGCAATTAGTGTGAAAACACGATCAAACCATTTATTGCAACACATTTCAAGAAATAAATCACTCCAATTCAAGGTAGGAAATTTACTAACAGTTCTATATCAATAATTAATATTAGGACTAGGTTCTAAAAGAAAGAAATAAATGATTCTTAAATTTAAAGGTAAATACATAGGGAAACCTACCTCAAAAAGGGATCGGAGTAAGATGAACAACTCGACACCGTACACATTTGATGAAGACTGCCCCGCAGTGGTGCACAAATACACCCATAAATATATATATACACCCCTTAATCCAATACACATATTCCCTGCGCCATGAGGGAATATGGGTAATGAGGATTTATATATATATAGGTATACGTACCTATGTATGTGTGTACAAAACTTCGATAAGACCTCGAACAATCTAATTAACCCAAAATATATTCTAAGATTACAAAAAACTCCAAATAAAATTGAAACAATATATATATAAAAAGTAGAAGCAATCAACCAAAGATAGGCCAAGCCACCTTGTAAAACATCACATAAACCAAGACTATTTGAAAACATGACTCTCACCATTCAAAACCATATACAATTGATATAAAAAAATACAAATTAAGTTCACATGTCAAATATCTCATTTTCCTTCAAAAACTATTTCCAAAATCATATGCACCTTAAGTGTCCTTAAAAAAGGTCTTCACCCCCCAAATAACCCTCAACACATCCTCATGAAACTCCACACCAAGACACTCACACAAAACATAACCAATTATAGATACAAAACCCGAGCCCAAAAAACGAGCATGTCAAACCCTTCAAAGACGTATTTCGCATCACTCAAACAATATAATAAACCATTTACACAATTTATAAAAACCTTTTAAAGAGGAAAAACAAGATTTTACACCTAAAGTACACACACTTTCCAAACCAATTCCCCGGAAAGTCCGTTTTAATAATTAAACAAATCTAAAATTCATACATAAAAATACACGATGAGGCATAGATGCCAAAACTACTCCTTTCTTCAATAAAAACTCATTTTGAACCAAAAAACACCTCAAATTCCATTGAAAATATACTTTTCACATTGAAAATATGGCATAAAACACTTTTCAAGAAACATTACAAAACCATATCACAACACATAGTCATTTCTTTTGCAAAAACTCAATTTCCAACCCATAAACATATTAAAACACTACCAATTAACACTTCGCACTATCCAAATAACATTTATAACTCATTAAAATTAACTAAAAAATGATAGGGTAAAAGAAATCAACCTAAAATAATGGTGGATGAACCGAAATGGACCGAAGTGCTTCACCTTTGGCAGCGGATGACGAAATCCAGACGAGGAAGACCTGTAAGACCCGTCGCACACCCTATAAGTGGAAGAAAACAAAAAACCCGGTCAACCCATGACCTACGGTTCAGCTGAGACAAAAACCGAGGGAGTTACCTATCCAATAGGGCATCGGAGAGGTCACACAAGGGAGAGGAGGCCGCCTGAGGGAGAAGGCCATGGAGAGGGAGGTTTGTCGGGAGGAGGGAGCGACGTCGGCGGTCCGGGAGGGGAGGGAGTTGTCGCGCGAATGAAGGGAGGGGAGGAGGGGGTTTCGGCATCGAGAGGCAAGGAAAATGGGAGGAGGATGTGAGGAAAAGGGTGGGATGGGGTTAGTTTAGGCTTCCATTTTTTTTAATTCATTATAATTTAATTTTAATTCAATTGATTTAATAAAAAAGAAAACTCAAAAATCAATAAAATTTAATTTAAAAACAAGAATAAATAAAATAACCATGAATATCGCGTCGGGTGTGACCATATTTTTATTTTTAAAAGCCCTTACTGAGTATTTCAATGATCACCCTATTTTTTGATTTAAAATTTTCAGGTAACAGCTTTTAAAAGATGAATCATTTCAGAAGAATATTGTTTCCTAGAACTCAAACCGCAGTTGATCCTCTGTATGGGGACATGATGTTTGTTTATCAATGCATGTTTTCATTTCAAGACACACATCATGTTTAGAAGGCACTGGCTCCTGGGATTTCTGGAGTCGGGGTCCCCACCATCATTATCTTTGAAAAATGATTACAATTAATCATTGTTTACATTCTTTACTAATTTCCATCAAGAGTGAAATTCTAGAAAAGGCAAGAATATATATCACACAATCTAGAAAAACAAGAATCAAGAACATATAATCAATACCAATATATTTATACGGTTCAAATATTTATTATGTCAATTCCATTATTGACTAGTGGATAAATCATGCTAACTCTAAGAATGCACATAAAATAATAGAGAAGAAAAAAATCCACTACCTCAAAAGGTTCTTGACGTTATTTATATGATAATGATCCACACTACGGATTATGATCTCCTCATGACAACTGCATCCACCTGAGGATGTCATGGCATGACTGCACCAATCGACACCTAAGAAAACTCCATTTGAAACATGGAGATCACAGGCCATAACATGGATAGGAGAAAATGGGGGAAAGGGATAAAATAAAACACAATAATGGAGGTAGATCATACCTTCTATCGATGACGGATCGACACTTGCTGCCTGCACCAAAATAGGGGGTGCGCATGCAGTAAGAAGAAACTGCAAGGGGAAAAGATCCAAGGATTAAGGTTAGATCACACCACTCCTATAGGAAGAAGGAAAGGTTTGAGTCTCTCACACCAGGGAATAAAAAGTTAGAACAAGGGAGGAAGATATCTTGTCCCTTTAGAATATTTATGAAGTAGTGGTTTAAGAAACACTATATTTTCAATTAAAATCGGATCGCATTAAACCACATGGTTTGACCAATTAAAGGCATCCCAAACCTTAGGAAAATTAATATAGGAGTTATGGGATTTGAATCGTCCTTAAATAACCTAAAAAATCCATGAATGCATTTAATTTCCAAGAAAACATTAAAGGGGTGAAACTATAGGAATCTAAAAACACTGTACACCAACCAATGCTGGAAACATTATACACCTACCGATTTTGGAAACACTATACACCTACCGATGTTGGAAACATTGTACACCTACCAATACTGAAAACATTGTACACCTACCGATGTTGGAAACATTGTTCACCTACTGATGCTGGAAACATTGTTCACAGAATGACTCACTGATGGCACTGTTCACAAAATGACTCACTGATGGCATTGTTCACAAAATAACTCACCGATTTCCCTGTTCACAAAATGAATCACTGATGGCACTGTTAACAAAATGACTCACCAATGGACTATTCACAAAATGACTAACCGATGGAAATTTTCACAAAATGACTCACCCATGGAACTAGTCACAAAATTACTCACTGATGGCACTGTTCACAAATGACTCACCAATGGTACTGTTCACAAAATGACTCGCCTATGGAATTGTTCACAACATGACTCACAGATGGAACTATTCACAAAATAACTCACTGATGGAACTATTCACAAAATGAGTTACTAATGGAACTAATCACAGATGACTCACCGATGGCATTGTTCACAAAATGACTCACCGATGGCACTGTTCACAAAACTGGAAACACTGTTCACAGAACTAAAAATTTGGAAAAGTGTTGGGGATAAGTCACATTGACCTCCCAAAACACCTCAGACACCAGATTTTAACAAAGGAATGGACCAGAGATGTTTGGGCCATTACATATATTGGATTAATCGATATATTATTTAAAAAATTTTACTTTTAAACTAATTCAATAAATAATTTAAAATTATGAGAAATCTAAATGAAAATGTAGTTCTCAATTAAAATTCGATATTTTTCAATATTCATCATGCATGAAAATTTTCAGAAAACTCCAAAAAATTTACCCTAAGATATTTTTTATATTATGGTTTAAAAAAAAGATGTTTTATTTCAAACAAATTTTCTAAAATTAGAAAACCAAAAATTTTAAATTATATACACAAAGACTGACCAATCCTTCTTTTTAAAAAAATACAGTTTTTCAAGAAACATTTATTTTTCTTTAAAATGATTATTATTTTATTATTAATCAATAGATAACTAATAAGCATGTCTAAAATATATTTTTTTATAAGTTATTTAAATATTTTCATACCCTCCAAATTAATTTCTAGGTTATAACTATTATATTAAATAATATTATTATAATTATATTTTTGTTCGATAAAACTAAGTCTAACATGTAATGCAAGCTATCAAAGAAAAACGTAGGTTCATGTAATACAAGCTAAACTCAGGGTTTCATGTGATGTAAGATATTAAAGAGATTTAATTTTTTTAAAAATAAATATATCATAAATTCTTAGGGTGTTATATTATCTGCTATTTTTTTGTGTCATATACACCCCTGAATACAATGTTATTATTTTAGAATTTCAAAGTGTTACATTTTTTCAACCTCAAATAAAATGGGTCCTAAAAATTAAAACATGGTCTCAATAATAAAAGGTTTTATATTTGGAAATACCATTTTTGAAAAACCCACATTTTAAAAAGTTTTAATAAAATGTCATCATAATAAGAGAGAAATAAAGTATGAAGGATATCTGTAATAACACATAACTAGGCTTCCAAGTAGGAGAAAATATATGGGAAATGAAAACATGGACATAGAATAAAATAATAAATAATTATAGAGAGTGGTTAAGGTCATTGATCCCAAAAAAGTGAATGATTAATGTAAATTTAAGGGCCTGAAAATCATAAATAAGTGGTGATCTAAAAGACCTCTTGATTCATTGCATATGAATGTGATAGGATAACATTTTTCTTCCAGATCCTTCTCCTAAAATTGATGAATTATTTTACTATTTAAGAATATAAGGAAATATACTTACTCGATGAGTTTCTATTTTATAAGTGAAAATTAATCCTTTATTTGTGCTTTGATAAATTTTCAATTCATCCCTTAATCTAAGAAATGAATGTCCAAAAATGGATTTTTTATTCCTAAATCACTAAAATTCACATTTAATGGATCATAATATCCATAAAACAAGTATTTATGTATGTCTCTAACTATTTCCAAAAATTAATATGGTTGGTATAAGTTATCCAATATAATAAATTAATATTTAAACCTTAAAATTAACACCACAGGTACATCATTAATATTTATTTTTCAAATAATTTAATTAAAAACAATTATATATTAATCAGGATATCATATAGGCTAGTGGTAGGTGAAAAAACCATTATCTTTTTTTGATCATGGGTTCAAGCCCCACCACCATTTCGGATGTGACGGGTTATCACCCAGTATGGGGGTTTTCCTTTTTCTAAAACCATATTAATATTATTACTATAACATTCCATAAAAAATTATGGAATAAATCCTTGAAATAAAATCATTCATTAAATAACCATTTTACTATGGTTTTCAATATAACTTATTTTTTCACAAAGTCTTATAATATTATTTGAATATTATTATAATGTCATTAATGATCATATTAACCATAAAGGTTATCAATATCTTTAAAATTATTTCTATAAAATGTAATGGAATTATTCCTCAAATAATGTTTTCACTAAAACATATACTAAACCAATGAGTTGTATGGGCATAAATTTCTCCCAAAATATCCTTAATTGTGTTATACACCTACCACACAAATATTAAAAAGGATTTATAAGACTTTTAACTTATGGTCAACCATAAAATCATTAACCCATGATAGTATCAATAACTCTTAAGATAATGAAGACATATATTATTTTAAAATTGAAAACAATCGATATACATTTCATGATTATTATACCAAAATACCACTGGTAAAAACACTTCTACAATTTAATTGTTGAATCCTAATACAAAAATACTTCATTTATTTTATTTCAAAACAATTCCTTACTTGGTCTAGAATTTAACTTAGGTCATTCATTTTCATTATCTCATAAAATCCTTCATAATATTGTGTAAAGAAAATTTAAATTATCCTAATAATATCCCCTTGGAGTGTCACACCAGGTGCGCAGTAAGGCTTGTTGTCTTGCACCAGGTAATGATCAGGTCAATCCTAGTGCTCCCTTTTAGAGTAATTACACCTAGGTATATATGTACTAGAACCACTTCCACTTGTAGTATGTAGGTAGGGATTTATTTCAAGGTAAAACAAAATAATCTCAACCTAACAGACTTTAGGATGTTATTATAAACTTATACTCAATGTCTATCATAGGTTTATATTCCATAATCTATTTTTTCCTAAATATTTTTCTGAGGGTTTATACAAAACTTTCTATAATACAAAATGTATCGACCCCAACAATAGTAGCCTGAAGTCAGTGTATACTTAATTAAATTGTCATAAGGTACAACAAATCTCATCTTGAAGGACTAAATAGTTTAGTATACTTGTTAAACTAGATACATAAATTATACCCATATTACATTGGAACAAACAAATTCTAATATCATTTTTTTCATGAATAAATTTATTCCATCTATATTATCTATGAATATCATTAAAATTAAACATAATGAAATCCTAGGTAAAAGAAATAAAATAAGGGTGATCTCAAATGCCCATTAATTTTTAAGTGTTGTAGAAGAAATCATGAATAAATGAAGCATCATTAATTATGAATGGACAATATGGAAAGGTAAATATATGAACACACATTACATTAAAATAATTAACTAGAATAATTAATGGAAAGGTAAATAGCTGAAAACACATGTCATTTAATCAATAAACAAACTGTCATATCTGGATAATTCATAATCAATATGGAAACATAAATAACTAAAAACACATTCCATTAATCAATAACTAAGATTGAAATGCATCCAGAGATAATATAATTATGAAAATATCAAGGATAATAATAATTGAACTTTGAATGTAGGTAATGCTTAAATATCAAATGTCATGTTTCATGGGCACATTATACCTTTAACATAATAACCTTTCACAATAATGTTTATAACATACTAGGTGAAAACTAATTTATCTAAGGCTAGCCAACTGATTTGTCCCATGAGACTACCGATTCATCAAGGGGATTTATATAAACATTCCCCAACCTATGTCATTAATGTCCCAATAATTCCTCTTATACCGAATAATAAATTTAATTCATAAACAATGTGCCATATCATTAAGTGTCCATATTGATTAAAGAATACATATAAATCAATATTTCTCCATAATAAAAAATAACTTTCAATGAAAACATTGTTTGTTAAAACGGTTTATGATTTAAGTAATAAGAATATCCATGATAAATTATATGGATATTTAGGGGAAATTTAATTTCTAATTATCATATGAAGGTGAATATTTCAAGGGTAAGTTAATGACTACAAAATTAAATAAGGAAGTTAATTTCAATACTATCCTTGGTCAAAATAATCATAAACCATCCGTAGGAAAAATAAAGATGGTATTAACATATACCCATTAGATTAATAATAAATGGTTTTTTCATTAATGGGTATAAATACCATAAAAATATTTTTAGAAACATTATTCATGAAAATATCCTTTTCATTTGGAAAAAAAATTCGAAAATACTTTTCTTTGAAAATCACTTTCAAAAACATTCTACTTAAAATAAATCCTCATAAAATTAAAAATAAAGCTACAAATAAATGATGTTAATGATGGGGGGTAACTTAGTATATGTTATATAATTTAAAAATAACATTCATATTTCGCTGCAAAAAAATTAGGAAAGTTATTTATTTAGAAAAATAATAATATTCCTTTCCCATTTTTGATAAAATTTAAATGGGATTATTTTGAAAACAACATAACATTACTTGGAAATTTTTTTCAATGAGTGAAAATGTGTGAAAATTACTTTGATAAATCACTTTTAAAATTTAAAAAAAACATTTGAAAAAACTTTTAGAAAACATGGTTTTGGAAGAAAATATATTTTTGACCAAAGGGAAAAATAAAGAAGATTTTATTAAAAACATATTCTCAATTATTTTAAGTACTGAAGAGTATGAAAATGGTAATATTAAATGAAAATATTGTGAATAAACATGTTATAAAAAAATTAATGGTTCATTAAATAATTATCAAATAATTTCTTTCAATAAATATTTAATAATAAATAATATCGATTATAGTGAGATTATGGAATAAACCCTTAAAATGATCACGACTTTGAAATGAGAATTAATAAAACAATCTATTATATGTTTCAACTATAAATAAACAGAAATAAAAATTTAAATACAATATAAGGTAATCAAAATTAATTATACACATAATCTTATAATGAAATAATCAATTAATTATAATTTTAAACCGATGAACAGAAATTGATTTAAGAAATCCCTTACCACTTGTTAACTTTTAATTAAAATACCCTTAGATGAAATAATTAAAATTAAAACTTAAAATACCATGAATAATTTATTTTTCATGATATTACATTTCAAATGGATAATATATACACCTTATAAAATAAATTAGGTGCATAACATTACAAAATGTCTCAATAAAAAGAAACTGAGACTAAATCCCTTACTTTATCCTTCCTTTTGGTTGAAGGTGATTTAACCGCATGAGTAGTGGTATTAAAAAAAATTATTATCTTATTCCAAAACCATATTAATATTTATAATATCAAATATTATCTTTTTATAATATTTTATTACCAGTTTATTAATAATCTTTCACTATTATCATTATTATGGGTGTTAATTGCCTTGTTTTCTCTTATGTGTTTCATCACGAAATATCTGGATCTTATGAAAATTATATAGTTATATAATATATATAGTAATAATAATAATGAAATAATTATCATATTTTTTATATCAATTTTACTTTTTAAACCAATCATTATTGATGGTTATGAAAAATGATGTATGTTACGATCATAGAGATGGTAGGTCATACGTACGCATGAGAAATGTTTCTATTTTTCAATGATCATTATGGAAAGTTGGTAAGTAATATTTTACCATTCAATAAATATAATAATATTATATATAAATTAATATATACTTATTTATTTCATCCATGTGGTGTGGTGATGAAAAGATGGTTGCATCACTTTGTGGAGGCGATAGTCCACACATACACAAACGATGTTATCAACTTTTTGTGAGTGAAAAGGAAAGAAATAAAATGATACAATAATCTTTAAATAATTATAAATATTTTATTAATATAATAATTATTTCATTTAAATCACATATAATCATTTTATTTATCTTTATCACCTTTCATGTGAAGCATTAGTGAAAGAAGAATCACATCGCTTCATGAGGTGCTAGTTCACTGTACACATAAGGAATGATATCATATCCTCTATAGATTGGATTTTAAAAAGATATATATGATATATTGACTCCACATGTATAAATATGTCATAAATATCAAATATATATTTTATATTCATCATAATACCCAACTGTGAGAGGTGAAGATGCAAAAATGAGTGACATCAATTCACGAGACAGTAGTCTGTTATACACAAGAATGACGATTTCATAACCTATTTGATGGATGTGGAGATGATTTTAGCTCATAAATTATTATAAAAACTTCCCAATATATGGAATATATTGATTTTATTATATCATAATTGTTTAAGAAAATTTAATGATATGGATAAAGAAGTAAAATAAAGACGCTCATTAAAGAGCATTACCTCTTCTTCAGGTAGCCTCCTTTGGTTTTCACTAAAGCCTTAAAAGGTTGGATTTATTGTAAAATCTCAAATCTATGATGTATTTTTTTTATTTTTAAAAAATTATATCAATAAATAAACTTAGTACAAAACAAGGAATATTTTTATTGATAAAACACTAACTGGTTAAATTTTTTAAAAGATTAGAAAGGAAAAAACATGGCTAATTCAACAAGCTCATAATAAGTGCTAGAAACACAACTCGAACAAATCATATTAGTATAATAAGGCTGAATGTTCATCCCAATTCCCATGAATATTCCATAATTATAAAATTAATATCTAGAAGAATAGTAATAACACTTGTAACCAAAGTTAAATATAACACCATTATAAAGAAAGAAATTAACTTAGATAGATTTTGATGATTTTAAAATATCCTGAGATATAGGTTATTTATAATACTTTTATTTGTGAACGTTGGTAAAAAATACAATATTTGGAACCTTGTTAGCTATTAGGAAACTTAAAAACAAATTTAAAATGAATTTAAAATGATATTTTCAAAATAATAATGTAGTATTAAAAATGATATCATTTCATAAAAATGTTTAAATAATAAGAAAAACTTTTAAAATTATGTTATATAGCTTTGGAAAGTAGAAAATGTAATAAAATTAAAAGTAAGTTTCAAATAATAATCATAATAATAGTAATGTAATTTAATTTTTAGAATGGTATAATTAATATAACCAAAATTATTAAAAGGATATAAAAAAATAAATGTTACTTTGATAATTTTTACTTTGACCTTGTTTAGAATTTTTTTACTTTGAAAAAAGAAATTATGCACTTTCCCACAACACCAAGAGAAGCTGTGAAACTACTTCTTAGATGGGAACTGGATAAGACATCAATGAGTGGGGGTACGCAAGTGGTATTGTGTAATCTAGTAGGCTCACTCAAACATAGTAACCCCAAGGGTTAGGCGAGGACCCGTGTATAGGGCCCCATGTAGTCCACAGATAGCTTGGGAAGAAGACCGCATGATCCCCTATATAAATCTCTCTTTGTGTGTGTGTTCTTTTATAATTGGGTTATCCACATATTTTCTTATAAAGTGTGTCCTAAACTCTCCTCATTTTGTTGTGGGACACCGCGGGATGCAATCTCGACTATCTGATCGAGATCAGGCTCATCTGAGTCATATGCACCTCTCCCTATTCAACCCCTCCACTTTTCATCTTATTCACATTTCTGAACTAGTAGACCTTGACCTTCCATGATACACCAATTTATCCATAGTTTTTTCCCCTTTGAATCCATGGCCCCAATCGTCATCAAATTTCTAAATGGTGCGATTAAAATCAAACCAGCCCTTTGAGTCATTTTTTATTTTCATATATTTTTCTCTCACAGCTTCTGAAGGAAGACATATATATATATATATATATGTACAATCATCACATATAAATCTAAATAATTGTAATTAAGAATCATAAAAAACTCATAATTAACACCATTGTTCGTTCTACTTTATCCAATTTTAAATTTCCTGAATAACCGAACTTGAAGGAAAAAATGATATATATATATATATATATATTATTTATCATCAAATAAAATTGAATGAACATTTTTTCAAATAAAAAAACCTCGATTTATTTTTCCAAATTCAAAATATTTCCACTGATATAATCTCATAATGATAGATATAATTAAAATATACAATCTTTCTATATATAAATCTCATTCTTGCACAGCCAAAAGACCTAAACTCATCCTCCCCAAATTCATTCTATTTCTGTTGCTTGGTTTCCAGAATCCAATAAGATTTCGATTCATCCTTTTCAGTTAAGGTATATATTTAATTTAAAAAATTATTTATATATATCTATACTGTCAAATTATATAATAAAATCATGTTAGCATTTTATAATTTTTATCAAGTCTATGTTTTAGAAAACAAAATTTCTATTTTTTTTCAATACATTGATTTAAATCATAACCCTTATAAGGGTAATTTAAATCCAATCATCTTGTAGGATCTAAATATGAATGTATATGGTCAATTACAAGAAGGGAGTGAATTGTATGTTTAAAAACTTTCATTTTTAACCTTAAGTAAAACTATGTTTAACAATGTTAAACAAGGTAAATTCAGAAGACCACTTTTAGTTCTACAAACTAGCTAGGTTCCAGAAATGTGATTTTGGAAATGAAACTTAAGAAAAGTTTACAAGGAAAAGATTCTACCTTAAAGCATATATAATATTACTCGTCATATTATAAAAAAGAACAATAATGTATAAGAAGTTTATACTTTCTTTCTTTATCAAAATATAGCGTAAATAAACATGAAACAAAAACAAGTAACAAGTATGAAATCTTTTAACCCAAAGAGTAGGGTATCCAACAACCTTGGATAAAGGTACCTTGATTTATGCATTCAAAAGTCTATCTTACCCACAATAGGGTAAGACCTTGATAGGAATATCAGAATCTTCCTTGTTATCCCTGCAAGCCCTTGAACTTTAAGGTAATTGAAACATCTGTATTCCTATCCACAAAAATCCTCCAACTTTAAGGTAGTCGGAACCTCTGTATTCTTATCCTTGGAAGTCCTTGATTGTACACAGAAACAATCAGAGTCGCATAAAGAAATATGAACAAGAGGTTCAGTATGCACTAGGCATGAGAGTCTCTCTCTTTAAAAATCACTTCAGCAGCATGAAATATCTAGAGTGATCGAGTCGGTTTTTAGATCCTTCAAGTGAGATCCTATTTATAGGCATTTCTCCAATGGTTGGCTCCCTCCTCCAACAGTCGTATTTTTCCTTGAATTTCAAAGGGACATGTACATGTGTCACTCAATAAATGGTCAGTTAGAAACAGAATTTACGACATCATTTCATAACTATAACAAGTGTATGTAAAATAAAGTTTCTTAACCAAGTCTATTTTTCGGAGTCTAAACTAAAATAAAAGTTCAGAGCCTATGAAAATAATAATTTGGAGACTATAAATCATGGATATTCGGATTCTGTTTTCCAACTAATTTGGAACCTGAATTCTATAGAATTCAGAATCTGATGTCTAATAAATTTGGAATCTGAATTTCTTAAGAATTCAGAGTCTAAATTATGGGGAATTCGGAGTTCGAATTCTGAGTAATTTTGAGTCTGAATTCTGAGGAATATGGAGTGTGAATTATGAGCAATTCAAAGTCGGAATTCTGATGAATTCGAAGTCTGAATTCTAAGGAATTCGGAGTCTGGATTCTAAGGAATTAAAAGTCTAAATATTATAGAATTCGGAATCAGAATTTCAGAGAATTCAGAGGTTTTATTTCATAGAATTCGAAACTTGAATTTCATAGAATTTGGATTCTGAATTTTAGAGAATTCAGAGTCTGAATTTCATAGAATTAAGAGTCTAAATTTTGTAGAATTTGGAGTCTTAATTTCAGAGAATTCGGATTCTAATTTTCAGATAATTCGGAGTCTGATTTTTAAAGAATTTGGAGTCTGAAAGAAAAATCATCTATAACCAAGGACTTATAAGATTATGATGTTTTAGATATGAAACTGAAATTTACCCTTTAGAAATAAAAAGAGTTTTATTTATAGAAACTATAAAATGAACAATGAAAACATAGGTAAGGATAAAATTTCCTTGAGGAAAGAAAATTTTCCTTATTAAGATAATTCTTAGAAAAAAATAATTTTCCTTAAGAGAGAGTGTTTGTGATTTTCAAAAGATAGAGGAATAGAAAATTCATAAGGAAGACTTATTGACTCAACAATATCTCCCTTTTTTGAAATACAAAACATCCTTACAAAAAACAATATGAGGACTTAGAGTTTTTCTTTATGAACATAAAAGAAAACTTATCTCCCTTTACATATGAATCATAGTGAATACGACTAAATCCCCCTTAGGTTTTGAAATCCCTAAGGATCATATTCTTCATTTCCTAAATGATATTTTACATTTTCTTACATATGAAAATCTTCTTTAATAAGAGCTTACCCTTAGATGAACTCCCCTTTACTTAGGTAAATATATACTTTACATAGAATTCTTTTTATCAGTCCTTTATCCCCCTTTGTTATTTTCAAAAAGAAATAAATAGAATGGGAAAAAATATGGTACCTGAAAAATTAGTACTAAACAACCGAATATATATAAAGAACAACGAAAATTCCATTATGATTGAAAGAATTTGTACAAAGATGAAAATACAACAAAGATTGAAATGGGGTAGAATTATCCTTCTTTCTCTTTCGGCATTATCTTCTTGACAATGGGTTTCAGATTCTTTATCTCTTTGTGATCTTCTTCCATAAGCTTGAACAGTTGATCCTGATCTTCATTTTTATTCTCTAAGGATTTTATCTTTTCTTTCTGAGCCTTAATAATATCTTCCTGAGCCTTCAAAACTTCTTCTTGCTTAACAATATTTTCTTCAAACTCAATTCTAAGATCCCTTTCTCTCTTCCAATTCATAGCCACTAAATTAAGCTTTCCATTCAAGTCTTTGACTTCTTGCTTCCAGGTTGTCTATTCTAGAGTCATCTTTTCCTCAAAACTCTTCGAAAGATCATTCAACTTCCCATATTCGGTGTCAAAATCATATTTCACATTATCTTGTAATTTATAAAATACTCTCAAATCTTCGATATTCTTCCTTGACCAACTTGTAATCTTCCTTCATGATCTTTTATATGCTTCATATTAAATGAAGAAGGTTTTTAAATCTGTCTCAGGCTTTACAAAATTATCCATAAGCATGGTGACTGAATCTTCTTTATAATTAAACGAGTATTGAAGCATATAACACCTAGATTATATACTCAGAAATAAGGTAATTGTATCAACAAACTTATTCAAATATTGTACCACAAAATCATTTCCAATAGAAAACCATTTCGAATCAGAGTGTTTGGTTGGTGAAGATTCTTTTTCTATATCTTCATCTTTCCTCTTTGATGAAGCACCAAAATCTTTCTTTTTCACCAAATTTATACTAGTTGTATCAACCAACACTTGTTTTCCCTTATCAACCCTCGAAATGATCTCTTCTTCTTTGAATGATTCAGGCTCCCTATCAGATAACTGAACAATATTATCTTCCTCAAGGTTTTCTTTCTCATCACCTTCCACAATATCCTTTGGCTGAATGAAGTCATGGTTGAAAATTTCTTCTTCATATAGCTTATTCACTACTTCCTGGCCTTTTTCTTCTTTTCCTATAGTAGAAAGTTATAAATATTTCGCTTCAGATGTTCATATTGATAGTTTCTTATAAGTACTCTCCTTATCAGGATATTCCTCTGCTTGCCTTATCATCTATTCGGTATCACCACTTCATTCTTCTTCTACTTCATCTTCTACTTATTCTTCTACTTATTCTTCTATTTCTTCCTCTTTCACAATTTCTTCTTCTTGTTCTGGTTCCAGAATTACTACCTTCTTTCCTGGAGTCCTAAGGAGTGATTCTTTCAAAAATGATTCTGGTACCTTGATTTTTTCAGAGTCTTTCTCTGTACCCTTAAGAAGGGATTGAACTATCTCAGATTCAGACATTTTATTCCTATTCTTCTTTTCTTTCTCTTGTTTCTCAAGATCTTTAGCAAATTTTATCTTCAAAGATTTTTCCTCAGTAGGGTCCAAGCCAAAAGTAGCATCCCCTTCCTTCTGGTTATTCTTGTCATATCTCCACTTAACCACTACTTCATTAGGGTAAGTCTTTTGATTCTTTGGTTTTGGGGGTGCTGATTGAGTTTCCTTAGCCGTAGAGATTTTTTATTTCTCTTCTGGTTCCTTTTACTTCCTCTTTCTTCCACCCTTTTTGGAAGTCTTATCTACTTCCAATTTCTTTGATAGTGCTTCTATTTCTAATTCAGTCAAATCATAAAAATCTTTGGATTTACAACTGAATCCAATATTTATCCTTATCGAGGCATCATCGCTAAGAAACATAACCTTGTAATTTATTGTCTTGGAACTATAAGGGATTTTGAACGATTGAGGACAAAGAACAATGATCGTGGAGAGAATTGATAGATACATGATAATTTTAGACTTCAAATTTCCATTCTTTATTTTCTCAATTTTAACCAAGATATACTTGACCAATTTTATCTTCCTAAGGTTCACCAAAAAAATCTAGAATATATATGTCACTTTTCATCAAGAAATCCTTATCCCCTTTTATCAGAATGATAAAACCTTGAACCCACAATTCAAGAATACTGAAGTTTCTAGACAGATGGATAATATTCAGACTCTTTACTTATTCAAGACAAGGCACTCTAAATCCTTTTCCTTCTCAAACGAACCTGATACATCCAGTAATTTATGGGTGCAAAATTCAGCTTCACCTTTATAAGAAATTCCAATCCGATTTTCATCCTTGGTGTAGGAAAGGGATTAGGTCTTTCCATATATCTTAAAGGAAAACTTATCTCTCCCTCCTTTGTTGAAGAAACATATTGATTTTTAAAATTCAACCAACATTGGATAAACTGGATCATACGCCTTCGGTTTTGATATACATAGACTTTCTCATCCATTCAGCTTGATATTCTTTGAAATAATTTTATCATACTTAGAAAATAAATTTGTATCGATTAAAATTTCTCTGTATATCTTCCATTCACATATTTTCTTTACAGTTGACATTTATTTCTGAGGAGAGGCCTCAACAGACATTCGGAACTAAGGAAAACCTGAAGATCTAGAATGACCTTAAGTAGGGGGGCAGAACATCAGCATGTGAAGGCATTGAAGATCGATGTGGGACAACCAACAGGGGGTCCCTATATAGGCGTTTGAGAAGACGATTCAACTTCCTTCATGGATATGATGGTTAAAAAACTCTTGATCAGATCTGACGGTTGATATGATAGTCGAAGAAGATATTTGGTAGGTTCCGATCTTTTGACGTTTTTAAGATAAACATTTAGATTTAGGATAAAGTGAATCCAAAAAAATTTCTCAAACAAGATAAAAATACCAATATGTAAAAAGATGATTACAAAAATTTAATAAAGAAAACATACCTTTAGGATTTCTAGGAAAATTATTCGTAGTGAGGAAGATTCTTCTTGAAGAACTTTAGACTTCGAAAAAATTTAAAGAAAATTTTTATTATGAAAAAAAAAATTATTATAAAAAAAATTTGATTACAAAAAATTTGATTACGAAAATTTTGATTATGAAAATTTTGATTACGAAAATTTTGATTATGATAATTTTGATTAAAAAAATTTTATTACGAAAATTTTGATTACAAAAAGTTTGAATAAGGAATAGAAAAATTTTGACTAACAAGAAAATGTACTCCCCCTATGAAAAGGAGTTTCTTTCTATAAGGAGATAGGTTTCATTAAGAATTTAATATGGAAGATTAACTTATGTTTGTCATTCCTAAATTTTTTTAATGTATTCAAATGTATTGGAGGGTAAAGATTTTGTAAAAATATGAGCAAGTTGATCTTGCATTTCAATAAATTGAAGAATGATATCTTCGTTTTGTGTGTGATCCCTAAGAAAGTGATACCTAATATCTATATGTTTTGCAGGAGAGTGATGTGAAGGTTTTTTACTTAGGTAAATTGCACTAGTATTATCACACAAAATTTTTGTTTTGGTAAAACTCATACCATAGTCTGTGATTGTGTGTTGCATCCACAACACTTGAGCACAACAACTTCCAACTGCTACAAATTCAGCTTCAGTAGTGGAAAGTGCTACTGAGTGTTTCTTTTTTCATGACCAAGAAACTAATGTATCTCCTAAGAAATGAAATTTTATGAATGTACTTTTCCTATCCATTCTACATCCACCAAATTCAGTATCCAGAAATATTTAAAAAAAATCATTTCCAGAAGTATAAAAGATTCCTAAATACATGGTTCCTTTTAAGTATAAAGAAAATATTTTCACTACCTTTAAATGATATTTCTTATGATTGGATTTATATCTTGCACATAATAATACTGAAAACATTTTGTCTGGATGACTATCTATCATGTATAGTATACTTCTTATCATACCTTTAAATAATGGTTGATCTACTAGTTTCACATCTTTATCAAGATCAAATGAATTTGAGGTACCAATGGGAGTACTAATACTCTTAGTGTTGTCATATACATACTCTTTAAGAATATATTTAATATACTTATGTTGAGATATATATTCTCCTTCTAGTTTTTGAGAAATTTTAAATCCTAGGAAAAATGTTAACCCTCCCATCATACTCATTTCAAACTCAAATTGCATTATATTTTCAAACAAATCAGTTAAAGATTGCTGAGTTGAACCAAATATAATGTCATCAACATAGATTTGAAAAATCAAAACATTTTTATTATCTTTTTTATAAAGAGTATTGAATCAACATTTCCCTTAATGTAATTGTTTTGTAACAAAAATCTTGTAAATCTATATACCAGGCTCTAGGAGATTGTTTAAATCCATATAAAGATTTTGTAATTTTTAAAATATGATCATGATGTTTTGTATCTTTAAAACCAGAAGGTTGTTCAAAAAAACTTCCTCTTGAACATATCCATTAAGGAAAGCACATTTAACATCCATTTGAAAAATTTTAATGTTAATGAATGCTGCAAAGGCAAGTAGAATATGGATAGATTCATGTCTAGCTACTGGAGCATAGGTTTCTTTATAGTCTATTCCTTCTTGTTGATTATGGCCTTTAGCAACTAATCTAGCCTTATTTCTTACTATAATTCAATTTTCATAAAACTTGTTTCTAGAGACCCATTTTACTCCAATAATTTATATTTCCTTAGTTCTTTCAACCATGGTCCATATTTTATTCCTTTAAAATTTGTTTAGAATATCTTTCATGGATTTTATCTAATCATTATCACCTAAAGCTTCATAAATGATTTTTGGTTATAATTTATAAAGGAATTCTAGATGATCTACTTCATTTATTTAAGAAATTATAGTCCTTACAAGTTTATTTACGTCACCAATGATACTATCACTAGGATGATTTATAAGAAACAAATTATTCGGGTTTTGTAAAACCTATTCATCAATATATGGTAGAAAATCTTCTAGGGTAAATGTATCAGAACCATTTTCTTGAAAATTTTCCTTATTAGATGGATCTTCTATCAATGGTTGATACTAAATTTTTTAAAACACATCTGAAGATGTAGGTTGAGGTTGTTTAAAAACAAAAGGATCAGTTTCATCAAATTTAACATGTACTGTTTCTTCAACAGTACAAGTACTTTTATTAAAAACTCTATAAGCCTAAGAAGTTGTGGAGTAGCCTAAGAAAATTCCTTCATCAGATTTGGGTGATAATTTATGTAAACTATCTTTAGTATTCATAATTAATACATCTCATCCAAATACCTTGAAGTATGAGAGTCTAGGTTTTCTACCATTCCATAACTCATAGGGGGTTTTATTAATAAAAGGTCTAATCAAAACCTGATTTATAGTATAACAAGAAGTACTTATAGCTTCATCCCAAAATATTTTGGCTAATAAATATTCACTCAACATGGTTCTTATTATCTCTTGAATAATTCTATTTCTTCTTTCAACAACACCAATTTTTTATGGGTTCTTGGTGTTGAGAAGTTATGAGTAATTCCTTTTCTACTACAAAAAGTTTCAAAATCATAATTTTTAAATTCACCTCTATGATCACTATGAATAGTTATCAATTGAAGGTTTTTATTATTTTTAACATGGGCTCTAAAAATTTTGAAATAATAAAACACTTCAAATTATTTGCTAAAAAATAGACCCACGTAAATCTAGTGTAATCATAAACTAGGAAAAACACATAGTATTTTCCTCCAATGCTTCTAGTTTTTGTTGGAATGAAAAGATACATATGCACCAAATTAAATGTATTAGAAGTTGAGACTTCATGGATTGATTTAAAACTTTATTTATGTTTCTTTCTATATTTTCAAGGATCACAAACTTTTGAATAATCATATCTAAGGTCATATAGATCCTCAAAAATTATTTTCTTAGAGAGTTTACATAAGTTCCTAAGGTTACAGTGTCCTAACCTTCTATTCTATAACCAAGATTGGTATTCCATTTCACTAAGAAAAGGTAGATCTTGGCTCCTAGGGTCTTTTAAGTTAAGTGTGTATACATTCTCTTACCTTTGGGAACAAAGAATAAACTCTTCCTTGGAATTGTGTACTAATCATTTATCATTCCTAAAATTCACAAGGTAGCCTTCATCACATACATAACTTATGCTAATGAGGGTGTCCTTAAGACCTTTATCAAAAAAACATTTGAAATCAATGTAGCATTATATCCAAAAGTTACTTTCCCTCCTTTCGTCTTGATAATATTTTTAAAGAAGTTTTTGTTACCAATCATGTGTCGGTAACATCCATTATCCATGTACCAAGTATTTTTTTTGTATTATCTTTATTTTCTTGAAAATAAGAGTGTTTTACTTTAAAAAACCCAAAATTTCTTGGCTTTGGAAACTTTAGAAAGAAAAATTTTAGGTATCCACATTTTCATAGAAAAATAGGTTTTATGAAAACCTAAAGACTGGGTTTTGTTTAAAGAACAATTTCATTACCAATTCCCACCACAGTGACATTTAGTACAGAATTGAGTACTTTGAGAAACAAAATAATTATTACTAAAAATCAGTTTAGAATGAGTATAACCAAATCCATATTTATTCCATATAGTTCGAATATGGGGATACATTTTATCAAAATTTTCCTTACCTAAGGTTCAGTTTGACAAACACTACCTCAAGGAAAATATTTCTAACTTCATTCTAATAGCTATGTTTTTATCCTCAAAAACATTAGTTTTAGCACTATAGTTAGTCTCTAAAATATTTTTCATAGAAATTTCATTTTCAAGATCCTTAGAAAGTTTATCCATCTCAGAATTAACTTCCTCAAGGTTTTTGGAAATACTTTCAAAATCATAAATTGTCTTATCAAGACCTTTAGAAAGATCTGTTACTTCTTTAGTAATAATAGAAATTACGGAATTTTCCCTATCGTGTTTTTTCTTGAGTTTATAATTATCATTCTCAAGAAGTTTAGGAAACCTAGATAAGTTTTCATAAGTAGGTAATGTATTATCTTCATCAGAAGAATATTCGTCATCTAAAGATTCATAATACTTATTATCATTATAATATTTATTTAAAGATACATTTGTGATAAATTCATTATTGTGTATCATGGCCATTAGACAATGATTTTAAATAGGTATCTTGGCAAGTAGACCATGATTTTTCTGACCAGAGGATTCGTACTCTGAGGAGTCATCAAAAGAGTCACCACCATTGGCACTCTAGGTGTCGTTGGCTTTCTAAACTTTCTTAGCTGTAGCTTTTTATTACTTCTTTCTATTTCTCCTTGAATTATTTTCTTTTCTTTCCTTTTTCATAAGCATAAGGAAATTTGGCCTTATATAACCTACTCTTTTGCATTCATAACAAGTGACTTTTGAGTCTTTCTTATCCTTTATTTATTTATTATTAAATCTATACTGAAAGTTTTTCTTCCCAACTATCTTGTTCATCCTTCGAGTAAGATTAGCTGTCTCATTATTAGAATGTTAACTTTCACTTGATTCAGATAAAACAGTTACTTTCTTTGACTTAGATATTGTAACCCTTTCAGGAGTCTTGGATTTTGTAGTAGTAAAGGCTACACTTCCATTTCTATTATTCTTCTTATTCATATCCGCATCTCTTTTCATTTTTGTCTCATGTTGAAGAAGAGTTCCAAAACGCTCATCAAGATAAATTTGAGATACTTTCCTATTCTCATCAGTAGTTGTTCTCTTAAATTCCCACTCATTAGGAATGATATCTATAATCTTGTCCACAAGTGCCTCATCATATAAACCTTTTTCACCCATGGATTTTAAACTGTTAAAAATAGTCATAAACCTTTGTTGTACCTTGCTTACCGGTTCTCCATAAGGAAATAGAAATCCATGATATTCTTCTATAAGAATATCTCTTCTAGTTTTTATAACCTTGGATGTACCAAAATCGGTAACCTCTAATTTCTTCCAAATATAATTTATAGCTTCACAGAAAGAAATCTAATTATATATATTCCTGGTCATAAAACACAACAAATTATTGAGTACCGTGTAGTTTAGTTGATATTCTAACTTTTCTTGATTAGTAAATTTTTTGACTTCCTTATCAGGAACCTAGTAATTTCCAATAAGCATAACAAAATTGTCCACTCCAGTATTAATAAAAAAAAGTCTTCATACGATCTCTCCAATATTCATAATCATTATCATCAAATATAGGTGGTATATTAGGATTTAGATTATCAATCGAACTGACATTCATTCCTTCCATCTAAAAGAAAATTTATTTCCATAGAAACTTTTTAATAGTAAAAGTTTGTAACCAAGGATAAAAAAACCTAAGAAGGGAAAATATTTAGAACAATGAAAGCCTGAGAAAGAAAGATTATATTTGAATATAAGTATTTTATAGACCTCCTCTGATGCCAATTTTAGGATTGAAATATGAATGTAGGTCCTCAATTAAAAGAGGGGGTGAATTATAAGTTTAAAAACATTCATTTTTAACCATAAGGAAAACTATGTTTAACAAGGTTAAACAATGTAAATTCACAAGACCTATTTTAGTTCTACAAACTAACTTGGTTCTGAAAATTTTATTCCAGAAATGAAACTTAAAGAAAGTTTACAAGAAAAATATCCTACCATAAATAATATATAATCTTACTTGTCAGAGTATAAAAAATAACAAGAAAGTATAAGAAGGTTATAATTTCTTACTTTTTCAAAATAAAATGGAAATAAACTTGAAATAAAAACAAGTAACAAGTCTGAAATCTTTTAACCCAAAGATTAGGGTATCCAACAACCTCAGATAAAGGACCCTTGATTTATAATTTCAAGTAATTCTATCTTACCCACACCTGAGTAAGTCCTCGATACGAATATCGAAATATTTCTTACCATCCCCACAAGCCCTTGAACTTTAACGTAGTCATAACCTCTGTCTTCCTATCCACAAAAGTACTCAAACTTTAAGGTAGTCATCACCTCAGTCTTCCTATCCCTGAAATTCCTCGATTGTACACAGTAGTAATCGGAGTAGCACAAAGCAAGATGAACAAGACGTTCAATATGCATAAATCATGAGAATTTCTCTCTTGAAATCACTTCCACAACATGTAATCTCTAGAGTGATCGAGTCGGTTTTGAGCTCGTTCAAATGATATCCTATATATAGGAATCTCTCCAATGGTCGGCTCCTTCCTCCAACGGTCCTATTTTTCCTTGAATTTTGGTGGGACCTATACACGTGTCTCTCAAACAATGGTTATTTAGAGGTAGAATGTATGACATCATTTCATAACTATAACAAGTGTAAGTAAAATACGGTTTCTTAACCAATTCTATTTTTCTGAGTTTAAGGAAAAAATAAAAGTTTAGAGTCTAAGAAAATAATAATTTGGAGATTATAAATCATGGATATTTGGATTCTATTTTCCAAATAATTTGTAACCTTAATTCTATAAACCTCTGAATCTGAATTATAATGAATTTAGAATATGAATTTCTTAGGAATTTTGAGTCTGAATTTTGAGGAATTCAGAGTCTTCAATCTAAGGAATTCAAAGTATGAATTTTGAAGAATTTGGAGTCTGAATTATGATGAATTATGAGTCATTATTATGAGGAATTCTGAGTCTAAATTCTATTAAATTAGGAGACTTAATTTTAGATAATTAGGAATCTGAATTTCAGAGAATTTGGAGTCTGAATTTCAGAGAATTCGGAGTCAGAATTGCAGAGAATTCAGAACCTGAATTTTAGAGAATTCGGAGTCTGAATTTCATAGAATTTGAAGTCTGCATTTCAAAGAATTCAAAGTCTGAATTTCAAGGAATTCAGAGTCTGGTTTTTAGAGAATTCGGAGTCTTATTTTAAGAGAATTTGGAGTCTGAAAACAGAATACTCTATAACCATGGATTTATAGGATTCCGAGGTTTTAGATATGAAACCAAATTTTACCCTTTAGAAATAAAAAGAGTTAGATTTATAGAAACTATAAAATGAACAATGAAAACATAATTAAAGAAAAAAATTTCCTTGAGGAAGGAAAATTTTTCTTATCAATATAATTCTTAGGAAAAAAATAATTTTTTTAAGATAGAGTGTTTGTGATTTTCAAAACATAGAGGAATAGAAAAGTCATAAGGAAACCTTATTGAATCTACACATCTATTTATTTATTTTGAAAAAACTCTATGAATATATATATATATATTATGTAGAGAATCAATGCTAAAAATAATTATTTTATTATCTTAAATAATATATTTTAAAAGAATAACAAAACTTTTTTTTGTTACTATTAACTTTAAATTGTTTCTTTTATAAATAAATTCCCATTGGAGAAGTTATCATTTTATATATTCTATATAAGTTATAATTTTTTATGTATCATTAATTTACAATTTTAAAATGATAAAAGGTTTCATTTTATGTGTGAATTGTTTTTATATGTCCATAAATGTCATTCATAACATTATATATGACCATCGTCTAGAATATTATTGACATTTCCTACACATTAATTAAATAATTCATTTAATTTATTATGCAATTATATTTATGTCTTCTAAATAAGATAAATCATGTATGAATAAAGATTTATCCAAGTTATTTTTATAAATTCTTTAAGAAAATAATATTTTTCCTTGTAAATAAATTTGTAATATTATTTTCTTCTATGAAAATAATTTATGTATTATTTTTATTTGTTTCTGAGTTATGAGTGAGAAAGGCAGTACCATTTAAAATTTTTTCTTAAATTATGGAACTAGAGTGTTGAATGGTATGATATGGTAAGGGGAGTAAACCCATGACCTCAAGGGGACATTGCATACATGTGATACGACTATATGTCTTTATGGTTTTCTTATGGTATGATAAGTATCATAAATAATCCATAAATGTTATTATTTTCAAACTGGATAAATCCAAAGAAGTATTTAAAAAGAATTATAATTTTTAAAATGAATTATTTTCAAAGTAATATACATTATTGAGGATAATTATAATCTGATTTTAATGTTTGGAAAACCCTTTTCTAAGTAATGGTTTTAAAAAATGATAAATTTTTTCACATAAATTTATAATTTTCAAAGAAAATTATTTCCAAATGATTTTTAAAAACTTTTATGGGGAAATTCAATGCTCACCCTATGTTTTAAATTATTTTCCATAGGTTTAGAATAATTTCAACTGTTTTTTATTTCACATAATGAGGTATCACACGTGAAGACATTTGTTTAAATTTTTATACAGCTTTGTTAGCTTGTAATGTATATGTCTAATTATCCAAAAAATATATTGGAAAAGGTCATGGTATAACAAATTCATTATATATTTTTTAGTTTTATTTTATATAAAAAAATACACATCATTTTAGTATTGAATCTAGAAGCATGATTTTGAGGATTCACACTTTGTATCAGAGCAATGGTCTAGATAATTTTATAAAATTATAATAGATTAATAATCTATGTATACCTAATTTTAAAATTATTTTTCCTTATTATTTTTAGATAGAGTGAAGAAGAAAATGGAAAGCTATTTGGCCCCTCCCAGAAAAATCACTTGAAAATATAATTCTAAAATCATGCTAAAATGATTTTTAACCATTTAAAACACTTTAAATATCTTGTAAATTCCTTTAAAATATATCCAACACACATATCATACTCTTATTCTTTCAAGGATCGGGTTTTTTCTATTATGTAATTATGCATACACAACATCCATCATATGCACGGAAATGAAAATATTATGAGGGTGTTTTCAAATTTTTTACCCTATTCGAACAATTGTTGCCTTTAGTATACTTTCTTGAAGCTATAGAAAAGGGTAACCTCTACACAACCTATCTATTTAAAGTTTTGTGTTTTGGTTTATATGAAAGACCCAAATAATTTGGAATATTAAAAGATGATTTAGTTGGATTGTTATATTGTAATCTAGTCCACTCTAATGCCTCTAAATTTATACCCATCATACCTCTTTCTCAATGACTTATCGATGTTTACATGATTTTGACCCAAATTTCTCAAGTTTTTTATGGGAAAAATAAGTTAAAGAACTTGAAACTACTCTAAGAATCAATTTTATTGGAAGAAACGAATATTTTTGTGAGAATAACCAACATTTGAGATTCTATTGAAGGTATGAATTAATTAATACAATTTTAATATTTAGTAAATAATAAATATGTTTGTATAGGAACACAAAGGTTGAAATAAGAAGAATTGGGTGTGTGTATGAACAAATTGTGAGGGTGCAATTCAATTAAGAGGGTAAGAGTATAACTTCCTAAATCTATGATTTTTTTATTTTTAATAAATTCTATTAATACAGAAAATATGAAAAAAAACAATGAATATTTTTATTGATAAACCATTGACTTCATTATATTTATTTTAAAAATTCTAGAAAAAAAACACTTCTAATTCAGAAAGCACACTATAAGTGCTAGAAGCACAATTGAAACACCTCTGATTAACATAAAAATTCCGAGTTTGTAGCCCACTTCCCTTGAATCTACCATAATTAGAAAAGTAATACAAACAATAATTTTAATAACACTGATAACCAGAGGGAAGTATAACACAAATATAAAACAAGTAATGAACTTTGATGAATTTTTAGGTTTTTCAAATACCCTGAGATATATGTTATTTATAAGACTTTTATTTGTAACTGTTGGGAAGAAATATAATTTTTGAACCTTTGGTTTCCATTAGGAAAATTAAAAATAAATTTAAAATGAATTTAAAATTATAGTTTCAAACTAATAATATAGTATTTAAAATTATATCATTTTATAAAAATGTTTAAATAATAAGTAAAACTTTTAAAAATTTTATATAGCTTTGGAAAGTAGAAAATGTAATAAAATTAAATGGAAGTTTCAAATAATAATCATAATAATAAAAAAAAATGTTTAAAATGGTATAATTAACCAAGTCGGAATGATTAAAATGAAAAAAATTAAAAAATGTTACTTTTTATAATTTTTACTTTTCCCATGTTTATAATTTTTAAACTTTGAAAAAAAAATGTACTCACCCACTACACCAACGGTATCCATGCAACCAATTATTAGGTGGGAACTAGTCAATACCTTAGTGAGTGGGGGTGCTTGGGTGGTACTATGTAAGCTAGTAGGATCACTTGATCATAGTAACCCCAAGGGTTAGGTGGGGACTTGTGTACAGGGCCCCATAAATTTTGTGGATATCTTGGTAAGAAGCTTACAGGAGCCCATGTGTAAGGCTCCCTTTGTGTGTGTCTGTGTGTGTTTGTTTGTTTTATTAAATTGGTTCAGCTTCATCCTACCTTATAAAGGGTGGTTGGAAATATCCTTATTTTGATGTGGGGTGTCGTGGGGTGTGATCTTGGTCGTCTGATCGAGATAAGGCTCATCTAATCCATCCACTCCTTCTCTCCCTTTTTAACCCCTCCATCAGTCATATTCAACTCTTTTTTGAACCATCTGACCTTGAACTTTTGTGATCCAATTATTCCTGCATCATTATTATCCCCTTCGAAGCCATGGACCCAATCATCATCAATTTTCAAAATGGTGCGATATAAAATACAACCAACCCTTTGACTCATTTTTTATTTTTATATATTTTCCTCTCATGACTTCTGAAAGAATCCATATATATTTATATATTACCTATCATCACTCACAAATCCAAATAAGTGTAATTAATAATCTTAAAAAATTACAAAAAACACCACTATTCATTCTTCACTGTCGAATTTTAGATTTTCTAGAAAACCCAATTAATAGGAAAAATGATATATATATATATATTATTATTATCAAATAAAATTGAATGAAGACTTGTCCAAATAAACAAACCCTTGATTTATTCTTCCAAATACATAGTATTTTCATTGATATTATCCGAGAATTATTGGTATAATTAAAATATATAATCTTTCTATATATAACTCTCTTACTTGCACAACCAAAACACCTAAACTCAACTTCCACAAATTCATTAAATTTCTTTTTCCTAGTGTATATAATTCAATATGATTTTGATTCATCATTTTTAGGTAATAGATATATTTAATTTAAAAAATTATATATATATATATATACTTTCAAAATCTATAATAATATAATGTTAGTATTTCATAATTTTTATTAAGTCGATATTTTAGGGAACAAAATTTCTATTTTGTTTTCATAACATTGATTTAAATCTTAACCCTTCTAAGGTTAATTTAAATCTGGTCACCTATTTATTTATTTTTAAAGAACACTATGTGTATGTATATATTGGAGATAATCAATGTCAAAATTAATTATTCCATGATCTTAAATAATATATTTAAAAAAATTCTTTATTTATTGTTAACATTAAATTGTTTATTTTATAAAGAAATTTTCATGAGATAATTTACCATCATGTGTATCATTTATTTACAAGTTATAAATGATAAAATTTATCATTTTATGTGTGAATTGTTTTTATATGTCCATGAATTTCACTCATAACATTATATATGGCCTTGAAATAAGATATTATTAACACTATATTCACTTTAATTCAAGTATTTTTTTAAATTTATTAACCAGTTATATTTATGTATTCTGAATAAGAGAAATTCTTTATAAATATAGATTTAGCCAAGTTATTTTTAGAAATTATTTATGAAAATAAGAATGTTATATTTAAATAAATTTTTAAGATTATTTTATTCTATTAAAATAATTTATGTATGGATTTGAATTATTTTTGGGTTACTAGTGAGAAAGTTAGGACCATTTAAAATATTTTCTTAAATTATGGAATTAGAGTATCGAATGGTATGATGTGATATGCGGAGTAAACTCATGACCTCAAGGGGATGTTTTCTTATATGTTATATTGTTATGTGTCCTTATAGTTTTCTTATGGCATACTAAGTATTACAAATAATTTATAAATTTTAATATTTTAAAAATTGATAAATCCAAAGTAGTATTTAAAAATAATTATTATTTTTAATATGTATGGTTTTCAAAGTATTATAAATTATTTGAGGATATTTAGAAAATGATTTCAATATTTGGAAAATAGTTTTATATGTAATGGTTTTATCTAAAGATAAATTTTTTCATGGAAATTTATAATTTTCAAATAAAATATTTTTGAACTGATTTTTAAAATCCCTTACTCATAAATTCAATGCTCACCCTGTATTTTAAATTTTTTTTCACAGGTTTAGTATAATTTCAATTGGTGTTTATTTCACATAAGAAAGCATCATATGTGAGTAAATTTGTTTAAATTTTTTTACATATTTTTTAACTTGTAATGTATATGTAAAATTCTTCAAAAACTATACCAAAAAAGGTCTTGGTATGTAATATTCTTTGTTTATTTTTTAGTTGTCTTTTATATAAAGAATAAACATCATTTTAGTTGTAAATATGGAATTCTGGGTTCATATATTTACATTTATGCCCAGAATAAGGCTTATAGGATGAGGGGATGGAAGGTAAGAAATTATTTGGGTAGGTATTGCCTAAACCAATGTGGTTTGATTGTTTGAAGAAGAGAGGAGAGGGGCACCCATTTATAAGTGGGGGAGAGGACACGCTTTTTATTTTTGAAATTAATTGAGTGATCTCATGTTTTCCATATATAAAAATCATATAAAATGGATCATTATTGATATATAGATATTTAATAGTCAAAATATGTCCATAAAACAGTTTTTATACAATTTATAGGTCATTTTTACCCTTATCTTTTTATTTTAACCCCCAGTAAACTCATTTTACCTAAACCATGGTAATTAATTTTTACTACATTCATTATTCATTTTGATCAAAAGTTAATTTGACCTTATTAAAAATTATAATTTATACTGATTCTAAATATGGAATCGATTTTTTCAAATTCAATTCACATAAGTGAAAAATTTTAATCTAAAGTTAATCTTGTAGATAAGATGAGAAAAAAGGTTCTTAAAGTGAAAATGTTCAAAAATTTACCATGTTTTTATATATATAATAAATATAAAAATTAATCCAATTGAATAAATTTAATTAATTTATAGATAAACTAACTAATTTTACTTTTAAACTAATTTAATATATAATTTACCATTATAAATAATTTAAACAAAAAGGAAGTTTTCAATTAAAATTCAGTACTTTTCATTATTCATCAAAAAATGATACTTTTTAGAAAAATCCTAAAAATCAACATAAAGATAATTTTTATATTCTAATTTATAAAAACAAATTTTATTTATCCAAATAAATTTTCTAAAAGTGGTTGAAATTAATTTTAAATTATGTGCACACGGTGTGACTAATTTATCTTTTAGAAAAATACTGTTTTTCAAGAAACATTTCTTTTTCTTATAAATGATTATTATTTTGTTAATAATAAACAGAAAACTAATAAATGTGTCTAAACTATATATTTTAATAATTTAGTTAATCATATCTATACCCTCCAAATTAATTTCAAGGTTATAACTATTATATTAAAAATTATTATTATTATTTATATATTTTTTCAGTAAAACTCGATCATGTCTCTAAGAGAAGTTATTGATGAAACTAAATTTTTTTAACACAAGAGAAACTCAATGTTTCATGTAATTAAATATATTTAAGATATTTAATTTATTTAAAAATAAATATATCTTAAATTTTTATGGTGTTATATTTTGTTCTAATCTTGGTGTTTCTTGTTATATATGTTATTTAATACAATGTTATTATTTTATAATTTTTTAGTGATACACTTCATAAATCATTAAATAAATCTACCTATATATACTCCATGAATTCTTAATCAGATACATGATACTATTAACTCATGTAAGAACCATGGTGTAGTCAATACACCATGTTGTAATGGTCTTAAATTTAATTGATCAACGGAATTTGATCTCTAAAATCCCCGATGATACCAAAAGAACCATGCTGTAATGACCACCAAAATAATAAAGATAAAGAACCTAAACATATAAGGATTAATGGTTTAGTTTTGTATCTACCAAATAAGGGTCATAAAATTGGAAAAAAACTGTCATTATATACTCCATGTTGTGGAAACGATAACCAAATCCCTATGGTGAAACCAAAACTATCTTACCACAATCCTAGTCCCCAACTAAAATATCAGCTTTAAATACACCTCTAACCATCCAAACATTCCTTGGAACCTCTAATAATATAAAAACAAAAGAAATAGTTTTAAAATAATCATTCCATTACATTATACACCTCTCAAAAAATTCTCATCCTCGAGAATTAAAATCAACTTGGAAAGGAAAGAAAGGGAAGGGATAAAGAAAAACATCCCACAAGATAACTCTTAGGGATATCTCTATAAAATAAGCACTACTAAATTTCTATAAGTAAAGATCACATGAACCCATAACATCATAAATAATCTCATAAATAAATCAATCCCATTTTCAAAATTCTAACAAAATCAATCAACAAATATCACAGAATATTGAGTGTGCATCTGTGACTCATGTTCCTAATTAATTTCCTCTAAGACAAAATTCATAGAATTAGGCCATATAAATTGTAGAGTGATAATTTTTTTAACATTAAAATTTACAAATATGTGTTTCTCTCCCATGAACCTCTAAAATCTAGAACTCATGCGTGCAATATTCCTTCTAAATTCTGGATAGTCTTCTTTATCTAACCATCCATCTATAGATGAAAAGTTATGTTAAGGAATAACTAAGAGGAAAAATAATTCTAGATACCTATCCACACCTATTATTTAAAAGGTATTACAATTAGATATGATCATATTAAAAATTCAATGAAGTATCACTGCCTTTGAGATTCCCCAAACTTACACTTCCAGATCTAATATTAAAAACATATTCTTTAAACACTATATTTGACACCAACTGAAGAGACCAAAACTTAACCATCCATAATTATAATGTCAATAACAAATATTTAATCACTTTCATAATCATAAACTCTTAGGTTTAGAGTTTTAGAGAATTAAGAAAAAACTTAAACTAAAAAACCCATATCATTCCCATCAAATAAACAATTTTCAACTAAACCGAAAATTCCTTATATTTTAATAAATATTCAATATTTCTCACAAAAAAATTTATAAAAACCTACATATAGACATATTACTTCATAAAAAATCCTAGGTAATTGAAAAGCATAATGTTTGTGCTCAAAACTCATGAAATGATAATATATCAAAGACTCATAAAGGATTAGATCATAAGATTTTGAGAAAACATGAGAATGAGAGAAATGAGGGATTAAAAAGAATATTGAATTATTGGAGTATTTATAGGTCTTGATAGAAGGACATACAATTCTCAAAAATTCCAACACATACCATAGTACAAGAAATACGAGACATGAGACAATAATCATGAACCAAAAATCATAACATAGGCATGTCACATAATATAAACATTTGACATGGTATAAAAACATCGAACAATCATAATCATGGGAAGTCATAAAATATGTCATGGTTACCTACCAAAACTGTCTTAATATAAAAGACTGAGAATCGCTATTTCCCATAACATAGTGGATAAAGAATCACTGCATGTCTCCCATAATAGATTGTGTATCATAAATCATTTCCCAAAACTAGATCATGATATATAAATATTTAATCAATGCATTAGATAGAGATATAATACCCCACTCATCACATAATGATAAACTATAAATATCTATTTCATATAAAATAAGGCATATATATCATCATAGGAACCCTATGCCAAGAAAAAGGGTTTCATTACATTTTCAAATGGAATAATTGTTTCAAAACCAAGGATAGGGTGTCCAAATAATTTGTTGTGAGAGGGTTATTTATGGCTACACAACCTTCAATTTCGGTCACTACTCTTATATAATATGGTTTCTAACTAGGATTTTTCATGGAACAAAAATACCCAATGGTTCCCATGTCTATAATATGCTATGGACCTTCTTTAAAAAGGCATCCAGTCAATGGAATTTCTTACCAATTAATCTTAAGAACTCATATTGTTCAAGTGGATAAAAGGTCAATCTCATCACACCCTATTGGGTGGAATTATTTCCTACTTTAAAACTCTCTTATATATTTAACTCATGTTCAAAAATCTTTCCCATGTCTCGATACAAGATTGGTTTACCTAGTACTAGAAATAAGTTATTAGCATATAGTAGTGTGAATGTCTCCATATGATGTAGGAATTCCATCAATTTAAACATATATATGTCTTAGAGTTTCACCATTTTCAACATTATCTGTATGTAACAGAGTTTCTTCATCTTTATCTTATTATTACTTAGTGATGTTGGTATGAAGGTCGCTATTTTTAAAATCCACACAATTTAATTCTCTATAGTTTATCGCCATCCAGAAAGGTGGTATGTACTTGTGGTTTTAGGATTAGGCCCAATAAGGGGCTTCATACGTGTCCTTGTAAAAGGAATCATAACCCATGTAGTTTAGTGCTACTTGATGGGGAATGTAATACCTTTTATGGTCATGTGACAAGGACTAATCCATATAGTTTAATGTTTTGTGGTAATTACATATAGTGAGATATTTCAAGAAATTGTTATGTTATACTTACACATGATCTTCCCTTTTTGGTTAACCCTAGAGGAAATACAGTGTTATGAGGATGGGTTGGTCTCACAAGGAATATGGTCCTATGAAGATATGTCTCATCATAAATATGTCTTGATATAGGGATGATCCCTAAGGAATATATACTTGGTAGAGGTGGAGTGAAGATTGATGATGTTGGGTTTAAGCCTCAGAGAGTCATCATGCATATCCCACTAAAATGAGAATCAAACTCAGTATAGTTTGAATGACACGTTTTAAGGTCATATGACAAGACTGTGCCACACAGTTTCACTCATGTGGTAATGACATTATCATGTAGTTTAATATCATGCGACTAAGACATTATCCATGCAATTTAACAACATTTTGTGGTGACTTCTATGTCTATAATGGTATTACAATAGAGAATATAGTGGGTCATGTGCATATGATTTTTCCCTTAGATACTTCATTAGGGATGTGGCTCTTTGAGGAAAAGTGAATATAGTTATTTGAGATTACACCTAAGGAGGAGGACTGTCATGAGAGATGTGGTATCAATGGAAGGATTAAAATATATAACTAATCCCATGTGATTCATACTTTGTGTGAGAAAAAAGAGATAAAGGAGTATTGGGGGAATTTCATGGGAGTGTGGCACTATATTTGAGCAGGCCTTATACACTAAGACTTCTTGGGGATCTTACTCTCTATTTATCTCATTTGTGACAAATGATTGATGAAATCACCAATAGGTACCTACCGAGTCTCATATATATATATATATATATATATATATATATATATTATTCACTTATCGTACTACCCATTTCTAGTCTAGGATGAGGTGTGAAACATGGAGTCCAAAATGAGTGACATCCATCCAAAAAGATCAGGGTATTGCTCTAGGTGGTATTACATGTTCGACCTAGCTTGTGGGATATAGTAGAAATATACCATTGATCTGAGAGAAACTACTTTGGTGTCTTCTTAATAGGGATCCTCATTATCATGGTAATCCATGATTTTGGTTCCCCTGAGGTTTTCACCCATATTTTATGATGACCTGATTCCTCCTTTTATCATGGTAATCCATGATTGATGGGATACAAGTTGATGTTCATGCTCTGACCATGTTTGTACAATATCTTTGGAGGAGGATTTGATAATTGGAGGTTCATATAGAAAATTTGGATAAAGTATTGATATATCATATAATTTAAGGTATTCATGGTGCTTCACTATGTGATCAGGAGAGGATGGTTTACCACAGAAAAAGTTCTATAAGAAGACCATGCTCAAATGAACTTGGTAGAATAGAAAGACTTCATCCAAGTGTCAATATGGTGAAGATATGATGGATTCAACCAATTTATACTAAGGTAAAGTGATGAAGGATTATCCCAAGTGATAATAGGGAGAATTGATTAAGTCTTCAACCAAATGATACTTGGGTGAAGTGATTAAATTTTCAACCAAGTGATATTAGGGTGGAATCATGATCTAATTGAAATGACTTGGGAGAATATTTTCTCAAGTAGTAAGGGGTCTCTATAGATGTCATTGGAAGAGGAGAGTGATGGTGTGTGGTTGGGTAAGGTTCCTTCACACTTATGTTATTTAACTGGATTGAAATGGTTTCCTCTTAAAGGTTTTTGGTTTTTTATAACTTTGGGGAACTCAAATAACCTCTCTTTTGGATGATTCCCTTTGTTTTAGGTCTTTAATAAGATACATGGGGAATTTTAGGACTTGGGTTAGAGACAAGGGTGATAAAATCTTTAGGTCATATCTTAATCTTCCAAAAGGTGAAATTGAGGAGGGCAAGGGTCCTATTTATAGGAAAATTTAGGACCCTGGGTGAAGGTAATATATCACGCAAGTGAGTCTCACAAGTAAAAACTTATACAAGGTATTTCTTCACATAGGTGAAAACCTGTGTGAGGTACTGAGTCTTGCAAGTTCCACATGATGGCTAAACATGGGTGAAATTCAAGGGTTTTGGGGAATATTACAGTACTTTTCCCTTGGAATTTTCCTTAATGTATTTGAGGTATTATTTCATCGAGATATTCATCCTTTTCCAGAAAGGAGAACACCAAAAAATTCCTCCCCCAGAATTGAATCTTATTAGAATAAAGTGGATTTAATCCTAAGGTAAAAGTGACACTAGAAAATATTAATTTTTTAAAAAGGATCATATTTATCTTATGGTTTGGATGATTCTCACTAGGGGGTGGGTAAACCACCCATGAAAATTTTCCATAAAAATTTTGTGTGCTTACATCATGTACACATATATGGACAATGATTATAAATAGGATTTTTGTAACTTCACTATATATCCATTAATTTTCTAAAAGGAGTTGATTTATTTAAATCCCAATGCTCTAGTCCTCCATGCTAGTTTAAGGTACGCCCTCACCTTTTTGTTTCTCCCTAACTTTAGAACATTGATATGAGTCATTGGGTTTGAGTAAAGAACTTTTGTGAGGTCCCACCTTAAGATATAGATTAAGGCAAAAAATTAAATAAAATATAGTTGGATTAAGCACTTACATGAAGTTAAATACATTAAATAATCAGGTGAGAAAATTAGGAATTATCCAATTTTCCATCCAATTTTGGCTAAACCACTTAGAAGAAAAATTTTGTACTTAGCCAATTTTCACCAAATTTTCATTAATATGATCTTTTTCACTTGAGTAAATTAACCTCATATCAATAATTGGTTTTTAATGAACCATAATGTGTTTATTTTAGAGATCTAATAGTTGAGAACATGGCCCTAATTTTAAATGATGAGGTTTCTGTTCATATCGAAGAAATGATTATAGATACTAAACCAAAATAGTTAAACATAATCACCTCATGCCATAAAAATCTAGAAATATTCTCAAATAAGATTTTCTCAATTGTCTATTGTTGAATAGAAATCCCTTATGTGGGTTTATCCTTCCAATTAATACCCCACTTATTAAATTTAACCCCTTAGACATTCAAATTCTGCCAACTTAAGGTACTTCCGGAGTAAATATTTCTCTTGAGGAGAAAATTATATATGAATATAGTAGATAAATATCATATAGTCTAGTCTATTTTCAATAACCAGTGAAGGAAAAATTCAATACCTATTCAACAATAAAAATATCCTATTTTCAGAGCCAAAGGAGAGGATATAGTCCTCAATGGGAACTTCATCTTGGAGAGAGATTCTCCAAGGAATGGGAATGGATGTATTGGGTGAACCAAAGATTTATTTAATAAGAGGATCACTTTCCATCCATTGGACTATACAAGGCTATCTGGACTTCATAGTTTTCTATCTACTATCACCCACGTCTTTTACCTAAGTTGGCCAGTTAGTAGTGATCTAAAACCGACCATTTTTTTTAATTTCATGTGGAGTTCTGTGTCAGTCTCTTGTATATACATAGGATTGGTGAAATTACCATCTTGGGTGATATATATGATGAATTTATTCCCTCTCAAAAAAATTGGGAAGAAGATAACAAACTCCTAATGTTTCCGAATATTTATTATCAATTATTGAGAGGGGTTAAAGAAGAAAATTAATCCCGTTTTAATCCTCGCTTTAGCACATGGATTAAAAAATTCATGTTTCCATATAGATCAAGACCAAGACTAAAATTTATAAGGGCCTTATCTAACTAGAATGTTAGTGGGTATCAAAACAATTACTGGTTTATCCCTGAAGATGGTAAGTATATGACTTGGGGCTATCGAATTAGGCATAAGCTAATCTCTTTTCTTCATCCAGTTGGATTGTTGTCCATGTTTCTCGATGTATTATTACTAACTTCCCTATATTTATATTTCGGGGTAAGTGAAATGATGTACTTGATTTTTTTACACATTTTGACATACTTTATTGAAAATAAGAACATGTTTTCAGAAAATACCTACTACTTAGTGAAAAAAAACTTTTATTTTGGTGATCTTGTTCATTTTCAGGAGATTTTTGGCCAAACACCCAAATCGGGGGAAAACTGAGCAAAATTTCCAACTACACAGCGTGTATATATATACACTCCATGTACATTCAGACTCAGAAATGGTTTGGCTAGGAAAAGTACATGACCAAGTTACTAGAAGCATGTACACGCCGTGTACAGAGGATACACATCATGTATAGTCTTTTAGAAGTGGTTGGTGGCCGAGAAGAAGTCTATATGCCCATGTGTCCGGTTGAAATTTACACGTCATGTACATCATTTATATGTCTTGTCTCCCCTTCTAGAAGTGGTTGGTGGCTGATAAAAGAAATTAAATTCCGTGTACGGTGGCACTACATGTCGTGTATCCCCACCTACCAGGTAGAGCTGTTTTTCAAGTCAAAGATGGTGTGTTAGGCCACCCACCGGTGGAGAAAAAAAGATGAAAAAATATCATTGAAAATACTACATGGAATGTACTTTGTCCACACACTATGTAATTTTATTTTCTATAAATAGTGGACTTGGTCTCCGGTTCATGGAGAGGTGGAAAGATATGAAGTAAAGAGGATATGTTGCACTGGTGTGGTGCTATCTTCATTCCAGTACTCTGTCATTCCACCATTCTACCACAGAACTCATCTCTCCTCGAAGTTTCTATGATGACCACATCAGGTATCGAGGGTCCTGTTTTCATCTTTTCTACTATGTATAACTAAACACCCAGTGTTTTGGGGTTGTGGGTAATGAAAGAGTTATAAATTGGATTAGTTGTTATGAATGTGTTTTTTCTGTTTTACCTCTTCTTATTATTCTTTAATCAATTCATTCTATCACTAAAAATTATGATCCATATCAAGGGAAGAATTGTTAGGGACTCAAAATAAGAATAATGATGAATACTTTCATGATCATTGGGAGTATTCACCAACTCAAAAAAACAAATATAAATAAAGAACTGTGAAACACTGACTACCGGACCAAGGAGTCAGTTTCCTCAGCTCTAGACATAAGTTTACCAAGCCAAGGAATCCTTGTTATAATTGAAACCCATAGTGTTGGTTTATTATGAACAACACAACCTCATAGACAATTTGATTTAATAAACAACCTCTTAAAAATACATTTCCCCAACACATTTCCCTCCATAATTACATCAAAACCAAAATTTCCGTTTTTTTATTTATCCTTAAAGTATTTTTTTAGGAAATAAAAATCCAATCACTTCTTCATAAAAACATTAAAAATCAACTCTAAATTCAGTACACTTCACTAAGTCAAATAAAAAAAGATAAGGAAGACAAAAATAAATTCTTTTTCCATGTGTATCAACCCCTTATTGGTACTATAATTGTTAGGGTAAAACAATTTAGTACACCGATAACATACCTTGGGTGAAACGACTAAACAATTTTGGCGTCGTTTTCAGGGAGTAAAAAGTTAAATTTTTCCTTTTTTTAATTTTGGTTGTCTCAAATTTTAGTTGGAATAAAAATCATAAATTCCTAAAAATCTATTTTATAGTCTTATTTCTGTTTATCTTTCTTCTTCTTCATTTATACTTGGTGTGTTTAGTATTGAGCAGGTCCATAGGTGTATGATCAGCTACCTCACTCGTTCCAAGAACGATGAGTTATCAGGGTTTCTCCCAATTGACCTGGAAATCAAACAGACACTTTTGAGGTGATGATGAGCACTCATGGACAAGCACAACCAAAACAATCCCATGGAGCAGTGTGAAGAAGGAAATCCAGCTACTGTCCAAGGAGCTAGAAAACTGTTTGGTCCGGATGACAACGAGAACCAACAAGCTCCACTTGCTCTAGGGTATGGCCCGCAGCAGCTCGAACAGTTCCAATCGGAGCAAATTCCATTTTTACATCCTGGTCAGGGGTCGTACTTCACCCCTCAGGAACAACAATACATGACACTTCCACTCCCACAGCATCCACCTCCACACCATACTCTCATGGAGTATGGACTTCCATCTATTCACGGAGCTAACACATGGATTGTTTGTCCACCATTGCAGGACCCACACTTTGAGATCAAGCCTGCCATTATGCAACTGATCCAAAACAACATTCAGTTCAGTGGCCTACCCAACAAGGACCCCAATTCCCAACTCTCTAATTTTCTGGAGGTCTGCGACACATTCCGCTACTACAAAGTGTCCTTAGACGCCATTTTTCTTCACCTCTTCCCCTTCCCTCTAAGGGATATAGCTAAATATTTGATTAAAGGTTTGCTGCAGTGATCTATCCTCACCTGGGAGGAGATAACCTAGGAAAACCTATCAAAATACTTCCCACCATCGAAGATAGTGACTTTTCGAAATGAAATACACAACTTCCAACAGCATGACTCTGAGTCATTATACGAGTCATGGGAGCATTTCAAGGAGATTCTGCGCAAATTCCCACACCAAAGACTCCCACATTGGATGTAGGTCCAAACATTATATAGAGGACTGAAGACAAATACAAAGTCCGTGGTGGATTCTTCTGATGGGGTATTGTTATGAGGAAGTCCCATGAAGATCTTTCCAAACTACTGGAAGACATGTCTACCAACAGATTCCAGTGGAATTCTGAGCGGGGCACACCAAAACAAGGTATGCATAATATCGTTGTCACTACTATTCTCACTACCCAGTTGGACAATGTGTCCAAAAAGATCAATGTGATAAATCTAAATGGTGTGTCCCAAATACATGTGGAAAACCATCTGGTGTGTAGTGAATGTGGTGATAACCAAGTCATGGGAGAATTCCTGGGACCTATAGGAGGCCCTTCAAAGAGCAAGGTGAGATATGTTGCTCAAAACTGATGGAAAAATCAGTATCAAAAGTACCAGAACTCGGCATGGCATGATCACTAGAACCCAGGCTGGGTCCAACAACATCAGCAGAATCCTCCACCCTAGCAGACGCCCGGCTATGGTTAGCCTTAGTACCCGAACAAGTACTCGAGGAAATAGAAACCCCAGTAGGGCTCTTATCAGCAGAAAGGGTATCAAAACCATCTCTCGTAGAGTCCATGGTATCCACCACCACCACCAACTGCACAACTACCTTAGTAGGAGAACACCTCAAGGTTATAGTATCTTATAAAAAAATTATATCTATTATTGAGACCAGATTCTAGAATCATGAGGCTTCAATTAGAGGCCTGGAGAACCAAATTGGCCAGCTAGAAAACCAACTCTCAGGAAGGCATCTTGGTACACTACCGAGTAACACTGAGAAGAGCCTCAGGGAGCAGGCCCATGCCATCACACTACAGAGTGGAAGGGAACTACAACATAAGGAACAAGCATTGCCAAGTGCACCTACACCCCCCACTGATGAAGAAGGTACAGTTACATACCCCTCCTCATCCAAGGGCCCACTGAAAGAGGATTCATAGAGTAAATGGAATGAGGTTGTCAAAACATTTGATCCTACCTTACCCTTCTAGGAAAGAATAAAGCAAAGAATGTTGGACCACTGGTTCAACAAATTCATGGATGTGTTCAGGAAGTTGCACATCAACATTCCATTTGTAGAGGCACTAACGCAGATGCTCACATAAGCTAAATTAATGAAGGAGAACCTCTCCAACAAAAGAAATATAGAGGATCTTGGAACCATTTCCCTAACCAAGGAGTTCTCAGCAGTCGTATAACATTCCATTCCTCCCAAGCTCTAGGATTCATGTAGCTTCACTATACCATGTACTATTGGACCATGTGAGTTTCGGATGGCCCTCTACGACTTAAGGGCCAGTCTCAACCTTATGCCATTAAGAGATTTTAAGAATCTATGGATCAAAGTCCTAAAACCTACTCGAGTATCCCTTTAACTTGCTAACCAATCCATCAAATATCTGAAGGGGCTACTAAAGGATGTGCTGGTCAAGGTAGGAAGTCTAATCCTCCCTATAGATTTCATCATCCTCGACGTGGAGGAAGACCAAAAGGAACCACTCATTCTGGGAAGGCCTTTCCTAGACACTGGGAAGGTACTGATCAACATACACTAGGTGGATCTGATTTTCAGAGTAGGAGACAAAAGAGTCTCCTACAATGTCCTCAAAGTCATCAAGAAAGAATAATTTTCAGTGCATGAGGGTTGCTATGTAGTGACCACCATGGATGATCACTTGAGCAGAGAAATGGATGATCAAGTGTGTTCTTTCACCTTAGATGACTTAGTTTTTCTAGAAATTCAAGTTGGTGAAGCACCAGAGGACCTGTAATTACTAAAAGGCCAGGGCGGCCACTACTGGCATCATGTTGTTACACCCAATATTCTGGAGTGGGCAGAGGTGCAACTACTTTTACATTTGATTATAAAGTCGTCTAAACTAGAACTGAAGGCTCTTCTATATTATCTGAAGTACAGGTATTTGGGATACCATTAAACATTTCCTATCATACTTAGTGCAGCACTATCACTAGAGTAGAAGGATACACTTCTGTAGGTTTTTCAATGGAGAAATCACGCTATTGGGTGGACAGTTGCATATTTGAAGGGTATCGTCCCTACCATTTTCACCCACAAGGTGTTACTCAAAGAATGAGCAAAGCAATCTTGGAAACCACAATGACGCCTGAACCCCGCCATGAATAAAGTTGTGAAGAAAGAGGTAATTATGTTGTTGGATGTAGGCATCATTTATCCCATCTCAGATAGTCCATGGGTAAGTCCCCTGCAAGTGGTACCCAAAAAGGGTGGTATCACTGTGATTTCAAATGAAAAGAACGAGCTCATACCTACACACAATGTCATGGGATAGAGATTCTATGTGGATTATAGAAAGCTGAATGATGCCACGAGGAAGGATCATTTCCCCTACCCTTCATGGATCAGATGATAGAGATACTAGCAGGGAACAAATTTTATTTCTTCCTAGATGGCTATTCTGGCGACAATTAGATTTCCATTTCTCCAGAGGATCAAGAGAAGAGCACATTTACTTGCTCTTACGGTATGTTTTCTTACCGAAGGATGTCCTTTGGAATGTGCAATGCTCTCACTACCTTCCAGCACTTCATTCTGGCTATCTTCCATGATATGGTGGAATAGATCATGGAGTTATTCATGGATGATTTTTACATTTACGACAAGTCATTCACCACTTTCTTGTAGCACCTGGAGCTGGTTCTAGAAAGATGTGATAACACTAACTTAATTTTGAACTGGGAAAAATTTCAATTCATGGTGCAGATTAGCATCATCCTTGGCTATAAAATATTTGCAAAGGGGATAGAGGTGGACCCAGCAATGATAGATTTCATTTCAACACTTCATATTTTGACTTCCATCAGATCCATCTGTAGCTTCCTGGGGAATTCAAGTTTCAAAAGGCGGTTTTTCTGAGTCTTCTCGAAGATATCTCATCCCCTCACCAACCATCTGACCAAGTATTTTGTTTTTGAGTTCAATAATCCATGAACCATAGCTTTTGAGTACCTGAAGCAGTGCTTGGTGGAAGCTCCAGTGATTGTTCCTCCCAAATGGGAGGAACAATTTGAAGTGATTTGTGATGCCAATGACTATGTAGTGGGAGCAGTCTTCGGCCAGTGTCTTGACCAAATATTCAGAACCATCTATTATTCCAGTAGGATGCTCAATGAGGCACAGATGAACTACACCGCCACTGAAAAGGATATGTTTTCAATGGTGTTTTTATTTTACAGGTTCTGTTCTTACTTAGTACTATCTAAAGTTATTTTTTATACTGACCATATAGCACTAAAGTACCAGCTGAACAAGACAGATGTGAAGCCATGACCGATCCGATGGGTACTCCTACAAGAATTTGATCTAGAAATTTGAGAAAATAAATGGAGCGAGAACGTTGTTTCTGATCATCTCTCCCGCTTAGAGATGCCTCATTTGGATAAGGAGGAAGATTGATAGATCAGGGATGATTTCCCTGATGAGAACCTATTTTCCGTCAAAGAAACACATAGACTCTAGTATGCTGATATTGCTAATTTTTTTGTTACAGGTGCCCTCCACCCCAACCTCCCCTTTCATTAGAGGAAGAGGTTTCTCTATGATGTCAAGAGGTACTCCTAGGAAGATCCTATTTTGTTCTGATATTGTGAAGATGGGGTGATCTGAAGTTGCATCTCAGAAATTGAAGTTCATGGAGTCCTGGAATTCTGTCACTCCTCACTAGTTGGGGGACATCATGGGCCAGATCGTACAATAGAAAAGATCTTGTAGTCTGGGTTTTTCTGGCCCACCATGCATACAGATGCCTGAACCTTTGTTTCCCATTTTTATCAATGTCAAAGAACCGGTAATGTGGGATGTAGAGCCGAGATTCCCTGGCACCCCATCATGGAGGTCGAGATCTTCGACATCTGGGGCATAGATTATATGGGGCCATTTCTGCCATCTTTTGGGAACACTTACATCCTGGTATGTGTCAACTATGTCTCCAAATGGGTGGAATCCTCTACTACAGCACATGACACGGCCAAGGTAGTTGTGTTATTTTTAAAGAAACACATTTTTAGTGGTTTTGTCATTCTCCATGAACTGATTAGCGATAGAGGGACCCATTTTGACAACACATTGATGAAAGGAGTACTGTCGAAGTACGGGGTGAAGAATCATATGGGGATTCCATATCATCCCCATTCTAGTGTACAAGTGGAGCTATCCAACTGTGAGCTCAAGTAGATTCTGGATAAAACAGTGAACACTTCGAGGAAAGACTTGTCCAAGAAGCTAGACGATGCTTTGGGGGCATAGCAGACCACTTTCAAAACACCACTAGGGATGTCCCCATTCCGCCTCATCTATGGAAATCCATTCCATCTTCTAGTAGAGTTGGAGCACAAAGCCTACTTGGATTTCAAGGCCCTCAATTTTGATCTAAAGGTTGTTGAAGAGAAGCGTAAGTTCCAACTGTCGGAACTTGATGAAATCTGATTAGAGGCATATGATAATGACAAGATGTACAGGGAGAAGACAAGAGAAATTCATGACCGGATGATTTTACAAAAATCATTCCACCCCAGTGATTAAGTACTCATTTTTTACTCCCATCTTTGATTATTCTCAAGAAAGCTAAAGTCAAGATGTTCAGGACCATTCCGAGTCATATGAGTATTCCATCATGGAGCGGTGGAAATTTCTAGAGAGGATGGTCAACCGTTCAAGGTGAACAAACAACATCTGAAGACTTACCATCACATGGAATACATGGTGGGAATGATCTCCACCATACATCTCTGGTAATCATAGGTAAGCTGGTCGAGTCAACGACCTAAAACAAAGGTGCTTCCTGGGAGGCAACCCAGCTGATACATGCCGTGTACCACCTATATACATGGCATTTACTTTTTCCTTTTCATTTATCTTATAAACCATTATAAATATAAATATTAACTATGTAATAAATAGGGATGATGTCAGTGTTGTTGGTAAGGTAACTAGGGTTTATTGGAGCCGTCGCCGGTTCGAATCCCTCCCGGCCTACCTTCGGCACGGGGTTCCACCTCTTTTTATTTTCAGGTTTTATTTCACGGTGTGTGTAGTATTTTTCATATTATATATATTTTTTCTTATAATAAAACCTATGATGGGGATGGATCGGTTGGCCAGGGTCGTAACCCGGTTCTAAAAGACTTGGGTTCGAATCCTAACAACCGCCCCATTTCCATCATTTGTTCTTTTAATAAAACCACACGGCATGTCTTTCGATATATGTCGTGTGCACCATGTTTTAATAGATAAACTGAAAATATTTTCTAAATAAATAAATACATGTGGGTGAAGTTGGCAGATTGGAAGAGTCTCGGCCCTAGATCCAAAAGACCTGGGTTTGAACTCACCTAATCTCCATGCTTCATCCATTTTTGTCTAATTAAAAAACACATGTCGTGCATGTCCTTCCTCCCATGTAGTATACGCCTTGTACATTAAATATATATATAAGTAATAGATATGATAAGTAGTACAACCTTTACTTCAGTGGTTGAGGGCTTCCATTCGGAATGGCTGATCGCCGGTTTGAACCTTTCCCCAAGCACGGGACCAAAGGTTGTACTTCTCTTTTCTTCCAATTTTAAAATACACGACATGTATTTCCTGATACCTTACATGTATAGTTTTATTTTTTATAAAATTATGTACTCATATATATATATATATATTTATTTTAATTTAATTTTTAATATTAATAATTATATAGTTTACTATAATAATTATATATATACATATATAACTACACGGCGTGTCTACTAGAGTACACGCCATGTACTCTGGCTATAAAAGTCGCACCCCACCCAGCTTGATCCTATATTGTGTGGACCCCCCCCCCATTTTCTTCCCTCGTATGCCTTCCGGACACTCAATTCCAAATACATAGATTTCTTATGCTTTTGGTACAAATTTCTTTTCTATTACAATCATTATACCAGGTATGTAATTCAATATCCGTTATTTCAAGATTTCATAGGCATTTAGGTCAATTTTAAGATCACCTGACCGTTCAGCTTTCGTGGTACACAGGCACGATATCAAGAACACATGCTGTGTACTATTGTACATGGCCACACACTGGCTCATTCACAATTTGAAAACTACATGGTGTGTATGTTCGGTACACATCGTGTACCATCAAGAATCATTCTCGGTTACCTTCTTCACATGGCCACACATACACACCATATTTGTGTACACATCATGTATATTTGGTACACACAATGTATACCATTTCTCTATGCAAGCCTATGTCTTGCACTCCACATGGCCATATGAACTCTATTCTTATACACGTCGTGTTGTATCTTCACATGGTGTGTACTTCATTTTTGGCTCTACTCAGACGGTGGTCGTGTCTTTGAAAACACATGACCAAAAGAACTTTGCATGTACATGGCATTTATGTTCGGTACATGCCATGTATCATTCCCTGGTCTGTTCGCTTCCAACTCTACATGCCTATCCAGAGAACACGGGATGCTAACCTGCTTCCACTATACGCCGTGTACTATTTATATACACGTTGTGTTCTTTTCCTTTTCTGATTTTTCTCACACTTTCTTTTTCTTTTTCTTTTTCTTTTTCTTTTTCTTTTTCTTTTCTTTTTCTATTGTTTTTTTTTTATTTTATGTTTCAGGAAATGGCTGACAGCGACCCTTCACATGGGAAGTAGCCCGCCTCCGCTACTAAGGGCGAGAGGCCCACTTTTTCTGGATACGACTCCAGCCCATGGTGACACCAGATCTGGACTTCCTGAAGTACCAACATTTTCCACTAGCCATCATGCCACTACTCACCGCCTCAACAGAGGCTGATCCCAGTGTCACATCTCCTGAGCCCTCCAAATTCACAGCTGCTCCATCATCGACCACCCCATCAAGCAGGCCTTCATCTACCGCAGCTGATCTGCCACCAGATCCAGCCCCTGCTGTTGTACCACCTGAGCTAACCCCTATGAGTATTCCCAATCCTTGCATGGTGTTCCAAGTTATAGACCTGGCGCAAAACAAAGTCCAGCGCTTCTCTCGCCACACGATCCTATTGAGTGGATGTTATCTCAACAACAGTGTACCTCAGTAGTTGGGTATCTAGGGAGAGTTGGAGGATCTCTATAGCATCCCTGCTTTTTATAACATAACTTTTCATTACATTTTACCAAACCTAAGATCTTTAAGGTTTTGTGTCTTGGAAACAAAGAACTTGAAACACGAAAACATAAAACATTCCTTTTAAACACTTGAATGGATTCTCCTTATGTTAATCCTTGGTTCATTACTGCATATCATAACCTGGGGACATACATAAAAATAAAGGGTGGACAAAAGGCCCAGTAAGGGAAACAAGGGGAAATATTTAACATGTGAACTTGAGATACATCAATAAAGTCATGAAAAAAGAACTTTAAGGCATGAGAAAGAAATCATGAGGCATATCATAATAAAAATAACGTTTTTCATAACTTGAAGATGTGGCTACAAAATTTAACTTAGAAAATCATGAACATATCACCAAGGTCCATCCCCAAGGTGTCATTTGAAATTACCAAGGCTATTCACCAAGGTATCGTTAAAATTGTAATCTCTAGTGGTTACATCATTACCCAATGCATTGGAGCTCTATCAGGGTGCACCCTTAATTTGTATTTATTATCATGTGATACACATATATCATCATAAATAATTTCATAAATAACCCATATAGCATAAAAAATGGGTTTCATTTCATAATCATAATGTTTTAAAAACTACTTTAAAGACATGATCTTTATGTCACTTTAAACCCACGAAAAAGGAAAGCGGGTTTCGTGTATGTAAATCCTAGAATTAAAACAGAACATTTTGATATATATGTTAATACCTCTTTAGAAAAAAGATCTTTGAGTATTCACTTATTAAAATAAAATAATTTGAGAAAAAGAGAGAGACATTTTGAGACGAAAATTCTGCAGCATAACGACTATGTTATAGGGTTTTAGAAAACATTGAAAAGAGAGGGGACATGGGTCACCCACTCATAAATGATCTATAACACAGTGGGGGGACATAATATAAAGTATATAATAACATGGTAATGAAATTTGAAAGACATTCCATATGAAATGAAAAACATGGAAGGAAGACAAAAATAAGGTTTCTCTTATGAAAATTCGGCAGCCTAACGGCTTCACTTAAAACATCAAAAAAATGAATTGACGAGATAAAATAGGGTATCTCATCATATGAAAATAAAATATTAGTATGATAGATATATAGATCATACCACAACATAATAAAAAGGAACATGAAAGACCTGACATGAAAATAGATCTTGAAAACGAGAAGGGTGAAAGAATCCCTTAAAAATTCGACAGCCTAACGGGGCCACATTAACATTCTTAAGATGAATTTATGAGAGAAAGAGGGGATATCTCATAATATTAAAATGAAAAGGACATTATGATGAATATAAAAGAACATCCTCCAAAATAATAACATGGAGCATAAAAGAAATGACATAAAAGGGAGTACTTGGAAAGAAAGAGAGAGGTAGGATCCCTTACCTTAAAACATAACTCTTAAAACTCAATGGTTGGGACCTTGAGGGCATGGGGGAATCTTGGGAGGACTCCTTGGGAGGTAAGGAGAAAATAACATCGTTGAGGATGATTTTGGAGTCGAAAGGAGGAGAGAATGGCTTGGTATTTATATGGAAAGTGAGGGGACAAGGCATTAATGGCCTAGGGACACCTCATTGGTGGTATTGGAAAAACCATGGGCTTGCCCATGTTATTTTCCCATGGTAATGGCCACTTGGTACACCTCATATTTTATCTTACTATTCATAAGTCGACCATAATGATTACATAATTATTACGTCCTTAATGATTTCATTAAACACCCGAAACTCTAAACTGAAAATTCACTATTCCACCAAAAATTCAACTTTCTCAAGAAAATCCCAAAATTTCACCTTCACCAAATATTGATGCTCTGATTTCAAAAATGAACTCCATTTTATAAAAATAATTTTTGAAATATTTTTAATTTTATTTTTAAATAAATACACTATTCACCGAAGATTCATTTTTTTCAGAAAAAACCCCAAAAATTACCTTAACATAATATCGATATTCTGAGTTCAAAAATGAACTCTATTTTATAAAAATAATTTTCTAAATATTTTAAATTTAATTTTTAATGAAAAAACACATTCACCCAAGAAAACTAATACTTGACTAATAATTTCTGAAACAGTTATTTACCTATTTTATTGAATCGCATTACTTAATCAAGGTGCCTAGATTATATTAATACTTTCTTTAAGTGAGATTACTAATCCATTTGGTCACATTAGTAATCCTAAGCATAAAATCACTATTCATAATTTACTATTCATCAAAAATTAAGTTGATCTTATTAGACTCTACATTTCTTACTGAACATAATTGTGGAAGACCATTTTTTGAAAATCATTACACATAATTAATTATTTAAGGTTTAAATAAATATTTTCAAATATCCTTTTTCTAGAATTCATCAAAAATATGCATACTATATTTGTCGGGACATTTGAAAATTCACAAACTTCATCATAAAGAGAAATCACAATTTTTATTTAAATCAAAGTATTACACAAAGCAGTTACGTTCTCCTTACATAGCTCCTTATAACCCCATTATAGGACCTAAGTGTAAGGTGTGATAAGGTGAGAGAATCTGAGGGCGGCTTGGCCAACATCGCACGAGTAGTAATTTCTATCAGTTTGAACTTCTCGCGAAGGCGATTCCTTTCTTGCATCACATGATTAAGTTCGACTTGGGTTTGGTCCAGAGCAAAGCCCAGTGGTGCTACCTCCTTCCCATGTTCTGTTAGATGGGCTTTGATTGTCCCGAGACTACTAGATGAGGCCATAAAATCTTCTTTCTATATTAATTAACCAAGATCACTTGTATTTAGAGATAATAGTCGCAAAATTTAGTTTCCAATGGTCATACTGACTAATGGTCATATAATAGTCAAAACCCAGCAGTCTCATTTTAATTATACTCATTTTATTAAATGAAAAAGTTTTGATGAGTATGAAATAAAATGTCACACAAAATTAGAAAACAAGATTTATTCAAAATATCAGGTCGTTACAATATTCTCCCATTAAGAAATTGCGTCCTCGAAATTTCTAAAATTGGGCTCAGAAATTTCATTGAAAGTCCCACATTGGAAAGAGATTCAGTAACACTATTACTTTAAAAGAAAGAAAAGTAAGTACAAAGGTCACACGAGTTAACCCATACTAGGATTCCATGTAGGAAAACATGGATACAGAGGAGAAAACAAAGGGTCAAGTTCTGAGGGAGAGTGATAGAAAACATGTCTAAGAGGAAGTTAACCACCAGAAAATCACAAACTTGTGATGGGTTAAATGGTCTTTGATTACCCAGTAGGAAACTTAAACCAACAACATTTTTGTTTTACGTTCCTTTTATTAATTTTGAGTAATTCATTTACTACATAGAATAAAAACACAAGGAAATATATTTACCTTCAAGTAGAGTTTCATCCCATAATAAGTTTCCACCAAGACTAATCTTTTCTCCAAACAAAGAGCATTCAAAAATACTTGGTCTCATCAAAGAACAAGAATAATCTTTTAGAGAATCATGTAATCCACAAAAGAATAACTATCTATCTTTGAACATTTATCCCAAAAAAAGAAAGGGTAATATGAAACAACTCTTCAAAAATAAAGAACCCCATAGGTAGGGAAACTACTTTAAATCTTCAAAGTTCCACGGTACTACCCAAAGTTTATCATAGACCATTCTATAAATAATTGTCCTTAATATTCCTCAAAATAAACCAAACTAGGATTAAAACCCAAATATAAGAAGGATTGGATAACATAATCTTCCAAGATAAACTTTATCGTTCATCTCCAAACAACATCAACCAATCCTAACATCTTATAACAAAAGTAACTAACCAAAACATATTTTCCCCAATATAGGTTAATCATTTTTATAAGTAACCTAAATTACTATAATTTCACCTTAAATTCATCGATTCTTCAAAATATAAGTCAACCTTTATTCCTCAAAGAAAATACTGTAGTAATCTATTTACCTCGATCATATAGGGTTCCCAAAATAGGGAACATCTTCCAAAATAATAATCATCTTTTAATCCCCTAATCATTTTTTTCAAGAAGAACAGCTTCACAACATCAACATGTGATACATAACAATAGATTTTTTCCTTAATGATATAAAACCATCTTAGGTAGTGACTCGATGTTCTTAGAAAACATTAAGGATATTCTCGTAGAGCACAGACTAAAATACAACATAAAATAGACAATTATTGCGAAGAAGTTGCATGTACTTTAGTCATCATGATCCGTCTTAGTATAGGACTTGCATTGTTCCCTTTTCCTTGAAGATTATTGATGCTCATCATGCTTCTCATCCCTTCTAAGAGATAATTTCCTTGGATAATTTCCAACTTCTCCAAATTTACGACATTGAAAAGTATAAGGTACATTAGATCGAACCTTATCTCTATTCATCACATTATCCTTTTTTTAAGCAATAGGATACTTTATGCCCTATCACCCCACACTTAAAACATCTCCTTGTTCCTTTATGACTTTCTCCTTGGTGCCCCTTTTCAAACTTTTTTCACAAAGGAAATTGGGTCTTCTTTCCCTTATCAAATTTATCATATGAACATCCTTGGGACTTCGTCTTCTTCTTCCTTGATGAATTTGGGCATTCAACAAGGTACCAATTATTAATTGTGATTTTTGATAGCTGGTTTGGCATAATCACAATATGTTCAACTTGATCTCTCGTTGTCTCTATCATATTAATAGAGAAATCGTCACATTTCATATCACATTGGTTGTTTGGACATGTTCTTCCATTTCCATCTATTAACTAAGAAAAGAAAGTATAATTAGAGGGATTAAATACATAGTCAATAATCATTAAAAGGAAACTTAAATCATAGAAGGATAAACTTGTAGAAGAAAATATACCCTAACTTATGATCCCCTAGGTTCCAATCTAGGTTATCCATGATCATATATTCTTATGTGAATCTTTATTTTATTTTATCTTTTTTCCTTCAATAATGGTTCATACAAAGCTTATGAATTTACCAAAGCATATCCGCTGAGAGTGTCGTAACCAAGAGTGCAACAAGGCCCGTTATCGTGTACCAGTTCCCATTCGAGTCTAGCTCAAGCGGTGTTTTCTGGTTTTACCCCTATGTACATCTGTGCCAGAGCCACCTCTACGTGCTTGTATCCAGACAGGGATATATTTTCTTGATAAACCACTTACTCAATACTCACCAAAATACTGGGAATATTTCCTATATTTAAACTTCTATATATGGTTCTTCCTAAATTCTTCATATCATAATTTCCACAAATAACTAAACAATCCTTTTATACCAACTATAGCATCCCTCCTTTTTATAACATAACTTTTCATTGCATTTTACCAAACCGGGGATCTTTAAGGTTTAGTGTCTTGGAAACCAAGAACATAAAACATGAAAACATAAAACAATATTCTTAAACACTTGAAAGTCTTTTCCTTATGTTCATCCTAGGTTCATTACTACATCTCATTACCTGGGGACATACATCAAAATAAAGGGTGAGCAGAAGGCCCAGTAAGGGAAACAAGGGGAAACATTTAACATGTGAACTTGAGATACATCAATAAAGTCATGAAAAATAACTTTAAGGCATGATAAAGAAATCATGAGGAATATCATAATAAAAATAACATATTTTATAACTTGAAGATGTGTCTACAACTTTTAACTTAGACAGTCATGAACATATCACCAAGTTCCATCCTCAAGGCATCATTTGAAATTACCAAAGTTATTCACCAAGGTATCATTAAAATTGTAATCTCTAGTGGTTACATCATTACCCAATGCTTTGGAGCGCTATCAGGGCGCACCATTAATTTGTATTTATTATCATGTGATCCACATATATCATCATCAAACATTTCATAAATAACCCATATAGCATAAATGAAAAGGGTTTAATTTCATAATCATAACGTTTTAAAAACTGTTTTAAAGACATGATCTTTATGTCACTTTAAACCCACGAAAAAGGAAAGTGGTTTCGTGTATGTAAATACAAGAATTAAAATAGAACATTTTTATATTTATGTGAATACCCCTGTAGAAAAAATATCTTTGAGAATTCACTTAATAAAATAAAAGAATTTGAGAAAAAGAGAGAGACATTTTGAGACAAAAATTCTGCAGCATAACAGCTATGTTACAGGGTTTTAGAAAACATTGAACAGATAGGGGACATGGGTCACCCACTCATAAATGATCCATAACATAGTAGGGTGACATAATATAAAGTAAATATTAATATGTTAATGAAATTTGAAATACATACCATATGAAATGAAAAACATGGAAGGAAGACAAAAATAAGATTTCTCTTATGAAAATTCGGCAGCCTAACGACGTCACTTAAAACGTCAAAAAAATGAATTGACGAGATAAAATAGGGTATCTAATCATGTGAACACAAAATATCGGTATGATAGATATAGAGATCATACCACAACATAATAAAAAGGAACATGAAAGACTTGACATGAAAATAAATCTTGAAAACGAGAAGGGTGAAAGAATCCCTTAAAAATTCGGCAGCCTAACGGCGCCACTTTAACATTATTAAAATGAATTGATGAGATCAAGAGGGGGTTTATCATCATATGAACATGAAAAATACAGTATGATGAATATAAAAGAACATCCTCCAACATAATAACATGGATCATAAAATAAATGACATAAAAGAGAGTACTTGGAAAGAAGAGAGAGGTAGGATCCCTTACCTTAAAACGTAACTCTTAAAACTTGAAGGTTGGGACCTTGAACGTGTGAGGGCACCTTGGGAGGACTCCTTGGGAGGTAAGCAGACCAGAACTTCGTTGAGGATGATTTTGGAGTCTAAAGGATGAGAGAATGTCTTGGTATTCATAGGGAAAGTGAGGGGACAAGGCATTAATGGCCAAGGGACGCCTCATTGGTGGTATTGGAAAAACCATGGGATTGCCCATCGTATTGGCCACTTGGGACACCTCATACCTTATATTACTATTAATAAGTTTACCTTAATGATTACATAGTTATTACATCCTTGATGATGTCATTAAACACCCGAAACTCTAAACTGAAAATTCACTATTTCACTGAAAATTCAACTTTCTCAGAAAAATACCAACATTTCACCTTAACCAAATATCGATGACTTGGTTTAAAAAATGAGCTCCATTTTATAAAAATAATTATCTAAATATTTTTAATTTAATTTTTAAATAAATACACTATTCACCGAAAATTTGTTTTTCTCAGAAAAATCCCCCAAAAATTACCTTAACATAATATCGATGCTCTGAGTTCAAAAATGAACTCCATTTTATAAAAATAATTTTATAAATATTTTAATTTAATTTTTAATTAAAGAACACTATTCACCTGAAAAAACTAATAGTTGACTAATAATTTCTGAAATAGTTATTTACCTATTTTTTTAAATCACATTACTTAATCAAGGTGCCTAGATTATATTAATACTTTCTTTATGTGAGATTACTAATCCATTTTGTCACATTACTAATACTAAGCATAAAATCACTATTCATAATTTATTATTCATCAAAAAATAAGTTGATCTTATTAGACTCTAAATTTATTAATGAACTTAATTGTAGAAGACCATTTTTTGAAAATCATTACACATAATTAAGTATTTAAGGTTTATATAAATATTTTCAAATATCCTTTTTCTAGAATTCATCAAAAATATGAATACTCTATTTATCCAGACATTTGAAGATTCACAAACTTCATCATAGGGAGAAATCACAATTTTTATTTAAATCAAAGGATTACACAAGGAAGTTATGGTCTCCTTACATAGCCCCTTATAACCCCAACATAGGACCTATGTGTAAGGTGTGCTAAGGTGAGAGAATCTGAGGGCGGCTCGGCCAACATTACATGAGTAGTAATTTCTATCAGTTTAAACTTCTCGCGAAGGAAATTCTGTTCTAGCTTCACACGATGAAGTTCGGCTTGGGTTTGGTCCAGAGCAAAGCCCAGTGGTGCTACCTCCTTCCCAAGTTCTCTTAGATGGGATTCGATTGGCCCGAGACGACTGGATGAGGACATCGAATCTTCTTTCTATATTAATTAACCAAGATCACTTGTATTTAGAGACAATAGTCGTAACATTTAGTTTCCAACGGTCATACTAACTAACGGTCATATAATAGTCAAAACAAAACAGTTTCATTTTAATTATACCCATCTTATTAAATGAAATTTGTTTGATGAGTATGAAATAAAATAACACAAAAAATTAGGAAACAAGATTTATTCAAAATTTTGGGTCGTTACAATCTCCTCGGGAACACACCGTTACTCACGATCTTTGAGGTCAACACTTCTATTTTCAGAGATTTATTTTTGGAGTTTGCTTATTCCTTCCAGTTCAATATGCCCAAGTACTGGGAGACATCGGCTATTCAGTCCCAGTGGTCCGATTTTGGCTACACAGTCGACCTTTCTCCCTTACAATGATTGAGTTTGGCTGAGGGGGAGTTTGTTATCCTCATCTCGTCAACCCACACCCTATCTCCTCCCTGACCTGGCCTGAGAGTTTTGAGATCATTCTAATGTGGTAGGATATTTCTAGGTCTGACCACCGCTACACCCCCAATTCTCAAAAGAGTACCCCCATCGCTGGCCCTATCCTCCACTTCACCCATCGGTGCTTTATCACCATCCTTTTTCCCTGCCATGAGGATATGGGGGTTGTGACCAGCTGTTACATGGAGCTCCCCACCTGTGTCATCTGACAGGACTACAGGGACCTCCTTTACCTTGTTGCCTCCTATTTCCATGTCATGTTCACCAGCTGTTACGGAAACCTGAATGGTGGGTTTTACTCTACTTGTCTTTCCCACCACCTCAGTGTTTTTTAGCCTTCCCATCCTCATGATCGATTTGGTTCCCCTAGCAGATGGACTTTCTCATGCTTATTCGCATGGGATTGTTCTGGAAGAAATGGGAACCTACGTCCTTTCCCAAGCCCCACCACCACCCCTGTTGCCCATCCTCCCCCTAAGTCTACCCCTACCCCTCCTTCCCCACCCCACCCCCTTTTTCTGACCTTCCTTCTTCTTCCTCCATCCCTTATTCTTCCATTCCTTTTACCGCCCCACCTCCCTATGCACCCTCGTTCAATATCTCCTTTACCCTCTACCTAGATAAGCTAGAGTGCCACCAGGATACTACGGATCAGACTCTTCAGCAGCTCAAGAAGATGTTGGGGCTTTTTCTTGAGCATCATGGTATCCCACTACCTCCAGCTCCTGCTCCTCCTTCAGCTCTTTGACCTTATTTAATAGCTCCACCGTTGTTCACCACTATGGCCACAGATTCAATTCTCCTCTCTACTACTGAACCAACTTCTCCTAATACTATTCCTGGTTCAGTGATCACTGTTGGGCCTTCTATTCTGAGTTCATATCTCATGGCTCTAGCTACTACAGCTTCTCTTATGAGTGCCGCTTTCGAGCCTCCTACTACCACGGCTGATGATTCTTCTCTGTCGGATTTTTCTGTACAGCATGATGTCTCTTATGGGGTGACCCTCTGACTAGATTTTGGGCACATTTCTTCCATTATATATTTATATTTTTGTGATATATTATGTATGTACTATATTGTCTATTCTTGCATTTTTTTCTCTCCACAACTGTCACAGGTACTCTGGCACGTTATCGGTTGTACTTCTCTGCCACTTCCCATATTTCTTTACCTAGACAAGAGGGGGGTATTGTTTCAGTGTTTTGTTGTTTTATTTTTCTTTCACATTTAACATCATCCATTACATCCCCTCATCCTAGTCCACTATTGTGTCCCCACCTCACCTTCTCCACCTTTCTGTGGCACTTGGGGCACCATGTGCCATGTTCATTGTGGGGGAGCTTCTCTAACCTACACTACTCTTTTTCCCTCAAACTAATATAGGAAACATCATTAATAGATGAAATATTTTAAACTGTGGAAAATTTTTGATTGATTATAATTTTAAATAATACAGGCATGGTTGAAAATTTTAGAATTTATATGCTTATTTTAAAAATTTTGATAAATTACTTTAAAATGATTATTGATATGGTTTATTTTCTGACTGAAATTCTTAGTTGTATACATTTATTAAAAAATTTATTTTTATTCATTCCATGACTTGATTGGCCCTTTATCTTTTACCTCATTTCCGAGAGGTATTCTAAAACTTTTTGACATATTATTTCTTATATACCTTTTTTCTTAATATATTCTTAGGATGTACATGGCTACCAAAATTTCCAAGTTTTCTTTTCAAAACATAATGAGTTTTTGAATTACATTAAAATGATTGAGGAATTAGATTGTTTCAACCCCTTTTATCTTGAGACCTACCCTAAATTTGATCTTCGTAAAGACCCTAGATACCATTAACATCATTGATAGAAAGCCATATTACAAGCCTATTTCCATTCCTACCCTAATTCTTTTATAAATTTTCATGATTATTCACTTGAGCTTAAAAGAGAGAATTGGAAGCACATGGCACATTTTTGTGTATCTTCATGAAATTAAGTGTGGGGGAGAGCCTCTTGTTTATTAGGGTAATAAAGGGTTCCAAACATCTATTTGTGGAATTTTTAAGTGGTCCCATTTGTTCAAAAAAATGATTTAGACAACGGGAACTTATACTCACTTGTTGGTTTGTGAACCCTACCTAACTAAGGGAGATGGTGGTGATGAGAGCATTTGATAGAGCCTGTTGAAGATTCTTTTACATTGAGCTCTAATATTTGAATATCATACTTTTTTTTAATAATTTAGCCTCCCTTTTCTAGCCTCTGAAATTATTTTTCACATTACTACCTACCAACCCATAGCCTTAGAAACCATTGAAACATGATGAAAGCCCTCATGATTTGTTTGATTTAAAATTTTTAAATTTTTGAATGAGAGCACTTTAAAACCTATGGATATATTGAATATACTTAAGATTGAGCACAACTCTGATAAAATGATCTTGAGTGATGAGAGTATTATTTTTTGGTGATGTAAATCATCAAGTGGCATGTGTAATTGTGAAATGTTGAACGATGTTCATAAAAGAGATTAGAAGTTTCATAATTAAACTACAAAGGAGGCATGATTGGAATATTATTTAAAATTGAAATATGTTTTTGTGCCTTTATAAAATACTTTTATAATCCTATAGTATTTATAAGTATAATTTAAGTTGCATGCTTCCCTTTTCAGAATATGGATACTATTGATTAGATGTGGAGATTTTTCCTGAGGACAAGAAAATGACTAAGTGTGGGGGAGTTTTATGCACTTGATTTGTGTCTACATTTACACAAAAATTATTTAAAATAAGAAAAAAAAATTCTGCAAATACCTACTACTTAGTGGACAAAAACTTTGATTTTGGTGATCTTGTTCATTTTCAGGCAATTTCTGGCCAAACACACAAACCGGGGGAAAACTGAGAAAAATTTCAAACTAAATGGAATGTACATATATACACACTATATACATTCAGACTCAAACATGGTTTTTCTAGGAAAATATCATTACCAAGTTTCCATAATCATGTACACACTGTGTACGTAAGATACACGTCGTGTATAGTCTTCTAGAAGTGGTTGGTGGTCGAGAAGAAGTCTACGCGCCCATGTGGTCGGATAACGTTTACATGCCTTGTACATCATCTCTACACCGTGCCGCCCCGTCTAGAAGTGGTTGGTGGTTGATAAAATAATGTACATGTTGTATATGGTGTCACTACATGCCGTGTATCTCTACCTACCAGGAAGCATTGTGTTCCAAGTCAAAGACGGCATGTTAGGCCACCCACCGGCGAAGAAAAAAGATGACAAAAGCACATGACAAGACTACACAGTGTGTACTTTGTCCACACGCCGTGTAATTTTATTTTCTATAAATAGAGGCCTTGGACTCTAGTTCATGAATATGAGTAAATATATGAAGAAAAGAGGTTATTCTACCCTATTTTCATGCTACCACCATTCTACTACTCTTCCATTCCATCATTCGACCACAGAACTCATCTCTCCTTGAAGTTTCTATGATGACCACATCAGGTATCAAGGGTAATGTTTTCATCTTTTCTACTATGTGTAACTAAACACCCAGTGTGTTGGGGCTATGGGTAATGAAAGATTTGTAATTTGGATTAGTTTCTATGAATGTGTTTCTTCTATTTTACCTCTTCTTATTCTTATTTAATCAATTCATTTTATCACTAAAAATTCTGAGCCCGATCAAGGGGAGAATTTTCAGGGACTCAAAAGAAGAATAATTTTGAATACTATCATGATAATTGGGAGTATTCACCAAATCAAAAATGGACTAATCAAAATAATGAACTGTGAAACACTAACTACCAAACCAATGAGTCAGTTTCCTCAGCTCTAGACATAATTTTATCAGACCAAGGAAACCTTATTACACTTGAAACCCAGAGTGTTGGGTTATTATGAACAACACAACCTCATAAGAAATTTGATTTAATAAAAAACCTCTTAAAAATCTACAACCCCGAAACATTTCCCTCAATATTTAAATCAAAACAAATTTTCCGTGTTTTTCTTTATCATTAAAGTATTTTGTTAAGAAATTACAATCCAATCACTTCTTCATCAAATCATTAAAAGTCCACTCTAAATTCAGTACACTTCACTAAGTCAAATACAAACAAGATAAGCAAGAAAAAGATAACTTATTTTTTGTTATGGTTCGACCACTTTCTGGTATTGTACTTGTTAGGGTAAAACAATTTAGGACACTGATAACATACCTTCGGTGAAACGACTACCATGAAACTACTTTAATAATGGAATCTCAACTGGGGTCTATCATACTGGTGAATCTTATTGTGCTATCTTTGGGAAGACTCTTTTAAGTATTTGGTCTAACTAAGTGGGTTGAATCTACCCAAAGAACCTATAACCCAATCCAACTCTTGTATGGATTGATAGTAATGTATCTTGTTGATTATGACCCAAGAGACATAACTTTGGATCCATAACTTACTTATAGGCCTATATTGTTGGATAATGTAGTTGTGTGGCCCATAATCATGGATACATAGGCTCTATATCACATTTCTGGAGACCATTATTAATTTTACTTCACTCCTTATAGAACATCCATTAATATATTGATGTCTGGTATCAATAACTTAGCCATTACTCAGTCATATCAGATTTCACTACAAAATAGTGTTTATATAGCAAGGTTAGATGGGGTCCCAATTTTTCAACCTTACATGGAATCTAGGATTGAGAACCATTTTTAGTGTGTTCAAAAGGTTAAAAGGTCTCCCTTATTCAAGTTTCATGGTAAATAACACCCAATGATCATCAATCAATTCTAACTAATGTTGATAAAAACTAATAGAAATGCCCTAATTACACTTGCACCAGTTGAGGCATCAATTACCATGAACCTGGAGTATGCTCAATCATGGATTAAACATTATGAAAATATGGATATAATTGGAGTCACTTAATTAATATGTGGGACATCATTTCAAATTAAATAGTAAATCTAAGGATAATGAACACAAGATGATGATGTCATCGATCTGGGTTCCTTAGACAATGAAGAGAAGGACCTCACTTCTAGGAATGGCCCCATAATTTTCAATCCCATGGATCAAGGTATGTGCATAACACCTCCATAGGTATATGTAACTACTGAAATTCATAACATTAGTGTTATCCAGGATTCCCCATGGTAGGTTACCCTTGATAAAGAATTCTTAAACCCTATCCTAACACCTCCTATCCAAAAACATGGAGTTATTACATTCCAAAATACTTTCTAGTTCTTAAGGATGAGTTCATTCATGATGTTGTAGTCACTTCCATGGGTCATTTGAATCATGAAATGGTATTGAAAAACATGTGATCCTTGATCATTCACACACTAATTATTGAGATAAAGATCATGTTTTATCATCTTCATCAACTATTTATAGGTCTTGGAACAAGAAAATTTGATTATCAATAGTTATATTTGATTACCCATAGAATGATGACCATATATGAATGATTGGTGTTTCAAGAGGAAGATATTCTAGAGTTTGTAGGTGTAAACTATCAGGTCAAACTTTCAAATTAAATTACTCTTTAGTTGACTCAATAGACATTTGAGGAGTCAAAACTCTTGAGGAATGTATACTTATTGAATATAAAATTAAAGCAATATGAATCCCTCATACTGAATAAAAGGTTCTAAATTTTGAAATCAATAACTGAACATGAATTCACTAAGAAAAAGAAACATGATTTGATTAATTAGGTAGAATAAGTGTGTTATTTTTCTTAGACTGAAGCTATAGAATTTACATTTCTTTGATAATGAATTGATAATTATCATCGAGCATTGGCTACCCTATAGAATCTATAAGATCGGTTTATTTCTTACCTATTTTCATTAGATTCCCTTTTCTTGAAGAGTGATTCAAATATATGTATGATCCTCTCATTTTGATCAATGAATAAAATCACATTTTGTTCTTGATTGTCCATTTCCCTACTTTAGCTTCATCTTTAAGAATAACCTATGAAAAATTGGAAAGAAAAACCAAGTTAACTTGAGCTATTTAAACATTAAATTTTAATGAAATAAGTGAACAATAATTCTCAATCATTATAGTAAAATAATTTCCTCTTGGGCATGTCTCATGGATGGATATTGGCACAGCGACCATCATCATAACACTAGAGTTGGTCCATTTAGATGAATGAGTTGACTTAATGAGATAGAGATACAGAAGAGGGGATTTGGAATGTGGATTCCTTTATTCCAAAGGTCTCAATCAAACTAAAAGTATGTTTTCATGCAATTCATATATATTCCCTTGATTAATAAAATATAGATGAGAGGATGATAGAATGCTCAAAAAAATTCTTAGACTAAGGGTCCAAGTGAGCATAGCTCGACTTCTGTTAAGTCGTATTATAGACCCCAAAACCCTTAATTCTTTTATTTTTCTATCATATCTTTTTTCTAAATCACATTTTGAGGATGATTTTATAGGAAAACAGTTTTCTTTTTTTAGGCTTCACTTTGAGGGTTTTCAATATAAAATTTTTTTTGCCATTTTTATCTAAAAATTCATGATTTTTTTCTAAATTATGTGTGGTTCATGACTATCAAACAAAGATTCAACTTTTTCCCATGTCACCCTTTTATAGGTTTTCATCCTGGAAAGTCTTGTGTATTTTTTTATGTAGTTTTCTAGTTATGAAATTCAAACCATAATATATTATACTTAAGGTCTAACATCTTTTACCATAGGTGTGGGGAATTTCTCCTAACAAGGGAAAGGAAAAAAACATGATGTAAATAGAGAACCCATTATTGGAATAGACCACAATGAATAAGGGGGAGTTCAGTTTATAGTTACCAATCTTAGACCATTATGATATATGTCTTAGAGTCTCATGAAGAGGAATAATTAAAATTTTGAGGGTGAGATGTTAGATTATCACCATATAAAATGGGTTCAATTCAAAAATGAATAACATTGAGGGTATTGAATCCACATGAATAATTATATTATGGATTATATAATTCATAACCTAAGGATTTTGAATCAAGAATGATTAAATGAAACATATATGAATGAAATTACTATTGATAATATTCCAAATGGGAGTTTTATTACAATGGTATTAGGTCTTATATAAATTAGAGGATTCTCTTCATTGGGATGTAGATTCCTCTATTTGACAGTCCATATCAGGGGTGCCTATATAAATCCATATTAAGGGCATAGTATTCATATTCAATCAGAGGTTTCCTTTTAATTTTAATGTGATTATTACCAATATATAAGGAATGGTTTGTGAGGATTAAAAAACATGTAAAATAATGTAGTTTTATGAAAAAAAAATATTCAAGGAGGGTTATGGCACCCTAATAGATACACTATTGTGTATAGACTCCACAACCCATATAGGGGGTGCACATAGTTTAAGTTTGTAGTTCTTGGACCATAAAGGGTTAAGACGATTAATTTAGTCGAAAAGGGGAAAGTTAATATGACATGCTGAAAGGGTGAGTTTAAATAGTTTATGGTCATGATATATGGACCCAATGAATTAAAATAATAATCCAAATGGGGTTCAAAGGACAATAATGTACCAAAACCTTTTAAATAGTGAATGATGACATTTTAAATTGCAAATTAAGGTTATTAGATCAATATTGGTGACGTGGAGAAGGTATGTAAGGGATGATCATGGACCATATTTGAAAGTCAGGATCCACAGTGATGCTATTAATTCATATTAAATTTATAGGATTCTATTACTTGGGATGAAGATACTTTAGTTGACAGTCTACATCAAGGGAGCTTACAGAGCCATATTGGGGGCATGGTGATCATAGTCAATAAAAAGTTTCTTTTAGAGTTGAATGTTCTCATTATCAGTATCCTATATTGGTTTATAGTAATCCAATATTATTAAATAATGAAGTGTGGTTCATGAAAAGTAAGATTTCAGAAAGCATGGTGGAGGCATTTTGGGTATGAATTTTCCACATCCAAGATATTATCAGAATGGCCTGAAGGCCTTCATTTTTATTTTATTATAGATAATTTCCCTTTTAAGGGTTGAAGGGGAACCCATACATGACCCATAGGCCTAAGGAAAAAGGCCCTACATGACCCGTAATACATGCACCAAAGTCCTAGAGGCATACCATGCCCATACATGACTCGTAGGCCCATCCCACTAGAACTGACCCTCAAAAGGGGTGGAAATGGGTAAGGACTTATAGATGGGTCCTAAACATAGGGTCTAGATGTGTATCCTAAGATAGTAGTTATTGAGCCATTTATAGGTCATGTATTGTAGGAGAGGCATCTAGTGTTAGGATATAACACTGAGAAAGGAAAATTCAATCCTTATTTTTCATTAAGGGCTTCCTTATTCTAGGAAACATTACAAGGATTTATCTCTCATGTAGTAAGATTGGTCCATGAGTAGGAAGCCTCTCAAAAAAAATTAAAGTCATTTAGCATGAACTAGGTTTTATTATATTTAATTTCATGTGAAAAGGACTCAAATTTCAATATATAAAAGTATTGGTATCATAGCATAGCATAATTCAATAGATATATCACTAATGCTAGGATGAGGGAATATTTTATGGTCTCCCTTTTATCATTTCAGGTTTGTGAATGAATCTTCACTGGAAAATCTTACGTATAAGAGAGGAGGGAATTTTGGTTGATAAAATTTTTATTTTACCCCTAGGTATATGATATAGGAATCACTATTTATCCTATTAGATTATGAATCAAGCTGCATGAAGTTCTTAAAAAGAGTGCCCTCTATCTAGTTCTGACTCATATGTAGGGGAAATTGAATTTTATAAGCATGAGTCTATAAATAGGTGGATCTATGTGGAAGACTCCTAAAAAAATACAACTCATACATAGAATGAGTGATTTAAATTTTTTGGTTTTGTGTGAATTTTATTCATGCATGAGGTAAAAAAACTTGTATTAGCACTGAAAATTGAAAAGATCCATCATAAATGATGAGTGATCTAATTAGGAAATAAGACAAGGTAGAGGAATTTTCAATCATTGTGGATGGACCCAGTTTAGGGATTCTAGGAAACACAATGTATCATATGGGGATAGAAATCTAGCCACATATGGTTCTTATACTTTAATTCCTTGCATAGATCAATCTTTTACATAGGGGTGAGGGAATTTATCACTAATAAAATTTTTGTCCATTCCTGGGATATAAGATCTTGACGTCACTATATATCCTATGAGAATGGGAATAAATAGATGCATAGTTCTTATAAAGAAACATTCTTTACATAGATCTAATTCATATATAATGAATAGGGAGCACTGATATCTTTTGGGCCTAGAAAAATTGTGCGCCAAGGATTTCTATATAAATATGGATCTTATGTAGGGAAATTATGCCATGTAGAATGGGCCTCACTGAGAAGCTTAAGATCTCATTGGGTAAACCATATTGCCTCTAATATTTGGTTATGTCTCTATAATTTATGCCAAATGGGTTTAATTTCCAAGATATCTAATCTCACATGAGTCACACTTGTGTGAGAATCAAGAGTTAATTGGAGAATAACATGAACCATACTAGGGAACATTAAATATATTTTCAACACATGTCCTATGATTTCACATCAATTATTCATATAATTACATACAATTTAATATCATGTGATCCGGACATATGGTGCAGTTTAGCATCTTACAGTGAGGATGGTAACCATGTAGTTTAACATCGCATGGTAAAGATGTTTTTGAATAGTTTTAGGTCATGTGAATATGATGAAAACTATATAGTTTAATTTTATATGGTGAGGAAAATATTGTGTAGTCTTACATCATGTGACTATGATGAAGACTATATAGTTTAACATTATATGGTGATGATGATGTGCTATGTAGCTTAAAATCAAAAAGATAGGACCGATGTCGCACATTTTAATTCCATATGGTTTTGATAATGGGTACTTATTGTTTAAATTAATATTATAATAACCAATGGACCGATGTAAAAATTACACATTTTATTTATTCAGAATCCTTGAATTGGTGTCTAGTGTAATGTGTTCTTTATTTATGTTGTCCAAGGAGTAATATCCATTAAAGTAGACCTTCAATATGATATAAGGTCCCTCCCACTTTGGTTTGAGATTTAGAGTCTTCCTTTTTGGTATCAACAGGGTTATGAGAACTAATACTAGCTCTCATTGGAGGAAAAAATTAAAGAAAATGTTCTTATTAAAATCTCACATTACTCTATTCTGATAAACTTCCAAGTTGTGTAAACTTTGATGTCTCTTTTCATAATGTTTTTCCAAATCATAGAGTTGTTTCTAAGATTTTTCATCTTTATAAATCTAGTTTTATATAGTAATGTGAATTGAGGGAAGCTAGACCTTAATGGTAAGGATCACCTTTGTCTCATATATAAGAAAATATGGGGTCATTTTCATGGAAGTGTGGTTCATGGTGTGATAGGCCCACAAGGTATACAGAAGTTTTTTAGGATAATAAATATTGTCTTTTTTCACCATCTTCTGGAATATGTTATTTAGAGTCTTGTTAAAATTGATAATATATTTTTTTATCATGGAAAGATATTGGGATCATTGGTTATACTTAATATCATATTACTGATGAAAATTTTTTAAATTGAAAGATAAAAAAATTGATTCCATTGTTTTTCAATATCATATGAGGGTCACCTGATCTAATAATGATGTTTTTCTTCACAAAGTTATTGATAGCCTTTATTTGAACCTCATTGATGGATATTTTCTTGAACCACTTGGAGAATAAATTAGTGGTAGTAGGGATATACTTATAATGTCCTCATGTGTTTGTGGGATAAATCCTAAAGACGTCGGTTCCCAAAATCGAAAATGTCCTGAATATTTGGTAGTGTGCAGCAATTCCAAAGATTAATGGATGAAGTTGGAATGTATATGAAAAGAATTAAAATTCTTGTTGAATTATATATAACCCTAATTCAATGAGGAAAAAAATATCAGAGCCTCATTATATGATGGAATAGCTTGGTCTTGGATAGATGATAATCATAGTCACCTACATATAATTCATGTATAACATCAAGGGAATCCCCTAATTCAATGAATCTAAGGAGGCCCCCATCAAATCCCTACCTATAAAGGGCCCTCTGAGCACTTTGTCCATCATAAATAATATAATTGAATGCCTGGAATCATATCTATTATTTCATTACTCAGTTCAACAAAGGAGTTCCACTTTGGAGGAGGTCAAATATGGGATAAATTCATCGAGTAATAGTATTGGTTAGTTAGGACATCGAATCACCTTACTGAGAGATGATGTTGATCTCAATGATCTATTACCTATCACTAATAGTGAATGGGGACACTATCGTATGGTGTGAAATGTTTGTGATGGTATCATCTTGTTATGGACCCACTATGGTGGTATATGTATTAGATAATGCATCTGCCCATTCATTTTATGAATGCAAAACATGAGACAATGTCAGTTCATAAGGGAATTCTACCATCAACCCTCACACATAATAAAATATGGGGCTCAATTCCTATTTATTAATGTAATATTCACAATTAATCTATTTAATCACTAACTATGTATCACCATTGGTATTTATATGGACCTCTGGTATCTCCATCACTAACTCTAAACCCATAATAAAAGTTTTTTACTCTGATTAATGATTAGTGAAACCTTTTAATACCAGGAAATAATAGGGAAACATTGCTTTAGCTTGGGAAATGAGGATGATTCCTAGAATGACCCCATTGAGTTTTTGGTTATTTATTATTTTTCATATTGGTATTATGGAAGCATCATCAAAGTACATTTCCTAGGTCTGAAGAGAGTCTTGGATAGATATTTTCTCTTCATTAGAAAATTCAGTATTCATTGGTATACTTCCTATAATGGGATGAATCGTAAGAATTTTTATCAATGATTTTCCTTTGAATTCATTTTTTCATATGAACTAAATTTAAAATTATTGAAAAATTACCACCCAACATGCCAATTATCATATTAACATTAGATGATTGAGTATGTACTTGATCAATTTAATCTGAGAGACCAAATAGACAATGTGATGTTATAGGTTTTACCTGAATTTATAAACAGTAAAGATCAGTGAAAGGAAATTCTTTTTGATATCATAATATCAGGTTTCAATATCTATCATGTTTCTTCTAGGATAGTAAAGACTATTTTCTTTGTCAGTTTCATTCTTTGATGTAAGAAGAGAACCAAGTGAAAAATAAAGGGATACCATATATATGATGAGTGAATTCCCCTATACTTTAGGCATTAAAACTAGTGGGATTTAGAGGTATTTTCTGATATTTTTAAACATATCCTGACAATCCTCATCCCACTGGTAAGTGAATCACTTCTTTATAATTTTGGGTAAAGGTAATCACATTCATGATAGGTTCATTATAAAGTGCATGATATAAGAAAGGTGTTTTGAATCCCTATCGTATCTTTGATATTCCAATGATTTGGTATATTAAGGATCACATTGGTCTTCTCAGGGTCGATTTTGATTTTGTAATGGTATACCAAAAATCCAAAAATCTTTTTTGAGGTAACCTTGAAATAAAATTTTAAGGGGTTTATTTTTGGGCTATGATACAGTAACTTGTTGAATATTGTATCAAAATTACATTGGGATTTAACCAAAAAGTCACCTACATAATATTCCATTGTATTCCCTAAGAAGGGTTTAAAAATATGATGCATGGAAAGTTTATATGTGGTGTCATCATTATTTATGTTAAAGTAAATCACTTGGATAGTAGTAAAATCCTTGGAGTGACTTAGATTTGACTTTATCCTAAATATCCATCCAAAAAAATATTCATGGTAGCTGGTAGTTTCATCGATTGAAAGTTCTATAATTAGGCCTGGTAATTCATTCTTCAAGAAATGCCATTTGAGAACCCTAGAATCAATGCATACCCTAATCTACCCATTCTTCTTCTTAGGTAGAATAAAATTAGAAATACATTTTGGGTACTAGTCCTCCAGAATGAAATTGTATCTTATAAACTTGTTAAATTTATATTCAACCTTGGAATAATGAGTTTGATGTGTTATCTTGGTTGTCTAATTTAACCAATATGATCCTTGGGTGGGTCCAAATGATTATTTACCAAATTTAGATCAATTCCACGCATTTAAATATAATTACAGGAAAATATTCATGATTATGATTCAAAAAGGAGATATAAATATCTTTTACTTTGAGAGATATGGTTTCACTAATTAAATTAGGTTGTGGGTATTCTTTTGTACCCAGAATCACATTTCTGAGCTCATCAATGTTGGTAGAGATGCCTTCCTCTAATGTGGGAGGGGAATTTTTGAGATCTTATTTATCTTCATCATCCGTGTCAATTTCCATGTGAGTTGACAATGAAGGGATTATTTTAGGATTGATAAACCATTATATGGAATTTTGGTCCTCAACAAATGATGATGAGGTGTCTTCAGGTCCTGAGAATAATTATTTATGGGCATAACGCTCCAAGTTACTCTGAAAATTCTCGCCTTTCCCTCATAATATCTTAATATTGTTTGAACAAGGTGATGTAGGGACATTTTTTAGGCCTATAGATGATATTATAGTACATTTTCCATCTTTTAATAATGTAGAGGTTCCTCTATTATCAAAAAGTGACCATTTGTGTTCATTATCTTCAGAAAAATTCTGGTGATGTTATCTTTATTCTCCATTATTACTAGGGGAAGAATAATTGACAACATTTTATGACTTGGGAGGTGTATTAGGGGTATTTATATTTCCTACTAGTGAATTGAGAACACTTTCTACCCCAGATAGTGATGCAGGGGTTTCCTTGGATTTCAGATATAAAATATGAGTACTTCCCTTAGATGCATCATTGTTATTATTGGGGGCATAGACTTCTCTTGCATGACTGAATTTAGTGGGCATGGTTGATGTCATGAAGATAGGAGTGAATGTTCTTAGGCCCAATGTTTGTCTCCTACCTTGAGGGTTGAGGCTGATCTGATCAAAGATCCTTAGTTGTGTGGTCTGAATATTGGTTATACTATCATTCAAGTAGAAAAATTTAGAAGCAAGATTAATTTTCATGGTAAGGATGTGGATTTTTTCCCTATTAGTGGGACTCACATCGTGAGGGTTTCTTCTTGGTCATTGTATGAGATGAAGGTTATTGGATTATCTTTACTTTCATATGGGATTAACATAACTCATTGAATGCCTAAATATAGAGTGATCTCCTCAATATTATTAAAGGGTATGACATAATCCTCAATGAGTTCATGAAATGGGTTAACATAGAGCATCTCCAAACCATTTGGAACAATGATTTGAGTGAAATTATCAATCATGGGATGTTTTCATTCCCTCTAGCAGAACCATACCTCAATTTAATAAGAATCACTACGTTCAAAGGGAAATTTATCTCTATAAAATTTACTTATTTATCAATTAATAGGGTATTTGAGACACCGATGATGTAATAAGAGGACTATTAAATGTTGATTCAACTTAGTTATTTCTAATAAGACCCAAAAAACTGTATATTTTCGGATAATCATAAGTTCAAAGTTAGTGAAAATATTCCCAAATTAATCTCTAATCTTGGTTTGTCCAAGAGGATTTTGTTCACTCTTATCATACCCCTGAATCATAAAAGTAGAGTTATATAAGTCGAATTCATTGTATCCCAACCATCATAGTGTCTAGACTAGAATGAGATTGACTCTAGAGCTATTTTTAATCAAAAATAGAATAATTTCAATGTCATCCAATTTTTCAAATATTTATAAGGTCCTGATGTTCCCTTGTAAAATGGTCTCCTTATCTTATTTTGTAAAAGAAATGACTACAATAAATTATAGGGAATTTTTTCCCACATAGTAAACTTTAGTGATAGTGGCCTCAACTTTAAACTCTTGAGGGAATAAGAGAGCCTCTAAAATTACATCTTAGAGATTTTTTGATAAATGAAGGGAATCCAAGATTAAGATCTTTACTAGAAAGAACACCAGCTATTTGAAGGTGTCATACTTTTAAGTAGGTGGTTTAGGTTTCCCATATTGATGTTTCCCATTGGCTTGAGGATTGGGATAAAAGAGTTTCCTATATTGGAAACTATTTTTTCTAATTGGAGTTTGGGGATATCTTTATCACCTATGGATTGGATTAATCCCTCATTACCTTGTTATAACACTTACTAATGGATTTTTTTTCAATCATTATTCTAATATGATCAGGTTGGATCAAGATATAGACAACTTAGAGGTAGATTAGTGCTATTATTGATCCCACTGAAGTTATTATCACTGGGTTTTAGTAACATATATGGTTTCAGTAGAGATATAATGGAAATTTTTAAAACCATGTTGACCATGTATTCCTCAACCTCATCATCCTCTTCGAACTCTCCCCTATGATATTTGGTTATGAGGGGGAAAATAAGATTCGTATGAAAATTCTTCTTAATAAAAGAAAGGATATTTCAATTGAATTGCATTAAAAGGTTGTAAATAGAATCTTTATATAATGGGGGTTTCATTCAGTGGGACGGTGCTTGTTGGACTACTTGGAAGGGTGGTGTCTATCATCCCAGTACTTAAGGTATGAAATATGAGAGGGTTTTAACTATCTTGAGCATCGATATGTGTTTATTTCCCTGTATATTATTATTTTCATGTCGGTCATATTGGATTTTAGAAGACTAGATGTTGCCAGATTGTGGTGTTAATAAAGCTGGTTGTATCATAGCTGAAAAATTTGGGACACAACTAGCTATTTTAACTGTGCCTTAAAGATTACATGTACTCAGTTGATCATCTTTCTAGTCATCTTGTCATAAAAATTCCATGATCCATTATTCAATAATTCTTTCCATTCTCCTTATTATTCTAGTGGGATGTTAGAGACATAATCCACTTGGGCATGTTACTTTCCCAACTTTTACTTCCCTGGATCTACCATTTTCTAAAGGATGTATTTAAATATGAAACACTCTTGGATGGTATATACCAATATTTGATAGTAAGGAAAATAATTACGGAAGTCATTAAATACAACATGATTATCATACCTCAGTTATTGAAGCTTAAGAAAATTATTTTTCAGGGATGTGATGAAATATCTAGAGACTTTATCTTTCTGAAGAAAAAAAATAAACTTTATTATTTTGTTCTTCGTATGGAATGTTCCTAAAATACATCGTGGTTTTAAAAAAGGAGCATCATATTTGATATCATATATTACATGAAATAAAAATATTATAATATAATGCACACATTGATACTGTATGATATATTTCATTTCAAAAAAATCAATCTCTTTCACAGCTTACAATGCACACAACACCGGGTTTAAACAAAATGTGATACTCCATTAAAAATTTATTATTTAAACATGGCCATTATAACCTAGAGATTAAGTTGGTAGGTATGAATATTACTAACTAAATTATTATATTTATATAGTTTACACATGTATAAAATAAATTCAAGGATTATCTATTTATTATAAATAAAATAAGAATCCTTTCAAAAAAATAACTGTTTTTTAGAAAAGTATATTTTTCTAAAACGCGGTTTAGTTTCACTTTGAACACATAATTTAAACTTAAATTTCACCAATTTTAGAAAATTTATTTTAAAAAATTAATTTAAATTTTTTAATATATATCTTAAAATTTTATTTGGGGGATTTTGGGGGATTTTTCTGAACAGATTAATTTTTTGATGAATAGTGAAAATACCGATTTTTATTGAAAACTGACTTTTAATTTAAATTATTTACAAGGTAAAATAATATTTTAAATTTGTTTTAAAATAAAATTAGATAAATTTTATTAAATTTTTATAAATTTATTTTAATATGATTAATTTTTTTTAACTTCAATATAAAACCTTTCCATACTTATGAGAACATTTCTTTGCAAAACTGTTTTTTCATCATGTCAGTGAGTTTTATTTTGACTTAAATTATGACACTTATATGAATTGAATTTTTTAAAAATGGATTCAATGTTTATAATAATCATAATTTAAATTTCCTAATAATTTCAACTTACTTTTTTACTATAATTAATAGTGAAAACAGTAAAAATTAATTATCGCGGTAAAAATGAAAATGGGTTTGTCGAGGGGTTAAACTAAGAAGATAAGGGTTAAAATGGTCTAAAACTTGTAAAATACATGTTTTATGGGAATATTTAAACTTTATGAACTATAAGGTTATATAATTACCCATTTTTTAAGTCTTTTTTAATGAGTAAAATGTGGGTATCATGTTATCGTTTCAAAAATTTCATGTGTGTCCACACGCCCACTTATAAAAGACCGCCCACTCTCCTCCCCTCTTCACACATCAAAAACCATTTGGTTTGGCCAATACCTACCCAAATATATTACTTAATTATCACCCCAAATACTATATTAATTATTATTATTATTAATCCCTCCTAATAATTCTTTAGTTATAAACCTAATGAGGCTCTCCAAAGAAGTGGTAAGATTATTAAACATGCATATTTTTCTTCCTCTTCAAACTCCTTAAAATAAAATTAAAAGTTTATAATATAATAAAACAAGTACTAAATATATACTGATGTGTTATTATGTTAATGGAATGACCCAAATATATATCCACTTTTGTCAAATGGGAAATGGAACATTTAATCATGTGTACGGTGGACTACCACCCCGCGAACTGATGTAATTCATTTTCCATCACCACCTTAAAAGGTTGGATATAATTATGTATTTAATATATTTATATTATATTTATGAAATTATTATAATTATATAATTATTATATCGCATATAACTTCTTATATTTTAATCCATGGGGGATACGATAATGTCGCTGGTGTGTACAGCAGACTACCGCCTCATGAAGTGATGTGATTCGTTTTTCACTAAAAATTTACATCAAAGGTAGTAAGAATAAAGTTAATTAAGTATATATTATATTAATAAACTATCCATAATTATATAAATATAATATCACATATAAAATTTTACCTTCCAATCTATTGGAAAACAATAAATTCACTCATGTGTATGTGTAGACAACCGCCTCCACGTAGCGATGTGAAGTGTTTTTCATTTAACTTTTACATGGATGGTAAAATGATGAATTTTATTGATATAAATTATATATATAACATAATATTGGTTATTTAAAGGTTAATTAATATTTATTTTATATTTTTTTCATCCTTCAAGAAAATGGAAACAACGTTCATGCTTACGTAAGACCTATCATCTCCATGAACAGTGTAATGAATTTTCTATGTTTAACTTTTATAAATTAATAAAAATACATATATAATAAATTTATATTATATTTATATAATGTTTTAAATTATGGATATAATGTAACCATTATAAAATTAAAAGTAACAAAATTACTAAATCAAAACTTGCATGAAAAACGAAGCAGTTATCACCCAAAACTGTGATTTTAACAAAGAAATATTAATAAAAAAGAGATAAAAGATCATAATTAAATAATATATGATATGATATATATGATTATGGTTATTTAATATATTTATAATAAAATTATATTTAATATATATTAATTTTTGACACATATACAATAATTTAAACTTGAGGTAAGGGTTTCTAATCTCATTTTTAATTCTTTTAGACATGTGTCGTATTCATCACTTATTCTTTGGTTGTGTTGTATATAATAACCCTTTTTATATGTTATAAAATTAATATATTTCCCTAAATAGTATTTACTATTTCATTTGATTTTATTCCTTCATGGGGCTTATGATTCAAAAGTTACCAAAGTGGTAAGAGATTTATGTTTCAATCATATTTTAATCCGGATTGTTTATACTCGAACTTCCATTGGAGGAAATTATTTTATAATTATATAATAAAAGAAATTAATTTTATTATCCTCTAGGTATTAATGAATTTTTAAAGTAATAGTATCATATTCTTCTCTTTTATACTTAAAATTATTGAGAAAATGTTTTTAAAAAAATCTGACTTCATTTCTCTATTCGGTCAAAAATCCTTTTTCTTAGAAAACCATATTTTCTAAAAATGTCGTAAATTTTTTTAAAATTATAAAAATGATTTAATGAATTGATTTTTACCCATAATTATATTTTTACAAAAAAAATAAAATGAATCTCTTTTTTGTATTCCAAACAAGGCATGTTTGGATTTTACCAAAAATGTGAAAGGAATCTTTGTTTTAACATGTACTACATGTATGGAATTTCTTATTGTCATGAACACTCAATGTTTTAATTATTACATTATATTTCTCAAATTATAGTTTAAAATAAAAGTTTTCTTACAATAATTTATGAATTTTTTGTTTTTAATTTTTTTTTATGTTGAAATGTTATTTTCCTCAAGAATGTTTTTAATGACCTCTTTATATAAAGTCTATTCATAAATTAAAATAACCCTATTATACTCATTACCCATTGGGAATGTGTTGTAATAATACCATAATTATTATTTATCTATGTGGTTTATGATAAGTCTGAATGGGGATGTATTATTTTAAAATCATTCATATTACTCTGGATGGTTTATCATTATGTTTATTAATTGGGGCAATTGTTAACATTTCATATGATATTTTTTATATATGAATGTTTACATTTATTATGCTTTAATAATTTTATATAATTAATGAATTGGAATTAATAAGTGAAAAATGGGGCATGTTGTATCCCCATAATGCATCGTTAGGTCACATAATACAAACTATACTAGGTATTTGGCTAAAGCCTTACCCATTTATGTAAGATGTCTTGGAATGAGGACTTGAAAGTGTGGTGATAATGTTCAAAATTATTTATTCCCTCATTATGAGATTATTTATTGATGTTCAATGTGATCATTAAATTAGTTAGAATATATATGGTTAAATTTCTAGCTCATGGGATTGTTTATATGGCATTATTTTATCATCATTCATTCCTGCCATATTCTTCTCAAGTAATTGATTAAATGGAATGTGTTTCAGTTATTTATATTACCATATTTATTAATCCTATTTATTCATGATATCCTCCAATTTATTCATACCCTTACTTAGTATCAAAGATCACCCATTTCAAAAGTTTTATTTTTCCCAAGATACCAGGAAGTGTTTTATGATTGATATATAGGTATATGATGAGGGGAAATATGGTGTTCTTAAAGAAAATACTTTGTGTATTTTATATTTTAAATTATAATGAGAATTTCAATTATGTATCTAGTTTACCAAAACAACTAAACTATCCAGTATTTCAGGATGTGATTCCTTGTATCTTATGTCAATGTAATAAATTAACCATTGACTCTCAGCTACTAAGTTAGATGTCTTTACGATTAGTTTCAGATCACGTTTATTAGAAACCTTGGGAACTAAATTTAGAAAAACATATATTGAGGAACATAACCCATTAAAATATGTTGAGGATAAGTATATAAGAACATCATAAAGTTTTGTTAAGGTAGATATTATGGGTTTTCGTCTAGAAATGCATATCTGTTTGGATACTACGAGTATATTTGGTCATGGAATAGATTTACCTAGGGGTGATAACTCTTAAAAATTAATTTTGGGCTTAACTCTAGTGTTAACTAGTGCATGAAAATAGACCTTAATATGCACTGGGTTTGACACTCTCAGGGGACATGTTTGGGTAAATTCAGATTTTATTTACAAACCATTATGATGGGTTTGAAAATATTTTTATGATCAAAAAACATTCCCATAGAAACCATGTTTATGATTATAAGAATATCCATTTATAAATTTTTTAATTTATGTTATGTGTTTCAATATTTTTTGTATTATACATAATTTTTTATTATTTTATTATCAAATCTAGTGTATGTCATGGTTTATAAATGGAGCCTAGAGGAAGGAATTGAAACCATATCAATTCACATACCTCATGTAAATATTTATATCATGGTGAGATAATGAATTTTGGGCTAGAGCTATAAATGGAACTGATAAAATTATAACAATATTGTGGAAATTGACTCAGGTTATGAGTAATACACATGCCTGTATGGGGAAGCCTACTGATCCACCATGTGGTGTAACAATGTTAGACTACTTTATGCATCAACAACCTCTATAATTTAATGGGACTATAAATCCATTTGTTGTTGATAAATAGATAAGTTACTTAGAGAAGATATTTTTCACTTTGGGAATCAATTAAAGGGAAAAGGTTATCATGGAATTTTATTATCTCTCTGTAGATTTGGATCAATGGTTTTCATTGATTCAAAACACTAAGGATAAAGAAGAAATATCAAACATGGAATGAAAGGATTTTAAGGTACTCTTATTAGAAAAGTATTCTCCTCTTGAGAAATGTGCGGATTTGGATAGACAATTACAGAATCTCATAAAAGAGAAGATGAAAATATTATTGAGTATGAAACCACTTTTTAAGGTTATAAAGTCATGATATAGATTATGTATGTAACCCAAAGTGAAATATCGATCGTTTCTTTAATTGGATTAATCCAATTCTTTGAATGTCACTATTCTCCCAAAAATTATCATCATATTAGGACATAGTATCATGTGGTATAAAAATGGAGAAATAATTCTATTAGTCTTATGGATTCGAAGGTAAGTAAAAGAATGTAAGTGTAAAATATGGATAAATGAAAGAATGGAAATAATTATTCTCATGCATGTAATAATTGCGGGAATAAACACTCGGGTACTTTTTTGAAGGGAATGGGAGTTTACTAAAATTGTAGAGATAAATTCCACAATGCTCATGATTTAAATGGAAAGAAATAATATTTCAATGAAAAATGATTCAACTGTAAGGATATGGTGCACTACACAAATGAATAACCCAAGTATCAAGAGAATATACCTAAAAATAATCTGATGGATCAAGGTCAAAGTTATTATATTACTAAAAACAAAGTGTAATGATTAATTTGATTGTTTTTTATTCAATAATTATGTTATAGTTTTATTTTATCAATGATATTCTGGTTATAATAACTAAAAAATGTATAAGGATTGTAGTGTAGTAATTTTATTTCAAGGATCTATAAGAATATTTTAAATAATATCGTTGTAACATCCTAGGTAATTATAGAATAATACTTTTTCATATATATTAATATTTATGAATTAGGTATTAATTTTACTTTAAAAGGTATGCTTTATCTGATAGCATACAGAACACACAACAATGGGTTTCTCGGAAATCTTATGTTGTACACAAGACTGAGATATACCAAAAAATAATACATTATTAATATTATTATTTTAAATGGTAGTTATCGCCTAGTTGTTATATTTTCAAGAATGAACATAACTAACTATATTATGTTTACACATGTTTATTAAATGTTTTTAATTTCTTATAACAAATTATAGAGTCTTAAAATGAGAATAAATCTAATTTTAAGCATAAATATACTAATATTTTTAAAGTGTAGTTTTACCGGCTTTTGATGGTGAACCCTTTTAAATCTAGTTTTTTTTTCACATTTATATGTTATATTTGGAAAAATATAATTCTTATTTAGAATTGGGACATCAAAATTCACTTTGGTTTTATTTTTTTATTTTCTGATAAAATTCATATTTTAATGAATAATGAAAAGTACTGCATTTTAATTCAAAACTGCATTTTCTTCTAATTTATTTATGTAATTATATTATACTTTTAATTGATTTTAAATTAAATTAACTAAATTTTTTATTATTTAATAAAATTTTTATCATCTTAATCAATTTCACAATGAATAAAATATAAAAACTATATGAACTTTTGAACATTTTAAATAAAAAAATCGTTTTCTTATTCCGTCAACGGGATTAATTTTTTAATTAATTTATACCAATGCTATTTTTTGATTTTAGAAAAATGGATTCTATTTTTTAAATCATAAGGTCCAAATTATGTAAATATGTCCCTTTTATTTTTGGATTTTATTAATAGTAACTTTAGTAATTATTTTTATTTACCATAGTTAAAGTAAATGGGGTCATTAAGGGTAAAAATAATATTATAATTATATAAAAGAACCTTAACACTTTTACTTATCTTATTTGATGATTTATAGAAACCCAAGACAATCCTTGGGTCAAAATAGTGTCTTTTGGAAGCCACTTGGGTGTGATTATGACATTTATAACTTTTAATTTAAAGTAAAGGAAAAATTGTCATAATCATGTCTCTTCTTACTAAAACAATTTTAATATGGGGTTATATAAGTGATATATTAGACTATACATAGTCATTAGAAAACTAAAACTATTACCTAAATCATGGTAATCTTTTTACAATATCTAATAAATAATTATTTAAATTTAATTATGACACAATGATGATGCAATAATAGATTTATTAATTAGAGAATCAAATAAATTATATTATAAATATTAAAATAAAAATTACTTGAAATAATTTATTTCATACATGACTTTTATAGGTGATTTTTACATGTTATAATTCTATTAAATGATTTTTTCAAAGTTATCCTTTTTTTGTTTTATTTAAATTCAATGAAATAAATAATGTAAAAATTGACATAATTGATATTTTATAAAAATAATAATTTGTTAAATTATTTAAAAATATTAAATATCTTTAAAAATCACATAGTTACTATAATAAGTTCTAAAAGTTCATTAAGTGTCCAATTATGTAAAATTTACTCCATATAAGTAAAATTTATAGCCTCTTAATATTTAAAATGTTGTTACCACAATTAAAATTAAAAGGGAATAATTAAGGGTAAACCGAAAATATAAGGTTTAAAATAAAATCAATACATGTCCCAAAATTATTGGATTAGAGGATTTAGAACTATACTCAAATTATCTTATACATATCTAAATTTGTAGTCATTTGGAGTAAAAAATTAATTTATATTAATTTAATATTTTAAGGGTTTCCAAGGGTGCCCCTCCCCTTTCCTATAAAAATATACCAACTCTTATCTAATACTCACTCTTTAGGAACCATTTTTTTGTCCAATATATACTCAAAAACCTTCCTAAAATACATCCCCACTTTATTTGGTACTTAATTTAGTCATAATACCCTTCTTAGAGGTGTTAAGGTGTTCTTCAAAGGTGATCAACCGAATAATATGTATCTTTTTTTAAGTGTTTTTTTATTTCTTCTTCCACTTACTTTAAATATTCTTCTTATAATATGAAATAATAACTTCATTATCCTAAATATACCGTTATGTTATTATTTTAATATCATCACCTAAATACATCTCCAATTTCATCAAATAGAAAATCAACATTTCGTTCGTGTGTACGGCGGACTACCGCCTCGCAAACCGATATAGTTCGTTTTTCATTATCGTCTATCAATACTGGTTATAATGATGGAATAAATGTTTATATATGATATTAATGACATATTTATTATTTTAAAAGAATAATATTTCTATTATTTTCTTACCTTCAATGCACTTAAAAACGATAACATCGTTCATGCGTACGTGTCAATTGTCACCTCCACGAAGCGATGTGAAACGTTTTGATTCACCACATAACTTGTATGATATATATATATATATATATATATTAGTATATTTAAAAGATTATTATGATTTTAATATTATTATTATCATTCTGGAAAGATAAAATAATAATTACCATATTTCCATAATGATCAATAAAAGATGAAAAATGTTACTCATACATACGTATGGCCTACCATCTCCATGATTATAAGGTTTTTCATTTTTCATAACCAGAATTAATGGTTTGATTTGAAAAAATTTATTAATTTATAAAACTGATGATTATTTCATGTATACTTTTCTGGAGATAAAGAACTTATGAACACATGTACATTTTACATCATAATAAGTTCATTTTAGACTCAAGTACTGAATATTAACAAAACGTCCGATATGAACTTAAATAATTATGTAATTTTTATAACACGGTAATAAGTGATATAAAAGGAATAATAAACTTGAAAAATACTCTCAAGTAAGTATAAATTAACCAAAGTTTATTATTCGGGAATATAATTATTGTACGTGATGAGTAGCACTCAATGTAAGGGACTCCGTCTCAATCTCCTTTCATTGAGGTATATTTTAATATTATACACCACCTTATTTTATACAATTTATAATAAAATCGTTTGAATTTTAATTTCATTCAAATGTTTTTAAAATGAATATTTTTCTATAATTTTTTTACTAAATGAAAAAATGAATGTTTTATTTTATGTACATAGAGATAGAAACGTTTCTACCACTGTGACTATTATTTGATATTTGGCTACCTCTACAAGCTGTAATGTTTTAAAAAAAATAAATTCCACATTAATTTTTCTTGTATTTTGGTATTGAAAATAGTTTTGATAAGTTATTGATTATGTCAATATCTTGAAGTGATATCTTGTTATTGTAATGTGTAAATGTTATTTTTTTCTTTATGTTGGTTTTATGTGTTATGATTATGTTATGGTTCTTGGAAATTGTTTATGTATATGTTTAGTTGTATGATAAAATGAGGGTGGGTTATCTCGTGATATCTCTCTAATGCATTGGGTAATGAGACAGAGTTAAATGATAAGTTTTACCCTAATAGATTTATTGAATATAGTGTGATGGGTATTCCAAATGTAGCCATGAAGGTTTCCCCCTATATAGCTGTGAAATATAGAATTTAAGTATGATATGGATACCAAAATTTAACTTTATGATTTATATGAGTTTTTAAGGAATATAATGATTTCATGAGTCATGTTAAAGAGCTTATGTTTGATGGGTGAAAAGTATGATTTCATGGGTTTTCATAGAATAATTTTTTCTTTCCTTATTTTATATTCCCTTACTGATCTTTTTATACTCATCTCTAGTTTTTTAAATGTTTTTCAAAGGGTATAAGGATGGTTAAAAGAATGGAATAAGTCAAGATGAATTTTATGAAGATTTTTATCACGAAAAATAAATCATGTTTTATTTAGTTTCATTTTGTGAAAAAAATAGATAGTGAATAAAAGTGTCAACTTTGTAATATTTTAGATGTTATGTAATAGCTATGGCCTAATTATATAAAACTCTAAAACTAAAAATATCCTTATTATGAATTCTTGATTTAACTCAATATTATGTAACATTAAAGGTTGGGGCCTTATAGTTGGTATCATAGGTCAGTTTAGATAACTTTATGGGTTAGGAAATTGTTAATAAAATATCCATAAATGATTTTTACTTTATGATCAAATTGAATTGATGTAGAATTTGAATATTACCATGTTGATTCTTCTAAGATATGATTGTTCAGAATGGTTTTCTATAGATGAAATGAAGAATCTATACTGGGACAACATCAAGAGGAAAACAACCTTCCAAATCAACAACCAGAGATGGTCGGAATTAGAACTAAATAGTTCATTGTAGTGATGGCATAGTTGAATCAGGATATAAATGGCAAGGGTATCCATCCATGAGATTAGTGAGATTAACCATATAGGAACATGTAGATAGTAGATCATTTCATGAAGGAACATCCCCCATTATTCAAAGGATCATTTGACCTCGTTCTAGCTTAAGGGTGGGTTAAATAACTAGAAAATATTTTCAATGTCATGGGGTGTTTAGACAATAAAAATTTTAGTCTTATTGTTTACCATTTTGAAGGTGAAGATGATCAATGATGGTCGATGGTTAATAATATTAGATATAGTAAAGATATTGATGTTATATATTGGGATGAATTCAAAGGTATTTTTCATGAGAAATATTTTCATAAGGCGGTTCGACTTAGGATGGAAAAACAATTCTTGGAATTGTGGAAGGAATATGACTCGATGTCTTCTTATGAGGAAAAATTCCCTCGACTAGCAAGGAATGCTCAAAATTTCATCATGGGTCTTGATAGTAAAATCAATCATCTTTACGTAGGATTATATCCAAAATATCGAAGGGCATTGGCTTCTCATGAGTTCAAAAGTTACAAAAAACTTGTTCGATGTGTGAAGAGGGTGGAAATGGATTTTTTTGATGATCTGGTGTTATTTGAAAAATAGAATAATAAGAGGTTGAGGTGGAATGAAGAATGGAATAATCTTTCAAAAAAATTGATGGTAAGAAAATTATGTTTATAGTTTGTGAAAATTTTATTAAAAAACGCACTGGGGAATGTCTTTTGAATTCTGGTAAGTGCTTATAATATGGTAATATGGGACATAAGGATTGTAATTGAACTAAAAAAGATTAAGGTAGTGGTAAGAAAAAATCTATTTTATAGTTAGTAAAATGTTTTATGTGCAATGAGATGGGTTATTATGCAAATGAGTGTCCAACAAAGATCTCAAATGATGGGAAGCACCCAGACTATAAGCATAAAGGTGTTGTGAAATCATTTGAAACTACTTCAGCAGATGTTGGGCCATCAAAAGAAGTGGTATGAGGTAAATTGTTTTTTTATTCAGATTATACCAATTAGTTGTTTGATTCGGGTTCTACACATTCTCTCATTTCTGTGAACTTTTCTGGTAAATTGGGAATTCCACCTCAGGAAATGAATCTATAACTTATGGTAAAAACACCTGGGGGAAATATTAAGTCAAAAATAAATTATAATAATATTCATATCTTTATATTTGGAAATAATTTACCTGCAAACCTTATTGTTTTTCCTCTAGTAGAGTTTAATGTAATTTTGTGTATGGATTGGATTTCTGTTTACTATGATAAGATTGATTGTAGAGATAAATAGGTTTCTTTTTAAAAATAGTTCTAGTTTGTTTACAAGAATGAACCCTTACATATGATAACATATCATGAATCTGAGAAACTATTGAAAGATGGAAATGAATGTTATATTACACATATTGTTGAAAATAAAGGAACGGTTCATATTAATGATGTTCTAGTGGTAAATGAGTATCTTGATGTTTTTATTAATGCTTTTCCTGGTATTATACCTGATCAGAAAGTTGAATTTACTATTGACTTGGTTTTGGATTCTAATACAATTTCAAAACCCCCTTATCAAATGGCTCAAATTTAAATTTTAGGGTTAAAGAAGCAATTGCATGAGTTATTAGATAAGGGTTTCATTCAACCTAGAACATCACCATGGGGTGCTCCTTTTTTTGTTAAAAATAAATATGGTTCAATAAGACTTTTAATTGATTATAGATCCTTCAATAACATCATTATTAATAACAGGTAGCCTTTTCCTCATATCGATGAATTTTTTTATCATCTCGAGGGAGCATAACATTTTTCAAAGGTTGACTTGAGGTTGGGGTACCATTAGTTGAAAGTAAAGGAAGAAAACATTTTGAAGACCGCATTTCATACTAGATATGGATATTATGAATTTACAGCTATTCCTTTTGGGTTAACTTATGCACCTGCTATATTCATGGATCTTATGAATAGAATTTTCCATGAGTTCTTGGATAAGTTTTTGGTTGTGTTTATTGATGAAATTTTAGTATATTATAAAATTAAATAGTAGCATGAAATTTATATAAGATTTTTTTTAAAACCTTAAAGTAAAATAAATTTTTATGGGAAATTCAGAAAGTGTGAGTTTTGGTTACAAAAAATTTCATTCTATTGTCACATTATTTTTAAAGATGGCATAACTTTCTATCCTGCTGAAATAAAAAAAATTAATAATGTCCAATACCTACAAATATAACTAAAATTCATAGTTTTCTTGGTTTATCAGGATATTACCAAAGGTTTGTTGAAAATTTTTCATAGTTTTCTCGACCACTAACTAAGTTAACTTGAAAGGGTGTTAAGTTTAACTGGACAAAATAATGTGATGATTTTTTTCATGAATTTAAAAGAAGATCGGTGAATGCTTCAGTTTTGGCATTACCTTCCGAAAATGGTGAAATTTTTATTTTCAATGATGTTTTGTTGAAATGAATCGGTTGTTTCCTAATGTATAATGATCAGGTAATTTCTTAAACTTCATGATAGTTAAAAAATATTAAGTTGAATTACCCTACACTAGATTTGGAATTAGCTTTTTTTTTTACTTTAAAAATTTGGATGCATCATTTGTATGGAGTAAAATGTGAAATATATAATAACCAAAAAAAATTGAATTATATAATCACTCAGAAAAAATTGAAAGTGAGATAGATAAGATGGTTAGAACTAATCAAGTATTGTGATTGTATGATTTATTACCATCTAGGAAAATCAAATAAGGTGGTTGAAACTTTGAGTTGTAAAAGTAGTTCTATATTAACAATGTTATATTTGGAATGTGACCCTTTTATTAATGATTTGATGAAATTTGGCATTGAAGTTGTTGGTGAAGAAAATTAATCTTCTTTGTTTCAGATTTTAGTTCAGTCATCTCTATCAGACATAATTATCAAGAACATAAGGAAGAGAGTGAGTGGTAGAAAAAGGTATAATTGGTTCATAAGGGTAAGTTAACTGAATTTAACATTGATAAAGATTGTGTTTAGAGATTTTAGAAGAGGTTTTGTGTGCCTTGTGATTCACAGTTGAATAAATATTTGTTATGTGAAGATCATAGTTCTCCATTTTCCTTTCATCCTAGCATTAATAAGATGTACAGAGACCTTATAGAGTATTACTAGTGGGGTGAAATGAAAATAGATATTGTTAACTTTACTGTGAAGTTTTTGACTTCTCAGTAGGTGAATATATAAAATTAGTTTTCAAAAGGAATGCTTTAACCTTCTCCAATACTAGAGTGGAAGTGGGGAAATATATCTATGGATTTCATAGTAGGATTACCAAATACTCATTGTGGTAACAATTCAAATAGGGTTATTATTGGTAGATTGATTAAATTTTCTCATTTTCTTCATATTCAAGATACACTATCTATATATCAACTTTCTTGGTTGTATCTTAAAGAGATAATAAGTTTACATGGAGTTACTCTCTTTATTGTATTTAATCATGATCACAGGTTCACTTATAACTTTTGGAAAGGCCTTTAGAAGTCATTGGGTACTGAATTGAATTTTATTACATCTTTTCATCCCCAATCATATTGGAAGACATAATGAACAATTCATACATTGGATGATATTCTACGTGCTTGTTCAATGGATTAATAAGGAAGTTAGGACCAACATCTTTATTTGGTTGAGTTTTCTTATAATAATAGTTTTCATTCCAATATACAGATGGCACCATTTGAGGCATTATATGGAAAGTGGTGTCGAACTATGCATTTTTGGGATGATGTAGGTGAAAGGAAATTAATGAGACCAGAATTGATAGAAGAGATGGTAGAAAAAGTTCAGTTTATTCAGAAGCACATGAGGACAGCTCAGAGTAGGCAAAAAAGTTATGAGAATAACTGGAGGAAGGTTCTTTCTTTTGAGGTAGGTGGTCATATCTTTCTCAAAGTTTCTCCATGGAAAAGTGTGATGTGTTTTGGTAAGATGGTAAAGTTACGTCCATGGTTCATTGTACCCTATAAAATCCTAGATAAAGATGGATTAGTTGCCTATCGAGTGGATTTACCTCTAACTTTATCCTAGGTACACAATTTTTTTCATGTTTCAATGCTAAAAAAGTATATGTCCGATCTATATCATGTTTGATTCAATAAATAGTTCAGTTGGAAAAGAATCACTCTTATGAGGAACATCCATTCCAAATTCTTAACTGTAGAGAGAAAGTGTTTTGGAATAAGGTGATTCGTCAGCTTAAGGTTTTGTGAAAAAACAATATTGTTGAACATGAAACATGGGAATCTGAAAATTCTATAAGGGATAAATACCCCCACTTATTTGATATGTGAATAAAATTGTGAGGATGCAATTTCCAAAAGGGGGAATTATGTAACATCCTAGAAAATTATTAAATAATACTTTTTCATATATATTAATATTTATGAGCATGATATTAATTTTACATTAAAAGGTACATTGTCCGATATCATACCCTATACACAATAATGGGTTTCTCTGAAATCTTATGTTGCACACAAGACTGAGGTATACCGAAAAATAATACATTATTAATATTATTATTTTAAATAGTATTTATTATCTACATGTTGTATTATAGGGAATGAAAAAACTAAATATATTATGTTTACCCAAATTTATTAAATGTTTTCATTTTATTCTAATAAATTTTAGAGCCTTAAAATGAGAATAAATCCAATTTTAGGCATAAATACTCAAATATTTTTAAAAGGTAGTTTTATTGCCTTTTGATGAAGAACCCTTTATAAATATATTTTTTTACTTTTATATGTTCTATTTGACAAAATAAAATTCTTATTTAGAATATAGACATAAAAATTCACTTTGGTTTAATTTTTGGTATTTTCTGATAAAATTTAGATTTTAATGAATAGTGAAAAGTACTGCATTTTAATTCAAAACTGCCTTTTTCTCTAATTTATTTATATAGTTATATTATCATTTTAACTGTTTTTAAAGTATAATTAAATAAATTATTTATAATTTAATACAATTTTGGTCATTATAATCAATTTCATGATGAAATTGAACATAAAAACTATGTGAACTTTTGAATGTTTTACTCAAAAAAAATTTCTTATTTCGTCAACAGGGTTAATTTTTTAATTAATTTCTACCAATTATTTGTATTGAATTTGTAAAAAAGGATTCAATTTTTGGAATAAGAATTTATAAATTATTTAAATATTTCCCTTTTATTTTTTGTACATTATTAATAGAAACTTTAGTAATTGTTTTTATTTACCATTGTTAAAGGTAAATAGAGTAATTAAGGATAAAAATAATATTATAATAATATAAAACTACCCCAACACTTTTCCTAATCTTATTTAATGATTTATGACTGACCAATAAAATCCTTAGGTCAAAATTATGGCTTTTGGTAGCCACTTGGGTGTGATTATGACATTTATAACTTTTAACTTAAACTAAACGCAAAAATATCATAATCATGTATCTTCATACTAAAAAAATTAATATGGGGATATATAAGTTATATCTTCAACTATAAATAGTAATTAGAGAGATAAAGATATTATCTACTTCATGGTAATTTATTTAAAAAATTATAAATTAATTAATTAAATTTAATTTGACATAATGATGATGAAATAATAGATTTATTAATTAAATAATAAAATAAATGATATTATAAATAATAAAATAAATATTATTTGACATAATTTATGTCATAAATGAATTATATAGGTTAATATGACATGTTATAACTATATTAAATGTTTTTTTAAGTTATCTATCTGTTTGAATTTTATTTAAATTCAATAAACTTAATAGTGTAAAAATTGACATAATTGATATTTTATAAAAAAAATTATTTATTAAATTATTTAAAAATTCTAAAAATATTTTAAAACAAAAAGGATACTATGAAAAGTTCTAAAAGTTCATTAAGTGTCCAATTATGAGAAATTTTCCCCATATAATTAAAATTTATAGCCTCTTAATATTTAAAATGTTGTTACCACAATTAAAATTAAAAGGGAATAATTATGGGTAAATAAAAAAGATAAGGTTTAAAATAAAATAAATATATGTCTAAAAAATATTTTGTGAGGTTATTTATAACTATAATCATATTATATTATAAATATCTCATTTTGGAGTCATTTGTATTAAAAAATAAATCAATATTAATTTAATATTTTAAGAGTTTCCAATGGTGCCCCTCCCCTCACCTATAAAAAGGTACCCACTCTTCTCTAATACTCACAATTTAAGAACCATTTTGTTTAGATAATATCTACCCAAAAAACTTTCTAAAATCCCTCCCCACTTTATTAAGGCCTTATATTAGGAATAATAACTTTATTAGAGGTGTTAAGGTCTTCTTCAAAGGTGATCAACCGAAGAAGAGGTTTCGTTTTTTTAAGTGTTTCTGTTTTATTTCTTATTACACATCCTTTAAATATTCTTCTTATAAAATGAAATAATAAATCCATTACCTGAAATATAATTATATATTTATATATTTATAAAATAAACTAAATCCATCTCCCATTTCATCAAATAGAAAATGAACATTTCATTTGTGTGTACGGTGGACTACTGCCTCGCAAACTGATATAGTTTTTTTTTCATTACCATCTATCAAGACTGGTTATAATGATTGAATAAGTGTTTATATATGATATTAATGAAATATTTATTATTTTAAAAAAATAATATTTCAATTATGTTCTTATCGTCCATGCGAATAAAAATGATAACATCATTCATGCGTGCGTGTGAACTATCACCTCCATGAAGCGATGTGAATTGTTTTGATTCACCACATCACTTGTATGAATATATAAGTATATTTAAATTATTATTATTCTTTTAATAATATTATAATAATTCTATAAATATAAAATAATAATTACTTTATTTTGATAATGATCATTGGAAAATGAAAAATGTTTCTCATGCGTACGTGCAACCTACCGCCTCCATGTATATAACTTTCTTCATTTTTCATAACCATAATTAATGGTATGATTTAAAAAGAATGATTAATGTATAAAAGTGATGGTTATTTCATGAATAATATTCTGGATATTATAGACTTATGAAAGCATGTATAGTTTACATCATAACAAGTTCATTTTTTACTCAAGTACCGAATATCGACAAAACATCCAATATAAAATTAAATAATTACATGATTTTAATAACATGGTAGTAAGTGATATAAAAGGAATAATAAACTTTAAAAGGGTTATTAGAAAATTATAAATTATCAAAAGTTTATTATTCTAGAATATAATGATTTTACGCGATGAGTCGGACTCAATGTAAGGGACTTTGTCTCGATCACTTTTCATTAAGGCATATTTTGATATTATACACCACCTTATTTTATAAAGTTTATAACAAACCCCTTTTAATTTTAATTCCATTCAAAGGTCTTAAAAAGGAATATTTTTCTATGAATAAATTTACTAAATGAAAAAAACAATGTTTTCTTATATGTACGCAGTGACAATGACTTTTTTCCACCGTCACTATTATTTGGTATTTGGCTTCCTCTAAAAGTCGTGATGTTTTAAAATAAACATAAATACCACATTAATTTTTCATGAATTTTTGTATTGAAAATGGATTTTATAAGATATTTACTGTTTCAATATATTTAAATGATATGTTGTGATTGAAATATAGAAATGTTATTTTTTCATTTATGCTTGTTTTATGGGTTATGATTATGTTATAGTTCTTGGGAATTGTTTATGTATATGGTTGGTTTTGTGATAAACTGAGGCTAGGTGAGCCAGTGATATCTCTCTAATTAATTGGGTAATGAGATGGAGTTAAACGATAATGGTTATCCTAATATATTTAGGTAATATACTGTGATGGGTATTCCAAATATAGTCATGAAGGTTACCCCTATGTAGCTGTGAAAGTTATAATATAAGTATGATATGGATGAAAAAATTTACCTTTATGATTTCAATGATTTTTTCAGGAATATTAATATTTCTTGAGGCATTTTAAAGTGCTTATGTTTTATGGGTGAAAATTATGATTTCATTGGTTTATAAGTATTCATGTAATAATGTTTTCTTTCCTTATTTTATATTACCTTATTGAGATTTTTGTGCTCATATCTAGTTTTCAAAATGTTTTTTATAGGGTATAATTATGGGTAAAATAAAGGAAGAATTAAAGATGAATGTTATGAATATTTTTAAAAATAAAAAAAACCATGTTTTATTTTAAAGAGTTTAATTTTGTGAAAAAATATATAGTGATTAGAAGTGTTTATTTTGTAATATTTGAGTTGTTATGTAATAGTTATGGAATAATTCTCTAAAAATCTAAACCTAAAAATATCCTCAATGTGAATTATTGATTTAAATCAAGATTATGTAATGTTAAAGGTTGGGTCCTTATAATTGATGACCAAGGTAAGTAATTCAGTGGCAAGTTGATTTTTTAGAAAACACGTGATTGAAGGAAGAAAACACTTAATACATGCATGATGTTAAGATAATAATTATAAATATGATTTTGTGGGATAGTATTGGTTACCTTGAAATTGGTTAGTGGCTTTATATTTTATGTTATTTCAGCTTGAGTTTACTTTATTTTTTTGGAATTATGGAATAAAATCGATAATTTGAGATTTTATTTAAGAAATAAGGAGGAAAGTGTTTTTTGGAACTATGCCTATTTTCATTAAGGTTTTATGGTGGTAATGGTATTCACATATGTTAAATATGACATTAAGATCTAATTTGTTTTTTATAGGGGAACATAATGTTATGTTGATTAGTGACCTTCCTTCTAGTGTTTTTTACTTTTAATTTGGTTGGACATATTTTGGATTGGTTTTAAGGTTAATAATTTATAGAATGGATGGAATTTAAATTCAGTTTTAATTGGATAAATCGTTCTAATCATTTTTATTTGGTAAACTATTATAGGAATTAATTGTCACTCTTTTATAGAACTCAGGATCTGTTAAAATTTAATTTGATTGATTCATGCATAAAA